>JAMXBB010000009.1:31538841-32190743 GCA_024138015.1 Lumnitzera littorea | reverse complement strand
TTTTATAAATTTATTATTTTATTCCTTTAACTAGCTTAGTTTTGTTGTTTATTATTACTTGAAATAATCCTTCATTCGTTCGTTGTCAGTTTTATATGATTTCACAAAATTATTGATAATTTTATTGATTTATGGCTTTTTAAGTATTAAGATAATTTTATAGAGTTTTAAAAATTTTTATCATTTGATATTTACGGTTTCTATTAAGTTTAGGTTTACATGTTTTTTTAAAAGTATATATGTAGGGATTGGGGTTTTCTTGCATGATTAAGGTTTCCAAATCGTATAATAGAGTCTTTTAAGTTTCGAGTTTAAAATTTTAGTCAGTTTTCATTTTATGTGATCTTGTCAACTTAGGGAAATATCTACGATACTCGAGTCCAACACTATGTTTAGAAGGTTAAATTTACAAAGTCTACAAAAGTAATCTTCTTTCCATCTTTCTCAAACATATATGTATTTTTAAAACCATAATGAATAACCCCCCGATCAAAAAGCTAAGTTCAACCTAATAGCACATGGGATGTACACATGGGTGGCATGTTACAAAGGATTTTATTACAATAGTTTCCAATAGAGATTAGTAGTAATACTTACTGAGTTACATATAATGCTCCTTTCTTGGTCAACCAATGTAATTTATAAGGCCTCAGACATGAAGTGGTCAGCAAATTGAGCTTCCGAACTAGGTCGAAAGATGCTACATTAGTGCAACTTTCACTATCTACTATGAGCACACATACTTGCTCATTCACCTTACATGTGATGTTAAACAAGTTCTCTCTCTGCTCCTTCTCGATAGAAGGTTCGATACTCATCGCACGATAGATTACCAAAGTTTACTTGTCCAAATCCTCGACAAACAAATCTTCCTCAACCAAGTCGTCATTAACCTCATCCTCTTCCTTAATTCCCTTTTCTCCTCAAGTTCCTCATCCATGCTATCTACTTCAATCTTTAGGGCATCGCATTTAATGATGATAGTTCTTCTATTCGAACATTAGGTGGCCATATACCTAAACCCTTGACACTTGAAACACTTGATTTGGCTCATCTTTCTCCCAAATCTTTGTCCCCTCTCATAAATTCTCTTTGGAAACTCCTAGTTAGCAAGGTACCCCTTCATCTCAATCACTATCTTAGCTCTTCTAGAGGAGTCAACGCTTTAGGGAGCTCAGCTACCACTTTGAATAGGTTAGTGAGATTGGCTAGATTAGCTCATTTGAGGTCGGCTCGGCCTATTCCTCCTTTGTCTCTCTACTCGTTAGGCAATTTTGGTGGCCTCATCTAGTGTAGAAAAATATTGTAATTCCACCACATCTCAAATATTATATCTCATTCTAGTGAGGAATCTAAAAACTGTTCAGGCTAAAGGTTCATCTACCTTACATCGCATCATAAGCATTTGGAATTCTCAAACATACTCATCAATAGTTCAACGACCTTATCTTAGCATTTGAAGTTGAGCAAAAGTATCCTACAAATAAGCATCGACATAAATCTATTTCTGAGGATTCTTTTCATCTCAAGCTAAGTGCTAATCTTTACGTATCCTTCTCTCCTTCTTAAGGCCTGGAAGTTCCTCTACCACATCACAGCATATCTTCAGAACTCTATAGTAGCAACTCTCATTTTCTCTCAATCCTCATATAGGTAGTAGTCAAAAACTCATTCTACTTTCTCTTCCTAATCGAGATAATCATCAGTATTTCTAAAACTATTAAAGCTCAGGATTTAAAGCTTTACAAGGTTAGCAACTCAGTATACTTGAGTTCATTCTTTTACTTCAACATACTCTTCTTCTTCGTCCCCTTTGTCTGCTTCACCCAAGTCAATCCTTCTTCGTACGCATCCTCCCACTCTTTTGCCTTAATTTTGTCAAGCTAGGGCCTATCCTCTAATGGGTTAAGTAGCTAAAGGAGTGTTTTGAACAGCATCAATAGGTCGAAAGGCTAATGCATGAACAACTTTAGTTAAGTCAGCTATCAAGTTGGCAATTTCATCAAACTACTCATCAATGCTTCTAGGAGTATTTTGGTGTTAGCCATCGAGGACAACACCACTATTATCATCTCCCATACCAGCATTTATACTCAAATCAGTCATCCTTTTTCCCAACCTTGTGTTTACATGAAAAAACAACACTAAGGTTCCTTACAGAACAACATACAATTATGGTTCCTAAATACACAACTTACTACTTTACTGTAAATGTACAATTACTACTTGCTATGTTATCACAACTCAAAATGGAGTACAATAGGGTACATGCAACAGCAAACCACTATGCCTTCTACTAACTCAAACACTCATAGTTAACTTTAGCACAACCATAATACACTATAGTACAACCAATATTACATAACATATAGTAATAATCATAGCTGAATATCAACTTACCCACTATGAACCTCCACTCTAATATCAAGGTGATAGGCTATACCAAGAGTAGACAAGGTTAACCATATCGAAGGTGGGTCCAAGCTTGCAAAAAACTTGAAAACGAGGATGGAAAAACTATACAAAATAGGGAATCAAGCAAACTACAGTCAACTCCAAGGATATTGTGCACTAAGGAACTACCAAGGACTTATAAAGAGAACTCAATATGACACACAAGCTAGCTTAATAAGGGTACTCACCAGATAACGTTACTTAAGGGTTAGGATAAGAGTAAAGTAGAATGCTTATAAAAAGAGACAATGAAGTATATTTAATATCAAAGACAGATATGTTGCTACTACATTTACAAGGGTATTTATATCTAAAAAGTTAGGGTATCCTACTTTAAATGAAAAAGACAAAAAAGGTACTATCTAAAAAAGGTAATGTATAAGGAATAATAAATAGTACAAATGAAAAATCAAAGAAATTGGTAATTAGTATAGTAGATCCTTTTATGGGGTACTAGACATGTGGCATTTAGTTGTTAGGGCACTTCTGGCAAAAATAGACAAAGTTGTATGGTTAAGTTGGAAGTCACCAAGTAGAGGTGTCAAACAAACTTAGAGCTTCTTTCAAGGAGACATTGGCTTGGAAGCATTCAGGGGTTCTCAGCATAAGAATTACTGAGCTAGTGGTTAACATAAGCAAAGTAAAGTAGACGATAGGACTAGCCGAGTAGTCGATGGGAATATAAATCAAGTTGGGAACAATGGTTGATAGAACTAAAATAGTTTAGCTCTGCAAATGAAGTTGTTCAGTAGTGAGGATCAGTTCAACCTCGACCAGAGTTAGTTAGAAAGATAAAGTCCACTTCATTAGTCCTTTAAGACCTTAAGCGTGGGCTCTAGTCAAGGGTCCAATTATCTGATTCCTATTAGGATGTACCATTGAGGAATAAGTTGCGAGAGAGCTCCTGGTTTCTTTATGCAAATCTAACTCCCATAGGAGTAGCAAATTTCATTAGAAGGCATTTATGACTTATGCAAGCATTGAACTTATTGAGGCCAGGTCGTCCGAGGACAGCACTATATAAGGACTAGTAGTTGACGACAATGAAGCCAATGAGGTGTGAGGTGATGTAGCAACTGTCGTCTAATCAAACAAGAAGTGTGATTAAGCCTTACCCAAGACTGTCTTCCTGCCAAAGCCAGCTAGGCTTTGTTTATATGGACAAAGTTGCTCATTAAGTTTGTCCTTCATATGTTCATAGGCTGAGAAGAAAAGTATATCCGTTGAGCTTCCATTATCCACAAATGTCTTGGGGATGTCAAAGTATCCTATTTTAGCATTGATGAATAAGGGATCGATGTGAGAATAGTAAAGGTCTACTATGTCATCATTGGTGTATGATATGGTAATGTCACCTCATTGTTTGTTTGTTCAAACTGAGAATACTTCTTGTTTTAGTAGGGTTGAGTGGTCCTCATTTAGAAGACCAAGTCTCGCAGTGATCATTTGTACTTGTTGATTACACCATCTTCATCCTATATTGTCAAGTTGGTTATGCTACTTGGATTGTAGTTACTACTATTATTGTAACTCCTATGTACAATGCTGTTGGGTTAGATAGGGGAGATTGCTTTCATTAGCAATGAGATGGTCGATGCAACCTTTGCAAACAAGGCCTTCAATCACATTTTTGAAATGCCTACATTTGTCCATGTTATGACCCCGTGCTCAATGGTAGTCACAAAATTTGCTTAATGCGAAGGTTTTGAGTGTTTCTCTAATAGATGGTGCAGTTGGTAGGCATTCATGGACTTCATTGTATACTTTGCTCAAGGGGTGAGTGAGTGGTGTATAGTGAGTAAAGTCTACAATTTTTTTTCTTGTGTCTTTCTCATCATTCTCAAGAGGAAGAAGGGCTATTTTCACAAGGACTAAGGTAGTCTTTTGCTAACATGGTATGTTATTGGTCACTTTTGAGGTGAGCTCGGATAACATCCTCTTGTGTTATGTATTTCTCAATAAGTGTCATAAATTCCTCGAGGTTTTTAGCTAACATAGTACTGTGGCCTCAAAGAGCTTGTTGCTTAGGTCTAAGCCATACATGATGGCTTAAAGTGTTGTGCCTGATTCCACTTTGGGGACAAGTAGCTTAACATGATTATAGCATTCCAAATAGGCTCGGAAAGCTTCATTGGGGCATAGTCGCACATTGTATAAGGTAGATAAAATCCTTACACAGTACTTTGCTATTGAGGAAGTGATATTGGAATCTAGTGGCCAAGTCATCAAAAGAATTAATGCAATTTCCTAGGAATGGTTGAACCAAATCAGCATAGCCTTTGTTAAGGTACTTAGAAAGGCCTTGTACATTATTACATCGGAGAAGTTATGGAGGCTCATCATTGTGCAAAAGTATGCTAGGTGATCATTGAGATTACCATTTCCATCGTAATTGTTAAGATAAGGGAGGCATATGCCATGCAATAAGGTTTCCCCGAGGATGCCCATGGTGAATGGGCTTTTATTAGTAGGCATGCCTAATTGTCTCATAGAGGACTTAAGGCGTTTATGGTCGTACAAATTGGATGTGTAGCATATGTGTTCATCGAGCTTCCAATCATTCATATTGTCTATGTTTTTGGTACCTGTATAAGAGAGAGGGCTTTCTAGGCTTGAGTAGTTTCTATGTAAGTACCGAAGAGGTGTGCCTTACTATAATTTTTTTTTAAGATGCTCATGTAAGCTCAGGAGTGGTTGCTGCTCATTAGGGGCAGCATCTCATGGACAGATAAGATTTAGGGGTAGCATAGGTAAGCGCTTGGGGCACTTGTTTTGGCAGTTTAAAGAGCTGGTAGCTCTGTCTTCAAAGTGAACTCTATTACTAGGGTTTGATTTTTCTTTTAGCTTTTGCAAGGTTTTAAGTTATGATCATAATTGTGCATTTTCCTATGATATTTTGGTATTAATTTCCATAACTTATTGGTGCATGGTTTTACTTGTTCCATGCTTAAAGGTTGTAGCTCTAATGGTGATGGTGGTAGGTCTATGTTGTTTTGGTCACCACTACCTACCAAGGCTAAGAGTAGGTATGTGCTTTTGCTCTTTGCCATTGTGATAAGGTTGCGTAAATGGTAGGTGCCAAATGGTGATGACATGATCATTGTAGGGTCTCTTGGATCAACTCTAAGTGAACCTTCAACCATGGGTAACGAATAACTTGCATGAAGCCCCCTATAGCTAAGAGCGAAGGCCTTTTGACACTTAAGTTAGTGAGAAGGGAATGGAGGTGCAAGTAATGAGAGTGAGTTCCCAAGAGAGAGTTGGATGTTGGAAGTGTCAATCCTTTTACTTGGTGAACTTAGCCCTATTTATAGGTTGAAGGTACTTACTATTGTTGCTATGTGGTGAGCTATGGCTGGCCAATGTGAAATTCGATAAGGCAACATTGCTAGTGCCTACTGAGACATTCTTCCTTCTTTGGTTGTTAAAGGCTAAAGAGACAGGCTTATCCCATCAATAGTAGGTGGTTACCTTAGTTCTATAGCTAAGCAGTAGCCTACATGTTAGGGGGTCAATCAGCATTAAATGAAGAGAGAGAAAGACATGGTAGCAAGCAGGGTGAGTGCTTGGTTCATAGCTCAACACCTCTCCAGTCATAGTCTTTGGATAAGATGAGAATGAGTCTTATGAGAGTACTATGTGTAGTGATTAGTCATGTTGAGGGTGCTCGATAGCTTTTTGAGGGGAAGGCAAGGCTTAAATTCGCTTAAGGTGCATATGCACACCTTGATGGGCCTTTGTGGCTTAAGCTAACTCCTTCGATGATTTCTGAGGCTTAGTTTGAGTACCTTGGTGGGCTTAGGCCTTAGGAGCCCTAATGGCGAGAGTTAGCCATCAATAACTTCTCTTTCAATACTTTTTTTGTTTTTGTTTCTATTTGGTTGTCAAATTATTTTACCATTTAGAAATCTTGAGAAGGGTTAAAGTTTTCATTAAGTTTTGTAAAAATTTTTAATTTACAACAATCAATTCAACCCCCTCTTGATTTTTAAACCAACACATAATTGCAAAAATTTTTAAATATGTTCATAGGTGTCCTCAAATGGTGATCTACTGAATTGATTAAGTTGCATCATTTGAATCAAAGATGGCTTTAGTTTAAAATTGTTTGTTGAATAGTTGGCCAAGTGATCAGTTGTGCAACTTAATTCAAATTCGGGACACTATATTCCCATAAAGCCCAGTTATTACCATTCCCATTTCCATGGGCTCCATTCTTGTTGTTTCCATTCCCATTAACTTCATTTCCATTTCCTTTATTAAAAGGTCCTTGTAGGTTGTCCATATCTATTAGCTCCTCTCTTCATCTTTCTCTAAACCTATGGTGAAATGTTCGATCTATCTTAGGGTCAAATTCCTCAAGTAATTCTCTCACTCCTCTTCACATACAAACCAATAATCCCTAAATCTACTCCTTTCCAGTTCAAACCAAACCTCCAAACTATAACTACAAATATCGATGCAATTATTTAAATAGTAGTCTCCCTAGCTTGACAACAAAGCAGTTAGAGACAATTTATCACTCAAAAAAGCAAATCTAATAATAAAGTTTCAAAATTTATGTCTAAAACTACTCAAACTAACAAGAAAAAAACAAAATTGGCTAAACTGAATAAGAAAACAAATAAAGATCAAAGCTTCGATTACTAAACTACTCAAAATTAATAAAAATTAAGCTAAGCTACTAACTAAAACTAACAACTATAACTATATTAGTATCCAAGCTCAAAGTCCTTTATTTATCTGATATGAGATTAATTGCCTTCTCCCCAATGAAAACAACAAAAAATAACAATAGAAAACACTAGAAAAATAATATATTTGAAAACATAAGTCAATCCCTAGCAACGATGCCAAAAATAAATGAATGACATGAGACAGTAGTAAAAATAATGGATTTTTGAAAATAAGGATTTTCTAAAAACATATTGTCATAATTGACCACTGTTGCGAATTGTGTATAGTAATAAAATTGATGACTATTCATTAAGTCATTTCCTTGAGGAGAACGACTCATCTAAGTACCAAATTGTAACTTGCTACTTTACTCTAAGCTAATCAAATCGAGGGTGATGAGTCATAACTAAAAGCAAAAATGGGAGCAAAAGGTAGCAACTAACATAAATTCTAAAGACGTAGACTTGTGACATGTTCCCAATGTGATGGTGAGGTTATGCTGTTAAGATATTAGGTATGGTTTTTAATTGTGTTTTGATGGAATTTACTTGAGTACAATCCTGGGTAGGGCATCTTACTCAACTATATAGTGAAAAATCTCTTCTCGATCTCATTTTCCTACACAATCAACTAAACACTTTAATTCCTATCATAAATTAAGTGTTCTAATTCTAAAAACTAAAGGGTTAATCACCTCTTGGTCTTATAACCTATCCTAATCCTCTAGAACCACATAAAGTAATGTAAATTCAATGGAATCTCTATTTCTAATCTCCTCTTAGTTTCATAGTTGTAAAAAGCTATTTATTAATACTCTACAAACTTGTTGACTCATGTTAGAAATTACATGACTAATCACCTCTACATCCAATAATCAATCAAATCCTCTCACTCTTAAGGGATTTCCTAGAACTAATCAGCTCTTAGTCTCATAGTTACAAGAAAAACCCATTAAAAGGACCATTAAAAACACTTCAACTAGTTCAAATAGGACATTGAATAGAAAAATTCCAACTAAGTACATGAACCCATATCAAAACTACAAGAAGTTCAACAATTACATCTTCTAAATTATCACAAACCTACAGTAAACTATTTGGCTACTCATGTTTCTAACAAGAATAAGCAAGAATATAAAAGAATATAGTAGCAACTTCCATGAATAAACGAGATAACAATATATATAAACAAGAACAAGAAGGTAAATGCAGAGTAAGAAGATAACGAGCTTTAATGTACTTAAAATAACAAGAAATATGCATCCAAATCTCAAGAACAAGTGTCAAATGACATAAACCATGCAATGAAACAATAAAGACAACATTGAGCATGCAAAACTAAACTAAAGCCTAACAAACTCCTAATTGCAACTTGCATTTTTTGCTAAAAATGAGAATATTTATAAATTTGAGTTACTAATCAATCGATAGACACATGTTGCTCCACTATTGCTTCCATGTTTTACAAAATGTGATGTTTTAAGGTTAGTGTTTTGGGTCTATTAAACCCCAACCCTAATTTCTTTTATCGATCAGTATAGTCGAGTTGCAACTTGGAGCTTTTATTCACACACCATCCTCTTTTACTGATCAACCGCCTCATCAATCAATATATCCCTAACACTTCAAGGCTTAATGCTCGATCAACAGTAAGGCTACCAATTGATCAATAGGCTTATTTTCTATACTTCTTCAACTTTTTCCCTTTGATCAACTAATAGGGGATATCAAGACCATGGCAATCCACATGCACCTCCACTCATAAGATAAAATTAGTGAAATTCAACTAAAAATGTAACTTTTATTATCACGACCCAAAAGTATCGTTGTCGTGGTAAGTCGCCGTATACCGTATAAAGGTCTATTATCATTCCTCTTGCTGATCATAGGCCTTTCATACGACGCATAAGGCTCCTTCCACTATACATTACCACTAGGCCTATAAATGAGTAACATAGAGCAATTTAACTAAAATTACTTCTATGGTATAAATTAGCTAATTGTGTAGTGCTCGTAAGACCTACACCAAAAGAATATTACAAGCAAATGCAGTTCATAACGGAACTGCATTAGAGATTTTAATCTGTGTTGTGAGCAAAAGTGTAAAAGTAACTAAATATCAATAAATCTATTACAAAATGTTCCCTATACTCTCTAATCACTCCAACCCGTCCCTACGCAAGACTTACCACGGGCATGCCTTGGTCCAGATTTGTGAAGAGGTTTTCCTACAACAATAAAAATCTATCGGGGTGTAAGCTTAAGCTTAGTGAGATAAATAGCCTCATTAGTACCACATGGCAGAAATTTATTAGATGCACAATCATATGAATGCATGAACAATCAGTATGTCAGACAACGCATGCAGTGACTTAGGAACTACATACGACTCAGAATTATACCCCCTATAATCAGGGTTTGGAGATAATTAACCGATCCAAACCAAAATCCGGGTTCTAGACCTTGGGTTTTATTTCATTTACACTATTGTGCTTAAACCAAAACAAAACTCTCTATATATATATGTATACTTTCTTTACCGAATAACAAGTCATATTTTCAAAATCCCAAGTCTAGCGGTGTGGTAGCCTCCGCAATCCACAAACACATGCCTTAAGTAGAAGCTAGAAGACTCGGCCCTTCGCCGACGGTTGGCGTCTCCCAACGCCTAGTAAGCCCATCAGCTTAGAACAGAGACTCAATATATATGATAACATAGTTAGTGCCCAATCCTGCAAGAGATACGTCCTCTTGTGAGTCCCTTCTCATCTTCTGCGTGAAGCGGCAGTCGGTGTTATTCATATGCAATATAGGGTATACATGATTCATTTTGATTTCTTAATTGTATAAGTGATTAACTCGATTTTCGAGGTGATCAGACAATTTCATTTCATACAATTCACATGTATATATAATGCAAACAATTCCCATTATTATATATAATTAACAAGTCATCGTATTCATCCACAAATTCATACACATGCATTTCCCATATCCCACAAGCATCCAATTTCATATATATAAGTTTAGGTGCATCTATTCTATAAGCAAAATCAAGTAAAGAGTCATCGGGAATTTACTCACTCTGTCATGTGGATCAATCAAAGTAATCCGGAGGCAAGTCATCTTTGTACACAGTATCCCTTAGTCATCAAAATAATATTTATAAAGCATTGAAATAAACTTAGGAAACTAATTTAAATTTCCTTAAGTTATACTTTTGACTAATTTTCGTAACTTTTCCTGGTTTTTACTTAAAAGTTCAATCGTATATAACTTTTTTGTTTTAAATCCGATTTTTATGATCTTATAGCCATTCTTCATCATTTTCGAGTGTACTTTAATGTGGTGAGGTTAGATTTTTGAAATGAGGTACGCAAATCTATCCATGAGTCAGAATAGTAGCGATTCTCATGTTTTGGAGTGCTTTTGGGCCTTGTTCAGTAAATGGGCTTTTTGGTAACTTGAGAAATCCTTTAGGCTTGGTCTTAAGATTTTATCCTAAGCTCAAAACACTCCTTGTGATCAGATTTACAACTTTGATTTATACTCCTAAGGCTAACAACCACTTCTTGGGCTCTTTAGTGGGCGGAAGTTGTCAAATGGGCTTATTTTTTGTTCAAACTAAAGTTAGTGACTTTGTTGGGCCTATGGAGTCTTAGGTGGATTTCTTATGGGCTTCAAAACAACCTTTCTTAATGTTTTAAAGTGCTGATCAGAATTTTATTGAAGGCCCACTCAGTTTTGAGAGTTTTAGACTCAGTTTTGAGTTTTAAACTTTGTATACTTACTATACTTGCTTTAATTGATCTTTTCACTTTGTTTACTTACTTTTATCATATTTTTAAGTGTCTTTTACCCATGTTCCAGATCTGATCAGGATGGTTCCAAGGGGTTCTCACTTGGTTTTTCAACTTGTTTCATCATTTCCTTAAGTTTAGGTGTTAGATCATGCACTTAGACTACTTGTATCCAAATCTTAACTTAACATTTCTTTTGTAAGATGATTCTTTAACTCATGCTTCACACAAAGAAATAGAAGATCTTACACTTATTACAACTTCCATATCATAGCTCATATCATACAAAGTTGGTCTCTTCATAAAACTTCATGTGATGAATTTTTCCTTAACTTAAGTCTACATTTGAGCATGTTTAACTTAATGGAAATAAAATCAACATTCAAAGGACTTTTGAATCCTCACGTCCAGCATGCTCATGTTCCATTCAAGTTCTTGTTTCAAGCTTTTCTCAACTTAAAATCTTCCATTTAAAGTCTTAAACAAGTCTCATTACAATATACCAACTTTATATGCTCATATTTCAACTTAATGTAAGAGTTTCATGAGTTTGTTTCTTAGAATGGTCTTTGGTGTTATAATAACTTAAATCATACTTATATCTTCAAGAAATCAAAGTCTCCTAACAAAAATACTAACCCACTAATCACAAGAAATACTTACTCATCCTTAAAGTAAAATATGGTGGTTGTGCACAAAGGTTTCACTTAAGCTCTCAACTTTGCTTCCTCTTTTTGCAACCTTTTGAAAACCCGAATTGTTTGATCTTTTGGAATGGGGTTTATGGAAGGTTCTTATGGTTCTAGAAGAGCTTAGATGTTGGAAGAAAATGAGACAAGAAAAAGAGAAGGAAATGCCATGAGTGAAGCTTGGAAAAATGGGGGCAAAGTTGATTTTATGGGGTAAGGTTGTTTCTCCTTTTTATGTTTGTTTCAAATGAGAAAAAGCAGATGTGAAAGTGAAATTGAAAGTGAGAGAAGTAAGGGAGAGAGTGGCCGGTTAGAATTGAGAGAGAATGGGTGTTTAAAATGTCTTGAAAGTGTTGTCTTGTAGCTTACACAAAAGTCAACAATTGCAACTATTGATGATGTAAGCATTAAGGGGTGAATAGTAGTGTGTAAGAGAAAGTGATTGATGGTTGAAAGACAAGAGCATGGCTCCCCTTTCCTCCTTGTTTAAATCTACCATTTAATGTCCTTTAGGGTCATGGAATGGTCTTGTCTCATTTAATGAAGTTAAGCATGTGAAATCTTGTGAAAAATTGTCCATATGTAGTATAAATGAAGAGGTGATAAGGAAAATGTCTTATCACTAGATTTTGATAAGTTATCAATTGATAAGTGATTCCAACTCTCAATTGATAAGTCATCTAAGGTGATTGGTTGGTCTACTTATTGATGTGTAAGGCTTAAACATGAAGATAAGGGCATTATCTTATAAGAAATTGTTTTAGGGTTTTTATCTTGCATTGTTTTGTAATTTATGATTTGATTTTTATAAAATTGTGAAATTTTCTAAAGTTGAATGAAATTATTCAAATTAAATTATCGATTAATTACTTAGGGTTAAAATTCGTTAATGGTTTTAGGGTTTAGGGTTTTAAGTGACTTTAGAGCTCGTAGTTCTTAAAGCTCGGGTTTTATCGATAATTGGCTTTTGAATTGGAAAAATTTAATTCGTTTCTAAATATAAACATAAGTTTTTAGTTTAGTTGATCCTTGGGAACGTTCGAAAAGTACTCTTAATCAAACCTTAGGCCCACTAAAAGTAAGGTTTACATTTATCATTTATTTTTATCAATTTTTCTTAAGTTGATCCATCTTGTGCACAAACTTAATGTTTATATAAAAATCATTAATTTCTCTTGAATTTATGTAGAAATGTAGGCTTTAGAGTTAGGAAAATCTTGTGTATTTTGAATTGTAATCAAGCTCTAAAGACAATAAGGGTAGATAAGACAAATGATTGACCTATGGAAAACTAAAGAGATTTGAGGGCTCAATTTGTTGATAAACCAATTGAGCGAAAGTTTAGATAAGGTCAATCTTTTGGAAGGAAGAATAATGAAATTAAGTACTTTAAGTGTGTAATTTATGAACACGTGGCTACTCAATGCCCTAACTGATGTGTTGTAGTAATGTGCCATAATGAAGTGGATAGCACCGACGAGAGTGAACTCGAAGAGGAGGAGGAGACTAAGAAGATTGAAGAGGAATTTAAGGAAGAAGTGTGTGTGCATACTAATCAAGGAGAAATCATGACTTTAGTGTTGAGAAGAGTATTAAACTTCATGTTAAGCTTTGAAGAAGACCAAAGGTAAACTTGTTCCACACAAAGTGTATTATTCAAGGACAATTATGTGCCCATAACAGATGGAGAGAGTTACGTAAATGCCATAGCTTAGCCCCTAGCATAGAGGCTAAGGTTACTAACCTCTATACATCCCTAAACCTTATAAGTTGTATAGTGTCATGATAAGGGAGCTTTGTACATTACATAACAAGTTACTATATCATTCTATATTATGAATTTATATAAGGATGAGGTAATCTGTGATGTCATCCCTATGGATGCTTCACACTTGTTATTAGGAAAGTTGTGGTTGTTTGAGTAACAAGTTATCCATAATGAGTACAAGAGCACCTATGCCTTCACAAAAGATAGTAGGAAGATTGTGTTATAGCCGATGACCCTAAGTCATGAATAAAACACATAATCAACTCACCTGAGCTAAAAAAAGAAGGCCTTAACAATGAGTTACAAAGAGCTTCAAGCTATTAAGACAACCAATGAGAGCTTAGAGACTTAGAAAATATACCTGAAGAGGTTAGGAGACTAATTGTAGAGTTTTTCAACCCATTTCTCAAGGAAATACCTCCAATCTAAGGTATCGAATACTATATTGACCTACAACATGACGTTACCTTATCGAACAATCCTACGTACAAGATAAACTTAGAGTAAGCTGCCAAGCCAAAGAGGCAAGTGGACAAGCTCATTGAGAGTAGCTATGTAAGAGAGAGTATGAGCCGTTATGTTATGTTCACCCTACTCTTACCTAAGAAAGATGGTTCATGGCGAATGTGTATTGATAGCCGATCTATTAACCGTATTATTTTCTAGTATAGATACACAGTACTAAGGCTTGATGACATGCTAGATGAGCTTTATGGTCCTCGAATGTTCTCAAAGATTAACCTGAGCAGTAGTTGTTACCAAATACGTATGCAACCTAGAGATGAGTGGAAGATTGCTTTTAAGACATAACATGATCTATACGAGTGCTTAGTGTCGAGCTTACTTTTTCACCCTCTTAGTTCTTTTAAAATTAACTCTTCTTTAAACTGACCAGTTTTAAACCCTACCCATTCAACATTGATCCTCAACTAAGGTTTAAAGAAAAACTAATTCTTTTTATTTTGGAAACAACTTGGGAGTCACCACTTGATCGAAATTGGGAAAAACAATTAAGTTATAACCAATTGGGTGGATTGGTTATAACATAACTACTAGTCTAACAATTAAAAGAAATTTTGTAAAACAGTTTTTGAAACCAGTGATCATGGATCCAAGGGTTATGAATTTTGAACCCTTATGGGTACCACTAACTTTTCAAATTTAACTTTAATCTAAAAAATCACCTTTTTATTTCATAAGACGGAACTCAATTAATTACTCTGATTGGATAACTTAAGTAATCTGGCAAAAAGGAAAATAAGGTTTTCTTATTTTTATTGTTACCCCATAGTTGTTTACGTACCCATTATTCAAGATTAGACGTACGTGTTTCTTTTAATAAAAACATTAGTGGGTTGTTAGTTTTAATTCTTGAAAATGATCGAGTTTATGTTTTTTATTCAATTTGGTTCATTTAAGAAAAATTTTAAAAAAGATCCTAAATTGGATTTTATTTTCGGAAATTCTAAATGATCCTAATTTGGAAAATGGTTAATTTTTTTTTATTTTATTTTTGGAAAATCAATTTTTTCTAAGTGATAAAACAATTTTATTTCCTATCCTACTTATTTTATTTTAATTTTATTGTATCATCTTATTTATTTATTACTTATTATAATTTATCTATTTTTATTAAACTAAAAAAAAAGTAAAATAAATATACCCTTTTCTTTTTCTTTTCCTTTTTTCTTTTCTTTTCTTCTTTTTCTTTTCATTCTCTTTTTTTTTTTTCCTTGTTCTTTTTCTTTTTTGGTATTATTACATTTACATTTGGAAATAAAGAAAATTAAAAAAAAAAATAATAACAACAACAATTGAATAATAAGAAAAAAAAAAAAAAACAAAAACAAAGCTTGGACTAAGAAAGGGGATGTGGGCTGGTTCTAGATACGGGTCGAAGTTCAAGTCAATTCAAATTGCGAGTTGTCGGCTCAGGTCGCGCAAATCGAGGTTATCTTCAAGCTCAGCAGCACGCATAGTAAAGGGCGATTCAAGCCATTCTAGTAGCCAAAGTGAGGGAGTGAAGGGTGTTCTATATGTTTTAGATTGGGGCAATGGGCGGTAAGCTTAACGTTGTAGCCATTAGGGGTAGCCTAGGTGGTTATCCAAGGTGGCAGTTAGCGATGGTGCCTAATACTTCAGCGTAAGGGCAGCTGACCACGAGAGAGGTGTTGGCTTAGGGGTTTAAGGACGTGGGGTGTTTAGTCATAGGGTTAGTTTGGGTCGAAGAGTGGGTGGAGTAGTGGTTCGAGGAGAGGGGATTCAACGGTTAGGGTTAGGGTAGTGGTGATGCCACGGGCCACAGCGGAGGTCGAAAGAGGTCGGGTTAGAGAGCTTGAGCTATGGGGAGCTCGACTGTGATGGTGGTTTGGCTTGGGAGTAGCTAAAGAGAGGAATTCAAAGAGAGAGAGAGTGATTGAGAAGAGAGAGAGAGTGTTTGTGCCTTGATTATATAGCTCGTGTCTTGGTTATCTGTCCTTGTCCATATCCAATGAGTTCTAATTTATATACAAAACCATCAATTAAATAAGGAAAGATTAAATTCAGAGTTAAATGAAAATGCTTGAAAATTAAGTTTTTTCTGAATTTTGGAGTTCAATTTGAAAGCTCCTTTGACTAAACTCAAACATGTTTTTTGACTCAACCCATAATAGGCCATGTCCAAAATAGGGCTTGAGCAAGAAATCATGCCTCTATGTATAAGATTTGTGCAAAAATCGGGTTCAAAGTAACGGGAGTAGACTGTTCTTGAGCTGAGAAAAGGGGGGGAAATCAAGGTAAAGGAGAGAAAAAGGAAAGAAAGGGAGGGAAAAATAGGCTGATGTGGTGCCACGTCAGCCGTACCAACGGCCCATAGTGTTCTACATGTCAATAGTGACACATGGCAACTGACGTGGCATGTCATGTGGTGCCACATCAGCATAGCTCATCTAACCCAATGCTACCACATATTAGGATACGTAGTGTAATGACATCATGACACATGGTAGTCCCTAATGTAATAAAGAAAAAAAGAAAAAAGAAAAACTTTGCATGCTCCTACCAAGATTCAACCCTTGCCTTATAACTAAACTCAATACCAATGTCTATATGCTTATTCGTTAAGTCGTTGGTTTATACCTTATTCATATGTGCAATTAAGGACTCAATCGACCTAAGTTAGATTTAAATCTAAGCTTAGGTTCAGCGACCTAACTTCTAAAATCATTTTAAAATTAAAAAATCTACCCTATTAAATTATTATTTTCTAAATTCTCTAAAATCTTCTATTCTTTTCAATTTTTGTACTTTTTTTTCTAATTTTTTTTTTATTTTCTAAACTTCTTTTTCTTTTTAGGTTTCTTTCTAGACTTCCTATTTTTGAGATTTTTCCAAATTTCTTATTTTTTTGTGCTTTTCCTTATTTTTGTATTTTCTTAAAATTCTTATTATTTTTTAAATTTCCTAATTTTTTGGGTTTTCTTTAATTTCCTATTTTTTTGTGTTTTTCCTAACTTAGGACCTATTAAAAAAAAAAAGAAGAAAAAATAAAATAATAAAAATAAAAATAAAGGAGGCAAAAATTGGGTTTCTACAATTGCCTATCTTTATAGCTAAGTTTGAATAAAACCTTACTACAAAGACAAAGAGACACTATTTTTGCCGCTAGGGATAACTTTGAAATGACTGGAAATCTATCCTAAACTTGATCTACCAAAGATTTGGTGAAGAAATGAAACTTAGTTGTGCCTCTCTAGGCTCACTAACCTAGGCGAGAGCGTCTCTCGGGAACTAGCAACCCTTAAACTAGGATCAATCTAAAATCTGGTCATATCTCACTAGGCTTACTAACTTAGGTAGGAGTGTCTCTCATGGACTAGCAACCCTAAACTAGGATCGATCTAAAACTTGTTCATGTCTTACTAGGCTCACTAACCTAAGCGGAAGCATCTCTAGGGGACTAGCAACTCTAATCTAGAATAGATCTAAAACCTAGTCGTACCTCACTAGGTTCACTAACCTAGGCAGAAGCGTCTCTTAAGTACTAGCAACCCTATAAGTGGGATCAATCTAAAACTTGGTCTTGCCTCACTGGGCTTACTAACCTAAGCGAAAGCATCTCTCAGGGACTAGCAACCATAATTTGGGATTGATTTAAAACTTGGTCATACCTCATTAAGCTTATTAACCTAGGTAAGAACATCTCTCGAGGACTAAGAACCCTTAAACTAGGATCAATCTAAAACCTAGTTGTACTTCACTAGGCTCACTAACCTAGGTAAGAGTATCTCTTAGGGATTAGCAACCTTAAACTAGAATCGATCTAAAACTTGGTCATGCCTCACTAGGCTTACTAACCTAGGCGAGATCGTCTCTCAGGGACTAGCAACCCTAAATTGGGATCGATCTAAAACTTAGTTGTGCCTAACTAGCCTCACTAACCTAGGCGGGAGTGTCTCTCAAGGACTAGAAACCCTAAATATGGTGTTAAAAAAGGAACTCATAAGGAGAAGTGCCATACGGAACTTGGTGAATAGAGGGGAAATGCCCTATAGGCTTGCTTGAGAAAATCATATGAAGGAGAACAATCCTACGAGCTTGCTAAGAAGAATGTGATGAAGGGAGAAAACTTGGAAAAGAGACTAAGTTAAGATTGTATCTTCAAAGACTGGCTAATCATTTGGATGTGGAAGGTGAGTGTCTTATGGCTTAAATAGAAGAGATGATGAAGAGAAGTGCCATATAAGCTCACTAAGAGAAACTTCATGAATAGAGGGGCCCAATGAGCACGCCTAAAGAAATCAAGCTTCCTATGAACTCACCACAAGATCTTCACAAAAAGAAGTACCCTATGGGTTTGTTAAAAGAACTTAGTGAATTGAAGGGCCCTATGAGCACACTTAAGAAAAGCTTGGTGAATGCCTTTTAGTCTTGTTAAGAGAAACTTCGTGAATAGAGAGTCCCAATGGGCTTACCTAAAGAAATCAAGCGTCCTATGAGCTCATTACAAGATTTTTGCAAAAAAGAAGTACCTTATGAGCTTGTTAAAAGAACTTGGTGAACTAAAGGGCCTTATGGGCATGCTAAAGGTAATTAAGGAATAGAGGTACCCTATAGGTTTGCTAAAGACCTTGAAGAGAGTTGAATGGATAGAAGGTGTGATAGCCCATTTGAGAGCTGGTTAGGATAAGAACTTGTCCAAAAACACCACCCAATTTTTTAGGAAACTATTTACAAAAAAAACCCTTTTGGTGAAAACCAATTATATTGAAAAAGACATTAGGTATAATTTCCTTTATTTTGGGAAGAATGAGAAAAGCTTGGACTCTTAACCCCTTTTTTTTGTTTCTTTTGTTTAGAATGGATTGAAAACTTAGCCACTTGAGCCGACATGGAATTAAAAAAAAGATACTTTCTCTCTCTTTTTTCTTTTTCTTCTTCTTTCTTTTTCTTTTTATTCCCTCTCTTTTTTTTCAATTGGCTAACAGGTAAAGAACCCTTCCTTAATAATCACATGGGGCCTCTTATGTTCCCCGTAATTTGGATGCCAAGCCGTTTGGTAGGGCCTTGTGATTTCAAATATCCTTAAAAAGGTAACTCGTGACTAATTTAGTCAAAGAGGACTTCCTTGCAAACTCTCAGTCCAAATTACACTATTGACTATAATCCCAAAATTATAGTCCATTTTGCATGTGATATGTCTTGACCAATCCATTAGGTCTTTTTCAGTTTAACATTCTAAATTTAGGTTTTTGGTCTAAGGGTCTCAAAAAGAACTAACGAAGAAGCTTATTTTGAAATAAATATTAATCCTAGGTGTATAAGTCAAGAACCTTAAGAACTTGCCCCAGCTTCAAAAACAACTTTTATTAAAGATAAATTATCTTTAATGATTGGAAGAGCTTTTACTTGTGTAAGGGTGGTATTATAAGTAGGGAGGCTAAGTGTGAGAGAGGCTTTAAAGTGGATATAAAGATTTTGGGTTTTTCAATCTCGAACTGTAATTTAAGGCTTTGCATCTTTAGGGCTATTTAGGCTTTGACTTTTGATTTGACTACCCCTACTATGATATGATATGTCTTTCACTTGGCTCTTAACTTACACTTAAGCCCAATTTTCCAACCTCTTTTCCTTTTTCTATTTTGTTATTACTTTGCCCCACTATTCTTTTACTGTTCTTTCTTTTTCTTTTGGCCCCAAGTCTCCATTGCCAAGTTTTTACCTCTTAAGCGATTTAGGGTCCTAAATTCATTGATTTCTATTGTATGGGCTCAAGTGAGGTAAGTAAAAGCTTAAGTTGTTTAAAAAGGATATAACTCTTCCTTATTTCAAAAAAACATAACTCATCAGAAATAAAATTTTCTTTTGAATTTAATGTTACTAAAGCAAGTACAAACCAATTTTAATCCCTCTCTCCTTATCAATAACCCTAACCTCTGAATTGCCCTATTGTAGAGTGATCCTCAACAGGGTTTAAATTTGAAAAATTCTTCAAATGGGTCCAATGGGGTAAATAAGAGATGATAGTGTTTAGGATTCGAGAAATGAATGCTTAATTTCATTTTAATCTGCATATCACATTCAAAGTGGACCTCCTTTAAAGAAAGAGTCCAAAGTATCCTCACCTTTGTGTCCCTCAAAGTGTTTTAGGTTAGTATGTCGAAAATAGTTTGCCTCTTTTCATTCTAAACCTTTTAAAAGTGAGTTACCGATTCCTTAAGGAGAACTTCGTTGCTTTAAAAATAGTGCAATCATTCCATTGAAAAAGGCAATTGTATTATTCCAGCTATTACAGACTTCATTGAAAACAACTTTCTTTGCCCCTAACTTAACAAGCACCCAATTACTTGAAACAACCCTAAGCTTATCAAAAGGCAATGGTAAGCTCAAAAGAAATGGAGCTTTAGGTGACTCAGTTGTACTATCCTCATGACTTGAAGAAGGAATGTCTTCTTGTAGCTCTGGCTAAATGACTTTTGCATCAATCAAGTCTTGAATCTTGTTCTTCAATCTCCAATATTTTTTAGTAGAGTGCCCCTTATGACCCATATGATAGTTGCATCTTGCTTTTGAGTCAAAGCTATATGATTTGTAATTCGAATAAGGGGCTTCACAAGCTATAACCCCCACTACTTTCAAATGATAAAAGAGTTAGGTGATTGATATCTTTAGTTGAGTAAATTGTCTCCTCTAAGTCCCTTGGGCTTGTTCTTTCTTGCTTCTCCTCAGCTTCTTTCTACTTGGGCCTCCTTCATCATTTGCAATTACTGGCATTTGATCAGTATTGAACATTGGGTGTTGGAATCTTCTAAGTATGGGGCCCATTGCCGTTTCTAGATCTATAATGCTCTTTTATATTATGGTTACCTTTTCTTCTAGATTCGAGAGTCTCCTTTCCAAGTTTAACACTTGGGACATCTAGAGAGTGGTGATCATTAGGAACAAAACTTACCATTGTTAAGCCATTTGCTGCATCATCCTTTCTAGGGAGGTGAGTCTATCATCAGCCATATGAACCTAGTTGGAAGAATTCTTTACCCATTAGCAACTTTTCTTTTCTTTTCTTTCTTTTTTTTTTTTTTAGTTAAAGAGAGAGATAAAATTGAAATAGAAATCCAACTAAAGATGATGATTTTTTTTTTTTGGTTTTTTAATTGCACTTCTTTGAGTGAGGGAGAATGAATGGTTAGATAAGTTCTATTGAAGAACTATCTACAAAGAAGGAAAGAACGAAGAATGACTAAAGAGAAAAATTTTATTCTAGAAAGATTAGAGTACATGGAACAAAACAAAAGGGAACCTAATAATTATTCTTAATGAAACTTAAAATTTATTCAAAGTCCTTCAACTACATCTAAAGTTTCTAATCTAATTCTTGTAATTGGGCTTTAATCTTGTCCAACATTTCTAAAGCCCAATTTATGGTCCTCTTACATTTTTCAACTTAAGCTAACAAGGCCCTATTAGAGGCCTCAGCATGCTTAGCCCTTTACTTCCAGTAGGTAGCTTTAGCTTATAGCAGCTACTCGTAGATTCCTAAGGCAACTGGCAGTCTTTAATTTTTCTCTTGTTGGTTACTTGCCATTCTTAGGTCTACATATTTTATGAACAATCAATCATTAATGCAAAAAAAAAAAAAAAAAGAAAGCTCATGGAAATATGCAGGTGTTAGGATCGTTTGGGTTAACAAATTACTCCCTTAAGTTGCAACCTTATTGTTATTTTCAAAAATTTGATTGTATTAAAAATCTTAAACAATTAGTAAGGTTGTAATTTCTTAAGGGTATTGTATTAACTCAAGCTTGGAGGGGAGTATATGTAATTAAGCTAGGTCTTGAAAAGGACCTTAAGTTTCGTGACCTTACTTGTTAAAGAACACTTTCATTAGTCATATTAAGCTTAAGTAAGGTGGCTTAATCAACCCCGAGCGATGGTTACACTACAACACTCGAAGCCTACACAATGGCCCCTTTCTTAAGGTCCTAAGATAGCCTAGGTTTGACTACATCTACCCTGCACCTTTAATGCAACAAATGACCCCACATATCCCAAAGCGTGTGGCATGCAAGACAGATAAAAGCTGAGACTGAATTCTAGGAAAATATAGGGAAAGAAGCTTCAAGTTTCAAGTTTGTCTTTTCTTTTATAACAATGTAGCCTTAAAACCCTGAAGGTTGTATGCAAAAAGGGTAGCTTCTAAAGGTCCTTAACCTCTATGACCTCACGTATTTTTTACAAAACGGTTCCTTAGTCACATTGAAGTTTAAATGGGGTAGCCTAATTGGCCCCGAACAATAGTTACCCCACTATGCCTAGAACTTACATAATAGCTCCCCGTCCTAAGATAGTTTGGGTTCAACTGTATCTATCATGTGTTCATGGTACAACAAATAAATCCCCCCTCAAAACAATAAAATAAATAAAACTATACCTGCAAAAACTTTAGTACAATTATGATACAAAAAAATAACGAATAAGTACATAAATTACAATAAGGTGATTTTTAGAGTTTAATTTTAATTTTAGAAAGTCAAATGATTAACCCTCTTGACATCCCTAATGGAGTCGCCAAGCTGTCAACCATGGTTTTTCACCCTCCTGGTTCTTTTAATATTAAGTTTTCTTTAAACTAACCAGAATTAAACCCTACCCATTCAATACTAATCCTCAATTAAGGTTTAAAGAAAAACCGATTCTTTTTATTTTGGAAACTTGGGAGTCGCCACCCGACCGAAGTCGGGAAAAACAGTTAAGTTATAACCAATTAGATATATTAGTTATAACTTAGCCAGTAGTCTAACGATTAAAACCAATTTTGTAAAACGGTTTTCGAAACCAGAGATCATGGATCCAGGGGTTATGAATTTTAAACCCTTAGGGATACATTGACATTTCAAATTTAACTTTAATCTTAAAAATCACCATTTTATATCATAAGACGGAACTCAATTAATTACTCTAATTGGATAACTTAAGTAATCTAGGAAAAAGGAAAATTAGGTTTTTTTTATTTTTATTGTTGTTCCATAGGTATCTACATATCCGCTATTCAGGATCAAATGTACATAGTTCTTTTAATAAAAACCTTAGTAAGTTATTAGTTTTAATTCTTGAAAATGATTGAGTTTATGTTTTTTACTCAATTTAGTTCATTTAAGAAAATTTTTAAAAAAGGTCCTAAATTGGATTTTATTTTTGGAAATTCTAAATAATCCTAATTTGAAAATGGTTGATTTATTTTTATTTCAGTTTTGGAAAATCAATTTTTCTAAGTGATAAAACAATTTTATTTACTATCCTACTTATTTTATTTTAATTTTATTATGTCATCTTATTTATTTATTACTTATTATATTTTATCTATTTTTATTAAACTAAAAAATTTAAAAAAAAAAGTAAAATAAATATACTCTTTTCTTTTTTCTTTTTTTTTATTCCTTTTTCTTTTCTTTTCTTCTTTTTCTTTTTTTTTTCCTTGTTCTTTTTCTTTTTTGGTATTATTACATTTACATTTAGAAATAAGGAAAATTAAAAAAACAACAACTAAATAATTAGAAAATAAAGAAAAATAGAAACAAAACTCAGATTAGGAAAGGGGACATAAGTTGGTTTTGGATACGGGTCGGAGTTTAGGTCAGTTCAGATCATAGGTTGTCAAGTCAAGTCACGCAAATTAAGTTCATCTTCAAGCTCAGCAACATACACGGTAGAGACCAGTTTAAGCCATTCTAGTGGTTAAAGCGAAGGGGTGAAGGGATTTCTATGTGTTTCAAATTGGGGAATAGGGGGGGTAGGCTTGATGCCATGGCTATTAGGGGTGGCTTAGGTGGTTGTTCAAGGCGGCAATTAGTGGTGGTGCTTGGTCCTTCAATATGGTGGCAACTGAGCACAAAAAGGGTGTTGGCTTAGGGGTTTTAGGACGTAGGGAGTTTAGTCGTAAGATTAATTAAGGTCAAAGAGTAGTTAGAGTAGTGGTTTGTGAAGAGGGGATTCAACGATTAGGGTTAGGGTAGTAACAAGTTGGTGGTGATGCTACAGGCCTTAGCGGAGGTCAAAAGAGGTTGGGTTGGGGAGCTTGAGCTACAAGTAGCTCAGCCGTAGTGGTGGTTTGGCTCGAGAGTGGCTAGAGAGAGGAATTCGAAGAAAGAGAGAGAGAGAGAGAGAGAGCTTAGTAGAGAGAGAGAGTGATCGAGGGGAGAGAGAGAGTGTGTTTGTGCCTTGATTCTATAGCTCGTATCTTAGTTGTCTATCCTTGTCTATATCCAATGAGCTCCAATTTATACATGAAATCATCAATCGAACAAGGAAAGATTAAATTTGGAGTTAAATGAAAATGCTCGAAAATCAAGTTTTTTTTTTTTTTTTTTTTAATTTTGAACCTCAATTTGAATGCTCCTTTAACTGAACTTGGACATGTTTTTTATCTCAATCCATAGCAAGCCATGTCTAGAATAGGGTTTAAGCAAGAAACCGTGCCTCTATGTATGAGATTTGTGCAAAAACTAGGTTCAAAGTGATGGGAGTGGACTATTCTTAAGTCAAGAAAAGGGGGGAAAATCAAGGAAAAGGAGGGAAAGATGAGCTAACGTGGTGCTACGTTAGCCATACCAACCAACTAGAGCATGCCATGTTTCAATAGTAATATATGGAAGCTAACATAGCATGCTACGTAGGTACTACGTAGCGCTACATCAACACGAGTCATCCAACCTAATGCTGCCACCTGTCAAGAAACATGACACGATAAGATCCTGACACGTGGCAGTCCTTGATGTGATAAAAAAAAAACAAAAAGAAAAAGAAAAAACTTTGTACGCTCCCTCCTAGATTCGAACCCATACCCTCAAACTAAACTCAATGCCAATGTCCATATGCTTATCCGTTAAGCCACTATCCTGTATCTTGTCCACATGTGCAATTAAATTACACATATGGACTCGATCGGCTTGGGCTAAATTTAAATTTAAGCCTACGTTTAACGGCTTAACTTCTAAACTTATTTTAAAATTAAAAAATCTACCCTATTAAATTGTTGTTTTCTAAATTCCCTAAAATCTTCTTTTTTTTTTTTTAGTTTTTCTACTTTTTTTTTATTTTCTAAACTTCTAATTTTTTTTTCTTTCTTTCTAGACTTTCTATTTTTGATATTTTTCCAAATTTCTTATTTTTTGTGCTTTTCCTTATTTTTGTATTTTTTTTTTTTTGTACTTTCCTAAATTTCTTATTATTTTTAAAATTTCCTAATTTTTTGGATTTTCTTTAATTTCCTATTTTTTTGTATTTTTCCTAATTTAAGGCCTATTGAGAAAAGAAAGAAAAATAAAAATAAAAATAAAAATAAAAATAAAGGGAGCAAAAATTTAGTGTCTACACTTAATGGTTCCATTTGGACTAACCAATGCACTAGGCATATTTCATGAGGTTGATAAACTACATAATGTGACCTTTGATCAAAAGATGTGTAGTGGTATGCTTTGATGATATACTGATGTATAGTGTCGATCTAGCAAGCTACATTAAACACTTTCAAGCTTTTTTTCACATAGTTTGAAGAATTGTACGTTCTACTAACCCAAAGTAATCTTCTTAAGATATGTAATATTAGATGACGAAATTTGAGCTGATGAGGAGAAGATCCTAGTTATCTTAGAGTAGCCAACCTCAAAGAATGTTATTGAGGTTCGAAATTTCCATCGACTTACCTTTTGGTACTCTCGTGACCCCCTTGACTGAGCTAATGAAGAAGAGTGACAACTTCCAATGGAATGAACGAGGCAATAAAACCTTTAAAGAAAATAAGGAGAAGCTTACTGCCCTAGTCTTTAGCTCACCTAATTTTGATAAGCCATTTGAGTTAGAATATGATGCTTCAAGCATTAGCATTGTTGTAGTCTTGATGCAAGAACATTGAGCAATTGCTTACTATCGTAAGAAGCTCAATGGTGCCACCCTAAGTTATTTGTGTATGAGAAAGAGCTTTATTCCCTTTTCCGAGCTCTAACGGTTTGGAAGCATTACTTGTTTCCTCAAGAGTTTGTCAACTATATGGACCATGAGTTCCTAAAACACCTCAAAAGTCAAAACAAGCCCTTAAAGAGACAAGATAAAGGGCTTGAGTTCATAAAAGATTTCTCTTACATCATTAAGCATAATAAAGGCATTGCCAATATTATGTTTGATGCCCTATCTCGTCAGCAAGCTCTTCGTACTATATTACAAACAAAGTTATCAAGGTTTTCTTTCATTACCAAGCAATTTGCTCAAGACCCTTACTTCAATTCAATCATTGAGAAATGTAAGAATGGGATTGAAGTTAGAGGTTACTATGTAAAGGATAGATATTTGTTTAAGGATAGAAGACTATATATTTCGAGCTAATCCACTTATGAGCAATTAGTTCGAAGGGTTCATAGTAGAGGTTTGTTTAGACACTTCGGCGAGACCAAAACAACCAACCTTTTGATGGAGAATTTCTATTGGCCTAAGTTAGCTAAGGATATCCGTTATGAAGTATGTGAAAAGGCCAAGGGAAGAAAAGAGCTATATGGAGAGTATATGCCCCTACCTATGCTAACCTTACCTTAGGTCAGCCTTAACATAGACTTTGTCCTAAGGTTACCCAGGACATCATGAAGATGGGATTCTATTTTTGTACTTGTAGACTACTTCAATAAAACAGCACACTTCATTTTGTACCACCAAACTAACGATGCTTTATATATTATTGATTTGTTTTTGCAAGAGATTGTTCAACTACATGGAGTTCCAAGTCAACTGTTTCAAATTAGTATATGAAGTTTTTGAGCCACTTGTAAATGACACTTTGGAGAAGACTTGACATGAAGCTCATGTTTAGCTCTAGTAGCCACCGATAAACTGATGGTCAAACCAAGTGGTGCATTGGTGCATAAGACACTTGGAACACTACTTTGAGCTATTGCAAGTAAAAACATGAAGGATTAGGACTTATATTTACCAATCATGGTGTTCGCATTCAACCAAACTATCTATAATATAACCAAAAAGATCTCCTTTGAGGTCATCTATAGCCTCAATTCAACCACTTTGCTTAATTTGGTCGGCACCATAGCAACCCCTAAGGAGAGCCAATCAGGAGTTAACAAATCCTAAGAGTTACACAAATTGCACTAGCATATGGCTAAATAGATGGCCAAGTTAATAAACAATAGCATAAGAACGATAACCATAGCATTGAGCTACTTCCTTCAATCCAAGCAACCTAAAATAGGTTTACCCCAGTCAAGAAAGATTTTCACACCTAATATAGAACAAATTGTCTTCCTGAGCTCATGGGCCATTCAAGGTGCTGAAGAAAATCAACTGCAACACTTACTAATTTAAACTACCTAAGGATTATGGCATCTCTTCAATCTTCAATATTTCTAACCTAGTTCCTCACAGACTAGTCAAAGAAGGAACATAATAAGAAGGAAAGCAAGTAGAAGAGAGCCCTTCAGATTTTATGATACAAAGTGACGATTGTTGATAAACATACAACAAAAGGTATCATGCGAACAAATGGGTCCAATCCATAAGATGGCTCAAAAGAGTGAAGGAAGGTTGAAGCATGAGTAAGGGTTCTAGTGCACCAATGTAGGATATGACACACTAATGTATCACATGAGCTTAAGCTATACTTGATATGATGCACAAGTGTAACTAGAGGTCTCTTACCACTAGTCCTCGCTCAAATGACTTAGATAAGAGTAAGGCTAACAAGTAGGAGAAAACTTTGCTCAAAAAGGAAAAAGTTTTATATTCAAAATTCTTGATGATGGGGCTTATACAAAGTGGGATATTTATACATCCCAAGTATGGTAAGTCCTAAATTACTACAAATTACTAAAAAGGATTCCTACATAAAAAGGAAAAGTGCACATTACATAAGGCCAAATAAGTAAACAAATGAGAAGGAATATCCTACACAAATAGGTGATAAATGCTAAGTAAAGTTGAGCTGGCTAGGTCAACTTCAAGTCGGCAGCTTGGTAGGTCAGGGGTTAAGGGTACACTTGCTCTAAAAGTAAGGACTTGGAAGTTTAGGCTTAATAGGTCAACTCAACAATAAGTCAGCTTGAGCTAAAACAGCTATTAGCTTAGATGTAGGCGAGTTCAATGATGGAGTCTAATTAGGGCTAGCAACATCAGTAGGTTCTTCTTCTTTTACTTACAAAATAGTGGGCGAATTAGGGGAGCTCGGAAGATATGCCAATTTGGCAAGGAGGAACTTCTCTTCTTTTGGGGTTAGGCCCATTTGGGCAACTCTACGAACTAAGGAGGTAAGTCCTTGAGCTTAGGATCTGGTGAACGATTCTTGATTCCTATCATCCCCTCTGGGTTGTTTAAGATATGGGATAAAATCTTGGTCTCCGTCATATTGAAGCTGTTAGACAATCCATATTCCTCTAGCGGTTCAACTCTATAAGCATTTAAATTGATCTCTTCAATCACTCTAAATGGTTTATTTGCTCATAGAGACAACTTGCTTTTCTTGAGATTAAGAAATCAATCCTTACTGAGATGAATCTATACTAGATCATTGGGCTAGAATTTTCTGACTCTTTATCCTCGACCTTTTCTTGTGAGCTTCGAGGCAGCTAGGGCTACGTAGTCTATGACCTTTTGGCGATTACTTATATGGCTTCCAATCTATTGATAGCTTATGGATCTTCAAGGCAGCTAAATGAGGGGATCAGGTTAAGTGGAAGCTCAAGATTATGTCCATACATGACCTCAAAGGGTGTCTTTTTATCAACACTATGGGCAATCCTATCATAGTTGAACTTAATGATTGATAAGCACATGTCCCAATCAATTGGGTTTCTTCCAACTACAACTCATAATAGGATCCCTAACGTCCTATTAATGACCTTAGTCTATCCATCTATTTGTAGGTGGCAAGATGTACTGAACAATAGCTTAGTCCCCAATCACCTCCAAAGGGTCTTCTAGAAATGGCTTAAGACCTTAGGGTCTCGATCAAACACGATGGTTCTTGGCATACCATGCAACTTGATTACTTCCTGCAAAAAGGGAAAAGAAATAGTCGAAGCATCATTAGGTCAATTACATGGTACGAAGTGTGTCATCTTGCTGAACCAATTTATGACTAAGGTGATGGAGTCCTTCCTATGGAATGTTCTTGGTAAACCCAATACAAAGTTCATACTCAGCTCAGATCATGGTTTAGTTGAGATAGGTAATGGTAGATAAGGTGCTTGTTTAGCTCGGCTCTTTGCTCTGAAGTAGGTTGCACATCTTTCTAACATAGATTATACGTCCATCATCATCCTTGCCTAAAAGAATCTTGAGCTAATCACCTCATGAGTTCAAGCCTTCCCAAAATGACTAGATAATCCTCCTCCATGTGCCTCGCACATTAGTAATTCTCTCATGAAACAAGTCAACATACACAACTTTCTCTTTTTGAACAAGTATCTATCCTCCTTATGATAATCATCAATAGCTCAGCCATCCTTACATCAAGCATAAATTGGACCAAAGTGTGGATAACTCTTGACAACTGAGAACTTAAGAAGCCTTTTCTAGAAGTCAATCAGGAGAGTATGTCGTCATGATAGGGCATTGAGCATTGCATTGTTCTTACCAGTCTTATACTTAACAACTTAGGAAAATCCCTCCATAATTTGATCCACTTAGCCTATCTCGTAGGTAACTCTAGTTGGCTCTTCAAATATCTTAGTGATTCATAATCGATATAGATCACAAATTTTTAGGCAACAAGTAGTGCTATTAGACAGTTAAGGTTCAGATCAATGAGTAGAACTCTTAATCATACATAGAATAATTTAGTGCCACTCCTTAAAGCTTTTCACTAAAGTAGGTAATCGGTTGACCTTCCTACATTAGTACAGCACCTATACCTAATCCAAATGCACCACACTCTATCACATCTTAACATAACACATGATGCACCTATAACTATTTATAATAAAAGAGCACTATAACATAGTTCAACCTTACACTTATTTATACAAAAGAGTACATCCATCAAACTTAAATAAACCTAAAACATAGTACTTTTTTTTCATTACATATGTACAGATCCTTCATGG
Organism: Lumnitzera littorea; assembly: GCA_024138015.1. Taxonomy (NCBI): domain Eukaryota; kingdom Viridiplantae; phylum Streptophyta; class Magnoliopsida; order Myrtales; family Combretaceae; genus Lumnitzera; species Lumnitzera littorea. The sequence continues at coordinate 32,160,779 of JAMXBB010000009.1, read as the reverse complement.
GACTAAGATCAGAACATAGTAAGGATTCCTTAAAAGTAGCTGACTTCATTCTATGTGCTCTCAAAAGCTTTTCCCTAGCTAGTAGTGATGCCTAATCATTTTTCTTTATAACCTAAGGGTACATAAGTATCCCCTCAACTCTCTGTGAGCTAAGTGAGAGTAGATAAAACAAAGCAAAGAATAAGCATAAAACACATTCACAAATGTCAATGTTATAAAAGATTCCATTTCATAACTCAAATTATCAAGACAAATTGTCTATATAAGGAATTCATGCCATACTCATGCACGTGACATGCATCGATACTGATATCCTATGCTCTTCCAATTGCTCATTCAGTTAGTTAACATACTCGGGCATTTGGATATAACGTCCAAGGACCTAGAGGCAATAAGTAGCTGCCTAGGAGTAAGACCTCTAAACTCAGTAAAACAAAACCACCCATTGTAGTTTAGAAATCCAATACATAGCCAACCTAGCTGAAACCATACATCGTGACCAAAATAAGCTAAGCAATGCAATTCTATATACTCAAAACCCAGCTTAGCAATATTTAAGCTTTCCAAAAATTGACTCATAGGTCCTTTCGTGCCATGCCATAAATACAGTGAGCAATACAATAACCCAGTATCAGGCATGAATCTCAATTTTTACATCATAAACCATTCGACTATCTCAACTTCAGCTTTGTTTCTCAACTTTATAATTCATTCCTTCATATAGGGTTCACTTAGGTGAACACCCAGAAAGACAATTCATGTTCCAAGTTTTCCAAGCAAAAACACACATTGACAAACTAGTCATATAAGAGGGAACACTATACTCAATCAATGCACATTTAACAGAACCATGTATTTGACCAATTCAACACAACATTATAATTTACAATGCAACTAACTCTAAGTCAAGTAGACAAGTCTACTTGTCTAAAAATAAAAATATCTACTTACCTAAGCTTGATAGAAGTGCAAAATCCTAAGCTTCACGATATGTTCCTCCCTCACCTATCATACCTAGAAAAATACACACAATCTCCAAGTTAACTATGGGTTGAAACCATACTTATTAGCTTTTACTATTACCTTTCTAAGCTTCTTCTGATCATATCTTATTCATTTCTTATCCAATTTTAGTAAAATTTATATTGTCATGATCATTATTTCGAGTACCATTATGATACCTTAAGAACTAAGACTGACCAATATAATTACAAGCCCAAAAATAACCTTTCTCATTACCAACTCAACCGTATGTTATTGTAACTTTGTAATTAACTCGAATAAACTCTAATCCTAAATTAAAAATCCTAAAATTCCATATTCCCTAAGTTAGTCAGCATCTATTCTATACCTAAAAATATTAATCTTTTACAAATTCAACAAATATCTCATAAGTACTAATTACTATATCATATATTAGGCTAATATATAGGTTTATACTAGGTAAGTACATAATAAATAATATACAAGCTGAATTAATTCTACAAAAAAATTGCAAACTCAAAAAAATATGTAGTTTAGATATTGACCATCAATTGTACTTAATTAGCTTATCACCTATATTTCTAAATATAGCGTTTTAGTATTGAAAATTACGGAAAATTAAGCAAATAGGTAAATTTAATTATAAAATAAAAATCAAGTCTTCCAAACATCATCATAAACTTCTAGAAGTTAGAATATGTAAGGCTCATACATTGATTTTATTAAACTAATTATTTAAACAAACTAGCAAAATTGTCAATTTTATCTAAAATAATTATAATAAATAGTAAACATACTTATTTTCAAAAATTATTTTTACTAAAAATAAATACATATATTAAACATATTATGTATGAGAATTTAGCTCAAAATGACATTATTTAATATTTTTAAAATTAAATTAAATTTTCGACCAAGCAGGGTAATTCCTTAAGCACCCTATATTTCCACTTACTATTTAATTAAAATAAAATTACTATATCAATCACACATAAAATAACCTTAGAAAACCAATTTTCATAATTAAATAATACATTTGATAATTTTAGAAAATTAGACAAGTTTTGGTCAAAAAATTAATTTACTTGAATTAGCTACCACACCTTGTCAAAACAACTAACTACACCACCTTCTGTTACAACCCCAAGCCACTCTAATTTAGATTGTGGGATGCTAGGTGAATCATTCTAGACCAAAACCGACTTTGTTTTTGCCTTATTTTTCTAATTTTATTCTATTTTCTTGTAAATTTTGTTGAGCAATTTTTCTTATGCTATCAGATTTCCAAAATGTTGTTTTTTATGTGTAGAGGTTCTATTTATATGTTCCAAGTTGGTTAGATTTAATAAAAATTGGACATGTGGCATATACATATCATTTTTCTACAATTTCTAAGCTTAAGGTGGCAATTCCTTATCAAATTGATGATGACTCATGTTTTCCATTGTTTTCTATGCTGCCACATCATTTGATAACTTACCAAATCATTTTTTTTATTAATTTGCCATTATTTTATATTAATATACCTTATTTTTATAATTTATTATTATATATATTTAGTACATATACATATAATATACTAAATTAGTATTTTTTTGTAAGTTAAATGACTTATCTCTAATATTTTGTTATATCTCAAAAGTTAAATTTTACATTTTTGATAGTTTATAGGCTTTATCAATAAATTGATGTTTTTTTTAAATTAATCATTTTATATAGCTTATTTTGAGAAATCGACTTTACTAGAATACTTCATCTAACTTTTCTAACTTTACTGTAAAGTTTGTTAAAAAAAAAAAATAACATTGCCCAACGCCTTAAATTTAGAGGCTCAGATCCTAAGGTTATCGTATTGGCTCAAAACCTTAGGGTGTTATACACTCTACCTTGAATACTTTATCAAAGCTCAAAACAGCTAAGATAAGGGCAATTGTTAACTTTCTCTTCACTTACTCAAAGCTCTATTACTCCTTCTCTCTCCATCATAATTCAATATTCTTATTTGATAGCTTAGTAAGTGCGACTACAATAGTACCAAAATTCCTTATGAAATGGCGATAAAAGGATGCCAAGCCATGAAAACTTTATACGTTAGTAGAACAAATCAACATAGGTCATTCAGTAATCTCCTTCACATTCTCTTCATTGATTCTTATGCTACCTCCACTCATAATAAATCCTAAGACAATCACCTCAAGTTGACAAAAGTTGCACTTCTGCATATTAGAATATAGATTCTCAACTCAAAGTTTGTCAAAAATAGCTTAAAGATGCTTACAGTGTGTCTCCAATTAAGGTTGTAAATAAGAATATCATCAAAATAAACAACAAAATTTTTCCTATCTATCTTAAAGAACATCATTCATTAGTCTCATGAATGTGCTTTGTGCATTTGACAATCTAAAGGGCATAACCAACCACTCGTAAAACCTATGACTAGTCTTGAAAGCAGTCTTCCAATTGTCTCGTTCCCACATTTTGATTTAATAGTGCCTAGATTTGAGATCAATCTTAGAGAAGATCCTTTCTCCATTTAGCTCATCAAGCATATCATCAAGTTGAGGTATGGGGTACCTATACTTAATAGTAATACGATTGATGGCTCGGCTATCCATGCACATATGCCATGTACCATCTTTCTTTAGCACCACTAAAGCTAAGATAGCACATAAGCTTAAGCAATCTCTCACATTTCCTCTTTTCATTAGCTTGTTCACTTGCCTTTAGAGCTCGTCAGCTTATTCAAGGTTTAGCCTATAAGCTAGCTTGTTTTGTAATGCGGCTTCTAGCTACAGATTTATCGTATGCTCGATTTATCTTATCAGAGGTAGTCATTCTAGCAATTTGTCAAGGAATAGGTCAACAAATTCTTTCAACAAGCCTTTAACCTTAGTAGGTAGTTCAACGCTTAGATCCTTCAATTCAATCAACCTTTTGCCCAACAAAAAGGTTGACTATTGAAGCTTTATCTCTCTTGACAACTCTACTCGCGTTATTACTAGGGTTTCGCTCTTCAAGGCTCAACTAAGTTAAGTGATAAAGACATATTTTACTCGTATTCCATTATGTAAATTATGTTGAATTATTAATTGATTTTATAGAAATCATTAAGAAATGGTACTTAAGTATATTTATTTGGATATTTCAGGTCTCAGAGGATTTAGAGTGGAAATATGAGCTAGCATATTTGGAATGACAATAGTTGACCTTAAGCTAGCATACATTTGAAGCTGCCAATTTACAATTCAACATCGTCGGCCTTCAGTGAAAAAACAGCCAATCAAGAGCCATCCTTAGTTTGCTCTATAAATAGATGTTGTGTTGATAGTTTAAGGGACTTTGGCATCTTCTTTTAACCTAGAGAGTTTTAGAAGAAGTTAGGAGATAGTTTGAAGAGTTATTCTTTTGGTAGTTCATAGATCATTGAGAATACTTTGCTATTGCAGTGAAGATCATCCTTAAAGTTTTTGCAATTGAAGTTTACTTTATCATAATTACAAAATTGGTGATTTCTATCCTATTACTATTTATGCAATTCTGTAATTTGTTCTTATTTCCAATCATGAACTTCCTTGCAAATTTGGTTATGATATATGCTTCTATTTTAATTTCCATGGCTAACTAGATTTTAATTGTAAGAAATTGATGAAACCCTAGGAAGCTAAGGTGATAATTGTAGTCATGTTATAGGATTAATAGATATGCGGTTAATTCATGATTCCAATTTCTATAATTTCAATTATAATTCTCTATCGGTTCTAATTGTTAAAAGTACTATTGATATAGGAGTTGATATAGTGTTTGTTAGGAAAATTAATTAGCTCATGCAAAAGCAGCTTTAATTAGATTAGTTAGAAATTATCTAAGGATTAATGCAATGTTTCTAGTTAATTATTCGTTAAGACATTACGGATAATTAATTTAGGGCATTAGTCAATCATAGCATTGGGAGGTGTATGATTGTAATTTAAAGTCCACTATTAATTGGAAATGCAGAATTGACCAATTAATTAGAGGTTTAAGTCCTTAATTTTAAGGTATGATGATTTCACTTGAATGACCGTATAGTTATTAATCCATATAACATGATGAAAAATTTGATTTGCACAACTAAGGTGGATTCTATTTTTCCTACATTATCAATTGATTGTTTCATTTTAGATTTATTCTCGTGATTTTCTCTATGATAGTTTAAGGTTAATTATTAGATTAGTTAATTCACAATCTAATTTCAATTGCCTAAATATTGATAAGAGCTATCATATTGATTCTAACCTAGTATACTTGCTAGAGTATTCGTTATATTTTTATAAATCTATTTTGAGCAAATCGTTAAGCTTGCATGGTCTTGACTTGTTTGGTAGATATGGGACTCACTCTTACCTTTCTTCCCTTATGTTCAAAAGAACTAATATTCTTATTTCCATCATAGATCACCTATTGGTCATACATATAGGGTCTTCCCAAAAGAATATGTCAAGCATTCATAGGTAGCACATCACAAAGAACTTAGTCCTGATACTTTCCAATGGAGATTAGCACTGCGACTTGCTTACCTACCTGCAAGGCTCCATTTTTACTAAGCTAGTGCAGTTTGTAAGGTTTGAGGTAAGATACGGTCTATAGTTATAATTACTGGACCATAAAAGCATATGCTGCATTAGTGTAGCTGCCATTATCAGCAATAAGAGTGCAGAACGTCCCATTAGCCTTATAATCGATGTAAAATAAGTTTCGTTGCTACTCACCTTCAAATACTGGGCTTACACTCATTACTAGTGTCAATACCATGGTTGTGGACATAAAATTCCCTACTTCGTTAAATAACTTGCTCTTCTTCAAACAAATCAGTTCATCCAGACCCTTTCAGCTCTTTAACTTCCTCATTGGTACTATCGACCTCGATGGCCGGTATGTCTCCCTTGGTCACGATTGTCCTTCTATTTAGGCACTAGGCTACCATATCTTCTAACCTTTGACACTTAAAGTACTTAACATCATTTGTCTTCTGACCAGAACTCTACCCTTTCTCAAACTTCCTCAAAACTTTTTTCTCATCTACTCAGGTAGTTGAAACAGGTCAAACATAACTGGTCTTACTTTGTTCTAATCCCCAAGTTTGCTCAAAACATGTTGGCTAAGGGTAGATCAACTAACAAGAGCTCGGAATCTACTCATTCATTGTCACTCTATCCTTCGAGCAACTTGAATTGCCTCATCTAAGGATCCAAGTTCTCTAGTTTCTAAGACATCTTCGATCTCATATTTGAACCCACTAATAAATCTAGAGATAGTCCTGTCTTCTAGTTCTTCAACTTCACAGCAAATCATCAACATTTGAAACCCCTTTACATAAGCATCAATGTTCGATCCTCCTTGTCTCAACTCTCACAATCTTTTAAATGCATCTTGCAGATAATGGCTCAAAACAAATCTCCTTCTCATCACTCTCTTCATCTCATCCTAATCTCTAACTTCTCTCTCTCCCTCTCTTCATAGTGTAGCCTGTAAATTCTTTCACCATAGAGTGGCATATCATGTGAATTCTAGGACATAAGTCTCACTTTAACATTCTCAAGAACTTTATGGTACTTAAATTGCTTTCCTATTTTGTCAACCCAATTAAGGTAGTCTTCAACATCACCACTACTAAAGAAACTCGGGATTTGTAACCTTAGGCCCTCTACCTTGGGAGCCTAGACATTTCTTTCTTCAAGTACATAGTACTCCTCTTCCTCATCACCTAACTCCTCATCCTCTTCTTATATTTCCTCCATTGCAAGCCTTCATCAAGTAATTTTGTCTACTCATCTAGGTCGGGGTAGTTAAATTGGGAAATTAGCTCGATTAGGTTAGCCATTACCTCTCTTAGGTAGTTCATTGACTCGGCCTTTATTCAGGTCATCTCTAGTTCATTGCCTATCTTCATTTGTAGCAGTCAACAAGCTAGTCATCAGGTCGATGAGCCTATCTAGTCTCTCATCTACAAACTAGGGCATATAACTTCTTTGTTGTCCAAGTCCATTACAAGCACTACTCTCTTAGTTTTTGAGAGTTCCTTGAACACTCGAGTTTGACTTTATTTAATATTCAAATATACCAACTCCTCCAATTAAAACAACTAAACCATACTCAAAAACTCTTCTTTGAACAATCAACCTAATAGATTGCACTTTAACCATTACTAGAACAAGACCAATAATGCTCAACATAGTTGCAAATCAATAAAAACCACACACTTTATTTTGTGAGTACTAAAACAGGGGAGAACAAAGTACTAACTTTCATAGCCTAAAACTCTACTCCAACACTCACTACAGTTACTAACAACTTCTTTAACAATTTCAAGTCTTCCTAGTAACTACACATGACGCATTACAGCAAAACACTAAAGAACACAAAGTGCCATAAACTTACTTGAACGTAGCAAAGCTTTGATACCAAGATGATATGGAACAATGGTCATGGACGAACACAACCTAAGGTATCATACAAACAAATGGGTCTGAACCACAAGATGGCTTAAAAGAATAAACGGAGGTCAAAAGGTGAACAAGGGTTCTTGTGCACCAATCTAGGATATGATACACCAACACCTCATATAAGCTCGAGCTACACTTGATTTGATATACAAGTGCAACCAAAGGTCATTTGCTACTAGTCCATACTCCAATGGCCTAGATAAAAGTAAGGAGAGCAAGTAGGAGAACACTTGGCTCGAATAGGGAAATGTTCTATATTCAATATTCTTGATGGTGTAACTAATACAAAATGAGGTATTTATAAACCCTAAGTATGATAAGTCCTATGTTACTACAAATTATTAATAAGGATTCTTATCTAAAAAGGAAAAGTGCATATTACATAAGGGCAAATCAATAAACAAACAAGAAGGAATATCCTTCATAAAGGACAGTACAATTGTCAAAGAGGGGACATGTGTCGGTTCTTCAATTTGGTGGTCTAAATAGGTGCTGGATGTTGATTAGAGCTGAGCTAGCTAGGTTAACTTCTAATACAAAATGAGGTATTTATAGATCCTAAGTACAATAAGTCCTAAGTTACTACAAATTACTAAAAAGGATTCCTACTTAGAAAGGAAAAGTGCATATTACACAAGGGAAAATCAATAAACAAACAAGAAGGAATATCCTTCGTAAATGACAGTACAATAGTCAGAGAGGGAACACATGTCGACTTCTCGATTTGATGGTCCAAATAGGTGCTAGATGCTTAGTAGAGCTTAGCTGGTTGGGTTAGCTTTAGGTCGATTGCTCGGCAAGTCGAGGGTTGGGGATGCACTTGCTCTCAAAGTAGGGACTTGGCAACTCGGGCTCAGTAGGTTAGCTTGATAATAAGTCAACTTAAGCTCAAACACCTATCAACTCCGATGTAGGCGAGTTCAATGATTGGCTCTAATTGGGGTTGGCAATTCAATGGGTTCTTCTTCTTTTATTTGTGAAACAGTGAGTGGATTAGGGGAGCTCGAAAGATATGCTAGGTCAGCTTAAAGGAACTTCTCCTTTTCTAGCGTTAGGTCCATTTAGGTAGCAGGGTGGACTAAGGAGGCAAGTCCTCAAGCTTAAGATCACATGATCAGTCCTTGATTCCTATCATTTGAGGTCAAATCCTTCCAACCTTAAGGAAGATGATAAGAATCAACTCCATAGACTAATCACCATAAGTCGAGCTAGAGGATAAGTTCTAACTTAAGAACCTCTAAAGGATGAGGATTCCATCAACATACAAGGCCTCTTGTAATTCAACTGACCTAAATGCCAAACAGTAGTCAAGGCCAAGATGCCCATTAACCTATCCTTGAATAGATGATAGTACCGGAGTCAAAGGAAGACCCTTATATGCTAAGAAGCCTAGCAACCGACCTCCTAAGCAACAAACCTAAACTATTCGACTGCTTGAGTAGAAGAACACTCGACCTTCCATTCTAATCTAGATCAAGTCAACTCCAGATCAATCAAACATCTCTGTTCTTTCCTTTTATCCGAGTGTCTAAAAAGAAGTCAATACATGTCCCTTTAGCTCGTGACCCCATGAGCATTCTCTAATAGATTCCTTTTTAGCTCTTTGTCATATTTACTTTTTTAGCATCTATACTAGGAGTCTTCAGTATATTAACTTTTTGTCTTTTCCTCTCATGATTGTTACCTTAAGAGGCTAAGTATAAAAGGTGTCATTTGTAGACAATAGACATCATGACATAAAATATTGAGTACACTTGATGTTCTATTAAGAAGTTTATTCTCCTTTCAACTCTTATTTATTCCCTTTATAAGGAATAGTGGTGAGTGACCATTTCTATTACCTTATGTGTCGTATCAAGGGAGTGATTCATGTAAGACTTACCGGTGTATAACATCCACCAAGTAGTTCACGAGTTTGCTAGACCTTATTTTGTTTTCTTCTCAGTTATGGTGCACCCTCGTATGTACTACCCCAAGGCACATTGGTAAGGAACTAATTTTTTTTAACCCCATAATATGTTGATATGATAAGAAACAAGTCAACGATATAATTGGATGTTTTGTACAATATTTGAAATTGGGAAGATTTGGAGAGTTAGTGAAGATTCATGGAAATTAGTAATGTTAATGAAAAAAAAAAAAAAACTCTTAGATCTTTTATAAAATTGTTTGGTATAAACTAACTTACAATGACTTATAAGGGCTAACTATGGTAATAAAAACATTTTATCATGTTTCAATTTGGAAATTTGTATAAATTAATGTCTTTTTTTCTACGTAATTTTAGGAGTTAAAATAGTCATTATAGATAATATTCGCAATAAGTTGATATAGTAATTGTGGTGATTAGTACTAAAAGTATATACATCCATGACTCTACAAATTTTTTAGAATGCAAATTGGACCCATTTCCTATTCACTATGAAATTTAGTTGGTAGTTGCCTATATATTAATTAACTGTCAAATTTTCCATAGAGTTTATGAAGAATTGATAATATATGGTATTGACTTAAGGTTGATAAAGGATATGTATGCTAGTTCATCTTCATTTAAGTAATCATAAATTCATCCTAAGGGTAGTTCAATATAATTAAGGCCATCTTAATGAGTATTATAAGCTAGGGGCATATTAAAGATTTAAAAATGTTATCTAGTATTATTGTTCAATATAATCAAGCTAAATTGTTACCATAAATGAGTAGTTCTTGAGTAACCAAGCACCATGGCATAAAGATTAGTAAAAATTGAATAAGTAACAAATACGTTTTGACTATAAGAAGATGATAGTATAAAGGAAAAAGGGTAACGGCTCATAAGTTCTACTGTTCATTGTCTGGAATATCTTCTAACTTTTTGAAGTGCAATTAGGTGATCTCATGCATAGGAATTAACATTGGGGTCTACTTACAAGTTTGATTGTGTGCATTATTGCTACTCTAGGTAAGTACCACTGGTCAAATTTGTATAGGCCACTCGTTTGTAATTGCATCGTTGTGAATTTGCTTAAGTGATGATTACAAAAGATATTTTATTATAATGTGTATTCATGTTGAGCTAGGTTAATGATATTGTTGTATTGATTCTTGAGATGAAGATATGAGATCATATTACAAATACTTGCTGCTTACCCTATCACTCAAAACACCTAGTACTCAAATGAATACATATGTGGCAAATAGTAGAAGTAATGTCAACCTATAGTATACAATCTCATCTAGTAATACATTCAATAATACACTTGGAGAATACTTACTTATTTAAGATGTTGATATTGAATTGGTATAGAGATTGCATCATTCAACCTAATGTATGATTTAGTTTATTAACCCAAGGTAAAATGTAAGGCATTGAGTGTTAATTAATAGTTATCTAAAAGAATTGAGTACTGTCCACCAGCAGTAAGTTTGTAGTACAATCTAGAAATCGACTTGGTAAGTTTGTGGTCTATCAACTCGATAAGTTTATGGTCTATTGATCTAATAAGTTTGTGGTATGATCTTCAAATTGACCCAATAATGAGCAACCTACTAGGATTTGTCCCTCAACTTTGTTTTTTTGTGGCTGGAAAAAGCCAAGGGATGGAATAAGTATTAACTCTTAATGTGCACAGCTTAAGCATTTAGCTTGAGTAAGCAATTGAAAGGAGTTAAGGGCTAGCAAAACAATTTAAGCTAGATTCAAAGAGAAATGATACTACAGCATTCCAACTTTTGCGAAAGCTAGGTAAGAGTCCTTCAACTAAGCAGCCAAAGTATGTGAAATGGATGCAATAGTTGCTTTTGTACTCCACTTACACTGCATTACTTATGATCTAAGTATGATCTCTATGAATATGATGTGTTGACAATTTTCTTGTTGTCTTTATCTTTATATTACTCATTTTATTCTATAAGGAACTAAAGGTGTTAGTTTCCTAACCTTAGGTGTAGAAGAGTAAGTTTAAAAGGAAATCCAAGCTTAGATATGCGGATATAAAGTATGTTAAAGCCCTTTTTGAAGATAACATGTCATTACAACTTTTGAACTCTATTTACTTATGTTTACATAGTTTGTTAAGCTAAGTTTATGGCTTTATTTTTATAAGCAAGTTTGTAAACTTTCTAATATAGTTTCAAGGATGTAACAATGTAAGCATGGTCATTTAGGAAGCCTTAACATAGAAGTTAAAGTGGTACTATAGAACTTTCAAGGTGATTAGTGGTAAGTTCTATAGGTAGATGGAACAATCATGGCCAAAGAAGGTATGCTTCCAGGGAATTCAATCTACAGCCATGAATTGGAATTAAAAGGGTAGAAGATATCAAGTTTGGTACAAATGTGGTATGTAAGGTCCATTCATCAATTGAAATGTGTTGTGCTGATGGCATGATTTTGGTCATGAGTGATTATGAGATTGATTTGTTCTTGAAAGGATTGAAAATGTTTGACTGATCTACACAACTTTAAGGTAAAATGACCATCATGTATGCAAAATTAGAAATTCCAAAAGTTGTGTTGCTAATGGTACTCTTGATGTATGAGCTATTTATGTATTAGAGTAAGAGAAGTGCAGGTTGAAAAATAACTAAGTTAGCTTTATCCTTATATTAAGGATGGCATAACGATTCGCTTTCTAGGTACCATATTCAAGTTTTATGGGTTAAAGTAGATATCTAAGAGGTGAGGTGCTACACTTGGTTGACTCTTTCTCATTCAAATCCTTATTCTTATCGGTCTCATGATTATTAAGCATCAACAACATTGATTTGTGTATCATATCAAATCAAGGTGGCTATTGTTTAATCCTCTTGGGAATAATATCCTAAGGAGTCATACATATTCTATAAAATCACAAATCAAACTTGGTTTGATTTGTTAATTGATGTGTTACCTCTTAAATCTCAATCCTATCTACAACATTATAAGTACAAAGTGTAAGTTCGTGTAATGTGTGTTTTGGTTGAGATTTTAGCAAAAAAAAAACTAAGGCAAAAGCATAGGGAAGTTTATGTAAAGTATGTAAGTGCTGTGTAATCATATGTGCTAAGTGCAGATTAGTGCTTGTTGGGTATATTCTAGCAATTCTCAACATCATTTATTGAATTAGTGTGAGTTGTTGAATATTTTGGGTAATTTAAAAGAGATATCGAGAAAGACTTTTAATAGTTGTGCACTAAGGCATATTAGAGAAGTCAAGAGGTATATCATGAATATAGGGTAGTAGTTGCATAAATTGATAGTCTATATGCATTTTTCTTGCATACTTATATGCAAGGTAGCAAACAAAATATTCTTATAGTAGCCGCACGTAGAAATTAAGTATGAGATTGGAGGGACATTAAGGATTTGAAGGAGCATCGAGATGACAATTTTAAATGTTAGATGAAGTAAGGAAGGTAACATCTATTCTAGGAGCAAATGTATCAAATAGAAGAATTCTACCTTTTCAAAGGAGCAACTCACTTGAGGAATACTTAGATTGGTTGCATAAAGTGGAAAAGGTGTTTGAACACTATGAGAATGATAATCATACAATATTGCATTTAACAACCTGATGGGAATTAAGCTACAGGAACCTTAACCCACAGCCGAGCTCAAGGATTAAAGGAGCTAGTACGACGAATCCTTATGTTCCAACCAACTACTACCAAAGCCGAGTATTTCCTTGCCGTGTCACCTTTAATGCCATGTTGTATGACCGCCCATTATTCTATAGTATGTTGAGTTGATGGTTACGCTCTGTTGCCGAGTCGACCTATCATTTGGCATCATCCTTGTAGAGAAGCCAAGAGATAGAGAATCCGAACTAACTAAGCTATCTCTGCTTGGATAAGCCCATTTATCTGTACTTTTTTGTCTGCATCTCCTAACAACCTCACCAATGCAACATCGCCATATGTACAGTATCGTATGTAGAATCTGTAGCACCAATGATTGTTTTCCTTATATATTCATTTTTTACCCTTTTGTATCATATACATTGCTTCTTTAGGAAATGTCCTTATTCTCTTTTCCCTTTTAGGCAGATTGTCTTAAGTTATGAGTATAAATACGCTTGTAGTTGTAGCTATAATAGATGAGATTACCTTCAATACACTTGAGTACTTTCTTCCTTGTGTAAACACTATTTACTCTCAGCATCACTTTTATATTTTCCCTTAAGTAAGGTTAGGTGGCAAGTAACCTCATTAGACCAATTTATGTGTCACATTTAATTGTGCTATAAGTCCTTAGAAGTTTCATTGGTGCGTCATATGAAGAACACTAGGCTAAACTCAAGAAGGAGGAGGAGGGATGAATTGAGTTTAAAGACAAATTGCAATTCTTTTCCAGTATAAACAACTAAATGCAATAATAAGAGTAATTAAAGAAACAATAAAACAATAATAAGTGCAGAAATTAAAAGAGATAGGGATAAAGAAGATCAAGCCTAGATATAACATAGAGTTTGGACCGCCCCTTGTCTTCACGGACATACAATGCCTCTAACTAAGGACTTCACACAACTTTATTGATTTCTCAATCTAAGCTCTAAGAGCTACATAAACATAAACTTGATTACACAAGTTTCACACTCACAACTCTCAACACAAATCACAATCTCAACTCTTAACACAAAACTCAATCTCAACTCACAATACAAAAACTCAATCTTAAGAATTATTGGTGTAGTGTTTTTAACTCTTAATACTTACAACTAATAGCTCACAAGCACACTACACTTCAAATCCCTCTAAATATTAGCAATTTATGGTACAAGAAATAATGAGAATTATAGACAACAAGAATACAAGAGAATGTTGAAATATTGCAGCAAAAAATCAGTTCTCTACTATCCTTGGTCGAGTTGTTGAGAATTTATATTATCCCATTCATTTCTTCCCGTTACAATGCATTCAATGCTCCAATGGCTAGTTAAATCTGACTTACCGACATGCCGATACTTTGAACTATCGCCAAGCCGGTAAAAATTACTCTACTAGTAAGTGAACCAACAAGCCAGTTCTTCTAGGTCAGTAAGCTTTTCTTTGTGTTTTCTAGGGCCTTATACCGTTAGCATGGTTCTTCCTTGAGCCGTCAACTTAGTAGGCCAAATATCACCTGAAAATTCTTTTAACACACAACAAATGAATGCTCTTTACAATATAACTTCAAGATCATTTGATCACCACTTCAAAAGATTAAATTTCTTATAGAGATAATTGATATATATAATCATTCAGAAAGCTAATTGAACTTATTAAATTATCTCAAAATAATCAAACAATACTTAGTTTAATCATCTACTTGTTTTTGTTCTCTTCAAAAACAACATGTTTAGATATACACTTTTTGTTTTATTCTCATCCAAATCAAATAATGAACCCTAGGTTCAACATCATATACTCTACAGCTGTTCGTAGGTTTTGCTTATTGTTTTCATTCTTCACTTTCACTCTTTTGCACTTTTCCCCATTAACCCTTCTCGAGCTTTCTACAAGCTTAAACCTATCAAGTGACCAGCTTTGTCTGTTCTTGGTCATAGTTCGCAACATCTCAGTATCAGAGCGGAGGTTTTTTATGAGCTATAGTTAGTTCTTCTTAAGTTCTGTTATACTATATTTTGCGTGTGAGAAATAAAGCAAGTTACTGTATTCATTTGACTACTGTGTTATTAGTTGTTCACTTTCTAAAGTGTTTATTTGAATTTTGAATTTGTGAGAAAAAAATTACCAACCCAAGTATGAATGTTAGTGCTAGTGATGACAGTGGAGTTATCTACTATGGACGACAATCTCAATGAACTCCTAAAAGCACTGACAAGAGACTTGATAAAATAGCTAACCTCTTGATAAATTTGACCTGTACTATTTATGTATTGTCTTGCTGACCCACTAAGGCTATACAAAACACTCTATAAGCTGCTCAACCTGTTAGAGGTCAAAACCCAGCTTTACCAATTCAAAGTGGAGGAGTTAGCGAATGAGTAAGGCAAAAGATAGACCTGAGAGAGCTTAATGAGAAGGAAGAAGAGTATTTTGAAGAGGAGGTGTATGAGTCTTTAGAGCACCTGATCATGTGAAGCTTCAGATTTTGAGTTTCAATGAATCTGGGAATGCTAACGAGTATCTAGAATAGGAAGAGAATGTAGAGCAAGTATTTGATTACTATCAATATAAGGATTATGAGAGAGTGAAGACTGTTGTTGTTAAATTCTCCAGATATGTCGCCGTGTGGTGAAAAAATTTTTAGGCTATGAGAAGAAGAGAGGGGTACTGAGAGATTAACACTTAGCCCAAGATAGAGAGAGTGCTTAGAAATAGATTCGTACCAAAAACATATTTCCAAGATACTTTCACTTAGCTTCAGGAGCTGAAAGAAGGAGGCGAAAATATTGATGAGTATGTTCAAGAATTCCAAATGCTTATGATAAGATGCGAAGTAGAGGAACCACTAACCTGAACAGTCTCAAGATTTATTATTAGATTGAGAGGAGACATCCAAGACATTGTAGAGCTCCAAAGATTTGACATAATGGATGAAGCTGTTAGGATTGCCCAGCAAGTAGAGAGGCAAAGAAGGAGTCGAGTAACGACCAGAATGCCAACTAGCCGACCAAGATAGGCAAGTCACTGAGTTCAGTCTAGTATTAAGTCGAGTAGAAGAGTTAATGTCAGAGCCAAGTAGAAAGGCCAACTTGAAGATGTAGTGTCGACCCGAACATATGAGAAGGGTTTAATAGAAAAACCAGCCAAATCAAGTACTTCAAATGTCAAGGGGTTCGAACATATAGCTACTCAGTGCCTAAACCGAAGGATGATGGTCATTAAGGGAGACATCCCAAAGTTAGAAGTAGAGAGTATGGATGAGAAACCTAAGGAGGAGGAAGTTCCTATCAAGAAAGAACTGATTAGGGAGGACATGTTTCCCGAGGATTTAGACCAGTTACTTGTGATTATCCGGCGCACTATGAGCGTAGAACCCTTACGAGAAGAGAAGTAGAGAGAGAATTTGTTTCATACCACCTGCAAGGTGAATGATTAGATATGTGCTCTCAATGTAGATAGTAAAAGTTGCACCAATGTGGCATTAGCCGATCTTGTTTCAAAACTGAAGCTACCAATTGTTGTACATCCTAAGCTATATAAGTTGCACTAGTTAAGTGAGAAAGGAGCATTACATGTCACTCGGCAAATACTGCTACCGATCACTATAGGGAATTACTCTAACCAGATCCTCTATAGCATGCTACCTATGTGCACTTCCTACATATTATTAGGTAAGCCGTGGTTGTTTAATAGAAAATTTATACATGACGGCTATAGGAACATGTATATGTTTGAAAAGGATGACCAGAAGATCATGCTGAATCCGATGTCGCCAAGAGAAGTTCATAAGCTATAGACGAAACTTGCTCACAAATCAAAGAAAGCTCTAGTGATGAGTAGAGTCGAGCTCTAAGAGGCCATCAATGCTAATGAACCAACCTTATTATTAGTCAGGCGACTATTGGAAATGAAGGAGCGGGTTAAGCCTTCCCAGGAAATCAAGGAGTTGCTAGATGACTATCCTGACCTGTTCTTAGAACAATTACCTAAGGGCTTGTCCCCAACTTAAGGCATAGAGTACTACATTGACTTAATACCTGGTGCTGCACTGCTAAATAAGCTAACTTATCGAATGAATCCCGAGTAAGTTTCTAAACTCCAATGTCAAGTCAATGAGTTGCTGGAGAGAGGTTATGTGAGAGAGTGTCTCACCCCTTATGCTATACCTATACTTCTAGTGCCGAAGAAGGATGGAACATAGTGAATGTGTGTTGACAGCCAAGCTATGAACAAAATCATGATCAAATACAGAGTAGAGCCAAGATTTTCAGCAAGATTGATCTTAAGTTTGGCTACCATCAAATTCGCATGAGGTTAGGAGAAGAGTGGAAGACTACGTTCAAGACTCGACATGGACTTTATGAGTGGATGGTCATGCCCTTCGGCTTATCAAATGCCCCGAGCACTTTCATGAGACTTATGAACCATGTGCTAAGATATCTCATAAGGAAGTATGTCGTAGTGTACTTTGACGACATCCTAGACTACAATGCCAACATGTCAAGTCACTGTGAACATCTCAAAATAGTCCTAGATATCCTTAGTGTTGAGAGACTATTCAGCAACTTGAAGAAATGTTGCTTCTACTAGGAGGAAGTGGTATTCTTGGGGTATGTAGTCAGTAGAGGAGGCTTGCGAGTCGATGATAAGAAGATCAAAGCAATTGTCGAGTGGCCGACTTCTACTACTTATGTCGACGTAAGAATTTTCCACGGATTAGCTTCGTTTTATAGAAGGTTTATCAGGAATTTCAACACCATCACCGCACCACTTACCGAGCTTATAAAGAAGAACACAGACTTCTAATAAGGAGAAAGGGAGGAGATGAGCTTTGCCAACGTAAAAGACAGATTGACCTCCGCCCCGATGTTAGTTCTACCTAACTTCGACAAAATTTTTGAGCTGGAATGCGACGCATCGAGTGTTGGAATAAGCATTGTCTTGATGCAGGAAGGCCAACCAATTGCCTTCTATAGTGAAAAGCTTCGAGGACCATAGCTGAACTACTCCGTATATGACAAGGAACTTTTGGCATTGATCTGAACAATGCAAAGGTGGCAACATTACTTACTGTAGAGAGAATTTGTCATATATACTGACCATGATGAATCCTTATATTCCAACCAACCCCTGCCGAGGCTCAGGCCGAGTACTTCCTTGCCGAGTCACTTTTAATGCCGTACCGTATGACTACCCATTATTCTGTGGTATGCCAAGTTAATGGTTACACTCTGTTGTCGAATCAACCTAACACTCGGCATAATCCTTATCAAGAAGCCAAGAGATAGAGAATCTAGACTGACTAAGCTATCCTTGCTTGGACAAGCCTATTTGTCCATACTTTTTTATCTACATGTCCTAACAACCTCGCCAATGCAGCATTGCTACATATACAGTATCATATGTAAAATCTGTAACACTAATGATTGTTTTCCTTATATATTCATTTTTACCCTTTTGTACCATGTACATTGCTTCTTTAGGAAATGTCCTTATTGTCTTTTCCCTTTTAGGCAAGTTGCCCTAAGTTACAGGTATAAATACCTTTATACTTGTAACTGTAATAGACGAGATTACCTTCAATACACTTGAGTACTTTCATCCTTACGTAAACACTATTTACTCTCGACATCACTCTTATCCTTTCCCTTAAGCAAGGTTAAGTGGCGAGTAACCTCATTAGACCAATTCGTGAGTCATATCGAATTATGCCGTGAGTCCTCGAAAGTTCTATTGGTGCGTTATATCCTTTAGAGCTGTTCATAGGTTTTACTTATTATTTTCATTCTTCACTTTCACTCTTTCGTACTTTTCCCCCATTAACCCTTTTCGAGCTTTCCACAAGCTTGGACCCATCTAACGACCGACCTTGTCTATTCGTGGTCACAATTCACAACACAACCCCTTTGTTTTCATTTATTAGGTAAGCTTGTGGTGGGAAAAGGGAAAGGCAAACATTAGTAGAAAAATGTTACTACTAGGCAACTAATGAAGTGTTTATCCCCCTTTACTATTTTTATCATCACATCTAAAAATTCCATACTTAATTACTATCATTACAAGATGTTTTTGAAGCTCCAATGGTTGAGGCAAAGTGTTATGAGTGTCTACAATCATATGAAGGAGTTTGCAATGTTAATCTAATGTCAAATGAAGGAGGCTCCAAAGTAAATAGTTGACTATAAGGGTTCAATTATGATTTTCATATGGCAAAACAATTTGCTTAAACTCATACAATGTATTTTGTTAAATTATAAATTAAGAATCTTTTATAAATAAGAGTTTCCCAAACCTTAAATATATGTACTCCGACTCATGTCTATGTACTCCAAATCTCATGTATATGGTCCCAAGAAAGTGCCAATCTTCTATCCATTAAAGATCAAAATTCACAAATTTAAAAGGAGAAAAAAGAGCAATTGCCATATTTCTTCTACAGCTTATGAATACATCATTTGAGCAATTATATTAACAAGATTTTGAGATTAATATATTTTTATTATCTATTCTTTGATAACTCTCTTTTAGATAAATTCGTTAGATTTTGAGAGAGGGAAAGCTAAAGCTAGTGAGTATTTATTTTATGTTTTCAAGGAGAACTAAATTGGTAATTAAGAACTTATAATTTGTAAATCTATTTGTTAAGGATCAACATTAGTGAAGTGTTTACAAAGTCTTCTTAAGGAGGCAATTTGCAATTATAAAGGGTAGCTCTACGTTAAACTAGAGCTTAATTTCTTTATCTCATTTTCATTTTTTTTTTTTTTTTGCTATAATCATTTATGCTATTGCTCGCAATTTTAATTATTTTTCAAGATTTGTAGGAATCCGAGTCGATCAAGTATTTCACAATGCTTGCCTAATTCATTACTAAGTTGAAATTGAAAATAGCTAGCATTATCAAGTTGCAAGCATCCATTATTTTATATGGTATGATCAAGTTTGTAGTGAAGATAGAGAGCTAGCAAAGAGGATTCCACTTAAAGTAATAGTTTCTTCGCCTAAACCATTGGGTTCCAACCCCTTACCACATCTAGTATGTTGGCTTTATATTAGAGGTAAATAGGAGATTAGTCCAATTAAATGTCTTATGTGCTTAGTCTAAAGGTAGTTTTATATGAACTATTTACCAACGGTCCCATTACTCACGTACAACTCCAAGGCCTCCAATCCCTTTCCTGAAGAATCCTCTCTCGACAACCTGCTAATGATGGGAAACTTTACACCGAAGGAAGGTGGCTAAACTCCCTGAGCACCCTAACTTGTTATACGTTGATCTATGTAAGCCCTAAAGTTAAGCCAAGTGACCATAGGATTTAACTTAAAATACAAAGTTTAAATCGATTAGTTAAAAGATCCGATCAAACTTAAATTATAAACTATGGATAAAAAATTAGTAAAAACGACCCCGTAAACTGGAATTTAAAAAAATAAGTAATAAAATAGGAGATTATAAAATTTTTAAATTTTAAGTATAATAATTGTTAATTATCGAAAAGGCGAAAAGTGTAATCTAATAACTAATAAATTACTAGAGATAAATTATATGAATACTAAAAATTATAGAATGACCTAAATAATAATTAGGAATGTTCACAAGTACCACACATGTATTTACGTGTAGATAAAAATATGTGAAATTTTTTAAATTATCTAAAAACTTATTAAATAATTAAGGAATATTATTAATTAATTAAGAAAAAATTAAAAAAAAAATCAGAGGAATCAGGAATGAGGTGGATGTAGTCATAGCAAGTTAGGAAGTGAAGAAAAAAAATTGCCCAATCAAAATCAAACAACATAAAAGCCAAAAACTAAGGGATTTGGGCAATGTCTTATCTAATTTAATGCACATTAATTACCACAAAGCTCTATAAATAGGGAAAAAATTTACAGAGCTCCTTTAGATAGTTAGAAATCAGAGAAAAATAGAGAGCATCAAAATTCAAGAGAAAAACTAGAGTAAAAAAAAAAAAAAAAAGAAAGGAAAACTGTGCAGTTAAGGCTAATGAACCAAACCTAAGACCGAACCGCCACCACCACCCCACTCCAAACCCACCATCTAGACTGACCAACACACCTGGACCAATGTTGGACAACTAAAAGGCAACAAACTTAGTTAGTCCCTTATCAACTTCGATTTTGTATAATTTCTTAAAATTATTTATTTTACCCAAAAAATATGAAACTTGTTATTCTGAGGTTTTATTATATATAGATTTAGGGAAAAATAGTGATTAAGCTTAATCACATCTGAAAATATAGAATTCTTAACAAATTAAGCAAAACCAAGCATGATTAGAACGAGAAATAAATAGGCTTAAGAGTATAGTTTGGAGCTCAAATTTTTTTTTTTTTTTATAGAATGCTTAAGTGACATAAAACAATGCTATGAATCCATTTTTTTTAAATTAATTTTTGAAATTTTTAAGTAAATTTTTAGCCCTAAAATGATGGAAAAATTAAGTAATTTTAGGTTAATTAAGTGATTAAGTGATTAGTTACTGATTTAGATAGTAATTAGATGTGGAATTAGAAATTTAATAAATATGAAAAATTAGTGTTATTTAGATAATATAATAATAATAATTAGAATATACTAAATCTAAAACAAAATTTAATTTTAAGTAATTGTATAAAAAATGTAAGATTTTCTCACATCGGGAATAAATCTGGTACTCCAATTAAGATTAGCATGTATCGAACAATTTAGAATACTAAATTAAGACCCAATAGGATATTAGAATACTTGAGCTTAATGTGATTAATCTTACATTAGGATTCAAGCATATTTAAGATTCCAGAATCAAAACTAGAATCTAATTTAGGAACCGAACCCCGAAATAGGATAGAATGAATCATTAGTACATAATAGGTATACATGGAAAAAATAAGTTAAATTATAACTTAGAATATGAATCCTTAAAGTATAAGTACTAAAAAGGCGTATTTATATTATAGGATACCTAGAGATAAATCAACTTGCAACTAAGTGATCAGGCAACTGAGAAATTCCAATTAAGTTGGGTTATTACTTACTGTATTAAAGTACTATTTTTATGGTACTCAAAGACTTAGGATTGCATATGGTTGTGATTGTAAGTACTTTACGCATGTGTTTAATATATCTAAATTTGTGCTGAAATTTGTAATATGATTGATTTTGTGTTATGATTGAATTGGTGTGAAATTGTTTGAAAACCCTAAATGAAATTTAATCTTATTCAACTCTAATGACCTAAAATGTCATGCATTGCAACCCGTTAAGGGATCATTAGGATTCTCCAACCAAATATCAACCCCTTCGAAAGAGATAGCGCAGGATTGCATAATGGTCTCTTCTTCATCCTTAGTCGAACTAAGTGATAGGAGAGGAGGTCACAGCAAAGGTGAAGTCAATGGTTCGAAGGTAGTCACAGGAGGAGCGATGTCTCCATTGCACAAGCTTGGGTTTGGTTGTAAGCTACTGCATAACATGGAAACTCCTTAACCCGAATTAGAACGGGTGAAATTTTTCTAATTTCACAACGGACCAAACTACATTGTGTAATGACACTTGATTGTTATATTGCATGGAAATAATTGTTTGATAATCTTGTTTGTGTTTACATACATTCATGAGTCTCCAATTCAACTTACTGAGCTGTAGTTGCTCATACCCTTATAGATCCTTTTGCAGGTCCTGATCTCTAAATACTTCAAGTATTATACCGCCTTATAATTATTCAAAGATTAGTTCTTTTGAAGTCAGGGGTGTGAGGATCAATTTACTTAGTAGTGGATGTGTAGCTAGAGTGTCCTTTGTAGTTTGAGGATGAAAGACTGATAGTTGTTATATAAATTAGTGAACCGTTATGTTTATGTAAAGTTTCTTGAGAAGTTCTGTAAACTTTACATATAATTATGTATGTTTATTAAAAATTTGTAATATTTACCATAATTGTAGTTAAGCATTTAATTGGACTGTTTACTTCAAAGCGAGGAGTCGTCGATGCCTTATGTAGATCATGTCTATGGTAGGTACTGTGAAGCCAGTTACTATCATAGAATGGTTTACACGGCGGGACTGTTGCGACTCTACAACTTTGGGGCGTAACAATCTATACACTTGGTTGTAATGATGCCAACCATTCCCTTACCCAAGACTCTATGTCAAGTAATCCGACCAACTACTATCGAGAGGTTCTTACCGAGTGACAAGAGACTCACTTACCAGTTAAGTAGTTTTTCTCTCAACATGCTGCCATTTCTCTTGCCCCGACCCCTTTATTGCCACAACATCTTGATCCCTTTCACCTACTATGTTTAGAGAATTTTTGTATAGGACGAATGTTGCACTATTACCTATCCACCTCGTCTGACATTGTACTACTTTTTCATTTTTTTCTTTTGTCATTTTTACCCTTTTTCATATGTACTAGAAATTCTCTTTTTTTATATACTTTGTTGTAATTTCTTTATTTGTAATGTTACCTTAAGAACTTACTATAAATAGTCCCTTTCTCTTGCAAGCTACAAATAACTCACAATTCAAACTAAATATTCTATTCTTATGAGACAATCCTCTCCAAGTTCATCTTTCATATACTTTTATCTAATCTTGTCGGATAGCCTAGGATTAATGGAGAGTGGACCTTAACATCAACTTGTGCATCATATCAAGTGAGGTATCAAGTTGTGTTGTGTTCGTTCGAGAGTCACATCCTCCAAGCAACTTCACATCAACTACTCTTATTTGTCTATGCAGCATTTCCCTTTAATTTTCTTCGATATTTCGAAGGACCCATTTTAGTTAGACTTGTCACAGTAAGTCCTAGTGATAACTAAGCTCCTAAGTAGACAATATAATTCATAGTATCAAAGATTGAGATTAAGACCAAAAGTTGTATAGTGATAGCCAATCTACTATTCAAGATACTTGTGTATGTTGAAAGCATCTAAGTGTAGTGTCTTTACTAAAAATTTGTGTTGAGAATGTCGAATGCTAATGTACAAGGAGAGATTAACGATGCTAAGAGTGATGCTCAAGATCATAGTCGAGGTACCTAATAAGCACTACGTACTACCAATGAGTAGATACAAGATCTTGTTGCTATAGTGGCCAACTTAGCTGTCTCAATAAACAAAGTCTTGGAGACCGGACCGCGTAAGAGAGTTGTTAAGCAGGGTCGAGAAATGAGAGATAGGCCAAAGAAGCAGATGAACAAGCGAGCTTTGGAAGACTTTCCAGTAAACCAAACGCTACTACGACATGCCGACAAAGTTACGAGGAGGAGGTTTGAGTTAGACAAAGTGGAAGAGTCCGAAGAAGGAGAAGACCAGTATGATGGGATTTATGAACGTGAGTTTAGGGCACCAAAAGGTACCAAACATCTTAAGGTACAAATTCCAAGCTTCAATGGGTCTGGTAGTGCTAATGACTACCTAGATTGGGAAGAGAAGATCGAAAAGATATTCCACTTCTACGATTATGAAGATGCTGTCTACATTAAAGTGGCCGTATTAGAATTTTCTGAATATATGGCAATGTAGTGAAAGAAACTATAGAATGTTCGCCTAAGGACCCAATGCGAGGTCTAAACATGGAACGAGATGAAGAGAGTTGTGAGAAGTAGGTTTGTCCCCAAACACTATGAACAAGACATTTTCTGACAACTCCAAGACTTGAGGCAAAATAGCAGATCTGTAGACAACTATGTCCGAAAGTTTCAATTACTCATGATATGATACAATGTTGACTAGGCTGAGGCCTAAACTATAGCACGGTTCATGTCTAGACTACGGGCTAAGATTAGTAACATCATGGAGCTGTAAAACCTCACAACTTTGGATGAAACCATCCGTGTAGCTTAGAGAGTTGAAAGGCAACGGCAGAATCAAGTTAGCCAAATGCCGAGTAACTAAACACTGATGCCAAATAGGAGTGACCTGCTACGCCGACTAGGGAATGACAGAGCATTAAACAGTTTCAAGGTGGAATGTTGAGGTTACATGCCAAGCTAACTAGATGAAGGCCGAGGTAAGAGCAAGATTGAGGAGCCCAAGATCTAAACAAACTAAGGTCAGATTTTAGGAAGGAAAACTTAAGAAATCAAATGTTTTAAATACCTTAGTTATAGACATGTGGCTAGTCAATGTCTAAACCGCCGAGTCATGACCATAAAGGGAGATAAGCCCCAGTTTGAAGTAGAAAGTGCAAGTGAAGGAGAGAAAGAAGTAGCAACTGATCAGATGTTAGAAGAATTTCAAGAAGACCTCGATATTGAGATACCTCCTAAAGGTAGAGCCGAGTATTGCTTTGTTGTTCAACGATCTCTTAGTGCTTTTGTTGCTAATGAGAATGAGTAAAGAGAGAACCTCTTCCATACAAATTGCTAGGTGAATGGCAAGCTATGCACCATGATCATTGATAGAGGGAATTGTACCAACGTCATCGCACAAGGGATAGTCAAGGCCATGAAATTGCCAACCCTTCCATACCCCAAGCCATTCAAGATTCATTAGCTAAACAAGAAAGGAGGACTACATGTTTCTAAGCAAGTAAGAGTGCTAATTACCATTGGTGATAGGTATAGGGACGAAGTGTTGTGTGATGTCCTTCCCATGTGTGCATCTCACATATTACTCAACAGACCATAGCTATTTAACTTGAGAGTGTTACACGATGGGTATAGAAACACCTACATGCTCTAGAAGGACAGGAAGAAAATTATATTAACACCTATGAGTCCTAAAGAAGTACAAGAAGCCCAGGAAAAGGTTGCTAGATCTCTACAGTAGAAGTCTTTGGTGATTTCTCGAGCTCAATTTGCCCGAGAACTTAAGGCCAAGGACTATGTGCTCCTTTCAGTCAGGAGATTCTTAAAGATTAGAGGGGCTAAGAACTTACCTATCTAAGTGCAATAGCTACTTAAGGAATTTGCCGACCTAATCCCTACTAAGATGTTGAGAGGATTACCTCCCTTAAGAGGCATCAAGCATTATATTGACCTCTAAACAGGGGCTGGCTTACTAAACCGACCCGTTTATAGGCTTAATCCAAAGCAGGCAACTGAATTAAAGAAATAGATAGATGAGTTGATGGATCGCAGATATGTTCGTGAAAGCATGAGTCCTTGTGCTGTACCTGCTATGCTCATGCCAAAAAAGGATGGAACGTCGCAAATGTGCATTGACAGCCAAGTTATCAATAGGATCACTATCAAATACCGATACCCGATTCCGTAGCTTAATGATATGCTTGACGAGTTACACGACGCCTGTGTCTTTTCTAAGATTGACCTGAAGAGTAGCTACCACCAGATATGGATGAGACCTAAGGATGAATGGAAGACGGCCTTCAAAATAAGGGATAGTCTGTTCGAATGGCTGGTGATGCCGTTTAGACTAACTAATGTGCTGAGTATGTTTATGCAACTAATGAACCACATACAAAGATCATTGATCAACAAATGCATTGTAGTTTATTTTGATGATATTCTAATCTACAGTGCCAACCTCCTCATTCATGTCGAACATTTAAGATTAATGTTTAACATACTCTATGTCGAAAAAGTATTTAGCAACCTAAAAAAATTCATGTTTTGTTAAAATGAGATTGTATTCCTCGAATATGTCATTTTAAGGAGGGGAGTTTAAGTTGATGAGGAAAAAGTCAGAGTTATTAATGAGTGGCCTACACCGACTAATGCTGCCAAAGTTAGGAACTTCCATGGTCTAGCCTCATTCTATCAGAGATTTATGCGAAAATTTAGCTCCATAATTGTGATGTTGACTAAATTGATCAAGAAGAACATTGAGTTTAGATGGATAGAAAAGGCTTAGAGGAGTTTTGAAGATGTAAAGTCTAAGCTAATGTCTACTCCAGTACTCACCTTACTAGATTTCGAGAAGGTTCTTGAGGTTGAATGTGATGCACCTAGTGTCAGCATTGGTACTGTCCTTATGCAGGAGCGCCAAACAATTGCTTACTTCAACAAAAAACTCCAAGATGCTGCCTTGAATTACTTAACCTACGATAAGGAGTTCTATACCCTTGTCCATATACTCTAGAATTGGTAGCATTATCTGTTGCTAAGAGAATTCATCATCTATTCGAATCATAAATCTCTTAAGCATCTTCGCGGGCTTTCTTGTCATCATGCCAAGTGAGTCAAGTTCTTGGAGACCTTTTGTTATGTCATTAGATATAAGAAGGGAAGCACTAACACAGTAGCTGATGCACTTTCTGTAAACCTCGCAAATCAAGCCTTTTGAGTATAAAATCAAACTCATGTATTGTAAATGATTTTCTTAAGTCAATAGAGCCAGTAAAATTTAAAACCAATTAAAACTTCAACTCAAAACCTAAAGCGAATATGAAAAACCTTAAATTATTAATCAAATCTCCAATCACATACAAAACCCTTAAGCCATAAATATATATAATTGTAAGAGATTGACCCTGAACTAGATAATAATCCTAATCATATATGAAAATCCTTAATTCTATCTATGTATACATATCAAAAATCAAACCTAAACCTAATCAAAACCCTAAAGCTAAAACTTTAAGCTTAAACAATATGCTTATTCATTAGAATTACACTAGAACCCTAATTGAATGAAGGCACTTAACAATATGCTAAATCATATAAAATCATTAACTAATAATAAAAGATAACTTCTAATTGTTCATAAATGCTTAAATACTAAATTGATTTGTTAGAAACTATGATAATACACTATAGATACTATTAAACTTATAATTTTACAAATAAGCTAGTATTATGTAAATTTAAGCGTTTAGTTAATATTAACACTACATATAGTCCATGTTAGTATTCTAAATGGCACTTTACACAATAGTTATACTAAGCATCATATTAAATGATATATATAGGATATAAATACTTAAAAAAAGATCTCAATAACTATTTTTACTAAATATTTCATTTAATTTCATATTTCCTTTCATTCTCTTAATTTTTCTCCTAATTATCCTTAATTCCATCATTATGTACACTAATTACATTAAATTAAGAAAGTTGACTAAGTCAAATGTTGACCAAGTCAAGTGTTGACTAAGTCAATAAATGTCATTTTCAATCTAGAGATTTCTTCCCCTTTCTATGATTTTTACTCATTTTTCACATGTTTTCTTTTCCAACTTTTCTTCCTCTTGCCATCTACTTCCTCCCCCTTCTAGACCCCACTTCCATTTTCTTTAAAACGCACTTACAATACAAACAAGACCCCCCTTTTCTTCTCCCATCCCCAACCGTAGCATCCCCTTGTCTTCTTCCCTTTTCTTTTTAGCTTCCATTTTTACTCTTGTTTTTGTTACCTTAGCACATATCCTATATTCTAATATCTAAATAATACAACCCCTCTTCCATATTACAAAGAGAAAAAGGTATGTTTTCATTTCATCTTTTAGTTTAACATGTGATTAGTTTTTTTTTTTATTATTATTATATTAGCTTTAGAATCATCGTACAATATGTATATATATGTTATTACAAATAGAAATCTTTATACACATACATATAAGTGTAGAAATACCTATGTATATATGTCATATGGATACACATGAAGTGTGTATGTATAAACCTTAGTATTATACATAGTATAAGTATAAGTATATATAGACAAGTGTAGAAGGAATACATGTACATATGCTTAAGTATTATTATACAAGAGTATTCTTGATATACATAACCTAAAATAAGGAAAATACTATTGTGTACATACATATAGCTTACTAATTAAACCCATAATAGGCAAAAATATAAATTATATGAAGATTTTTTAAAGGTGTATGAGAACATACGAAAATACATATACAACCATATGTATATACAGGTATATTTATAAGTATACATACAAGTATGTTAGAAGTATATATACACATAACATACGTATTAGATATATAAGTACAGAAGTATAAAAGTTATACATATGTAAATTATAACATGATTACTTAATATACTATAAGATAATATAATAAAATATATAATATATATATGTGTATATATATGAGCCAAAACTACAATAAGCCCATAATACATATATCAACTTGAATTAATCTTACTTAAGTACACATAATAGTAATAACAATGCAAAATTATAAAAACATAAGAAATAAATGAATAATTAGATCATAAAGTAATAAAATAAGATATGAAGATAGAAAATAAGAATATTCGAGTCACAATAATTAAGATTATAATAATTTAAACTCATATTATAAAACACAGGTCTTGATGTTCAAAACAGACCTTACAGTGCGTATGTACACTCAAAAACGATGAAAGACCATTATAAGCTCATAAATATGGACATAAAATGAAAAAGTTACATATGGTTAGTGATAAGGTTTAACTAAATGAAAACTAATAGGAGCCTAAGTAGAAATAAGTGAACAAATACCTAGAATAACTAGTTCATTCAATTACTTACTATCATGTTTATCTTATAATAATTAGGTGATCCTGACGAGGGTTGGGATCTTCTTGAGGACTACAACGGTTAATGTGAGATGTCATAGCCAAGTAAGTACTCCCAATAACTCTATACTTGTTTTGTATTTGTAGTTAGTGCAATTAAATTAAATAGTAATAACTTGATACATGGGAGTTCAGGTTATGCATGTGCTTGATATTTACTTATTACTGTGCAAAATATTGTTAAATGTGATAACTTAAAGATTTGGTTGTATGATTAACTATAGCATGATTTGAATGGTCTACTAATATGGATTGATCAACCAATAATTTGAGTTAATTATATTTGGCTTATCTTAAATTAAAAGGATCATGTATCAACCATGCATTGCATTATTTGTTCCAGCCGTCACCTTATGTGGGGGTAAAGAAAAGCTATGTGGGGGTTGTTTCTATCTATTAAATTAAAGTGTTTTAGTACGGTGCACTCATACAACATGACCTTACCCTAACCCGCAGGCTTACTAAGTGCTAGAGACACTAACCATATGGTTGAGGATCGAGTCTAGAGACCTCCGCTGTAGGGTGTAAGTGTAGACTACGGGGGCCACCTCATCACTAGACTTAAGATTTATGGTGTACTAATAGCTTTCTTAAAAATGGAAATGTATTTCAAGAAATACAAAATTTAAATTTATGGTTGAAAACCCAAGTGTTAAAGCCCAGTTGTGATTGGTATCAATGTATTTCCAACCTTTTTCTCAGAAGGCATTAAAATCTAATGTTATATACAGCACCAGTCAATTGCATATATTGTTTGGTATATTGTGTGTACATGCATTCATATGGTTATAATAATTTGTTTGATAACCTGCTTACTAGTATAGTATGGGAGATAACTCACTAAATTCTTATAGCTTACTTCTCAATAGTTTTTCTTTTGCAGATTGATAGATAATTGAACATTGGTTAAGAGCCGAGCATTGAGTATAAGTATTGGGATGTTTTAAAGGTTAGAATTAGAGAAAGATCGTATTGCTGATTTAAGACTTTAATCGTAACTACCACTTATATATTTAGATTTTAAAACTTCAATAGGTTTGAATTTTTAAGACTATACTACTTAATCTTATCATTTAGTAAGGGATACCGATTCTCTACGATTTTGAGGAATTGTGGAATATTGGATATCCATAATTATTTATATTTTATAATATGTTCATTAATTAATAATTCAAAACCCTAGTGATAAATTATTTAGAGTCTTGCAATCTCTAACTTGCAAAGCGATTTTCGTATCATGAGTGCACATATGATATGAAAATTTTAGGTAATCCTACTAGGCTCTCTTTAGAGTCCTGAAACTTTCTCGCTGTCATACCCTCATCACAACGTTGTAAGCTAAGATGCTCGAATTCAGTACTTTATCTTATTAGTATGAGCATAACCCATATTTTGGACCCTTAGTAACTAGGTGCAATGCTAGAGGAGCTGCGGAAGGATTCTACTTAAGTGAAGGGTTCTTTATGAAAGGCAAGCACGTTTGCATGCCGAGTGGTTCTGCGAAGGAGTTACTAGTTCAAAAAGCTCATGCCAGGGGTCTAGCCAACCATTTTGGGGAAAAAAAGATGATTAAGATATTGAAGGAGCACTTTTACTAGCCTGGGATGATGAAAGATATGCACCGAATACTTGAGAGATACAAGGTGTATAAGTATGCAAAAGGGAAGAGAGAACCCTATGGAGAATATACACCCTTACCAATTCCAAAGTGGCCGTGGACTGATCTCAACATAGATTTCATGCTTAGCCTTCCCTACACGCCAAGAAGACACAACTCAATCATGGTGGTAGTTGATCGATTCGGCAAAATGGGCCACTTTATTCCCTGCCATAGAACCAATGATGCTTTATTTATCACTAACCTCTGTTTATAGGAAACTGTACAACTACATAGAGTGCCGAGAAGTATTGTGTCTAACCATGATTCGAAATTCATGAGCATCTTTTGGAAGACCCTATGGATGAAGCTTGGCACTAAGCTCCAGTTCAGTACCTCTTGCTACCCCCAAACAGACGGCTAAACTGAAGTAGTTAACAAAACCATCGGTAACCTTTTGTGTGCCACTGTTGGAAAGAACTCTCATGATTAGGATTTATGCTTGCCCATCATTGAATTTGCCTACAATTGCTTAACTCACATCTTAACTAGAACATTACCATTTAAGGTTGTTTATGGACTTAACTCGAACCTACCTTTAGACTTAATTAATAGTCCGACTACACAAGGGGAAAGTCAATCCAGCCTATAGCATACCAAGGAATTCTAAAGGTTACATCAGAAGATCACCGAGCAACTTACCAAAATAGTAACCCGACAAAAGGAAGTAGGAAACCATGGAAGGAGATGAGTTGTTTATACCCTTGGGGACCTATTTGGGTCCATCTTAGTAGGGAACACTTTCCCAGTAAAAGGATAAACAAACTACCTCCCAAAACAGATGGACCCTATAGGATCTTGAGGTGCATTAATGATAATGCCTATAAGATTGAACTACCCGAAGGTTTCAGTATGTCTACCACATTCAACGTCGCTGATTTAACTCCCTATGTACCTAATGATGATGAAGACCAAGATTTAAGGGTAAATCTTCAACAACCCCAAGGAACTGATGAACTGCTAACCAATGATCCCATTACTCGCGTATGGCTCTGAGGCCTCTAATCCCTCTCCCAAAGAATCCTCCTCGGCAACTTGCTAATGATGAGAAACTTTACACCGAAGGAAGGTAGCTAAACTCCATGAGTTGCCCACCTTGTCATACACTCAGTTGTAATGATGCTGACAATTCCCTTACCCAGGACCTTATGCCAAGTAATCTAACCAACTACTACCAAGAGGTTCTTATCGAGTGACAAGAGACTCACTTACCTGCCAAGTGACCAAAGACTCACTTACCAGCCGAGTAGTTTTTCTCTTGGCATGATACCATTGCTCTTACCCTAACCCCTTTATTACCACAACATCTTGATCCCTCTTGCCTACTGTGTTCAAGGAATCTTCATACGGGACTAATGTTGCATTACCACCTATCCACCTCGTCTGACATTGTACTACTTTTCCATTTTTTTCTTCTATCCTTTTTACTCTTTTTCGTATATACTAGCAATCCCCTTTTTATATATATTTTCTTATAATTTTTTTTATTTATAATGTTACCCTAAGGACTTACTAAAAATAATCCCTTTCTCTTATAAGCCGTAGGTAACTTACAATTTAAACTGAATACTCTGTTCTTGTGAGACAACCCTCTCCAAGTCCATCTTTCATACTTATCTAATCTTGCTAAGTAGCTCAAGATTAACAGTGGGTGGACCTTAACATTAACTTATGTGTCATATCAAGTGAGGTATCAAGTTGTGTTGTGTTCGTTAATGAGTTATATCCTCTGAGCAACTTCACGTCAACTACTCTTGTTTGTCTATGGACCACTTCTCTCTAATTTTCTTTGATATTTTAGATGACCCATTTTAGTCATATTTACCACGATAAGTTATAGTGATAAATAAGCTCCTAGGTACACCAATTTTCTTAATTTTATGATAAATAACAAAGATGATTGTGAGAAACATTTAGTAAATATCAAGAAGGGAATAAAAGCATATGATGAGGAGAATGATAATGTAATGTGTAATAAAGGGACGTTAATAGTAATGGTTATTAGGTGTACCTTGAGCATCAAATCAATAATTGCAATTAAGCAAAGTGAAAACTTATATCACTAAGTGTCAAGTGAAGGGAAACATTTTTGCTTCAATTGTTGATATTAGGAGTTATATTGATGTAGCATTGGTTAAATGATAAAGAATTTTATTAATGTTCGAAAAAAAAGTATAGGTTCTCATTTTTATTAGAACATATACATGGATGAAATCTTATATGATACTACACCAACAAATGCATCCCATTTTTTGTTAAGCAAACCTTAGTAATTTCATAAGTAAGTTATTCATGATGGATACTGCAATGCTTATGTCTTTAAAAAAAATGTATAGTAAGTATTCTTGTTTTCCATCACCCAAAGGAATAAGAGAACTCAAGCAGCTAGTTGATGAGCTAGTGGAGTATGGTTTGATGTGTTAAAGCATGATCCCTTATTCGATTTCAATACTTTCAATAGCAAAAAATGATAACATAGAGGCTATGCACTAATAGCAACACCATTAATCACATAACAATCAAATATTACTATCTCATACCTCAATTTGATGATATGCTAGATGAACTATATGAAGTCTAAATAGCCCTAAAAGTCAATCTGAGGGTATGTATCATGAAATTCACTTTAAGCTAAGAGATAAATGGAAAACTGCTTTTAAGGCTAAACATGGCATCTATAAATAAATAGTCATGCCATTTAGGCTATCCATTACTCCTTGCACCTTCTTAAGCCTAATGAATCATGTCTTACTAGATTTTTCTATTAAATTCATTGTAGTGTATATTGATGATATTCTTATAAGTAGAGGATGGGAGACTCAATAGAGCACTTGAGAGAGGTGTTTTTGTTGATCAAAATGGGAACATTATTTAGCAAGTTGTAGAAGTTCATGTTTTATCAAAGGAAGGTTGTATTTTTGGGATTTAATGTAGTTAAGGTGGACCTAAAGAAGATTAAGACCATAATTGAGTGGTTTATAACAAAATCAACTACTAAGATGAGGAGTTTTCATTAGTTGACTCTATAAGTGATTTTTTAGCAATTTTAGCACTATAATAGCACTTTTTACTAAGTTGACTTAAAAGATTGTCAATTTCAAATATGAAAAAGGCTGCTTAGAAAGTTTTGATTTCATCATAGAAAAGTTGAGGACAACTGATTTTGGATTATAAGGAAGAGTTTAAAAATGATTGTGCTACATTTTTGGCATAGAATTATAGCACTCTTTAGTAGAGCAACAATAGATTGCCCGATGTATGATAAGATGTATGCTTTTATGAGAGCACTAACAATGTCATGACAACATTTACTACTTGGTTAATTATACAATCTATAGCTATACTTAGATAAACTAATTTTTTAATATTACCATGAATATGCTATATTAATCCTTTTATATACATATATATATATTATATAAGAAAAAATATAAAATAAAAATAAAGTTTTTGCAATTGTTATTATAATCACTAACTTAATTTTTATAATAATTTAGCAAGGCTTTTCTTTTTTTTTTGCATATTCAAGTCATTCATGTTTAAATTTTAATTAGGAAAATTATAAAAATATGACTTGTATTATCAAACTTTTGCAAATTCATGTGCTATGTCTTGGTTTTTGACAAACCTTTGACTTATATTTCATTATTATATGTTATTATTAGTTAAAGGAAATATATTAGTTTTTTATTGGTCCATAAATAATTATATGTATTATTAAATGTATTTAATTGAATAATATAATAAAGTAGTACAAAATTGCAAAATATATATATATATATATATAACATGTAGAAAAATAAATATACAATGCGAAACCCTTAAGGCCGCTTGCTAGCCAAGTTAAGATTTAGGGATGGCCAATAAGGGGACATAAAGTTTAGTCAATTATAACTCACCAATGGTGGTGAATAGCATGCTACTGTCCTAGGTGACCACCACCCTTGCATTTGAAAAGGAAAAAAATAAAAAATAAAGAGATAGAGATACTTTAATTGAAAATTGAATGAATTTTACTCACACAGCTTAAATATGACTCATTAGGTTCTCAATAGTTTTTTCTTTTACCTTTTATAAGTTCGAAGTAGCGAGTAGTTATTTAATATCCTAAATGGGTTATACCGATCACTAATATAGATAAGTTGAACAATCCATCCATAATAGCAAATAATAACTCATGAGACTTAATGGCCCATTACTGGCTACCTTAAGGGTTGGGGTTAGTAAGCTACCACCTTGAATCAAAAATTGGCTTAACCTAATCCTAATAATATTAGAAGAAGATCAAAATTGATACATAACTAATTAGTATTGATTCATTTCAATACCAAAAAAGAAAAAAAAATCCTTAACAATTTTAATTATGACATTAATTGGTCATATATTAACAAACAATATATATCTAGGTGCGCAATATATTGCCATTTGAAATCAAGATATTGGAATTAGACTTGTCAATCGATTCATAACCTTTTTAACACAACCAATATCTTTTCAAACCCCCTTTACTTGTAGGAGTACATCTTAGATTTATCGATTATGTTATGGTAAGAGTCCTACTCATGGCAACCTAATTGAATTGGGAGAAGTTGTAGGTATTATTACGGATGAATTTATTAGAGAATTAGGGACTCAACTAACATTAAGAACTTTTCATACTGGTAAAATATTTACAACCTAATTGAATTGGGAGAAGTTGTAGGTATTATTACGGATGAATTTATTAGAGAATTAGGGACTCAACTAACATTAAGAACTTTTCATACTGGTAAAATATTTACAGGTGGTATCACAAAACATGTGTGAGCCCCCTCTAATGGAAAAATAAAATTCAATGAGGATTTAGTTCATCACATACTTATGCATCATGGTTACCCTACCTTTCTGTGTTATCTAAACTTGTATGTAAGCATTGAGAGTGATGATATTCTACATAACGTGACTATTCCACCAAAAAGCTTTCTTTTAGTTTAAAATAATCAATATGTAGAATCCAAACAACTAATTATTAAAATTCACATGGAAACATACACTTTAAATTTTAAAGAAAGGGAAATAATCATCAATCATAGAAGGGGCCCCTTTATCCTTCTATGTAAATAGTCTATTCTATTTATATATAGACATGGTAAAAGGGGCCCATTCAAGGTTGTTCTTTTTCATCATTTAGTTCTCTTTCTTCCCTTTATCGCATTGTAAGATAGCTTGATAACTCAAAAGGTTCATAACCTTGAGGTTATGGATTAAAATCCCATTTCCGCAAATTTTTTTTTTTTTTTTTTGTCGAAAAATTAGGTTTGATTCTGGTCATAAGATTTCATTTTCCTTTTTCCTTTTTTTATTTTTTGCATTTTATCTTATTTTGTTATGTTATTTAATAACATAATTTAATAATATAATTTTTATTAAATAAACTATTATGAACCAACTAAAAATTGACATGTGTCACTTCAGTAACAATAAAATATACGATACGAGCATGAGCAAAAAACACATCATATTATTTGGATGATTTTTTTTTTTTTTTACTTCAAAAAGTATAAAGTTAGGATTTTTTTTATAATAAGAGATTTTTTTTTAATTCAAAAGGCTTTTTCAACCTAACAACCAAATGAAAATAAAGAAAATATTTTTTTCTCAAACCATCGGAGACTAAGATAATTGACTATACAAAACGAATATGAACAACATTTATTGGCATTAAACAAATAATTGACTTAGCAAGCCAAAAAGCTTATTGAATACATAACTAGGTAAAGTTTTCTACAAAATTGTACAAGGGACCAACCAATTATAGGGTTTTGGCCCTCATGATATTTGAAGCCCCTAGAAATACTCTTCTTTGTACATACGAGTTACTCCTACCATAAATGTTGATGTCCTCATCCATGCGTTCAGCTAGATGAATCATGTGTAAGTGCGTTCAATTTTAGGACAGTCATAGGGCCACCAAGTTAATGATCATTTAGCTCGACCCATGTGATTTTTGGTACGTAGCATGGTCGAGTGCCTTATCTGAACATAGCATATAGCCCCACTTCTTGTCTATTAGTCCCCCTCCTTCATTAATGTTTTTGGACTACTTTACTATACTATGCATCAATAATCGAACATATATCGGAAAAGAAAGGGCTGAAAGGGAATCAGTCGACGTTTCCTTTGATGTTTGTATAGGTTTTATTCGAATCACATTTTCATTAGGATGTACGATCGTTTTAGATAGTCATAGTCTGTCGGCAACATACATGGTCCAATTAATTAGTCACTCTCGCCATGGTGAAATACATCGTGTCAAATGTGATTTAAGAAATTTGCCGTGGGGTTTTCCTTGGAAGCATATATGTAACATTAATCAATTACACAATCATCATTCTACTTTATGAAATTAAAGAAAGGAGTACAACCCCAATAAGTGGTGGTCAACTACTCTATAGTTTTGAAGTTTATTGGTGAATAAATCATAAATTATTAACCGTGATTGGTGGCCACCTGTCTCATTAGGAGATACGTGGCACAATCTATCATCCTCAAAAACCAAAAAAAAAAAAAAATAAAAGACATAAAATACAAAGATAACATAAATTACTACTCAATCATAATTGGATGGTCGTGCAACATGATCGGGTAAAATGTTTTGAATGTAGAGATATTAGATCATATGCAACTCCGATGAGAAAAATGACCCGCATAAAGGCTTATTGTTACTTAAGAATCTACTGAAAGGAGACCTGCTGACTTTCATGCATGAAACTTTCAGCGTTGTTGTAAAACCAACTACTATTTCATTTGCTTGTTCTTATGAATTGTTCTTAAAAGATGAATTATGACGAATACGAAATGAATTTCGGTAAAAGTACACAACGTATACTAAACATAAACCACAGCACTGACTAAAGTTGGAGCTTTCACACAGGTTTGTTTGTTTGTCTGGCTGAGTGAGTTATATTTCTATTTCATTTGCCAAATTTATTCTTTATTTTGTAGCGATTTTTACACTTCCAGTACAAGGTAGTAGGCACCTTGCTTTTTTGTTTTTTGTTTGTTTTTTTTCCTATTATATGTATGTATAAAAGTTATAATAAAACTCTAGCACATAATGATACATGGTACAGGTTTTGGGCTTATCTTGTATCCTACTTTATAGATATGTATTCTAAAATTTAAAATATTTATTGTATAATCCTTTAAAACCATAAAACGTATAAATTGAAAAGTGCTTTGTGAAACTAATAATTTTTTTTATCTCTTTCTTAAACTAAAATATCACCATCATAGGGAAATATTTCTTCCAAATTGAAATCATAACAATCATAAATATAACAAATATCTAAAATAATAAAAAAAAAAAAACAAAAACAAAAACGACGCTACCACCTTATAGTTTAGATTAGAGATAGATTTGACAATATGTCATAGTGTTAGTTTAGAATAATTATATGAAGTAAAGCTAACAGGTTTGCATTTTCTTCATATATATCATTTAAAATATTATGTATTAGAATAATCAGGTTCATGGTATCCTTCATATATTGAGAAACCATGGGCAAATATGAAATCTATAATATAGCAAGTATGGGCTATAGGCAGGATTAGTATGAGGTGATATCTTGTAACCTACCATGTTGCTACAGTTCTTGCTTATTGTCCTATTGGACAATGTCCCCTAGTTTCTTATGCTCAACCCTGCTTACTTGTGTGAGTAGATTTTGAAAAGTTTGGAAACAAAATTTATCCTGTGACATGCAACATCCACCCTTAAATCGATCCCATGATAGAGATTCTACGAATTCCAAATTCTGTCAATGCTCAGACCGAGTCCTGGGCTAGAGAAAAAGATGGAGGAATGTCAAATCTCAAAAAATGGCCAAAGAAGAAAAGAAAGGAAAAATAAGTCAGTTGTAGACGATGCTGCATGAAGGCTTTGTGATACAGAAATATTATGTCTATCTTCCGGATGCGTCAAAAATATGCTTAGACATCCAAAATCTAATTGTTAAAAGATGCAAAAAGTACATCTGAAAGTTCAATGTCCATTAATAAAATGTCCCAACAGAATCCAGTACAACGTTTAAAGGTGACGATTCTTGAATTCACCAGCGATGACTCTTGGAATGCTAAAATAAGACCCGAATTTTCCAGGTTACGACGCTTGAATTCCAACAAACAAGTCATCATTTAACAACTCGGCATCAAATTTCTGTCCTAATATTATTTTTTTTATGATTTTTTTCTTTATTTTCATTTATCAAATCCAATTAATAAAGTATTATGTTGGGAAAATATACATCCATCACCCTTGATCTTCTTGATAATGAAAAACGACGTTAATTATGTATCTTGATGGAACCAAAGATGTACAAGAAAACGAACCCCACAGATGTTGGGTGTGCTTGAAGGTGCTTAACTGGTGTCCGTTTCGCAACACACAACCATTTCCTAGAGCATCCATGACCACACAAGACACGCAGTATGTCTGGTTAAATCATGGTGAGACAAGCAGTGGATCTAAGGGGCCACCTGAAATTTTAATAAGAACACTTTCCTGTATTTTTGTTAGTATCCCCTCCTATGCTAATTTTCGAAACCACAACCTTTTCTTACACACACACACACTCGCTCTTATATTTATATGAGTTAATTATACAAAACTTTAAAAATTGCATAAACTCACAGTTTTTCTAAAACTCAGCACTCATCCCTCTAAAACAAATTGCCCTATTTTTTGCATAAAATAATCCGCGCAACACATTGCGGATAGTAAAGGTAATACACTTCATGAACAATTGACCGCGTAATGCAAACTCTAACGTTAAATGATACATGTAAATATCGTGGCATCTAATTTGTATCAGTTCAACAAAAACCATACGAGTTTCAATCGGGACAGGGGACAGCGTGAGAGCCTTCCAAAAGGGATGGGAAAAGGCAAATGCTGATACATTTTTTGGCATTACCCTGGAAGGTCGGATCTAAGACCTAGAACTAGCAATTTCATGCAACACTGGTCGGGGACAATGATATTGACCCTATTAGACCTTCTCACGACCTACACAACAGGAATTCACTTCAACATGTACATCATTGTCTCCTGCAAAGCCAATGTGTATCTTCATGTCAATTACAACGTATGTGCCTATATAAGCAAGCGGCTTGCCAGGGAGTCCATGTGCACACACACAATTTTCTACTTGAAACAAATCAAAGTAGTCTTGTTATTTTCATGGCTAAAGTTCAATTAAAACATCTTCTTCTAGTTAGCTTCATCTGGCTTTGTTTCATATCCAGTTCTACTGAAGGTAACTATTTACTACCACTTGTATAAATAGGCTTTTATATGTATATGTATGTATGTAGTATGGAGAATTAAACCGTTCTGTTTGAATTATTTTTGCAGCGAGGATTTTAAAGGACACTACAGATGTGGACACACAAGTACATCCCAAAACCCTCGTACCGAAAATAGAAGGGACGACGAGAGGGGATGATGACTTCACATCGGTTGATTACACTCCGGCAAGAAAGAAGCCACCAATCCACAACTAAATGGCATATACCCGGCCCAGGCTGCCCGGCTGCCCCTTTAAACTTAGCAATAGTTTTAGTTGATACAAAGTTCACGATCCATGATTTTGGAATGTAAATAGACACTTGAGAGTATAAGAGATGTGGA
Source organism: Lumnitzera littorea (assembly GCA_024138015.1). Taxonomy (NCBI): domain Eukaryota; kingdom Viridiplantae; phylum Streptophyta; class Magnoliopsida; order Myrtales; family Combretaceae; genus Lumnitzera; species Lumnitzera littorea. Next base: position 32,119,931 of record JAMXBB010000009.1, on the reverse strand, counting down.
TGCCAGGAATTAGGAGGAATAAGAAAGGGTAGGAGGCTTGTAAAGAAGAAAATGAGATAGTAAAGATACAGTTAGTAAACTATGCAATTCTTAGGGAAGTATGACGATTCCCTTCATCATATGTACTTTTTAATAAGGAGCTTCGTTTGTTCATTACAAATAGCAAACCTGACTTTTTGGGAGCATGAAATCCTTCTCATGTGTTTTTAACAGTGTCACTCTAAAATGAAATACTTTAAGAAGTGATTATCGTATACTTATTATCAAGTATAATAAAGAAATTTTACATCGTTTTACATATTTATTTTCTCTTAAAGTATGTATTCAATCATAGAAAACATGATAAAATTTTATTTTTAAATCCTTATTAAGTATCCTAAATCATCCACTAACAAACCTTTTAAAAATTTTATTTTTGTTGATATGAAATGTTTAACAATTTACAAAATCACTAAAAATTGTTACTCTCTTGGTTTCAATAATCTCTGTCTTCTATTATAGGTTTCCATTTCAAAGTTGGACTTAATTGTGATTCGGTGGGTAGAAATTAGGATCAACTTATATAATTGGTTTTTTCATAGCAAGTGGTATCTACAGGCAAATTTTTTCCTAACGGTGCAAACATTTAGAAGCCAACCGGTTAGCTTCCTGCGAACAAGCTAATTTCCAACAACGCTGTTACATAATAGTCAAACCAAGTCAGAATAAGTTGTATTGTTGTATATCGGTGGACCCAAAATTCTTTTCCACAAGAAGTACAAGTCTAAGGCATACTCTAAAGGTCACCTGCGCAATTGCCTTGCTCATGGCCATTGGCCCAAAACCAAGTTCAGGCGACGTAAATTTGTTCGCTGGTGATACATTCACATATCATATTGCAAATAATATCTTACCACATTTTATGAGCTTTATGATGGGTAAAACGATATACATATAAACACGAGCCACTACAAGAAATAAAATACCCTTTTAATTTCAACATTCAATTCTACACTTAATAACCAATATTTAAAGATCTATATCGAACTAATCGACTCAACTTGAACCGTCCCATTGATAAATTAGGTCACACCTAAAAACTTAAAAGAAGGAGAATTGTGCCATATCATCAAACCAAATAATTAAATCAGATTTTAAGGATACTTAATTATTGGTAATTATGGTCTTATAACACGGCATGCAAAATATCATTACTCCAACAAGCATTACAACATGAAATAAGCTAAAAATAACAGAAGACATCATAATACTAACTAACCTCAACTTAAGCTATATCAAAAAGTATATATTGTAAATAGTCCCCTTTAAATTTGTTTCATATGTGTCTACCCCTTTTATATTTGAATCTGAGTATTGAAGTCATCAAATCTTTAGAAAAAAAAAAAAAAACAAATCTCCCCTACTATATTGACACCCTCAAATCTAAAAGGATGCCTATTTCCAATTGGTGGCCGACCCGCTTTTACAATTGTTGAAACCCATTTACCGATTCTTCCCCTTGCTAAATTAGTGATTTCGATCTTATTTTGGCATAGAATTAATATAGCTTTAATTTTATCGAATGTCTCCAAGGAGACATAGGATTAGTAGATTGAATTTGTTCTTGTATATTATTATTTATCTCCCTCTCTAAAATTTTCTCAAAATTTGTGTTAGTGGAAGGCTCGTCTTGGTAAGAGTTATTTGTATTTGTTATATATATTGACCACAATTAGTCGGTGTATTTAAAGAGTTGACACAACTTGTCTAAGAAGCAAGCAAAATCGTTTGAGTTCTTTTTTCTTTTTTCTTTTTTCTCTTTTTTTTTTTTTTTTTTTTTTGAATCATGCAAATTGATTGAGTTCAAAAAGGAGTTCTCTTGTGTGGTCCAAGTATAAAAAAGGAAAGGCCAATGTCATCACTGATGCACCATCAAGTTTAACATGCTCTTCTAACTGCCTGGCCGCCCCTTTAAACTTGGCAATAGTTTTAGTTGAAACAAAGTTCCCAATAAATGATTTTGGAATGTAAATAGATACTTGATAGTATAAGACATGTGGATGCTGGGAATTAGGAGGAATAAGAAAGTAAAATAAAGGAGGCTTGTAAAGAAGAAAACGAGATCGTTAGTGAAGATAAAGTTAGTAAGTTATGCTATGCTTAGTATAGGATGAGGATTCCCTCCATTACATGTGCTTTTTAATAAGGAGTTTTGTTTGTTTATTACTATAGCAAACCAGACTTTCTGGGAGTATGAACTCCTCACATGTGTGTATTTGTCGGTGCTTTTAAGGAGACTAAATTAAACATCAGTGGAACTCTAAAATTGGAAAACGCCGATGAATGATTTTATTATACTTGTTGACACCCTTGATAAAGAAATTTTACGCCTTGTTAGAGTGTATATTTCATTATGAAATTACGATAAATTTATAATTTTTAAGTTCTTAACAAGTATTCTAAATCATCCGTTAATAGGCTCTTTAAAGTATATTTTACCGATATGTACCATTTAATGGTTTGTAAAATCATTAAAAATTATTAATTTTTCTGTTTCGATAATCTCTGTCTTCTATTGTAGATTTCCATTTCAAAGACGGGCTTAATTGGGATCCGGTGGGTAGAAATTAGAATCAACTCAGATAATTGGTTTTTCCCATAGCAATTGGTACGTAGCAGTAGGTTAGTTTTGTTCTGATGGCGTAAACATATAGAAGCCAGCCGGTTAGCTTCCTGTGAACAAATTAATTTCCAATAACGTTGTTTACATAATAGTTAAACCAAGTTAGAACAAGTTCTATTGTTGAATATCTGTTGGACCCAAAATTCTATTGTAGACTGTAAAGGTCATCTACGCAACGCAATTGCCTTGCTCATGGCCTTTGGCCCAGCACTAAATTTATGCGACATAAATTTGTTCGCCGGTTGCAAATAATATCTCACCACATTTTGTGAGCTTTGCAGATGGGTAAAATGATATACATATAAACACCAGTCATCATAAGTAATAAAATGCATTTTTATTTTTTATTTTTTTTCCATCTGTAGTACTACTTGGAGATGAGGAACTTCAACTTAGTTTATCGCGTTGAAAAACCGGTGTCCAAATCACTAGGTTATAACAAACTTGACAAAATCTCTTTTTGATTTAAACATTTAAATATTGTCGAAACTAAATCCAACCAATCGACTTAGCGTCAACTATCTTATTAACACATCAAGTCACACCTAAGAAACTAGAAGAAAGGAGAATCGGTGCCATGCCATCAAACCGGATGGTTGAACTAGATTTTAATTTGGCTCAAAAAAAAAAAAAAGAAAGAAAGAAACTAAATTTTAATTGCTCCCGAGTGGTAATTATGGCCTTGTAATACAACATGCATTAAACATTACAACATGAAATAAGCTGAAAATGACACAGGAAACCATAATACTATCTGTATTAAAAAGTACGTAATTTAAAATATGCCCCTTACATTTCTTTTATGTGCACTTAAGTCTTTTATTTTTTAAATTGAGTATTTATATCTCAATTTTTCTTTAAAAAAAAAAAAGATACATCTACAATCCTCTATGATCATTTTACCCTTGATCTTGTAGAGTTTTTAATTATGGCAATTTCTATTGTTTTATTGTTTGGCAAACTAATAATTAAAAAGAAATCTAAGAACATGTTTAAAAAAAAAAATTGGGGACTAAACAGTCAGTTTTAAAGATGATAGTTAAGGCCTAATGAAACAAAACAGGAGGGTATATTTATAATTCCCTTGTTAAAAGACTATGCTAAATTATGCCTTATTAAACAAATCTAATTTTATCTATTACTTAGGTGCAACGTTTTTCTAAGGCCATCAGCAATGCTGAGATCTTGGATGCACGAGCAACGCAGTCTGCCCCTCCCCTCCAGTTTCTTCAGCGTTTGTCTTCGATTCCTGTAGCAGGAATGGTCCTATGTGAAGGACCGATTTCTTCTGTTTCTTCTTTTTTTCTTTTTTAAGACAATGTTATGTTATAAATTTTTCTTAAAAAAAAAACTGAGCGAATTTTAGTTAAAAAAAAAGAATGAAAAATATAAAATTCCTTAATAAAATGAGTTACTTTATGACAGGACATTTATAAATCCGAAATAATTTTCTTCTTGCTAAGAGGTCCTAAGCCAACCATTACACTTCGAGGATATCTCTTCCTCTTTTTTCGAACTCCAATGCAACATCTCAGTTTTGAAGTCACACAGACCTCCATCTCCACGCCCCTTATCCAAGGCTCCATCTTTTATCTTCAATTTGACCTTACTTTTGTATTTCTTTTTCAATTTTTAAGGGATGCCACACTGTCGGCCTCTCTATCATATATTTTCATCCGTAGTCCATATATGGCACGCATGGCCTGCTCGGATTTAATAACATGGGCCCACTTTGCTCTTTTATCTTTTCCCAATTGGTGGCCATCCAAAATTATAGGCCAACAACATGCCAGCCCACTTGTACAATTGTTGAAGCCCATATACCTATTTTATCCTCTTGCTAAACTAGTGATGCTAATCTTATTTTAGCGGTATAGCTTTAATTTTATCAAATGTCTCCAATGAGACGTAGGCCTAGTATATTAAAGTTGTCTTGTCTAATATTATTTGCCTTTCTCCCTAAAAATTTGTCAAATTTTATGTGAATGGAAAGTTCCATCTCTGTAAGAGTTGTTTATGTTTGTTATATACACTTAAAAAGTCATCTCAAGTTGTTAAAAAGGTAAGCAAAATGAATTGAATTCATAAAGGAGTTTTCTTATATGTGGTCAAATATAAGAAAGAAAAAGACAATGTCGTCACTAATGTGCCATCACATATGCATACTCACTTAACTGATTTTTGGACTCAACTGTTTGTATTTGTTGTTATCACTAAGTAGTATGCTCAAGATCCATACTTTGGTTTTATTGCGGCCAACTACAACAATAGAATAGCAATGGTCGGTTACTTCATGGAAGACGGATTTCTTTTCCAACGTAGGAAGCTCTGCATTTCAAACAGTTCCATCCGAGAGTTATTAGTATGGGAAGCTCATAGTAGAGGATTGTTTAGACATTTTAACAAGAAGCGAATATGCAAGCTAATGAAAGCACATTTTTATTGACTTAAAATCACAAGGGATGTCTATAGAGTGGTGGAGAGATATGCAATATACAAGAAAGAAAAGAGCCAAGCTAAGTAAGTACATGTCACTACCAATTTCAACCAAACGTTGGGTTGCTGTAAGCATGGGCTTTGTCCTAAGCCTACTAGAATAACTAGAGGACAAGATTCCATTCTAGTTGTGGCTGATTAATTTAGCAAAACGACACACTTTGTCACATACCACAAAGCTGACAATGTTTTGCATGCTACTAAACTTTTTTTATAGGGGGTTTTAGGGTTACATAGAGTTCCACAGAGTATTATGACAAATCAAGACCTAAAGTTCTTAAAGTTTCTTTACAAGACCCTTTGGTGCTAACTTAAGACCCAACTTATTTTAAGCAATTCATGTCATACATAGATGATGGACTAATAGAGGTCATCAATAGTGCATTATATTCCTTACACTAAGTAACTGTAGGAAAGAATCTTAGTTATAAGGACTTATGTCTATCCATAGTAGAGTTCAACTATAACAGATTGGCACATAGTACCACAAGTAAGTCCTTAGTTAAGGTCGTATACTGAAACAACCTAGACATTCCGCTCAACCAACTGCCCGTGCTAAGCTCATATAAGAAAGATATAGATAGAATTAACAAGGCTCAAGAACTCCAAAAGCTCCATCACAAGTGACTGAACACTTAAGTAAGGTTGTTACCATGCTTTAATAGCACAGTCGAGGAAGATGTACTGTACAATTCTAGCCTTGTGATCTTGTAAAGAAGTTCCCAAATCAGAGGATCGACAAGTTCACTCCTAGAGTAAACAAACTTTTTAGAGTTCTCTAGAAAATGAACGACAACACATATAAGCTCGAGCTACATAAGAGATATGAAGTCTTTGAAACATTCAACATCTCTAATCCAAGTCCTTATATTGCTGAAGAGTGAGAACTACCAAGATTTGAGGCCAAATTCTTTGCAATTCTAGGAGGATGGTGAGAATCAACTTCTTGGATCTATCACCTGCTCCCGAGGTCATGGCCTCATGAACCTTATTTAGAGGATCTTGCCCAACAAACCTACCGAAGAGGAAGCCACCCTGTTGCATGTTTCCTAACTATACCATTTTCTAAGCTGTCAAGTGCCCTTGACAATTTCTCATGTAGAAGTAACCTACTTTCAGTCCAACTCAAGTAGCTCGGAGTTTAATGCCATCAACTCAACCAAGCTATTTCCAATCACCACCAAGTTGCTCAACCATTGATGAGGATGTCCAACCTAGCCCAAATCTATATGGTTTTGTCTTTCTTGCTAGTAAAGCACTAGTATTTGGCTTCTACTAACACCATTTTACATGAGTATGTTCGGAAATATTCTCTATTGGTGTTTTCTCTCTTTTACCCTTTCAACAATGTTCTAGGAAGTATACTTTTTGTATCACTTTGGTTGAAACCTTTTTAATCTTTTCATTTTCTAATTTAATCCTAAAGAGGCTTACTATATATAACCCTCTTCTGTAATAACCGAAACATGTTATTGCTTTATTCAAGAATTTTCAACTCTATCCTTATGAGTTTCACTTTCAAGTGCATTTTACTCTTATAAATTCTCTTTAGTAAAGAATTGTAGCAAATAACCCTATTTGTCCATTTGTGTATAATATCAATTGGAAACTTTGGTCATGTTATGCTTATTTAATGTGTAATATCCATTCAAGGAGCTTAAGGTTTAGCTAAACTAATATGATACAAGATTGTATCCAAGTTTAACATGTGAAAGCAAACAAAAATCAAGAATAAAAATTGAATATTATTGGTGTTTTTATGGTTTTCATATTAGTATGGGATTTTTTTGTAAGAAGAAACAAGGAAAATCAAAAGAGTATGGAAAAATTAATCTATAGATATGATAGCACCACTAATTCATCTAAATTGGTATTTATTTAATTGTAATATGATATGATAGCACATATTACAATTAAATTGGGTTTGATACAAGTAGTTGATATGACAACACAACTAGATTATTCAAAGGTTTGAAATCATTCAATAGATATGATAACATTATTTAATAATCTCAAGAAAAGATTTTGCTCGCCATGATTCAATATATTGAGAAGAACTATAGAAAAGGGTTTTTCAAAGAGATGTTTATCATTGTCAAAATTCACTCTCACTAACAAAAAAGAGTTATAAGAGAGTATTTATATTAATCCCTTGACAACCCTAAGGACATAGGTACAAATTGACCTATCAAAAACATTAAATAAACCTCACAAAAGCATAAATAAACAAATGTCTTCAAAAATAGGAGAATAATAAACTCACCATAAGGAATACAGTTAAGGTTCACAAGCATGAATTCGATCATGATCCTCTCATATCATAAACGATAACAATTCTTTTTTGTTATAGTCGTTATATCATAATTGTTAAGCATGTTATAGATCACGCTTAGAAGTCGGGGCGTGAACCTCTCTAATGCTCAAACTTTCCTATTCTTTGTCTCCTCACTATAGCGTTGATAGTTCCTATATCGTCTGAAGGAAACTTCTTCTAATCCTAATACCCCTCACTTAAACCCTTTTTTTGTATTTTACTATATTTAGAAGGATCCACCCTCATTTTATGTGACTGGATTGATATCCTCATGTGTGACTCTAGAGGCATATCAAGTCAAGTGCCACATAGGGCAAAATGTCATGATGTAAGGGTACCACTAGAGGCTATAAAGGAGAACCTCTAGAGTCTTCCCTATCTATTATGGTCAATGGTCTATATGATAAAACTGACAAGGACATCATTAACGCTTTTACTCCAAAATTAATTATGCTCACCAACTAGCATTCCCAAGATGAATGATAATATCTTTTGATTTTAAATGCTTAAACAACAATGTTAGTATTCATTCCATTTTCTATTGAAAGGTATGCCTAGAGTACATATCAATTAAAACATAAATGAAGATTAGAAAATGTAGTTGATATTTGGATATTGTTGCCCTTCAATATTGGGAAATGTGGTTACCATGTCATTTATATATCATATCTATATCACTTATAATATGGTTGGACAATATGCCACTTAAATGAGATCAAAATTCAAATATCGATGTTTTTATTAATTTGCTGTATGATAAAACCTAAAATGAGTTTTAAATTATTTTTCTTTCAATAATGTCGTGTTGAAGTGAACAAATCAATATCATTAGGCTCTATTCTTGCATTTTGAAGTGGGTTTGGTTAATTTTAATTCAATTAATCATCCCATACCATAAAGAATATGCATCTAAATCATATATCTATGTAAGAAATTTAGATTGCTTACAAATTATTGTTGCTTAAGGTCACCGATGTTATCGACAAAATACAATTAGTCAACAAATATATTATTCTTTATTCTTGTAAGCACATGGCAATTGCTTCTATGTATATATTTTGATTTCATAATCATGTTGTATTCTAAATTCTATCATATATCTATATTTATTGTCATAAGCATTCAAGCCAAATTACTTTTTACAATTATTTCATGAATAAGATTAATTCTTATGAAATTAATTAATGTGGCATTATTTGAAACCAAATTAGAAAAATCAAAGTCCATTTATGTAGTTTTACAAGATGTAAAGTAAAGTTAAAAGAAAAATGTCAATATAATGAAAAAAAAAAGAATATTTAAAAATTTTACTTAAAATACAAACTTTATAATATGATTAAAAACTATAAATTAAGCTTATTAACTAATAAATGTGATCCAAAATATAGCTTATTCACGAATATTTGATTTAAACGATAAATTGAGGAACTTTATTGATTTGTCGAGGAAGAAAATGTGGAAATGTTTCAAACAAGAAGAAAACTGAGCAATGAACTTTTAACTCTAGTTATCAATAAAAAAGAACGTCGAAAAGAAATATAAGAGTCCTTTTAGATTCCTACTGTAACTAACTCTTTAACTAACTAGTAGCAAAACGATTTACATCCAGCTAAAAAACATGTGAATTAAATATAGTTGTTGTACAATTACACTCTATATTAGCATACTTACAGTATCCTTCATAACACAAACCCACCCCCCCCCCCTAACCTCCACAAAAAAAAAAAATGAAGCACATGAAAGGCCCAACTAAGAATAGAAATGAAGTAACTATTTAGCATTGACAACTTAAGTCATAAGATCAGCCAATTGAGCATGAGAAGGGACATAAGCTAGTTTAAGAAATTTAGAAGCAACTAAACCATGAAGAAAATGAATATCTATATCAAGATGTTTTGTGTAACCATGTAAGCAAGGATTAGCCGCAATTAAATAATGGAGCGATTATCACAGAACATAAGAATTGGCCAAGAGATAAGAATGCCCAAATCTCATAAAATATAGGAAATCTACTTGACTTCTTTATTTGCAAAAGCAACACTATTATACTTCGCCTTAGTAGTTAAAGTAGAGACAATAGGTTGCTTTTTAGTTTTCCATGAAACTAAGGCAAAACCAAGTTAGATACAAAATCAACTAAGAGATTTTCGATCCAATATACACGACCCCCAATCAGCATTAACAAAAACTTACAGCATAAGATCATTTTGAATCGAAAAGAAAAGTCCAAGTCTAACTGAACCTTTAAGATATCGCAACAAGTGAAGCACTGCATGATAATGTAGCACATGAGGCTAAGCAACAAATTGACTAAGCCGATGATCAACAAAGGAAATGTCTTACTGAGTCATTATAACATAAAGTAGGCTCCCTACCATTCATCTATAACCAATAGGATCTAATAAAAGATCCCTTAAAACATTATCTAACTGAAGATTTGTTTGCATAGGAAATTTGGAAGGTTTGCAATCTGGAAGACCAACATCCATAAGAAGATCCATGATAAACTTGCGTTGATTAAGAAGTATACTGTTGGAGTACAACAAAGTTCTAGCTCAAGAAAGAATCTAGCATAACCCAGATCCTTTATAGTAAAGGCAGCAACAAGTTTAGCTTTGATATCACAAATGAAAGTAGGATCCAACCTAATAATGATCATATCATTAACATATAAAAGAATTGCAACAAAACCATGTGAAGTGTGTTGAATAAAAAGTGAGTAATCATGTGGTGATTAGATAAAACCATGGCTCAACAAAAACTTAGAAATTTCTAAATTCCATTATCAAGAAACCTATATAAGGCCATACAAGGACTAGCTCAATTTGCAAACTTAATTTGGAAGAGCTTTAGCATAGCCCCTTTGGAGGAACCGTATAGATTTCTTCATCTAAATATCCATATAAGAAAACATTATTTATATCTATAAAATGCATTGCCTACTTATAAGTAGTAGCAATTGCTATGAGTATTCAAACAATGCCTAATTTAGCCATCGAGGAAAAGGTGTCATGATAATCCTTACCTTCCTTTTGAGTAAACCCCTTAGCTACAAGTTTATCCTTATATCACTCTATGGTTCCATCAGGCCTATACTTGACTTTATACACCTATTTGCAACCAATAGCCCTTTTCCCCCTTAAGTAGACTAGTCAATTCCCATAAGTGATTACATTCCAATGCATTAAGTTCTTTCAACGTAGCATCTTTCCATTCTTGACTTTTAATAGCTTGTTTATAAGAATGCGATTCTTGGACAACTAAAACATTAGCTAAAGATGCAGTATAATTAGGAGGAAAAGAATGAAAAGAAGTAAAATCAAATAAAGGGTATGGTGTAGATGATGCTGGTGATGTGGAAGAAGAACTAGCTACATGTGTCAAATTGTTAGATTAGACTAAATGAACAAAGTCAAGCAACCACTTAGTTTCCTACGGATTCTAAAGGATCGTCAAAGCATTTGCTTAGGTGCTGCTAAAGAACCCTGGTTTGTCAAATTATTATCTATAACATGATCAACATTGACAAATGAATCTGGTGTGGAAAAAGAAACATAGGGTAATATAGTAACAACTAGGGAAACTTCTTGATGTGCACTTGAATCCTCCTTAAAAGGAAAAACACTTTTGAAGAAAACAACATCATGTGAGACAATTACTATGTTCTATACCAAATCAAACACTTTATAACCTTTCTGTCCACAAGCATAACCAAGAAATACACATTTTGATCCTCTTGGTTCAAACTTATCAGTAAGGTTAGGTTGAATACCGATATAGCACAAACAGCCCATAGTTCAAAGAGTAGAGTAATTTGGAATCTTATCAAACAAACATTCAAAAGGAGTTTTCTAAGCTAATCTTTCCATTGGCATGCAATTAATTAAGTGTATGGCTATTAATATACATTTACTCTAGAACTCCTTAGGTAAATTAGCTTGCAACCTAAGAGCTCTAGTTACTTCCAAAAGATGATAGTGTTTCATTTCAATACGTCCATTCTGCTGTAGAGTGTATACAATAGTTCATTGATGTTCTATGCCTAAGTCCTTAAGCAATGTTATGCAAAGACTAAACAGAAAATCAGTTCCATTGTCTATTTGCACTATTTTGGGAAGAGTATCAAATTGATTTTGAACATAAGAAATGAAAGATGACATGATATAAGGTGTTTGTCCTTTAGTTTGCATCAAATAGGTCCAAGTCGTACAAGTACAATCATCTACAATGGTTAAAAAATAGTATGCTCCAGTAACTGATTTCTATGCATATGGTCCCCATATATCAAAATGTAACAATTGAAAAGGAACAAATGATTCACTCTTACTTCTTGGAAAAGTAAGTTTATGAAACTTTGATAATTGATAAATATCACAAAGCCACCCTTTTGCATCTAACCTTTTATTACGTAACAAATGTTGCAACTGACCAACAAAAATATGTCCCATACATTCATGTAACAACCGAATGTTTATGGATGAAGTGTCCAGAGTGGAATTAGCAGAAACAATAAGTTGACTATCTTACATAGTAACAGCTTCATTAGTACAACTTGACCTAAACGCATACAGTCCTCTTAACAATTATGCAGTAGCTAGAACTTCTTTAGTTCTTTGGTCCTGGAATGAACATGAATTATGATCAAAGATAGCAATAAGATTTTGATTCTAAACAAGTCTATAGATAGAAATCAAGTTATGTTTAAGATATGGCACAAACAGAACATTATGGAGGACAAAGGATGGAGTTAAAATGATGTTTCCTAATTTGGTTGCAAGTAAATGTCTACCATCAGGTAGTTGAACAGTAATTGGTTTAAGTAGAGCAGTTAATGAAACAAAGGATGCATAGTCGGATGACATATGATTAGTAGCGCCTATATCAACTATCTAACAGTCCACATTATTATAAATCGTATTAATGATGCAAAGAACAAAAATAGGATGCATACCTGCATAACTCATCAAGTTTACCATGGATTGATCTTTAAGTGTCATCTACTTCATGAACTCTGAACAAATTGACTCAATCAATTCCTTATGAACCTATCCTTTTAAAGTACCAGACTACTGTGCCTCATTGGATTCATTTAGATAATCCAATGGAGTATCAACCGTACTATAATTAACCTTTGCTACTGCAGAATTAACCTTCCTAACCACTCATTTTCCCTTATACTAGTCGAGATATCCGACTAGTTGAAAAAAATTTTCAACCTGATGCCCTTTGTCTTTATAATACTTACAGATTATTCTCTGTTTGGTCCATTTCCTATTAACTCCTTGATCATTTCTTCCTGAATTTTGCTAATGAATAAAGCTAAACTGTCCATATCTGTTGTCATCATCGAAGAAACTTATCTCTGTTTTTTTTTTATTCACTGTACTAAATAGAAAGCTTGATTTACACTTGGCAATAGTTCCATAAAAAGAATTTGATTACAAACCGAATCATACACTTCATTCAGTCCCATCAAAAATTGCATCAAGCAAGTTTCTAATTCAAATTCTACAATTATTTGTTGCAATGCACACATACAGTAGTCAATTTAGCTACAAGTGCAAGAAGGATACAAATGTGACTACCAAAGCTTGTCCCAACATCTTTTAAGTTTATTAAAATAGACAATGACACTTTGATCATACTACCTTAAGTTACTTATCTCATGTTGCAAATGAAATATGAGTGATCAATTCGTCATACCATACTATTTCAACATCTCTATCCATAACTCCATAGCAAATTGCGTATACATAAAGCTTTGAGAGATATTTAGTTGCATTGAATTAATTATCCAGCATCTGATCATATAGTCACATCTTATCCACTTGATCAAATCAAGCAATTCATTTTCTAGCTTCATAATTATGCCATCAATGAAGCTAAGCTTCAATTTCACCCCTAGTGCCAACTTTATTGCCTTTCTCCAAGCCAAAAAACTGTTTCCATTAAAAATAATGGATCTTATAGTCATACCAAAGCTATCTAATCCTGATATGTAGTATGGATTGGAAATTGATGCATCAACATTAGCTTTAGGCAAATCTACGTTTTGATTCATTTTGTGTAAGAAGAAACTATTCTATATTGGACATGAACAAAGAAATAGAAAAACTAATAATCTTGCTCTAATACCATATTGATTTCTCAAGGAAGAAAATGCGGAAATGTTTCAAACAAGAAGAAAATTGAGTGATAAACTTTTAACTCTAGTTACCAATAAAAAAGAATGTTACAAAGAAATACAAAAGTCCTTTTATATTCCTATTGTAACTAACTCTTTAACTAACTAAGAACAAAATGATTTACATCCAACTAATAAACACGTGAATTAAATACAGTTGTTGTACAATTGGCTTTGCTTTAGATAACCACTTAGCAATCCTCCTCAACCTCAAATAGCTACATCAACTACACTCTATATTAGCATACTTACAGTATCCTTCGTAAACTTTATGGAAGTTTATTTAGATTTATGATCTATACTAGAAATATCAAATCTAAGTCATTTGACTATATATATAGCAAAAATAAAACAGGTAACATTATGAACTTTTTAGTTATTATCCTTTATGTAGAATATTACATTTATTACAATAGTATAATATACAAAGCAAGATTTTTACAAACATTCTTAGTCTTATGCACTCTTATGCTAAATGACGAATTTTATGAAAATTTACAAGCTTATGCAATGTTATCACTTTTGAGTATAGCTATAATGATTTAGGGATCATTGCATTTACTAAAACTTAAGTAGCAAAACTTTATCATTGCCCATAATTGCAAAAAAGCTAGCTTTTAGCCTTACATGATGGAAACTGACTTAATCTATAGTTAGCTATGTCATGATTCGTCAAAGAAGATTAAGGTGTTTTTTAATTAGCTTAGCATAATATATAAAATTATAAACTAAGAACTTTTATGAGATTTCATGCAATGTTGCATAAATTTACCAACATCTAATAAATTTGTGAACTTATATACATTTATGAAGCTTCATAAGATACAGCAATATCCATTGTAAAATGTCAATTTCTACAAACATTTATACTATACAACAATATAATGCTTCTTCTTCTTCTTTTTTAAAGAAGTTTAATACTTCTACTTTTATTTTTGTTAATCTATTGAATTCTAAACTTCTTAAAACTAATATTACGAATATGTCCTCATTTTCTTAATTTGTTTGTGTTGCACATTATTACTTATTGAAAAAAAAAAAGACTAATTAATGCCTTTTACATTGTTATTGTATATAAACATATGATATAATATATCCATTCATTGAACATCCTTTTTATCACATTCAAGGATAATTTTTTTTCTTTTGTTTTCGATAAAACCACTAATTATATTTTTCTTCTTTCTTTTGCCTTCACTAGGTATAATAATCATTTTGAACAATATTCATCCATCATTAAATGAGAATCACCAATATATTATATCTATTTTAATAATAAACAATAGTAAGCATTCAATTATCAATTAAGTACTCTTTGAAGATTTATTTATATTTTTCCACACTATGTGTCCTTTTATTGTAGTACTAAGGAAAAATATTGTCAAACATACGTCTTTTAATCTTTTATAAGGTTACTAAAACCCTACCCTCCATTAAGGCAACCACTTAGTTAAAAAAACTCTACTTCTTTTAGTAAATAGCCTCATAAGTACTCTCCTAGCCCTAATTCTTTTCTTTTACAGCTACAAATGGCTAAAACTGAGGGGCTTTCCATAAAAAAATTCTCGAGAAAGAAGACTAAGTGGAGGTTTAAGGTACGTCTTGAAGCTTTTCCTTAAGTAAATTCGTTTTTGGACTAAATGGCATCTAAAATCACTCATTTCTTGCTAATCCTAGCTTATTCTTAAGGATTTTCAATCGGGAACTCTTAGTTATTCACCAAGAGCAACCTATTCAAGAGATTAAGGTAAATCTCTTAGAGGTTATCCTAAACTAAGTTTGTTTCTAAACTTAATATTTCATTTTAGAGGAGTTTCCCTTATATTTAAGCATGAAAAGAATCTAAAACTAGTTGTTCTTTACGGTTCTTAATGGGTTATGACATTCATCTAGATTTCTTATGTGTTTACTTCACCTCAAGTAAGTTTTCTAGCATCTCTCCTCTTGTTTCATAAGTCTACAATGTGCTGTCAAATTTGGAGTAGAAATGGAGTTATTTGAGTTAATGTTGAATCAAAATTTGTAGTTTAAATGGAGTAAAAACATGATAAGATGATGGGCTAGTGAGTAATTGAAGAGTATATGAAGGAGGATTGAAGGAAATAGTGGACTTAAGTTGATTTAGGGGGTAAATTCAAAGCTTTGTTGCTATTTTAGTTTAGACTATGGGGCTAATTTCAATAAAACCATAAGGTTGGTTGTAACCAGTTTTCTAGTCATAGAAGACTAGTAAGGACCAACATGTTGATTCCCCCCATAAGTTGTGCGATTAGTTTACGCCAGAAAGTTGAACTAAATTTTCTTTTATTCTAATTTCTTAAATCAATTTCTTTGTGTTCTAACCTATTTCTTAAAATATATTTTATGCTCTAAAGCCATTTTTTAGCATCTTATATATTATATCTTATACATGTTCTACAAAGAATCAAACTTTTTTTGAAACTTCCTTTCTTAAAATTCCAAGTTTCATTCTAAGTATTCTAGTCACTCCTTTGCTAAGCCAAGAACTAATTTTCACCTCTTACTCGACCTTAATTGTTCTTAAAAGTCTAGATTAGAATAAGAGTTTAGAGAGTCATTCAAGGTGGTTATTCGGACGAGATGGAGTTATTTAAGTTGATAGATTCAAACTTAAGTAACTAGTGGTGTGAGCTAAGAATGCTTAAGATCAGTGAGTGTTATTTGAAGTGGAGTTTGGAAAGGGAAGAGTCCTCTTTATTATGAATTACATTACTTATGTGTTAATTGGAGGATGTTTGAGAGTTTGTAAAGGAATAGTAGTGGGGTTGATTCCAAGTATTATAAAGTGATTTATGTTGTGGGTAAGGTACGTGAAAGACATGAAAAACTATCTGACATAGTGATTTTGAGAAGTCAAATTGAAGTTAGAGATAGGTGTTGATGAGAAGGTTGAATAAAAGGATTTGGGAATTATGATTGATATTCTTAATTTAGTTATGTAAAGTGCTTAAGACTAGTTTATTGATCTTGTTATCAAGTTCTCTTGCTTAAGTTACTCCTCTTGTCTTTATTCAGGTCTAGTTTTGGCCTCATTCAGTTGTTCAAGTAAGTAACACATGCTTGTTGCCTGTGAGTGCTAGGTTAGTAAGTAAGAAACCTAACTAGTTCATATCATATCTAAAATCTTGTTTACTAGTTATGCTTATCATGATCATCCTTCAAAAAGGAAGCAACAATTGATATAGGACGACATAACTAGATTTAGGTATCATGTTTCTTGGGTGCTGGTTTGATGACCTTCATCTTAGTATATGGTAGTAAAATTTAAAAGATATATCTTATATTATACCTACTTATATATTTATAAGAGATTATGGTTTGCCAAGGTTTGAGTACCCCTCTACTGTTTGTGGACTTAAATACAAGATAATAATGGCTACTTGTTTAGTTCTCATACTATATGCATGTAATATCATGTGTTTAGCATCCATTTGTGCTTACGTGCTATATATTAGGCTCTAGCCTATTCTTTTACCTTTTTCAAGCATAGGTATTGGTGATGAGTATTTTATTTTTGAATAACCATTTATTGATGAGATCTAGGATGATAAAGGGGTGGATTACTTATATTAGTACGATGACTAGATATTTGGCTCAATTGATTTAGAGACTATCCTTTGTTGGATTTAGAGGTTCTATTGAGGTGAATACATGCTTGTTGGGAGAGAAACTCCTTTAGATTTTATTTATTTTTATCAAGGTTTATTTTGTTGGAGAGGGGTAGACTCCTTGAGATTTTACAGTTTTACTCATGATACTTAGAGGGTGTTAAACTCCTTAGACACTTGATGTTATGCTTTTGTGTTAGAGGCAAGTTTGCCATACATATTCTGTCATTATTGAACTTCTTTATAGGTTAACGAGGATATTGAATGGGTAGTTGTTCCATTCATCTGTTTATTTGGAGTCGTGAACTAGTTAATAAAGCTTTTGCAGGATTTTATGTTACTTGGAGATTTATAAAACCTTAGCGTGCTCCTAATTAGTAAGAATACATAATAGGTCGTAGCATCTATTAGGTTTCAGGGCATTACAATTATACTTCTATACTTCACATCTAGCTTTCATGTATAGATAGAATAAGATCTCTGACGTTCCTCTACACACAAATACAGGTGCACTTTTGCTAGTGGTTAACAAAAAAATTTATAAAGTTATATGTCATTAAAGAAGTTACTTTTCAAATCATCTACAATTTGGAAAATTAAATTTGATAATCTCATTCAATTATTTATTTTCGATAGTCATGAATAATTAGAAGCCAATATTTGGGGAAAAATCCAAGAGTAAATTACTTTACATGTGACAAATCAACTTTTGCACCATATTCGTTAAAGGAAAGAAATGAATAAATATAAAAAGAATAAATTCACTGCAATTTTTTTTTAATGCACCCTTTTAGCCTTACTTTTATATTCTAAAATTACTCACGTGTATATATATCACCAATAGAAGATAATATTTGCCCAAATGTTAAATACACTTATGATATTATCCAATATTGTCAAACTCAGATCAAGTTTGATCGGGAAATCAAAAGGGATTAAGGATTGAGGGCATCAATTGGGATAGAATTTAGATTAAACTAGGGTTAATAAAAATATTATAACATAATTCTTATTTACTTATATAATAATAAAAATTACCAATATCACTCAAAATTAAAAGTTGAGAGCTTTTTACTACTTTTTTTTTTTCCTTTGATCTACATTTATATTTTTAGTAAATGGGTGTATTTTGTACAAAATATAAAAAAATTAATATATTTTAATCTCTAAAAAACTTGGTAAATTGTAATGTGAGTAAGTTGGACTGATCAAATCAATTAGATCTAACCAGAGTTACTATTAATGAGAGTTAAATGAGTGACTCAAAGCAATTTTATGAAAGAATCAAGTCGAATAGAATTAGATTGAAGGATCAATCCAAATTTGACATCACCGATATTATCTACTATCCTTGATCTTGTCCTTTATTCAAGGTAAGCAAATGTAACAGATTTCTCAAAAAATATCTGTCAAAATTGTAGTGAATGGTTTTGATAGGAAAACTCAAGGAAAAAGGTAAATACTTTTACAATTATATTATACCCAATTCAAATTACCAGAAGTAATTTATTTAAAATGGTGCTGCCCAACACCCCACCCCTCCAACCACAACCACAACCACCAACCCCACCGCGGTCTTTTTTCTTTCTTTCTTTCTCTTTTTTCTTTTCCCAACTTTGAAATAAGCTCCACGTAAGATTGATGTGATGGGAAATAATTCATATAGAATAGACAATGCTCTTTGTTCTTCACAATTTAATGTAGCTTCGCCTTCAACATATTCAGACACTTAACCAGATAATTAACATAATATAATAAACCTTGATTGCAACGTTACATCATGATATATAGGAAGTGGTACCTGAAGCCATATGATGCAAAGTAAATTTATTCCAATTCTATACATGATCTGTCCAACTACTTTTCATACTGTCGGTCCATCCAACCTTAATAGGTGGTGCATGACGCTGCGTGACATGTTAAAATAATTTTCATATTACGAACGAAACAACTAATGTACTATAATATCGTAATGTGATTAATTTAAACTAAATTTGATTTGATGAAAAAATGTTTCGAGTAGAATAATTAATGCCATACTTTTTTTTTCCTACAATATAGTGGTCTACTATGTATGATATAATCATATACATAAATAGGTAGTTGACATGTTGACAAAAATAATAAATAAATAAATAGTTGACATATAGTATCATAATCTTCTAGTGCAGCACTGCATTATGATAAGTAGAAAGTAGCTTCTAATATCGTAATATGATAAATAAATAGATGGTGTGTGACGCATGCATGACATGTCAAAATAGTTTTCATATTACGAACCAAACAACTAATTCTCTACTTTTAATATTGTAACATGATTAATTTCAGTTAATTTTCATTTGATGAAAAAATATTTTGAGTGGAATAATTAATGTCTTACTTTTTCCCCACAATTTGGTGGTCTACTATTTATTAAATGATCACATACATAAATAAATAGCTGACATGTAGGCAAAAATAATAAATAAATAAATAAATAGTTGACATATTACTTTGCTGCATTATGATGAGTAGAAAGTAACTTCTAATATCCTAATATGGTAAATAAACAGGTGGTGCATGACACTGTGTGACATGTTAGAATAGTATTCATATTACGAACCAGACAACTGATTCACTGCTTTTAATATTGTAATATGATTAGTATCAATCAAACTATTTTGAGTAGAATAATTAATGCCTTACTTTTTCCCAACAATACTTGTCTACTATTTATTATATAATTATATACATAAATAAGTAGTTCACATGTCGGTAAAATAATAAATAAATAAATCGATAGATAGATGACATATAGTATCGTAACTCTTTATTACGGCGCCGTTTTATGATAAGTAGAAAGTAATGCACACTCAAATTATTGGAGTAAATAGATTTTGATTCCATATATGACATATCCATCCACTTTCGATGTTATAGGCCCATTAAGATTGTCAGCGACACATACAAACCCGATGGTAATTGATGTTCAATGCTACATGATAAGTCAAATAGCTCTGTTAAGATACTAAGACGATCGATTCACTATTTAGAATATTTTATGCCAATAAATTTTAGAATTATTTACCCAAAATATAAATTTTAGAATTGCAATATCTAAAGTTAAAACTTTATTAATTAGATTATTTTTTCTCTATATAAGTACTTTCAGCATCCTATTTTTATGATTTAATGGAAGTTTGACCTAAGAGTGGTTTGACGAAAAATAGTTTAAGTAAAATAGTATATTTTCCTAAATCCGTTATAATATAATAGTATTTAGTATCCTATCGAAATAAGTCATGATTCAAATCTCCTATAGTTGCTTAAAAAAAGAAAAAAATATATATATTTTCCTTTTGATTTTTCAAAATTCAAATAACTTTTATTTGTGATGCATTCATCCATGAAAGTAAATAATTGCAGAGCACAAATCCTTGATTGCAGCATTGAATTATAGTAAGCAAACAGTGGCACGTGGCATTATGTTATGTGATGTAAATAACTTGTCATCCTATACATGATATATGCATCTAGTTTCGATATTATAAGTCAATATTGTCTTCCTCATGTCCTTACTTAACATTAATTTGGGCTGAGTGTACTTGTAAAGTCGAAATTGCTTTTTAAAATAATGTATTCGACAATCAATTCATTTCTTCTTATATAATAATTGAAATAATTTTTTTCATTTGACGTCCAAAATCAAAATTACGTGGATCAAATCCTTCATTACATTCAATTCGCGTATTAATGATATCGCAATTTATTTCGAATATGAAATATTAAATTCCACTACTGAGTTATATAGAGCCAATCCAAATGTCATTTTATGTCTATCATTTCCTTTTATATCTTCACTTTATTTTGAATATGAATCATAGTAGGTGCGGTCAGGATCGACAAGTGGAGATGAAGAGGAGACAGGGGTGTTTAATGTTCAACAGTGATGGAAAAGGGCAGGGTTAGGAGTAATGAGGTACTTAGTTTACTAGATCTCACGTATGTAAGTAATAGGAATTCTTAGAAAATCATATCTATAAGATAAAAAAACCAATTGAATAATATAATAAAAAATAATAAAAGAATGTTATATCCATTCATCTCAAATGAACGAGCTATTAATAAAGGATTTGGTTGTCACATTTTAAAAAATAACTAAATTTGTAGCTCAACAAGACTTTCTTTAGAACTAATTAGACAAGGTTCGCAAATTTATATTGAACACAATCGCTGTATTTGCTAGGAAATATTTTTTTAAATAGCCTTCCCAAATATACTAAAAAAAAAAAACACTACAATAACTTGCCAAAGCTAGAAAATCGTTAGCATCCATATAATTTGTGATAATCTATCTTAAATAGCTCGCACAAATTAAAAATTCCAAAGACTTTTTTAGTAAACCAATTTAATCCTTTTTTTTTTTCCTTCCCCTTTATAATTCTACCGATTTACATCACCTACACTCTTGCTTCTCTTATAAATAGACTTGAGATTGTAGTAATTTAGCATACAATATAAAAGAAAAAAAAAAACACAATAGCACACCAAGTAGAGAGAGTGGTGTATATATAAGTCAATTATCTATGGCTAGGAAGAGAGTCTCTTTTAGGCTTATAGAGAGTGAGAGTGTTAGGAAAGCAAGTCTTAAGAAGCAAAGCACATATTTAAATAAAAAGCTTTCAGAGTTGTGCATCTTATGTGATGTCATTGCATGTGCTTTAATCTATAGTCCTGACATTGATGAACCTATCGTCTGGCCATCACGTTCAGAGACCGATGAAATCCTTACTAGGTTTGAGTCTATTCCCGATATTGAAAAATATTCAAAGTCAATAAATTATGAAAGCTTCATGAAAGAAGAAACAAAGAAATTAGAAGAACAGCTTACTAAGTACTTGAAACAAAATTTGTGGATCGAAATGAATGAGATGATGTTCCAAATCCTCACTTTAGGGAAGCGATTCATTGAGTTCCCCATAAGTAAATTGAATGCTTTATGTGATGCCATCCAACAACAACTCAACGACCTTGATAAGAGGGTTGCCTATTTGGAGAGGTTAGCCGGTGCTAGTGGTTCTGGTGGTGGCCACCAAGAAGAAGACACTACCCAAAGGGTAGATGAAGTACCAGGTGAGGCTTTAGAAGAAGATGATGGAGAGAAATGCGAGAATAATACTAACCCGGTTTAAATTGCAGGTATTGAGGATGCCAACATAAGCTACGACCCACCAAGCGCCCTCCATGCTGGTGGCACTTCTATGTCTGGATTTCATCCCAAGAGCATACTTGGAGGTGGTGAAAGTGGTATGATGGCTGCTCTTGGTTCGGGCATTGGAGATGCAGTAGAACATGCAAGTGGCTTCAAAGCTTCAGCACCCTGTGGTGATAAGGAAGAGACTACCGGGGCAAATAACAATGCAGGTCAAAGTGATGATACATTTCCATTTTTGAAGGGACGGAGTTTTACTGGTGGATACGTAACTGGAGCTTTACATGATGTGGTGGTTGGCCAGGGAGGCATGGTTAGTGGTAGTAGTAGTAGTGGAACCGGTGAGAACCGGTTTGGTAATGAAGGAGTTGGCGGCAATGAGACAGGAGGAGGTAGCAATCAGGCCAGTGAGAGCGAAAGCAATCCTTCGGCAATGAAATGAGTGAAAAACCTGTTCAATTCATTAGCTAATTCATATCCTTTTTTCATTACCTTTTTTTTTTTTTTTTTTTACTTTATTTCATAATGTCTTCAATATTTTAAGGTAAACTACCAAAGGATATTTAGTATTTTATATTCTCTACAATTGTTGCTCCCATATGTTTAAAGGGACGAATTAATGTATTAATGTAGAGGACATATTTAGAGTTTAAATCAACGCATGAACATGCAATAAATTATGTCCATAATTTGGGATATGTTTGTTGTATGTTTTTCTCTTTCTTTCTATGCATAGTCTCAGGCCAAGCTTTTGGGAAAATAAGACACCAAAGTGATAAAAGTATTGATATTAATATGCATATTATTAAGGGAATAGTTTTTCATTGATCTATGTATATAGTTAGGTTTTTAATTACCAGTTAATCTTCCATGTATAAATTCTTTACTGTTCAATGGAAAAAAGTTATTGTTGACAAAAGAAAATTACTGATGAAAAGCTAAAATTTACAAAAGTTTCCAAAATCTTTTATATATATAATTTCGACAGTTTGTGTTCAAGATGAACTTCTCTCCAAATGGTGGAACTTTTTAAAATGGCTGCAATTATTGCATAATTTAATGCAAATATTGCGATTTTGGCTTATGTTCACTACTATTTTTCAAAAGTTTATAAATGCTTTGATATGGCACATCATTTAATGGACAGCCATCCAATATTTAGTAAAACTGTAACATGTTATATTTTTTGTGTAATTAAATAATACTCTTTACCTTATATTTATAACAACTAATAACCATATATATTGTTAATATGTTCATTGTATCTTTAAGAAGAATTTATGATTTTTGCTGATAAGTATATTTTAAACCAAGATCCACGTATGCTACGAGGTTTTACCTAGTTCCCTATAAAGATAAGGAAATTTCTTTTTAACCTCTATGTGAAAAAAATATATATATAAAAGTATTGTTATCCACGTTAATCGTGCTTTTACAGTCTAAGTAAGGAGAATCTGATTTAAAAATATGGAAAATTATTCCACATAATTTTAGCCACTGCCAATTTAGCAATTACATTAGTTATACACGACGTTAAATTGGGGGTTTATAGCTAAGAGGATTTTACATATGGAATGATTTCAAGGAAAAGGGAAAAATTAAAGTTGTTCCCTATTATAATATAAGATTCTTTGTAATAGTTGTCGCAAGCATCAAGTTTTCGTTATGAGACCCTAATTTGAGACAAGTGCGATTTAGGGTGTTAAAAAAAAAAATTCTTCAAATTGAACAATATTTTAATATGTGGTCCAAAGAGTTAAAAGAAACATCATATTAAAGTTTATTTTAAAAAATTAAGTCATTAAAATATTTAAATTTATAAAAAATATTTTTATTGATAGTAAGAATTTTAATCGTAAACCCAAAACATAAAACTTGAAAATAGCGAGACCTTAGAGATAAAATTACCTAACTTATACAAATAATTATTTGGAGTAAATTAAGAATAAAAATAGCTAATATAAGTATTGTATATAAAAGCGTATATCCAAAATAGGAAAAATAGTTCCATATTATAAAATATACTCAAAGTAATGCTATAACTAAGTTAAATAAGTTAAGATTTGCAAGAGGACAGCTTAACCAGAAAAAAAGGCGTAGCAAACATGTGCATCACGTTTGGAAAACATCCATATGTGATTAAGTGTAGATGAATATAAGAAAATAAGGGGTAAAAAATCAACATTGAACTTTGGAAATATCACTACCACAAATCACTTCTGAAATTGAGTTTACACATTTTAAGATTTGGGGAAAATAGCGAAGGACTTAGGAAGTGTCAAGAAGGGGTTCTACAAAAATCAATAAGAAATAGGCTCCCTAGGCTAGACACATTTGAAAATGCACTAAACCATCTGAAGACAAGAGAGGTGGTGTCAAGTTGGATTGACACACACCTAACCCCAAAAGGTGGTTGGAGTTTCGAGTGGCGATAGATTTCAGTTTTACTTAATTTTGTTTTTAATTTTCTAAAATATGGAATAAGCTCAAAAAATTATGATTTTTTGTTTCCCTTAGCAATTTTTCATGTAAAATCCAAAAATACAATGAAATTTTTCAATTCAAAATCAAAATATGTAGTCCTTAAAAAATTGGGCCACAAGTGAATTTTTACTCTAATTTTTAAAAGCCTAAATAATTCTATTTTGATCTCAAAATTTTTGTAAAATCACTACTAAGCATCTAGTTCGATTCCATGATAAGAGTTTTGAAAAATTCAAAAATTAAATTTTTTAATATTTTTCATCTACTTGCATATGTGCTAGAATTTCCTACAAAGAGTGTTAAGTTGAGTAATTGGGTTATCAAGTACTGATATATAACTGTATTTGAAACTTAAAGTGTTAGATCGGACTAATAAAGTGAGGAAATAGGGGTGTATATGCTAGAGCTGAGTAATTTGATGATTTAAAGAATGTTTACTATAAGTGAAAACGTGAGTCAAAATGGAAGTTAGAATGTAAAGCAAAAGGGAATGTAAAATAGCTTAATATACAGAATATAGGTTAGAAACTAATGCAAGGGTTGGTTAATTTTTTGGACATGTATATGTGTTTACAATAATTCTCTATGTTTCTTATGCGCATTTAGCTAAGTAACTAACTTAAATAATATATTAGTAATATTATAGCAAATTGGATGTTTAACATGCATTTTACTAAAGTCATATCTTAGGATCAAAATAGTATGGTTGGAAAGGAGCTATAATAATATCCATATATTATTGAGGAGGTTAGAAACTATATTAGAAAGTACGTTGGAAAGACCTTGCGGATAAGGATTAGTTAGAAAATAAATCAAAAACTAGGTCAAAATGTATCAAAGACTAAAGTTGTCTTAAAAAGAATAATACTAAGACTTAAACCTCAAGTATAAGTAAATTAATACTCTTACTTATACTTGATATATATTGACTCTAGATGTTATACACGTTTTGTTTAAGTAAAATAGGTAAGGAAGAGCATTAGGTATAAGGATAAACATTTGATGAAAATCACTCAATAGCCCTATTAAGTGGATTGCTTGTATTCTAGAGGAAATTTTATCCACTCCTAACTTGTTTAACTGTAATGAATGTGCTTAATCTTGTTTGTGAATATGCTACGTTTGACAAGTTGCTGAAATGATTCCTAACTTTCCAAACTCATGTTTTGTGAGTATATTACATGTTGCTATTAGGCTGTTGTTTGATATTGTGATACTTGGTTTTATACTAATTAAATATTATGATGCTTGGTTCTATACTAACTTAGCTAAAAAAATTAAGTACCTATCTAGTTTCTTATGATATTCACTTAAGTGAACTCAATACCAAAGTTTTAAAATTTAAGGAAATATAAGTAAAAGCTAGATTAAGAATTGAACTTGCTTAGTATTATTATAAGAAATGATTTATGCATTCATAATATGGCACGAAAAATAACATATGGATCATGTTTTATAAGCTTTAAAGTTTGCTAGGCTAAGTTTCACTAAAAAGCTAAATTTTACTTAACATGTGAGTTATTTAGTAAAAACTAAGTTTTTGTACATATAAATTTGCATTAACCAATACTCGTAAATGCAATACTACTAGGTTCCTAAAAAAACTTATCTCAATGCCCAGATTGAAGTCAACCAATCGCATGAGGGCTAAAGCTAGGTTAGGATATTAATATCGATATATGTTACATATATTAGCATAGTATTCCATTATTGCATAATCATGTTGTGAGTGATTTTGACTTCATGTTATGGTATGATCTTGCTTTTTAATTTGCTACTTGTGAATGTTATATATTTGTTTAGCAGTCCACTCTCATTCAACTTATAGTAAATTAAGAGAATAAAGTATTTTATCCTTAACTTTTAAAGCAATTGTTAGACCAAGTAACTAGTAAGAGTTACTTTTGGAGTGTGCTAAAAAAGTCCACAATCTTTTGAGAAAAAAGTTTCAAGTTAAAGTGCAAAACTCTTTTGAAGTATGTGAAGGGGGAAAAAAAGTACGAGTTTATACATATGATCTTTGAAATATGTAACAGTCGTATATATTTGAAGCTTGAGAGTTTGTGGCTAAAACACCATTGAAAGCGTAGGTTATGTGATTTTCATCAAAAACTCAATATATAAATCTTTAGCAGGTTTTACTTGAGTGGTGCAAGATCCTTTGTTATTCAGAATGTAACATTCATTCTTTGGACTAAAATTTTTCTTAGCAAAAACCTTTTTACATTTACGTCTATTATTCTAAGTTCTAAAGATTGAATTGTCCTAATATGGTTCAAATGTTTACATTCATTGTAAATACTTTTCTAGAGTAGCTTTAGATTGTATATATTTCATTGTATTAAAAAATCAAATTTTTTCAAGGTCATCACCCAAGAAGAAGAAGAAGAAGAAGAAGAAGCATATTTCAGGTTATTTAGATTTTCAATAGAATATTTCAAATAAAGACATCAAATATACATAGTTACAAATAAAATATGAACAAACACAATATATCTGGCCCATTACGGTAAAAATCTATTGGCATCCACATCATGTGGGTTATTCAAGTGACAGAACCACAATCAATGGCCACAAGGTAGGGTTCAGCCAACAAGCTACATGATGCCGACTACTGTGACTAAAATTTTCCTAAACGCATCAAGCCATACGGCCACAGGCTCAAAAATTAGAAATCAAATGGCTGCTGTAATTCCATGATGTCAAAATATGCCCATAAAAAATAACCTTTCTGGATAATTTTTTGTTCGGATAACTTAAGCACACCTTTCAAACACAGGCTTTTCCATGGTGCTAGCAGGTGTTAAGCCACTGCTCCAGCACACTTTCAAAGCATGCTTGATCATAGGATGCATGAGCAATGCACTATTAACTAGCAAATGCATTATGCATCAGCTGTCTAAAACTATCCCAGAAAGAAGAAATGGGATGTCACTTGGTGACATGCATTTCAGTCTACCTCTATCTTTTCGTAGAACAGCAAGCTAGCCTCTGCAGCAAGAACATCTCTTTCTGATGTACGGTATACCTGAGCATCTGAAATGCAAAACCACTTGTCAGGGGTAGGTTGTGAATCATGGTTGAAATACCCTGTAATCGGCTCATGGCGAACTCTCCTGTAAACGGTATAATGGCCGCTTCCAACTCTTCCAAAATGTTCCACAACTGAAGCCAAATGATACAAATGATTTTTCGGGGCTACCACTCGAATATTACCCTGCTTTGTGAAGAAAAACACAAGAAACAAGGGAATATAAACTTGCTACAGAAATTCTAGAATTCTGGCTAGGAGCCAAAATTGCTTAACTGGAGTACATTACTTCAGTAAAATTAATTTATAAGAGACAATAACGATCTGCATCAGCAGAGGAATGCTCAATGGAAAAATATCACTGAAAACCAACAATAGGTCGGAGGAAGAAAGAAAACAAAAAACGCAGATACAACTTGATGTTAGATTGTGCCATGTATAATTTATCAAAGGTACCAATTTGACAATAACTCCTTGAACCCAGATTGCAGCCCAAATTTTAGCTACTTATATTAGTGTTTCCACTCAACAGCAACCTTCTTAATTAGGCAAGTAACAGCAGAGAATCAACAAGAAGCCAACCAGAGTATCAGCAAAACCAGAAGATCTACAAGGAAGTCCTTCGCAGTATGGACATACAGCAAAACACGACAATTGCATTTAGCAACAATAGAATCTGCATGTGATTTAATTCAATTAGGGTAAGAGATCTAAACAACTTCCAAGCTACTCAAGTAGCACTTGGTTTTTAATTATGAGTTACTGCAAATAACAAATCAGGTCATAACATGTTTACTACAAACTTAAAAATTCAGGTTCTAGACAAAATACCCATATGGAAGAGCACAGATTAGAAAATTTTCTACAAATCTGGAAATATTTGTAACATAATTCGCATGGTAAAATTAAATTGTTATTATAATGTAAAACATCTTACTAGAGTGAAGACCTAAAATAACTCCATACCCTCAAAAACCTTCCTCTGTCATGCAACTTCATCATACTATTACTACCACACCACAGCCACCACCACCACAGCCCCACCCCCACTAGTACCACTAATGTCACCACCACCATCAACATCACCACCAATGCACCACCAAACCACCACTAAGACAAAATCGCCATCACACCACCATCACATCCCAACACTCCACCTACACAACACAAACAGATGGTGGAAAGAAACTCCTTTGAAAACAAACCATAAACATTTGATTTTAAATGTGTACATAGAGCATCACCAATTTATTTCATCACACCAGCAGAACAAATCTGTTCCTCATGCAGTAAATTAGTGCCACGAATTGAACTAGTAATATAAAAGTCTCATGCGTAGTTTTGCCAAAGATTGCATCACATCACAAGTTCAAGGTGTTAACCAAA
Source organism: Lumnitzera littorea (assembly GCA_024138015.1). Taxonomy (NCBI): domain Eukaryota; kingdom Viridiplantae; phylum Streptophyta; class Magnoliopsida; order Myrtales; family Combretaceae; genus Lumnitzera; species Lumnitzera littorea. Next base: position 32,090,554 of record JAMXBB010000009.1, on the reverse strand, counting down.
ATATAAAAGAGAAAAAACATGAACAAGACTTGTTTTCTTCATGTACAAGCAAAGCCTCTCTCCAAGTGCAAAGTTTGTCAACGAATATGGCAGCCAAATATTAAAGCCCAGGAGAGGGGATGAGTTCCATAATATGCTTCATGACAAGAGGACAATAATGGAGGATAATATGTCAATTTGATGTCCAATGTTCCATCAAAAATGCTAACACAGCACTTTCTCCCCTTTCACAATGGAATGTCAATGGTGAGACTTCAATCCCTTGCAGCTTCCCAAATAAAGAGCATAGGAAGTTCATGTCATAAAATATTTCTAGAAGCTAGGATTTCCAAGAACGCATGCTACAGAACCAAAAGACAGATTACTGATTTATCATGTGAGTTGTTCTTACACTAAATGTTCTATGGCTATGGCCACAGTGGACCATCCTTACAGTTGTTTAATAAACCAAGATTTCACATAGTCACTTTTTCGGTACTTTCTAGAGGATAAACCACCTGAAATAGAATTCACTCGAGCTAAATCATATGGGCAAAGTGTACTGGCAATCAATGCATTATCTACCTATCTGCAAAATTATTTGACTGACCTTGCTGATGATTCCCACATCCTCCTTATCTTCAGAAGCTTTTAAGCAGTTTTCACCTCGAGAATGATTTGATTCTTGAACAGAAGTTCTAGTTTCCACTTTGCACCAAGATTCATCTGCTGCTAATGCCCTGGAAGTTTCATTTTGCACTACATTCCCAGAAACAAAATTTGGAATTCTGGAGCCCATCTGAACATGCAAGTGGGATGCATAGGTAAATGCTCGTGGATACTGCTGTTCTGCTCTCTCTTTTCCCAAACTCCCTTCCCCACTCCTCATTCTCACAACATCTGACATGAAAGGGGAGAGATCCAACACTAATGGAAATGAAATATGACCCTGAAATTTTCAGTAATCTTATTGTCAGGATCTGTTCAGACCTCAGATAGTCTTTTTACCTGGACTGACTGCAGAAAAATGATGGAATCACATGGAACAGAAGAAATGATTAAAATAGAAAAGGCTGGGGAAAGAAAAAAGAAAAATCCATTTATGTTGTTTCAGATTTGTACATGACAACCACAGATGCCAGAATCACATGTACATAGAAAGAGATAAAAAAGTCAAAACAGAATGGTGCCAGGTTGGAGACTACTTAAAGGAGATGAAAAATCAAAATATATATATATGAAGGTGTTGAAATATTTTTCACAAAAAACAACCAAAACTTCATAGAATACATCGATCCACATAGGGTTATATGAATTTTCTAATTATTGGCAGAAAAAAGAGAATACCCGTAATTTTTCCTGTTCTCCAAATGCCTTAACCATAGCTCTTTGCAGCTGAATGCACAATATCTGCAAGCATTTGCCATATAGATCAGAAAATGCAAGTAGCAATACAAAGTATAATATATAAAAGAATCTGATATCATCATTGATGACAGCAACACCAAGAAGTAAAAATAATAGTAAATACATAAATCAAGCTAAAAGAAGAAATCCTGCACACGCAAATCCATTAAGAAACAAGCATATGCTAGCTTTGAGCTGCTACATGAAATGAGCCCCCGATCAATGAGCATGCAAAGAATTCAGGGTTAACTATATAAAAAATAAAAAAATAAAAAAAACCGAGTTTTCAAACCTTTTCACTTTGAGTACCTATGTTATATCATTTGTCAATTACATTACCAAGTTCTCATTCTGTCCACTTCACTAATCTGTGTTATTACTTTTTTCAGTTACATAACCTTTGTACCATCATAAGAAGATGACTCCACCATTAAAATACAAAGAATCTAAAAGGAAATATGAAAACATGGTAAGTCTAACAAAGTTTTTATTTAATTAGCTTTTATAGAACTGAGGAAAAAAAATAATAACATAGATATACAAAGTGAAGAGTCACAAAAATTCAGATTATATGGCTTAAAAGAATATAACTCGGTGCAAAGTGCAAAGGTATGATATTGCAGATTATTTAACTAAGAAATGAAATAATAGAGGCATGCACTCAAGTGCATCTTTTATAATTAATCCAAGAATTTATTACCAATATCTTTCTCAACTTTTATTATAGAAGAAAGCAACTGGAAAGGCCTCGTTAAGCAACAAAATTTCAAAGAAATATTGAAGCATGAACTTCACAAAGGGACGAAGATCATTTCTTGCTCTTCTTCTAGCTAATTACAAGCTGACTATAAAAATGACATCATTGACCTATCATGACCAACAAAGATTATTTTGCCTTGCCACCAACCACACCTTTAGATGTCTAAGTGTACTGCAGAAAAGGTTTTCTGAACTTCCTATATTTGTTATAATCAAGTATTTACAATGATTATATATTATTGTAGCAATTAAAAGAGATTGCAGTTATTAATAGCTTTCACTAACAGATGCTGGTAGAAAACGAAGATAGTGGACCACAGGTAGTGCTGGTGCTTAACTTGAATGAATAATATTAATGGAAATAGGATAGATAATTTCCCTTGCCAATGCCACCTACTATTAAAACCAACTAATAACAATAACATTTGTGATCATTAAGGAAGAGTTGCAAACATCAAAAAAGCTAGATTATAACAAATGTTGAAATAATATCTTTGATTACAAACAAGTGAGTTAGGTAAATAAACTGTTGACTGTCCACACAAAACTCAGCCAGAAGTAAAAGCTCACGCTCCCCATCAGTGGATAGCCTTATCCATGGAAATGGCTTTATTGCTCATGTTCAAAAGCCATAAGTACGGACAGCTACTGAGAAAAGCAAAAGGAAAGCTACGTGATTGAGGATCCTAAGAAAGGCAACTAATATAAAGAAGAACATGATAAAAGCAGGATATCACCAAGGAATCAGATTAACCATATATCTATAGTTATCATGAGATTATCATGTATCTTTACCATTTGTGAAAACCTTTTGTATCAAGAGTTAAAATACTCAACAATTGCCTGCCATTTGCATATTTTCTTTACACAAGACTGCAGCCTGAACTTACAAATGGAAACCCTTATGAACTACATGCTTGCTTTGAGCCAATAATCAAACAGGGCAAAGTTGGAAATGATGAACACTGCTGTAAGTCATGACTTTGGCTAAAGACAGGTTCCAATGTCCAAAGAAAGTGCAAGGTCTTACCTTTGGGGCACGGGCAATACTAGACTGTCTTAAAGTATGGGAGAAATTATTTGACCAAGGTAGATTTTTGAGATTGAAAAGATCTACACAGTCACAGGAATCTCTCCCGTCACATGCTTTAAGCTTCTCTATCTCCAACTAGATCAATTGCCAAGAAAAGATTATTAATATGGGTGGCACTTAGTTGTTCCAAGCATAGGGAATAAAAGCATTTATAACACAGAATATTCAACTGAACTGGTGGAATATTATGAATAAATAAATCTCAAAGGTACCTCACTTGATCCAGTTACAGACAAGTACTTTACAGCAGCTAGGTGCCAACAACGGCTGCAACGATAATCAGTAATCCGTTCAGAAAGAGAAAACTCTTTTAAGCAGTCCAGCAATGTACACTCCACCATCTACATGAAACTGACAAGTCAAGAAAGACCCAATGGAATGAAAGAAATCAAGCAAGAAGATTAACATAAAAAATATTGTGGACATTGAAGCTGTCAGTAGACGTACAGTGAAGGATCCATTGTTCACACAAGGAGAAAGCAGCAAAGTATGGAAAAATTCATAATCCAATGATATCTGCAGAAAAGAATCGATGTCAGGTCTAAGAAAAATCAGCAGAGATATTTAATTAAAAAAAGAACAAAAATGAGCAGAAATATCTCTTTCATATTATAAAAGCAGTACATTTAATAATAGAAGTTAGCCTGACAGATCAACTGACACAATTGTGGGTTGGTTGGTTGCTTTTGGTTGCTTTTTTTGGATGGGGTGGGGGGAAGAACGGGGTGGGAAGAGGGGAAAGACACAACGTAAAGAAAGAAAATTAGCTGAATGGTTGTAAAATGCAAACAACAATATCCCAACTTCGCCAACCTGCCTTTTTTATAAATGTAGATAAACTTAATGGAATTTTGAAAGGCACCCTCACCCCTAGCGTCACTATGCATCAAGAAAAGTTGATTGGACACAAGCATTTTCCATCGTCAATCAAAGATAAACAGCATTAATAAGGGCATCATTCAGATAAAAATATCCTGATACCAGCTTGCCACAGCATTAATGGGAACATAAGATTAATTAATAACTTTTTTTATTTCAGAAATAGCAAGAATGGATAATTCTTTGATCACACAAAATATTTAGGGAATGTTGCATATAGTGCTGCTATCTTTATCTAGGTCAGTTGTCACATTTTTTTGGTCATTACAATTTTACCACATCTTCAAGATCAATAACACATCCACAAGGTGTCTACATCAAATCTTCCACCAATTCACACTCTCATCATGCAGACCACCACAGGATAGAGAGATCATGATATCCACAGAAAAGAATTAAAAGAAATTCATTTCAGAATTTTAAGTATAGGATTTGGTGAAGGCCACATGAACCTGAGATGAACAACTTTGACATGTTAAGCTGCTAGCAATTATCCCATCAAAAGGCCCAAGGTAGTGTTTCTGCCATCTCTCTTTTTCTGTACTGTCATCTCCTCTATTTGGAACAACAATCCTACCCAAAGAAGCAGAAACAGCTGCTAAAGGACTTTTAACTGGAGCATAAGATTCTGCAAATTCTTCTCTTAAAGAGGATAGAAGATGGAGGAATGCTTCTGCTGCATCCTGCATTGCCAATTCAGTACAAATATTCAAACGGTTCAAGTAGCTTATGGAACACAATCACATGGACATGATGGCTGGCACCTGCTGGCTTGACAGGTTAAAATTGGGAATATATCTGGCCAGCTCAACCATTATTCTCCGTGGGCTTAAGACTACCTTTGCTTTAGCTAATGCGCATAGATCTGCAGAATCATCCAAACATAAATATAAAGGTCAGGAAGTATTCTCATTGATTTAGAGGATGACCCATCCAGTAGATGTTAATGGTGGAAAGGGCAAGCATGTCCCACAAATATTACACTATACCATGCTATTTTTACTTTTTGCTATAAGTACCTCATGCTTATCCAAATTGCCAACCCATCATTGACACACAGATCAGCAAAAGGAAAATGAAACATTTCTCATCTCCCTAGTTATTTTATATACCTTCAAATAAAGAGTCTACAGCAACTGCCAGTGGCAAGATCTCAGGTGTTTCTTCAGTCAATGACAATTTGCTTTCCTCCAAGACCTTTTGAAGGAAATTTTGAAATTTTGAACAACCAGCTAGAGCCTGCAAATATTTAGGGAGAAACAATAAGGCAGAGTTTTGAATGTTTTATGGACACACCAACATGTATAATTACTCTACTAAATGGTTCATGTGCATCCTTTAGGAAATAGTCACTAGTGAGAGTGGAAAATCAGGGGTTACACCACTGCATTACAAGAACAATATAAAAGAAGAGAAGAACTTAAACAGAACTACATGAAGCTTTTTTAACTCAAAAGCTCCCACTTACTTTGAATATAGTTGAGTAATCTACTGTTGGAAATGACAGTCACGATGACATGTCTAGAAAGGACTATTATACAAGATGGCAGCTCAAAATGAGATATAAAAGAAATTAAGAGTCTAGGATAAAAGGAAAAGGCATACTTCAAAAGAGGTGATACCTGCAAGATTACATTGAGAAAACAGTTATTGCCAAGATTTTCCAAGCCAGGAACTGAGTATTCGGACTCTGCTGCTTTTGTTCTCTCTGAAAACCATGGGAATCTACTCAAACTATCAATTATTTCATCTCTTTTCAAAGCCCATATTAGCCCAGCAACACCAACAATGCCATAAAGGGATCTGTGAAACTTAGAAGATAAGATCCATGACATGTGTGAAATGAAAATCACTGAAACTCCCTCAAGATGATTTTCCTTCAACCTTATCAACCAACTTCACAACAACCTTGCAATGTATCATCCAATAAATACAACTGCACACCAAGGAAAACATGACTTAGAGTCTAAAAACCAAAACAGAACAAGAGTAAACTCCACTTTTAAACCCAAAACAATTTGGTATATGTCAATGGACCTCCAAATTTTGAAATAGGGATGTAAATGAAATAATCCTACTTGCAAGCTATTCAAGTTCAACTTGATATTTACTTTAGTTCGATTCCATAAAAACCGAGTCGCCAGATCAAACTACTCAAGTAATTCATTAAGTTAAACTCAAGCTTGCCTATGTTCAGCTCAACTATCTCACACTCATTAAGCTAAAGTCAAGCTTAAATGTTGGTTGAATTTGAATATCAATATTAGTATAATAAATAATAGCACATTTTATTAGATAATCCAGCCAAAATAAGCTTACCAATGTGTGACTCGACTCATTTACAGTGCCATACTTTTAAGGACATTTTTGTTCCTCCTAAATCTCTCAAGAATTGGAAGGTGTTGACGTTTTATCCCAAACCTAAAACCTTGGCACCTGCCAATTGGCCGGAGTTTCAGGAGACAAATCCACGGGAGAAGTAGGGGCTTTTCCTTATACATGCTTGGGTTCATAATGCAATTACCCCAGGGAACAAATCATCTTTAGTCACATCATTCTCGTTGAAGAAAACGGAGAACTGGAATAACATGTACACTGAATTCATTCAAGCTAAATAATGAAATGGAGAAGGACATTCCATCACAATGGCTTCTACAAAAAACGAAATTTATGGATAACCAATTCATCAAAGCAGCATTTCGTCACCCAAAAATAAATAAATAACTTAGCTGTCTTCCGTCTATGCTGACTCATAATGTATGCTTCAAAATATAAGAAGGATTGTTCATCCTTGAGTACAAATTGAAGGCACTAAATAATGGGGGGTACAAGAAAAAGAAAAGGAAGCGATTTGGGATGTGAAGTGATTACATGACTAGGGAATCAAAGAAAGCAGCTTCTCGAATGAAATCAAAAACTGATAAGATCGAAACCTTTTTGATATTGGCGAAGCACTGTGGAGAAGTAGAAGCTTGATTTTCTCTACTATCCTGTTAATTGTTAAAGCCCTGTATTATCTGCATAAATTTTCGAAGGTGAAAATACAGCGACCCTTTTCATCTATGGTGGAATTGACTAACGTCTTTAATTTTTACTAGCGGTGGCAAAAGCACTGCGTTAATAAATAAATAAAAATAAAATCATCGCTAAATTAACTAAATAAAAATAAAATCTATTTCGCATTTTATATTGCACTTCTGCCTATTATTACCTAAGTCTTTTAAATAGAAAGAAATAAACTAAGTTATTTTATAAATTAAATTCCCTTTTTCTTTTAAGTAATGTAGATATAAGAACTCAACATGTATAGTTCATATATTAAATAGTTAATTTTTTTTATCAACTATAATTATTGCAATACATTAATATCTCAACTCCCTCTTATGACAGCTAATGACGTTGATTTCCTATGTGTAAATCAATATTATATATTTAGATTGTTCAGTTCAAACAACCTAATCCTATTATAAAATTAGTTTAATCCAATTTCAAACTTAACATCCTATCAAATTCTATTCATCCTTGTAACCCATAAATCTCTTATATATCCACTTTGTAAATTGAATTTGATAATAAAGATTTAAATAACTAGCAATGTTGTGCATATGCTATATGTTTATAAACATTCACCATCACAAATGATACTTCCCTTCATCTCTACTTCACTTATATGATATGGTTTGAGGATCTAACATGTTGCTAGACTACAAACTAGTCTCTAACAATTGAGAAAAATTCTACAGTAACAATACTTTACCGTAATATTATGATAAATTACAACTAATTTCAATAAATCATATCTAAACAGTAAAATAGAAAATATCGATAACTTCATTTTTACTATGATATGCATAAGTTATCAAAACTTATTAAAAAATAACTATCTAGATTTTTTATTTTATCGTTCATAACATAATAACTAAAATTGGTTATAATTTATCATGATACTATAGTAATCCAGTGGTACCATACCATTCAAATCAATCAATAACTTTTATATTTCTCTTGGTATTAACTACTAAGTAAGTCACCAATGAAACTACAGCTAAACTTTAATCATATATATCTTCTATTTCCTCATGTGAAGGATAACTTAAAGATAATAAGTCTCACATTTACCAACAATTATAACAATGATTCCTTTGAAATCCAAAGCATAAAAATTAAATTTTCAGCATCTTTCAGAGATCACGATATAAGATTACAACATATTTTGTCAAGTGCTGATTAGCCACTTATGGTAACAATCAGAGTATAAATGAATAGGTTTTTTAAATTTTTATCTAATGGTGCATGTGAAGTGATATAAAAGTGAAAATCATCATTTTTATTAATACCCAAGTAGAGTGTGCTAAGTTACTCTTTGTTGTTACTAAGAAAGTAATTAAACTTTTATCAAGATATATTAAAGAAAACAAAATGTAGTAATAAAAATTGAAGCTGAATGAATGAAAATGAACTTTGAACATTATCAAGAGCAAATATAGATGCCAACTCATAAATATGAGAATCATGTATAAATCAATATAAAAATCAAATTAGATTTAAGAAAACGGCGTATAAAAAATAAAATATAACGGAGGATAAATTTTGATCATCGATCATTAAGAATAAAATGTCATAAAAATAAAAAGAATAAATCAAGTTAAATTGAAGAGAATGACATGCAAAAACTATAGTTTCTTTTTCTTCTTTTTTCAAAGAGATACTCTTTTTTACCTCTCTACGTACAACATTCCATTGGATGTTTAAACATAGCATAATTTTTTTTTTTTCCTCATACAATGAGTTGTGCTACTTTCTTCTCTCACATCATAGGTGTTGTCGCTCAATTTTAATGTAAAACTTTGGTCTTACAAAAGTAAGAAGAAAAGGCTAAAGGGAGTGTTAAAGTTAGTCCAATGCAACCACTCTGATGCCTAAGAAGTGATTGTTTAGATAAGGCTATAAGTGAGTGAGTAAGCTAGAAGTATTAAAGAGAGTAAAAGAGTTCTTATAGTGCTTTATTTCCCTTGTTCATTGGCGTATCAAACACTTGTTGTAATAGGTGATCATTAGTCATGAATCACATGATAGCTCCTTAATTAAGCACATATCTAAAAAACAAAAGTAGCAAGCAATTATATAATGAAGTCATGCAAAGCCTCAACTGTCCATGCTACTTTTTAAATTTAAAGCAAGTAAATGGGTAGGTTAGGCCCTTAGACCTAGTAGATGAGCCAAGCTTAGTGCAATAATTAGTCAAATGGAGTCAAATTGAAGGCCTTAGTTGAGAATAGTACAACTCTACAATTGAAGTGCTAAGCAAGATTGCTGGGCAAAATTCCGCTATTAACATTTACCTCTCAACTCCTATGATAAAAAATTCAACTATAAGATTTAATAGTAAGAATGATATTCAAGTTAATCAATCGACAGGTAGGGGGTCTAAGCTTATGCTTTCCTGGAAGTTATAAAACGCCTTTCAAGCTAATTTGTCATATTGTTATTGGCATCCTTATGTCTAACATTCGAAACACATCGTATTGAGTTTTATGCAAAAGGTCATAACCTTTCGGTTTTCCCACTTGCTCAATTTCTATGTAGATACGTGGGATAGCTATCACTTTTGTCATCATTGCATCGCGGGGTTTATTAACTATCAACAATAGGATGTCCCTTTGATATATGGCCTTAAATAAGTGCAACCATCCAAACTAAGCCATCTAATCAATATTCAAATCCCAATTAACCATGTTTTTTCTCTCTCTCAAAACTTTCTCCTACAAGTTCTTATCTAACCCTTGAGTAGCTCCCTTGCATGGCTGATTTTCAATACTTCAACAGGTGTAATACCCTACTATTTAGACTAGTTATCTTTTGAATCTAACATAAGCAAGATAAAATTTGACCCTAAATTTTATTTTTCTTTTATATTTTGCTAAGTAAGAATATTAACAAAAGTACATTTAAGACTTTTGCTTGAATTTAGGGAAAAAAAAAAGAAAAGGGAAAAGGAGGAGAGAAGAAAAAAAAAAAGGTTCCTTGATAAATACCAATTACAAAAAAGAATAGATTTTTAAATGAGTTGGACTAATAAAATATTACTTTGAGATAACACCAGTCCTACAATGCATCACTATGAATTACATGAAGCATTTTTGTAAACTGCCATTATTTAAATATGTTAATTTATATATCTTATAAACTTATGGTAAGAGAATGAAGTAATACATTAACTATTGGAAACTCAAACTTTGAACTTTAGGATACAATATAACACTTGACAATAGTCTATAATCATAGGTAAGAAATATACCAAGTGTGTGTGTGTGTGTGTGTGAACATATACACTTATCTATATTACAATGCATTTGAATAATAATCACAAATAAGTAAAAAATCTAATATATGTATTCTTATTAGAAAGGGAAATAACCTAAATAGTAATAAAAATTGTAGTCTATATTTAGTGTAATTGAGTATGTAGTGCACAAACTGATACCTAGATATTTGACATGCTTTCTTTTGTTTTGCTCCGTATATTGTGGTTAGACGAGAAAATAGAAATTTAACAAGCTAGAAAATAAGATCTACATGCCTAACATAAGAGTAAATCAAGATTAAGTTCATAGTTAGTATTGCTTAATTACACTAATAAAAAGAGTTACAATTTCCATAGCAGTTAATGAGGACCTTATATTATGTTTTGCTCATCTAATTGCTTGAGATTTAATGATAATAGTAACAATAATAAGATCGACTCAACATATATTGAGTATTAAAAAAAATAATGTCTACTAGTAATGTTAGAAATGACTTAATTAACTTATAAAAAAAACAAAGAAAAATACAACTAAATTAAAAAAAAAAAACATTATATTACAAACGTATGTATGTGTGCACATCCATATAGTTATTTAAAAAAAAATAGTCAATTAGAAGAAATTGGATCACGGGTGGCAACAAATGAATTGCCCAAAAACTTAGTTATTTGATAAAATAAGGACATAATTATTAGTGGAAACTAGAATTACACCTAATGGATAATTGCTTTAATTCTATTAGACCACTATCAAGAAAATCTCTGTAAAGTTGGATTAAACCAATAAAATATAATTGTGATAAATTGATAATAGTATATTCCTTATTCCTTCACCATGGAGATTGTAAAAATATAAATAATAATAATAAATAAATAAAAGGATAGAGAGAGAGAGAGAAAAGAAAGTAACCCTTGCAAATTAGCATTTAGGGCATTAGTATCTAAACTGTAAAAGTTTTTGTTGTAATTTAAAGTTTATGATAGGTCATAAAAAATTAATTGAAGTAGCTTCATAAATTGAATCTCGAAAATGAATTAATAAAATATAATGTAATTAAATAGTTATATATATATATATCGTCATTGTTCGTTATCTTATAGAATCGCGAAATAGATATATCCTATTCGAGTGTATATTCTTACTACTCTAATGATTATACTAAGAGAAAAAATATCTATATAAATATAGATAGATGGATAGAAAGAAGTTAATTATATAATATCTTATCAGTATATATATTTATATATGTCTATATATATATGTGTATTTATACATATTTTATTACATATAGCTATATATATATATATATATATATATTAGGGTATTATGTAAGGATGTGTATTAATATGTACGTATATACATAGTTATATATATAAATATATATATACATAGTTATAGGTGGTGAAAGCTAAGCCTCAACGAAGAGAGAGAGAGGTAAGGAGAGAGAGAGAGAGAAGAAGAGAGATGAANTATATACATAGTTTTATACATAAATATAAATATACATGGTTGTAGGTGGTGAAAGCTAAGCCTCAACGAAGAGAGAGAGAGGTAAGGAGAGAGAGAGAGAGAAGAAGAGAGATGAAGAGTAAAAGAAAAGAGAAAGAGGAATCATTATTGGTAGTTAAGTTTCAATTCTTATTATCCTTTTCATTTTAATAATTCTTAATTTACTATCATGTTATATGTCTTTCGCCTATATAATTAAAAATATATATAATACATATAGATATGCATGTTTATAGTATATGTATCAATATATATCTATGTATACATTTTACAACAAGCATTCACATATATTTGTACATAATTTTTATTTGTTAACAGTAAGACATATATAAAACATTAAGGATATCGCATCGAACATTGAAATGTAAGTGTATAAATTTAATGTAGTTTTAATATCTATTTTGGATATGTATATTGTTTAATAATAACTGTGTGAAGAATGCACTATTTAGGTAATTCACAATCTTAAGAATATAAATATAAACTTTTGTAGTCAAGTAGTGATATTAGGTTACAAATGATGTACTTAAGAGTCAATTTATATGAAGTCACTCAGTAAAATTAATTATCATAGTATATTACTTATTTTTTTGAATAAATAATAATAAATGCATAATAATGGCATGAAATATTAACAGTAAAAATTTCCTTCGTGGTGCTTTGCTACTTGTAGAAGTTGATATCTAAACATGACAAGTTTATGATTAAATTGCTATAGATGCTTGTACGTTACTTTAATTGTCAACTCTACGCCTACAAAGGACTTTGACAACAATTATATATAGTACGTATCCCTTAAAGAGATTTATAGTACTACTGAATTAACCTTGATGGTATATAAGGGTCTATTCTACATCGTAAGGAAAAATGAATTTATAACTTGCACCTTATTATTTTGTGAACTTAAATATGTTGGCATAACTAATTTTTATTACTATGTAACAAAAAAAAAAAAAAAAGAAGAAGAAGAAGAGGTTTGCTAATCTATATTTATAACGTTATAACAATATTATTCCATGATAATTTCTTCTAAACCTAATTGTAGCTTCATGAATATAATCTATGATTTGTTGCAAACATATTGGTATATTTTATGTAATACTTGACCAACTACGAAATATATATATATATTATCCATAAACATGTATATGTCGCTAACTCTCCTCTATACTCCTTATTTATGCTGATCTATTATTTGTTAATAATATATGTGACGAAAACATAAATTGATCCCATGAATATATTCACATATATTTATTTAACTAATATGTAGCTAATATTTGAGTGTCTATGTAAGTAAAGTATGCCTATCATAGATATAAGTGAACAATATACATAATGTATGTATATATATGTATACATAGATATTCTTACACAAGTACATATATCTAGTACATTACCTAAACATTCGATGATTATCGAATTCAATGGACTATTACATATAAGATTTATTAATACTTAATAAATTTAAGCAATCGACAACATAATCATAAGTTAAAACGAATCATATTAAATGATATTTTAGTAAGTTTCATAAATCCCAAGGTTCTGCTATGTTATATAAGAAAAATCAAGCTTCTAAAACAATACTACCTAAAAGCAATAAGACTGAAACCAATGCTAGATAAGTGGGATTTGTGGAGATTGGAGTATATACTTGCTTATGGTTGTAAACACTTATTTGTACCTTGTGCTATGCTTGAGCTTGGTTAGTGAGATGTTGATTAGTAGCTAAGTTACATCCTTTTGTTGTGTTGATTGAACTTACTTGGTATATTATGAATTGGCTAATCATCCTTGATTGGACTAATTAAAACACAAACTAAAATTATAATCGAGCATTTCCTTAGCTAAATTCTAATGCCTTCACCGAGGTTGTCGTAAACTAGTCTTTCTCTACTCTTGGTCAAACTAAGTGATAGAAAAGGAGGTTACAATAAGGTTGAGGACAATGGATTCAAAGGTAATCACGGGCAGAGCAAGAGTCTCCATTGCATAAGTCTGGAATTAGTTGTAAGAAGGCCCCGTAGCTTTTATGATTGGCATTGTGGCCATAATATTGCAACTCCTCAACCTAGGTTAGAATGAGTGTAATTTCTCCAATCTCACGATAGATAGATAACATCATGTGAATGACACATTACTTGTTCATGTATGGCACATAATAGTTGTTTGATAACATGGTTGATTTGCTCAACTTGTATATACTTTTTGTCTCCTGCCCCTTACTGAGTCCGGGTTCTTTGGTTCATTCCCTTAATAGTTTTCTATAGGTTATTGAAGCTAAAAGCATTGGATGGGTTAGGATACTGAGTGCATGAGAGTTTCTGCAATCCAAACAAGAGAACCTATGCTAGGATGTAAATGTAGTTTATTATGAAAGAAGCTGTTAGAATTGCATTTACTGACCATCTTACTATTTAGTGGGGAGATTCTGATTCTCTATGGTCCTAATGGTTCGTTAGAGAATATAGAAACACCTCGTAATATTTCTATAAGTACTTACATTTATATTTTATTCTTATAAAACATCTAATAGATTGTGTGTTGAGTTAAAACCTTTATAACTAAAGCAAACAAAACAGTTGATACGTTTCGAACTAGGAAACTTCCAAGACGAACACCATGACCCTTAAACTTGGGGTGCAACAACAGGTATGGTTTGTAGAGTTATTCATTCTCTTATTTCTACAAATTCTGAAGCAACTCTCTCTAAGGTTACTTCTTCCCCCCAAACAAGAACCGGTTCAACTTCCTCATCTAGTAGTTCAATGAATAGTATAATGGAAAGATGGGAAAAATTTGCCTACATTGAAGCTCTACTTATGGACAATTATCCTGATGATAGGGAGGATAGATTGCTTGTTAGGTACTTATATAACAACGTTGTCTACAACTTTGACTTTTCGAATGTGGTTGTGAGCAGTGTTGTTAAGCCACTTGTGTCAACATATAACAAGAACTGGCAAGATCTTCCTAATGATTAGCACTTGCGTAAGCTAAGAGAGGATAGGAGAGTTTGTTTACCTATTGGTCATAAGTTCTACTTGTATTTGAAATATCTTGATTTCAGGAGGCATCTTCTATTTTCTTCTTTTAAAAACAATTCCTCAACTACTTTCGCTTTGCTTCAAGTATGTTCTCTCCTAATACTTATAGGCTCTTCGTCGCATTTAAGGAAATATGCAAGGAACTTGAGGTTAGAGCTACGCTTCAATTGTTTAGGTATTTTTTCCTAATAAAGAGACAGCCAAATGTTTGGTTTTGTGTAGCAGCTCGGCATGGCCGCAAGTTTATAGATAGGTTAGAGTCCAAAATTCATAAATGGCATGATAAATACGTTTTGATTAGATTGGATGAGGAGTTAGATTTTTAGAATAAATGGATCGAACCCATCCAAAATGAGGACATTGAGTTGTTGCCAAATAATGTTGCCGTTGCCAAAAAGATTAAAGACAAGCGAGGATATAAAATGTTCTTATGGGATTTTGGGAGGAGCATCTCTACATATTAAAAGGGGAAGCCCATATTTTTCGATGATGAAGGTAAGGTTCATTTAACCTACCGTACTAAGCTAAGCTATAAGAGGAAAGTCGATCTTCGTAAATTATGAGGACACTTATTCTCTTTGAGCTTTGCTCAGTACGAATTTGTAGATATATACCCTAAGAAATTACTAACCCAAGCTAAGGCCAAAAAACCAAAATTGGATAAGCGACCTACTAAGGTTTCTACTATCTAAACAATAATGCAAAAGAAGGTGATAAGGGAGTAAGTTGTCAAGGAACCTATTGTCCAAAGGAAGAAAAAGGAAACCACTTGTCTAAGTGAAGTATGATCGGCGAAGCAAATGGAGGCTATTGGAATTGCTCAGCTTTAGGTGCTTCCTACAGTGAAGGACAACACTAGGAAGGAGCTGCCGAAGGAGCCCAGCTAAGTTATCACTGCTAATGACAATGTAAAGGCTATCCCATAGGAGGCTATGGATAATTCAACAAACTAGCCAACTTCGGTGTCAATCTTTAAGAAAAGGAGTGAGAAAGAGCATTTCAACTAACCTCCATCTAAAAGAAGTAAAGGGATGGACAAGAGTACGAAAGAGGCTTTAAGGAATAAGGCCCTCAGCATCAAATCTACCGAGTTTGTTCCCAATCGTGAGGTGGGTGAATATTTTACACTGTGTTAGAAGTATACAATCTTAGGTATCGATTCTGCTTTGGGTGATAGGACAAAGTCTTTAGATTTGATGGAAGGGATTGTTCTGCCAAAGGATAAGGAGCAAGCTCGGATAGACATAAGAGTTGGTGGCTGTAACAAAGGTCATACTGTTGCCAATTTGTATGATGTAAGTTCCTTTATGATCGCAATTTGCTTAGGTTTGCAACATTGATTTTGTTGTTAACTCGTTGTTGCTATACAGATTAATAGTTACATTTTGATAGCCCTCGATGATGCCGAAAAATAGATGAAGAAGGTATGTTTAGCTTTGCATTCATCATGGTTTTGGGGTTGATCAATTTATTTAGTTTTGCATTCATTGCATAAAGTGAAGGAGGCTTACAACTCCTCTAAGGCACAAATTATTGAGGCCGAGAACACTAGAATTGAGGCCTAGATGGAGGTTGAAAAGTTAAAGCAAAGTCCCTTCAAGCTTTAAATGTAAATATTAATCAGCTCTAAGGGAGTAAGCTGATTAATAGTAACTATTAATCAATTGATTCATTGAGGGCTATCAAAATGTAACTATTAATCAGCTCCAACAAAGTCCCCTCAAGCTTTACCGATTAAGATTGTAAAGCTTAATATCATAGACTCCTAAGGAATCAATTGATTTATGTTCATTGTCTATTATGACAAATTTTTCCAAAAATTTAATTGTGGTCAAGATGTTGACCTTCTTGTCATAATTAATCTTTATTTTATGTTTGATGTTTTTAGTTTATGGCATGTTTTGTTTCACGCGCAGTTGGTACTTCTATCTTTCCATTGACATAGCTATAAGTAGTTCATTAGTCATGCAAGACTTGAACTTAAAACATTAAGGTTCATTTTCTAAACCGTGCAATTGCCCTTTGGAGGCCATTTTGAGTTCGTTAGCCCTAGTAAGTCAGAACTCTGTTCAAGGAAGGTTCAGCATTATTTGCTAATTAATATTAAGCTCGTTAACCAATGTTGGTCATAACTTTTTAAGCATTAGTTCGTTTGCTACGTAATTAAAACTACATTTGTCCATTAACTATGTTTAGATCCAAAATAAAAATAATGATGAGGAGAGATGCTCATAAACTTAGAATGAATACTTCATATTAAGCATAATGTAGGCCATTACCTTACATTGTTCAGAAAGAAAAAGCATATGCAAACATAAAACGGTGTTGACAATACAAGATAACTATTTGAAATATAACTTGAGATTCTTAGCATTCCATATACGAGGTAAAACCTTTCCATCCAATCTTTCTAGTTGATAAGCCCTATCACCTATGACTTCTTAGACCCTTGCTAAGTCCTCCCAATTTACGTCAAACTTCCCTTGATTGTCTCACACTCTAGTTGCCTCCAATTTCTTACAAAGCAAGTCTCTAAGTTGAAATACTTTGTGCTTTACTTTCTTATAACTCTTATTTTAAATACATTTCACATGATGATTTTATAGTATTTCCCTTACATCTTTGGTTTTTTTTTTTTTTTAGAGAAATTGATACTTAATTGAGTAAAATTTTGATTTAAAGGTTTGAACGCATTCTTAGATTGAAAACAAAGAAAAAGAATCAAGTTTCACTCAATTTGGAGTTCAAATGAATGAGTTATGAAGTTACATAAACAATAAGCAAAAATGGCAATTTTTTGTCAAAAAGTTACACAGTTTGGGACACAACTATGTCCCCAACCTATGTCCCCAAGCCAAGGTCAGTAAATGACATAACCTGGGGACAAAATTGTATCATAAGTTGTGTTTGGTGACGAAAAAAAAACTTCACAATACATTATATAAGGACTTATGAGGGTTTTGCACATAACTTTTGATATTAAAAAGAGAAGAGATTTGAAGAGAAGAAGGAGAAAAAGGTGGAAGCAACACCCAACTTCAAGATTGAAGAGATTTCTTATTGACGAAAAGGGTTTTTCATGTTTTATTTCTTGATTTTGTTGCAATTCATTTTTAATTTCATCATGATAGCTAAAGATTCTTGCATTTAGGATTGTGAAACCTAAGGTTTCATGTGATTATTAGATTTATTAATAATTTTCAATAAAGTTTCTATGTTTCTTCATTTAATTATATGTTTTCATTGTTAATTGATATTTTTAGGGTATCAATCTATGATATTATGGATGATGATTGAGAAATCACAGTGTAATGGGATCTTGACATAATTGAAGAGAATTACATATATACTTAGAGATAAGATACATGATTCTTTCGAAAAATTATTCTTTTGTACAGGAATTTATTGTACATTAATGCGATTCTAAATTATATTACTAAGTGAAGAGATTTCGTTAAATAATTTAGGATTAGGGTTAATATGCTTGGGAAAGGTGTTAACTTCAGTTATGAATCCCTCCAGTTAAGAATAATAGAGATTGAATTGAATTCATTTTAAGCTATCACATATTAACCACTAGGGAAACAATTCCTAAATACATTATTTGCCTCCTTGAACCATCTACATATGAATTCCATATAGATTTCTTAGCCATTTCTATCATGTCCTCTTCTTTAGTGAACTCTATCAAGAAATTTACTAAAACTTAAGCTTTTAATGTTGTACTAGACCTGTACTATACGTTACAGGTACTTAACTTCAGAGCATATTTTAGCCATTGCGAGGCTTAGCATTAAGGCTGATCAATAAGAACTATGATATAATGAGTTTCAAAGTATGACTTCAATTTTCTTATCGAGATTACCACAACCAAGAAAAACTTCTCAATCTTCATATACCTTTGTTCTGAGCCTAGTAAGACATGACTCATGTGATAACTTGGCCAATGCTCCTTTCCTTTTATCTAAATAAGGACCAATTAAAGAGCTTGGCTACTAACTGATAAGTACAAAAATAGATCCTCCTCAAGGATAGGTGTCAAAAGGATTGGTGGTGATGCTAGAAACTCTTTTAACTCCTTAAATATTGCCTCGCATTCACTAGTCTAATGGAACTCCTTTAGATTCTTCAAAATTTTGAAAAATGTTGTGTACCTATCTACGCTTTTATACACAAATTTGTTCGAAGTGGCTATACACCCAGTTAATTCTTGAACTTCTTTGATAGTACTAAGAGACTTCATGTTCCATATAACATCAATCTTCCTAGGATTCGCTTCAATGCCGTACTAAGTAACCATTTATCCCAACAACTTACTCAAGGTAGCCCCAAAAATGCATTTCTATAAGTTAAGTTTCATGTTATACCTCCTTAAAGTATTTAACTTCTCTTCGAGGTCAACAAGGTGCTGACCTTATGCTTTGCTTTTAATTATCACGTCATCGACATAGACTTTAATATTATGGTAGATTTAAGGCTTAAACATTTTTGTCACGAGCCTTTGATAAGTTACGCCAGCATTTTTTAGTCTAAAGGGCATCATTATGTATCAATAAGTCCCAAAGTTCGTGATGAACAATGTGTGAACTTCATCATCCTTTTCCTTCTTAATCTGATCGCAGCCAAAAAATGCATCCATGAAAGAGAGTAAGGCATGCTCGACAATTAAGTTAACCATTTGATCAATCTTCGGCAAAGGGAAATAATACTTAGGATAAGCTTTATTTAAGTTTGTGAAGTCTATGTACATGCACCACTTACCATTCGACTTCTTCATTAGTGCACAATTAGTTAGTCAAGTCAGATAAGGCACTTCCCTTATGAGTCTTGCCTATAATAACTTCTAAACCTCTTCTTCTATGGTTACCTACCATTCAAAGGTAAGTGCCTTTTCTTTTGCTGAATTATCTTCACATTCAGATCAATTTGCAACTTATATGTCATTACTTCTCTAGGGATGCCCAACATATCCAAGGGAGTCTAATCAAAGACATCAACGTTATCTTAGAGAAACTTGATTAAGTCTTGACTAATGTTTATCGACAATAGTCTCCCTATCTTCATTATCTTTTCAGGGTTGTTCCCAAGTTGAACTTCCTCTACTTCTTCTTCAGCATTCTCAATGTTGCTGGATGTCTTCTCTAAGTCAATCTCAATTTGAAAAGC
The DNA here is from genome assembly GCA_024138015.1 of Lumnitzera littorea. Taxonomy (NCBI): domain Eukaryota; kingdom Viridiplantae; phylum Streptophyta; class Magnoliopsida; order Myrtales; family Combretaceae; genus Lumnitzera; species Lumnitzera littorea. The sequence continues at coordinate 32,070,407 of JAMXBB010000009.1, read as the reverse complement.
TTCTTTACATTGCAACGCTCTCAAATATAAGCATTTAGCTAGTTGTTGGTCTCCCTTACATACATCAACTTTAATGGGAAAGAAAAACTTTGCCTTAAGATATGTAGTTAAGGGGACCATACCGAACAAATACTGATAAGGTTGGCTCATAATCATATTATAAGGGGACCGGCACTTTACAATAAGGAAATCTACCTTATCCTCCATAGTATTATCATCATCTCCAATCTAAATTAGATGGGAAATCACTCTAATGACCCATACGGATTGATTTTTAAAAGCATACAAATCGTAGTTATAAGATCTCAGCTATGCCTTTATCTTGGTCAAAGGCGTGTTGGAAAATAATGTCGGTCGAACTTCTAGTGTTAACTAAGATCTTTTTCTACCTCAAAGTTCATAATTCTTGCACTAATCATTAGTGCATCATCATGAGAGCTCTATACACCTTCAAAATCTTCCTTCGTGGAGTATATGGAATTGTCGACCTAGACTTTCTTGCCTTGCACATTGCAAACATATTGCACAACGTTAGTTAAGCTCGAAGAACTAGACCGCCTGAAGGTAGAAGGTCCACTAGTAGTGGTATTTATTACACCATCTAAGGCTCTGCTATTATCTCCATCCTTTACCTCCTTCCTTGGTTGAGGAAGGCACTTTGCATTTTCTTGTTCGTCTCTTCGTCTTTGAGTAGGCTGCTCAATATTCTTAGCATCATAAAATAGGAATTGGCCTAAATACCCTCATTAGATTGTGTCCTCAACTATATTTTTGAGTTGAATACACTCATCGATATTGTGGCCTCTATCATGATGAAAATCATTATACTTGTTCAAATTTCTAGGTGATAGATTTGCTCTCATCCATTTTGGCTACTGCAGTACTCCCTACTGGTTATGCACTTCCATTAAAATATTGGAGATTAAATGGTTAAATGGGGTGTGAATTAAGTAGGTCGAGATGCGCGGCCTCTTCCTTTCACTACTACTTCCCTTTGAAAATTGATCATCACATGCACTGAGTTAATGTCTTGTATTCTTCTTCTTGTTATTCTTAAGTTCTTCTCTATTCTGATCGGCCTTATGTTAAGCTTTGATGTTATCTTTTTTATCGAATGTAAGATGTGGATATAGCCTTGAATTCAACAAAAGTTTTCGACTTGTTTTTTGCTATAGATTTACAGAAATCTCTCTGTGGTTTGACTCATCTATCATCACGTTGAGAGCAACACTCATGTCCAATTCTAAAATTTGAACCATCTCAACCATGAGTTAAGCCAAATAGTCTCAAATGGGCTTGTTAGAACTTTGCTTTATAGTATTAAGGACAAATAAGTCCTTAACAGGGAGTTTGCTTACAAGGAAGTGCTACAAGAACACTTTTTCCAAATCCTTAAAACATGAAATTTTGTTTAGCTTCAAATGTTTGAACCAAGTACTCGTAGCATTCCTTAACATTGAGGGGAATGCTTAATAAGCTACGACATCACTTAAGTCGTACAACTTAGCCAATGTGTAGTAGTACTTATGGTGATCCTCTAAGTCTCTCATCCCATCATATGTCTCAAATTGTGGCAACTTAACATGCCCCAGTATTACTTCTTCCAAAATTTTGGGATGAAAGGACTCCTCTTTATCTGGAATTGTCTACTAATTGAAGTAGGGGCACTAAGATGTAATGGCCTAGTATGGTGTACTTGCTATATTGCTTTCCTTTATCAACTTTCTTAAAAGTAAGGGTCGAAGGTCCAAGTATCACTCTAACTTGCTTTTTCAGTAATTCGGGTGAATGGATAGAATTATTAGAGTTATCGACACTATTGCCTCCATGCCCTTTATTCTAGCCTGGCAAATTACTCTTATGGATAAAGTCTAGAATTTCATCATTTTTCTATTAAGTTTCTAATTCTCCTTAGCTAAGTCAGCATAAAGTTGCCTTAACCAAACATTATTCATTAGTGTACCTACTCCCCCCCTAAACACGCTGAGGAGAAGTGTCAGCGCCTACACTTTTGGTCATGCGTGTTTTTGCCATGTAGTAATTGGGTTCAAAACAAACGGCACAAAATATTGTCATTTGATTTTAGTATAGAAGAAAAGGCTAAAGGGGGTATCAAGGCTAGTTTAGCGTAAGTACTCCGATGCCTAAGTAAGTGAGTGTTTAGATAAGGCTATAAGTGAGTGAGTAAGCTAAAAGTGTTAAAGAGAGTGAGAGAGTTCTTATAGTGCTTTCTTTCCCTTATTTATATGTATGTATCAGGCATCTATTATAACAGGTGATCATTGGTCATAAACTACGTGACAGCTCCTTAATTAAGTACATGCCTAAATAACAGAAGTAATAGGAGATTATGTAATGAAATCATGCGACACCACAACTGTACACGCCACTTTTCAAATCCAAAGCAAGTAAATAGGCAAGTTGGGCCCTTAAGGCCATCAAATGAGCTAAGCTTAGTGCAGTAATTCATCGCATGGTGCCAAATCGAAGGCCTTAGCTAAGAATAGTACAGCTCGATGGCTAAGGTGCCGAGCAAGATTGCTAGGTGAAATTTTGCTATTAACAATAGGTACATCTAAAGAGATAACTTATGTTTAGTACTATACATTCTTCAAATATGGATTAAGTTCATCAGGGTTGGTAATTTGTTACATGACTCATTAATTCGAATTTAATTCGATATGATTATAAATAGGTTTGTCTCAAAAAAAAAAATCAATATAAGTGATAAATAGGCCAAATTCATTTAAACCTATTTATAAGCATGTCTTAGTCTAGAATTAGCATGCAAACCCATTTATAAACTCACCAAACCGTTTAAGGCTTGAGTTGTTAACATTTTTCTGTGTTTTTACAATGTTGTAATCTAACTTTAATAATGATCTTGTAATGCCAATAATTCCATCCCGTACTTTATATCTTTACTTTAGTTTTATACTTATAGCAATGAAATCTCTAAGTGAAAATTCAAGGATTTTAATAGTTTTTTTCTTATGGTAAAGAGTTAAGTTAACTTATAGAATTGCATGGTCATACTTTGTAATGATTAATTTTTTAGAAAGTTTATGATGCAGTCACTCAAAACTAACCATATAGTATGGTCACTTTTGAAATCAATAAATCATTTTAATTTACAGTAAAATAGTTTTTATTGATAGCTAGTCCTCATCACCAAGGCTCCAAAGGCCTTTATAGACAACGGTAGCTCAATTGATATCTTGTTCTTCTTAGTCTACAAGCAAATGAAAAATCAACTCAATGAACAACTCTACCCATATAAGTAAACTTCACCTACAACACACTACCCATTAGACTAGGTGATGACAAACACACTACCTCACAGCTCATTAACTTCATGAACACCAATCACTAGTCCCCTTACAGCACCATCTTAAGGCATCCCAGCCTCAACAAATTTGATATCAGCATTAGTAAGAGATGTCTCATGTTAAAGTTCCTTACACTATGGGAATTAGTATCGCACATAAAGACCAATAACTATCCTACACCTTATATCTTAGTGACATCTCCGACAACAAGATCATGCACAATGAGTTTACCCGAAACTAGACCAACCCTTCAAGGAGAACTAGCAAAACAAATCAATGTCATTCAATATGGTGATTGCCCTAACCAAACCACACAAAAAGGGACATCCCTACCCCTTAAGGAAAAGGAGGAAATGATAAGCTTCTTACACATGAGCTTTGATGTCTTAGTGATGTCTTTAGATGGCATGCCTGGGATAGTCAACATCCTTAAACCTATACACTACTTGAGGGTTGACCTGCATGTTCGGCCAATCAAGTAGAAGAGGCAACACTTTACAACCAAGTAACAAGATGCCATAGAACAAAAGGTACGGAAACTCTTAAAAGTCGACTTCATCAGAGAAGAAAGATACTCCACTTGGCTTGCCAACATGGTCCTTATAAAGAAAGCAAACGGTAAATGGAGAATGTATGTCGATTACACCGGCCTGAATAAGGCTTATCCTAAACACAACTTTCCTTTCCCTAGGATTGACCAACTCGTCCAATTCACCTTCGGCTATGCCATTCTAAGCTCCATAAACGCCTACTCCAGCTACAACTAAATTCACATAGCCTTTAAGGACCAAGTCTATACCTCCTTTGTTATAGATTTTGGAGCATACCGCTATAAAGTCATGCCATTCAGACTCAAGAATGTCGGAACTATGTAACAACACCTAGTAATAGTGGTTTTCAAACTACAACTCTAGAGGAATGTCAAGGTCTACATTAACGACATGATCATCAAAAGCAAGAGCAAGAATGATCACATTGCCGACATTCACAAGACCTTTGATACATTGAGAAAGTACCTAGTGAACCTTAACCCCCAAAGTTGCATCTTCAAAGTAGGCTCCGACAAGTTCTTAGGCTATATGGTCACAAAAAGAGGTATTAAAGCCAATCCCGACAAGATCCAAGCAATAAAGGATATGAAAGCCCCACAAAATATCAAAGACGTCTAGCGTCTCATAGGCAGAATAGCCATCTTTAACCGTTTCCTCTAAAAAAGCATTGGCAACTATTCAAAGTTCATCAAACTATTGAAGAAACCATCGATCTACTTTGGAAATCCTTACCTCTTACTTAGTCGACTCCACCTCTCCCTTTACAACAACAAGGTCCTCTTCCCAAGTAACAAGTTTTGCCTTGAGCTCCTTAGCTCGCTTCTCACAACTGCCAAACCTAGACCTAAGACTGGCAACTTCCTACTCCAACCACATTTTCTCTATAGCACATTTGTTATACTTCCCTTACAGCTTCAAATTCCATCTTAACCCCACTACTTCGAGCCTTAGCCTTTCATTCTCTCCAGTTCCCTCCTGCTTGCTTACCCGTGAAGCCTGTAATAAGAATAAGAGTAAGTACATGTCCATGCATATTTCAACAGAACATAAATATAACATTAGTAGCTTGAACTATACCTGGTCGAGAAAGCGACTCCTTCAAGTTAATACGTACCTACACAGGCTAATGGCATCACCTAACCCCTCAAAGCAACCAAAGAACATTCACTGGACCATTTATCCTGTAACCATAAAGCGTGCTTCCTCTTCAACGACTGTTCTCTAATGATGTAGACATTATTATACACCTGAATTAGCTTGCTTATCTTAGCCTCCTAATGCAATACCAAAGGAAATGGCCCTAACAATGCACCATCGGCCTTGACCTTCCTTAGCCATCAAATTACTCCTCCACATCTGTTATTAGATCTTCTAGAATACGCTTATCTCTTAAGTAAACACCCCCTGGTAAAGCATAGGTCTCCCCAAGCCCTTACTAGTAGGTATAACCTACTCGCATGACCCCTTTTCCTATACTCCCTCAATAACAACCTCATGCACTCCTCGTTAAGCGCCTCTTGTTCAGGCACCCTTTGATCACTCGGCTCCCTAATAACACTACTTCGCTCTTGCACTTCCCACCTAGGCATACCCATAGTATCTACACTTATAGTAACCCCTTGTTATGCAATAACATTGAGGGGAACGGCGGTTGAGACACCTCCCGATCTCGTACCCACAACCTTCTTTAATTTCACCTTGATGGCTACAACCTTCCTCCTCTTTTTTACAGCAAGGGTAGTCTCAAGAGTAACATCTTTGGCTACATCAAGAATAGTCTCATCACCCTTTGTCGACCTCTTCCCCTTATGCCGGTGCCTTTCCTCCCAAATTCGCAGCATCTGCTCCTTGAAGGAGTTACTAGACAATTCATACACTATGAACACAACAAAATACTTAATAGTAGAAACAAAAATAAAGACAACATAATTATTAAGGAGAGTAGCCCTAAGCCCCTTTGTTAGCGATCAACGACAGTAAACTCTTAACTACCTTCCCTAACCACAACAATGCCCATACTTATCTCCTAGGCATACAACATCTCCCCCTTTAATATAACTCTACAGTCTCCACTATGTCAAACCTCAACCCCTTCCACCAACTAATATCGAGTATCTACTCCTTGCCTTCCTCATCCTCTCATTTCAAGTGAGTAATAAGCTTCATATGAATCGGTTTCATCCACTTCATAGGAAAATCCAAGACATGAGTCGACTTCACAACGAAGAACTAATACCTCCACTCATCAATCTTACTCTTCTACCCATAAGAAAGCTTATCAGTGATTCCCAATTTAAGCAGTACACCCAGCTACCAAGGTTCCCGTTCAAGTGAAAGAAGTATTGGAATAACCAAGCTATAGGCATCCTTCTATGGAAAATGACCCAACCTTGAATGTCACTAAAACTTGCTTGGTGTTTAGATGAAGGGAGCCTAAAGCACACTTGAAAATACCTAAAGACCTCTAACTAAAATTCAGTAAAGGTAGGTGCAATCCCATCTCTACTACTTTCTAGTATATGCAAAATGAGCATCCATCGTCACCATAGTCTCATTCCCATACACCCTTCTCGTGCACGAATACTTCCTAAGCATTAGTATTTCGATGGACCTCATCACGAACCCTTTGCCATTGCTCCTCCTTGTGAATGTATTTTACCTCCATGATAATGCCATTACCCTTAGTAGTCAGCAACAGATGCTTAACCGCCTCCTCCTTCTCAAGCGAATACTTGCACTAAGGCCTTGCCCCTACGTAGGCTCTCCATGCTTCCCACAAATAACTCATGTCCATGCCTTCGCTTCCAGTTACCACCATCTATTAAGGGGGAGTAAGAACAAGCTCATCCCTACAGTTTATGCTTGTTGAAACCTTACCTGTGAATCGGTTTGTTCTTAGTTATTGCAGTTGATTAACCATCTTCAAAAGTCTAAAGCAAGATAAAGAGAGGGAAAGGATGGGAAAAAGTAAGATCAAGGGAGAAAAGCTTTGATGGAACCTCGGCAAAATGAATAGCAAAAAGTAGAAAATGAACTAACCCCTAAACCCTTATATAGGTTGATAAGGGCCATGCGAAGTGTCACTTCATAAGTAGCCATCGTACACAGCTACGTATTGCAAATAAGAGATTAAAGGCTATAGATTAATTGTTAGGAGGATTGCCAAATAAGCATCCACTTACACAACATTGATGGTGCACATATCCTTAGAACCTCGTACACCCCAATAGTTACATCGATCACTTCAACAGTCAGATTTGATCAAAAAGTGATTGGAGACCCAAATCATGGGTTTACCTGAGGTAAGCTTAGGTATGTGCCCCTTACAAGCTCGTAACAAGCTACAAGTACTCAACCTTGTCTCTGAGCACCCTGAAGGTTATCATAATTTCTTGAAGTAAAGAAAAATAACCTAAACAAAAGTAGATACAAAAGCATGTGAAAGAACTTCAATTTCATTAACCATTTGAAGAACGGGTTACAAGGCTTAAGGGTTAACATACTAGGTTCGAATATAAGTAGAGACAAAGAAAATACAAAATATAGTAGATCGGCCTAAGGCCTTCCTATCCTACTACTTGGTGTCAAACGTTTTCCTTCAAGCTTACAGCTTCAACTTAGCTTCATGAGGTGGTCTTCCTAACCTAGTTTATATGCAATCCCAAGCTGGCAAAAGACAAGAGTCCCCACATGGGCCAATTGGTTTGTAACTTTAACTCTGCTCTTTATCTATCCTAGGAAACTGTAACTAGCTTAAGCCACTCTCAACAAATGACTACGAACTTTAGGGAAATGCGTCTATAGCACCTCCTCTACTACCATAATCACCACAAAGCAAGGTTCTTTGTACCCCATCCAAAGCTGCAATGGCACACCCTTCCTTCGTTGAGCAAGTGTCACCGTGGAGAACGTATGGGGAAGCCCCTCTCACATTCACAAGCAACCAAGGATTGCTCGACCCATTGGAATATGCTACTAAAAACCATTAAGGAGCCGGTAGAAGTCTCCCGAGCACTCTAAGCTCATAGGGACAACCATTGCCAAGGCAATAAAGCATGTAGACTTATACAAACGACCATATTCCCGAAACCTAGTAGTCTCTAAAGAAGTCCTCTAGCTGATGAAGGTCAACAACCCCTAAGTTGTTGAAGTTCTCCCTCTCAGGACAAAAAATATTATTGATGCAAGGAATCACTCAAACATATAGACAGGGGACCTCAAACATCAATGATGTTGGCACCCTATGACTTGAAGAGAAACAATAGAGAAGAGGCCAAGGGGAAGGGCTAATCTTCATACACCCCCATATTGGTGCTCAAAAGTTGCTCCTAGTCATTGGGTAGCCTACTAAACCCCTTAATCATTGCTAAAAGGGTCTACCAGTAGGATGGAACCCCAATTTAATCACTCTACTACTTGGTATGATCATTTAAGACTCACTCATTCACCATAAGCTCTATCAAGACAAAGAGATTATGCCACACTCTCAATTAACACAAGTGGAGCAAAACTAGAATGAGGAAGATGGTCCCTATTACCCCCTTTATATAACAAAGGGAAGGAAATCTAATTTATCTACGTGTAACGTATTGGCTCATCCAATGATTAAGAAAATGTGACAATGAAAGATCGATATTGATGCCCATCATTACTCTAAATCGTAGTTTTCCCATGCATTTAATGATCAAGAGTGCTACACATCTCTTAAGGAGCTACCACTATACATTAGAAAAGACCAGGTGTGGGAAAGGACTATTGTCAATGGTTACATCAACTATCACTTCTAGAAGGTCACCCATGATGCTCTACCTAGTACCTTAATGCATTCGTAAGCCCTGGTTTACTTGTATGCTCGTTCATCCATTATTAAGTCATTAAGGGCTTTGGCCTTCCCAGCCCAAGTCTCCAATACTCCTCTCATCGCCTGGACGCTAAAGAGAGTAGGAAGGCAAATGTTGATAGCTAATCTTCATCACCAAGGCTCTAAAGGCCCAAGCCTACTAAGGAGCTCGATCCTAAGTGCCCACGAAAGTTCTCCAACCCAAATAAGAAGTAACCCAGAGCCCATCTGAGCTTAAACCCCTACTTAAGTCAAACCCCAAGCACTCCAAGGTGTACCTCCAAGGGCTTTCGACCTTTATACTTTGTCCTAGAGAAGAGAAGCTCTCCTCCTCTCTCCCGAAGACTGCTTCAAGGGAGCTTGTTGGGCTACAAATTGAGCACCCTTCCCACTCATTGTCTTCTTTCTCTCTCATCATTAAATACTAAATGACACCTACTGCACTACCTATAATCTAACCATCAAACTAAGGTAACTACCCACCACCAAATGGGACAAGTCTGTATCCCGAGCGTCCACTAACTAGGAGAAGGTGGATTGTCTTATCTCATACTGACAGCGCCACCCTCTTAGATTCTATGCCAACCCATCCCTTCTTACCTCGTGTCTATATAGGTTAATACCCTTAATCTATAAATGGAGGTAAAGCTTCAAGTAAATGAATTGACTCCCTACATACTCTTGGGAACTCACTATGTACTCTTAATTATCTTCTTCTCCTCCTCGTTGACTTAAGCATCGAAGGGTCCTCATTAGCTACTCCACAAGGGTCTTTTTGCAGGTCCACATCTATACATGGTTAATAGCCCATCGAGAGTTTACTCAAGAGACGTACTCGTCATATCCACCATTACCAGTTTCCATTAACAATAAAAAGAAACTATACATATTGATAGCCTCATGAAAGCTGTCAATAATTTCCATGAAACCTGTTGACAACCATGAAAATTGTCAACAATCTCACTTTTATGTTTTTTATTGTTGATAGTTTCATTTTTACTACAAATGGTCATGATTTACTATAAATTAAGATGATTCATTGAATTAAAAAAAATTAACTATGTTGTATGGTCACTTTCGAATGATCACGCCATAGAAGGCCCATTGATTTTTATATATTATAATTTTTATTTATTGTCTCCTCTTTAAAATGATATAAGCATTCTATTTTGACAAGTCCTATGTTTCTAATACCCATAATAGAAGTAGAAGGTGATAACATATATATTTTACCATGTTTTAATTGCACAATTATTTCTTGCTTTCTTCTTTTGCATCCATAATATTGATGTAGCATCGTGTAGTATTCTCACAATGGTATATATCATGAACCAAATGATATAATGTACATATCCTATCATAAAGTTTTCTTGTGAAGTTAAAACCCATCATAAGGTTTAAGACCACTTGCTTAAAATGAATAAAAGCACCAAATCCATTACAATAGGTTTACTTCTACAATAACACCCTTTTCCCTTTTCACCACCACACACCCCACCGACCCTACCATCCCCCCCACCCCCTAAAATTTATAACAATAACCTATGAGAAATACAACACACTAAAGATAAAGTTTCAAATAATTCAAGCATATAATGAGTTAAAAGTATCATATTTTTTTTTATCTTCATTATCATTAATAAAAAATATTAGTAAGTTCCTATATCCTATGCATATTATACTATACTATATACCTTAGCCTATGAGAGTGGATTCTAAGAAATTGCAATCAAAACTTACTCGATAACCTAAAATACTTACGCAAAGCCTACCTAACCAAGGTAGAATAGGTTTTAGATTTCGATAGCATTACTACACATCCTTAATATAAACAATGCTAAATCAACTTTTTTGTTGATTTTTACATAGAAAATAATTTAAAACCACCCTTCCTTTCTATATTATTTAATATGTAAGAAAAATTATGTTTTATTATAATTTTATATAATAAGTAAAAAATCAATAAGGAAGCTAATAATCAATCTAGTTAGAGAGAGAGAGAGAGAGAAGTTAATAATCAATAATAAAAGCAAGCGATAAAGTGATAGAGGGATACTATAACCTTTAATTCTTTAATAGAGACCTAAAACCTAATTTTCATTCACGTTAAATGGATAGATGGATAATAATCTTCCTTACATTTTTTCTAGTGAAAAAGGATAAATTATAATAATATAATACAAAAACAAAACATAGTATGATAGATTTATCAGTGAAACATTCTCAAAATCTGCTACAATGGTTCATTCTCGAGCTTGGAGCTTATCTACATGTTTATCCACCAAATTTCCATGATAAATTTGCAATATAAACACATTCTCGAACAAGGGGTATAGATACCCCATTTTTGCTCCTTTTTTTTTCTTTTCATTTTATTAATTTTAGGCCAGGTTTACAAAAAAGTACAAAAAAAAAATTGGAAAATTGAAAAAATACAAAAAAATGAAAAAAAATATAAAAAACACAAAAAATTGAAAAGTTGAAAAATATAAAGTGTTATAAGTATCTAAGTCAAGTCAATCAGTTATATAAGGTCAAACTAGGAAATAATGAAAATATACATGCCATTTAATAAATTCTAAGTTTTTGAAAAATTGAGCTTTATTAGAAAAATGGTCTAATAAAATGTTTAAACTTATGAAATAATCTTTTAGTTGATTTGAATTTTTAAATAATTTTAATTGGGTTAATTAAAATAAGACTTGAAATTTATTAAATTAAACTTATATAAAAAAACCTTTTCCATGTATGTTTTTGGGTTATTTATAGTGAGTTAAAATGGATTAGGCTTAGGTTTCAAAATAAAATAATTGGGCCTCATAAGAATAGATTAAGTAAGACTGGGTCGCATTATATTATATCTAAAAGGCTGAATTGAGCTGGTAAGTAGTTTATGTAGAGTACAAAGGATCGCGAGTTCAAACCTAAGCAAGAGCATGATTAGTGTGATTTGATAACGTTGGTATTAACATGAGTCTTTGCAACTTTAGATGTCAATTGTCTTTCTAATTGGTTATTTCTAGCATATTTTGCACATTTTCTACTAAGTGTCGCATTTTTAGAAAAATTCATCTTTTTACCAGTTTTTGCACATTTTGCATCTTTTGCCAAATTTTCATAAAAATTGCATTTTTAGGTTTTCTTTTGAGAAATAAAAATTTTCATCACTTAGTTTTTTTCACAAAAATTCTTAATTTGAGTCTTCTCAAAAATTAGTTTAGGATTTTTCTAAAATTAGGTCTTTTAGGGTTTTTCTTAAAAAAAAAATAAAACAATTAATAAATGTAAATATGGGTTGGTTTTTTTATAAAAAGAACTAACTCACTAAAGCTTTTTTTTTTTTTTTTTAAAAAAAGGAACTACAATCAGTTTGATCTCGACTAGCAAATATGTAGCCATCTTAGGTGCAATTGTAAAATATTTTATTTTCTTTTGATTCTTTTAAAAAAATTTGTAATAAAAAATTAGAAAAATTATTTTTTCATGCATTTTTACATTCTTTGCATGTTTTCACCCTTTTTTTAGAAAAATCATAAACATAAAGGCTCATTAGTTAGTTTTTTTTTTTTTTTACATGGGGATAATGTCTTAATAATTTAACCCTTGAACCCCCTTTTTTAGATAAAGTTTTCTAAAAATTAGCAAGTTAGTGACCTAATTAGGGTTTCTTCTGTCCAAAAAACCCTAATCCATTTTCTACTAGTTTAAGTGATTGGCAACTCTTAATAGTTATCAAAATATTTTTTTTAAACATTTTTTTAAAGAAAAAAGTATTTTCCTTAATTTAATGTCAAGTATTTTATATTAAGCAAGTTAGGCTTACTAAAAATAAATTGAGGAAAACCTAAATAGAGCTTAATAAGGGATTCTATGTCTTTAGTTGTTGTCATGATCATGAATAAGTGTTACTAATTTTCTCATGGTAATCTTAATCAATAAAGTTGAGATAGAAGAAGAAAAGTTCTATTTGGAAAAATGATAGAAACCTAATTAGATGGGGAGCTATAGTAGCTAGAATCAGTCTATGGTGATGACATGAAAAGATCCATACCGCCAATTTGATCATTTTTCATTTAAGACTAATCCATAAAATATGGTATTGCTGGATGTAGATGCAAAGAGGGATAAGAAGAAGATGACGATGGTCTAGTATGGACAAATAAAGGAGAAAAAAAAAAGATGGTACTAAAGCGATTTGATCATATAAGTTCATAGACTACCCTTAATGAGAAACCATAGGATACAATGCCTCAAGACTTTAGATTTAGGAAACACTTTGCCCTACATCAATTGGAGTGGAGAAAAGGTTATTAGGATGGTCTAAAATGGTGAGCTAGGTCGGAAATGGATCAGTAGATGAGTACTTGAGTCTAACATTCTTAGGGAAGTTGAGCTTGGCCTTATTGCCTTTGAACTTCAAAGTAGCTTCATCATAGGCTCTGGCTGTTGCCTCAGTTGTATCAAATGTACCCAGCCAAATTCTTGCTTCTTTTGTTCTCTTTAAAAACCATGGGAATCTACTCAAACTATCAATTATTTCATCTCTTTTCAAAGCCCATATTAGACCAACAGCACTAACATTTCCATAAAGGGATCTATGAAACTTAAAAGATAAGATCCATGACATGTGTGAACTAAAAATCACTGAAACTCCCTCAAGATAACTTTCCTTCAGCCCTATTAGTTGACTTCACAACAACCTTGCTATGTATCATCCAATAAATACAACTGCATAGCAAGGAAAACATGACTTAGAGTTCAAAAACCAAAATAAAACAAGATTAAACTACATTTTTAACCCTAAAACAATTTGGCATATGTCAATAGACCTCCAAATTTTGAAATAGGGATGTAAATGAAACAATCTTACTCGCAAGGTCCTCGAGTCTAACTTGATATTTGCTTAAGTTCAATTCCATAATAACGAAGTCACCAGATCAAGGTACTCAAGCAATTCATTAAGTTGAGCTCAGGCTTCCCTATGTTCAGCTCAACTATCTCAAACTCCTTGTTAGGCTGAATTGAAGCTTGAATATCAATATTAGTTTAATAACTAATAACACATTTTATTAGATAATCCAACTAAAACAAGCTTACCAATATGTGACTCATACTCATTTATAATGCTACAGTTGAAAGACATCTTTTATTCCTCCTAAATCTCCCAAGAATAGGAAGGTGTTGAGGTTTTAATCCAAAACCTAAAACCTTTTCACTTGCCAATTAGTAGGAGTTTCAAGAGAAAAATCCATAGGAGAAGTAGGGGGTTTTCTTTATACATGCTCGGGTTCAAAATGTAATTACCCCACAGAACAAATCATCTTTTATCATTAATAAGCATGACCAACAAATACATTCATTTCCACTTTAATGCCATCATTCAAGTTAGATAATGAAATGGGAAAGGAAATTCTATCACAATAGCTTCTAAAAAAATGAAATTTATGGATACCCAATTCATCAAAGCAACATTTCCTCACCCAAAAAAAAAAAAAAAATCACTTAGTTTTCTTCCTTCTATGTGGACTCATAATCTATGCTTCAAAATATAACAGGGATTGTTCATCCTTGAGTGCAAATTGAAGGCACTAAATAATAGGGGGAACAAGAAAACCAAAAGGATGTCATTTGGTATGTGAAGTGATTGCATGACTAAGGTGATGGGAATCAAGCTATCAGACCTTTGACCTGCAGCCAAGCCTGAAGACTAAAGGGACTGGCATGACGAATCCTTATGTTCCTGCTGACCCCTGCTAAGGCCAAATACTTTCTTGCTAAGTCACCATTCATGCCAAGCTGTATGATTGCCCATCTTTCTGTAGTACACAGAATTGAAGATTATTCACTCGTGCCCGAGCCGACTAATTACTCAACATCTTCCTTGCCAAGAAGCTAAGAAAGAGAGACTCCGAACTGACTAAGCCATCCCTGCTTAGATAAGCCAGCTATCTATACTTTCTTATCCGTATCTTCTAACAACCTCGTTAGTGTGGCAATGCCACGTGCACAGTATCATGTGTAGAATTTGTTGCACCAATGATTGTTTTTCTTGTATATTTATTTTCACCCATTTGTATCTTATCCATTACTTCTTTAGAAAATGCCCTTTTTATCTTTTCCTTTTTACGCAAGTTGCCCTAACTTATGGGTATAAATATCCTTATACTTGTAGCTGTAGGAATCAGATTATCCTTAATACACTTAAGTATTTTCTTCCTTGTGTAAATACAGTTTACTCTAAGCATCACTCCTATCTTAACCTTTAAGTAAGGCTAGCTAGCAAGTAACCTTACCGGATCGATTTATACATCATATCGAATTATGTCATGAGTCTTTGGAAGTTCCATTGGTGCATTATATCCTCTAGAGTTGTTCATAGGTTTTGCTTACATTTCATTCATCATTCATTCCTTTCGTACTTTCCTCCATTAGTTCTTTTAAGCTTTCTGCAAGTTTGGACCCATCCAGCGGTCGGCCTTATCTATTCTTGGTTACTGTTCGTAATATCTTGGTATCAAAGCGAAGGTTTTGTTCAAGTTGACGTATGTTTTCAAAGTTCTATTATACTCTGTTTTGCGTGTGTGAAATAGAAGTAAGTTATTATGTTCATTTGAGCACTATGTTGTTAACTGTTAATTTCCTAAAGTATTTGCTTGAGCTTTGAATCTATAAGAAAAAAATGACTGACCTAAGTATGAATGTTGGTACTGGCGATGATAGTGGAGTTGTCCACTATGGACAACAATCCTAGGGAACTCCTAGAAGCACCGACGAGAGACTTGATGAGGTAGCTAACGTCTTAGTGGATTTAACTCGAGCTGTACATACGTTGTCTTATAAGCATAAGAGACAAGGAAGAAGAGGAGTATTTTGAAGAAAAGCATATATGAGTCCCCAGAGCATCCGACCATGTGAAGCTTCAAATTATAGGTTTCAATGGATCTAGGAATGCTGATGAATACCTAGAGTAAGAAGAGAAGGTGAAGTGTATATTTAATTACTATCGGCATGAGGACTTTGAGAAGGTGAGAACTACTACTATTGAGTTCTTCGGATATATCGCCATTTAATGGAAGAATTTTCAAGCCATGAGGAGACAAAAGGGATACCGAGAGATTAATATTTAGTTAGAGATGAAGAGAATACTTAAAAATAGATTTGTGCCAGAAACCTATCTTTAAGATACTTTCACTCAGTTTCAGGAGCTAAAACAAGGAAGTCGAACCATTGACGAGTATGTTCAAGAATTTCAAATGCTTATGATATGTTGCGAAATGGAGGAACCACGAGCTTGAACAATCTTAAGATTCATTATTGGGTTAAGAGGAGACGTTCAAGATACTGTAGAGCTCTAATAATTTGATACAATGGATGAAACTGTTAGGATTGCCCAATGAGTGGAAAGGCAAAGGAAGAGCTGACTAACGGCCAAGGTTCTGACTAGTAGACCCAAGTAGGTAAGTCATCGAGTTCAGTTAAATACAAAGCCGAACAAAAAGATTAATATCCGAGTCAAGCAAAAAGGCTGACCTGATGGCAAAGTGCTAACTCGAACTTATTAGAAGGGGCAAGGGTCTAGCAAGAAGACAAGTCAAATCAAGTGCTTCGAGTGTCAAGTGTTCAAACATGTGGCTACTTAATGCTTGAACCATAGGACAATGGTCATCAAGGGAGACGTCTCAAAGCTAGAAGTAAAAAATTCAAATGAAGAACCCGAAGAAGAGGAGGTCCTTGCAAAGAAAGAAAATGCCGAAAAAGAGCTGATTAAGGAAGACGTATTTGTTGAGGAATTGGACAAGTTACTTATGGATGCCTGACATAATATGTACGTGGAACCCTCATGAGAGGAGGAGCAGAGAGAGAACTTATTCCATGCCACCTATAAGGTGAATGATCAGGTGTGCGTCCTCATTGTGGATAGTGGAAGTTGCACCAATGTGGCATCAACCGACCTTATTTCAAAACTGAAGTTGTCAACTGTTGCTCATCCAAAGCCATATAAGTTGCATTGGTTGAGTGAGAAAGGAGCATTACATGTCACTCGACAAATATTACTACCAATTACTATTAGGAATTACTTTGACTAGATTCTCTATGACGTACTACCTATGTGTGCTTCTTACGTGTTGCTAGGTAGACCGTAGTTGTTTGATAGGAGAGTCATCCCTGACAGCTGCAGAAACATGTATATGTTCTAGAAGGATGATCGAAAGATCACACTGAATCCGATGCTGCCGAGAGAAGTTAATAAGTTACAAACAAAACTTGCTAGCGGATCGAAGAAGGCTTTAATGATGAGTAAAGCCAAGCTTCGAGAGGCCATTAATACTGATGAGCTAACCTTCTTATTGGCCAAGCGACTGTTGGAAATGAAGGAGTGGTGTGAGCTAGCCTAAGAAATCAAGGAGTTGCTAGCTAAATATGCCAACCTATTCCCAAAACAGTTACTTGAGGGGTTGCCCCCAACTTAAGGTGTAGAGCACTGCATTAACTTAGTACTCAGTGCCGCACTGTCAAATAAGCTAGCTTATCAAATGAATCCTAAGCAAGCTTTTGAGCTCCAACATTAAGTTAATGAGTTGTTGGAGAAAGGCTATGTAAGAGAGAGTCTCAACCCTTATGTTATGCCTACGCTTCTAGTACCGAAGAAGGATAGAACCTAGTAGATGTGTGTAGACAACTGAGCTATAAACAAAATCACAATCAAATGCAAGTATCCGATCTTAAGGCTAGAAGACATATTGGATGAATTCAGTGGAGCCAAGATTTTCAGCAAGATTGATCTTAAATTTGGCTACCATCAAATCCGCATGAGGCCAAGAGATGAGTAGAAGACTGCATTTAAGACTCAACATGGACTTTACGAATGGATGGTCATGCCCTTCGGCTTGTTGAATGCCCCAAGTACTTTCATGAGACTGATAAACCATGTACTATGACATCTCGTAAAGGAATGTGTCATGGTGTACTTCAACAACATCCTAATCTATAGTACCGACATACTGAGTCACTGTAAACATCTCAAAGCAGTTCTCGATATCCTCTGTATTGAAAGACTATTCGGCAATCTAAAGAAATGTTGCTTTTGGCAGGAAGAAGTGGTATTCTTAGGCTATGTAATCAGTGGAGGAGGCTTGCGAGTCGATGATGAAAATATCCGAGCAATTATCAAGTGGCCAACTCCTACTACTTGTATCGACGTGAGAAGTTTCCTCGGACTAACTTTATTTTACAAAAGATTCATCAGGAATTTTAGCACCCTCGCTACGCCACTTACTGAACTAAGGAAGAAAAACACCAACTTCTGATGGGAAGAAAGGGAGGAGAGGAGCCTTACCGAGATAAAAGAAAGATTGACTTCTGCCTTGGTGTTAGTTTTACCTGACTTTGAGAAAATCTTTGAGTTGGAGTATGATACATCAAGTGTTGGAATAGGTGCTATCTTGATGTAGGAAGGCTGACTAATTGCTTTCCACAATGAAAAGCTCTGAAGACCGTAATTGAACTACTCCATGTATGACAAGAAACTTTTAACACTAATCCAAGCACTACAAGTATGGCAACATTATTTATTGCTGAGAGAATTTATCATATATGCTGACCATAAATCACCGAGGTACCTCCAAAGTCAAATCAAGTTATCGAAGCAACAAGCAAGATAGGTTGAATTCCTTGAAAGATTCAATTTTATAATAAAGTACAAGTAAGGAAAGAGCAACGTAGTTACGGATGCTCTTTTTAGGAGATATGCACTTTTATCAAAACTACAGACCAAACTGTTTAGGTTTGCAAGTATTAAAGAATAGTACTCTAAGGATCCACACTTCTGACCCATAATTTCACAATACATCAATGGGAAGACAATAGACAAGTATCATGTGGAAGATGGCTACTTGTTTTAAAGTGAAAAATTATGTATCGATTTGTTCGCTAAGGGAGCTACTAATCAAGGAAGCCTATAATGGAGGACTCTCCAGTCATTTTGGAGAAAGGAGGACCTATGAGCTATTGAATGGTTGATTCTATTTGTCAAGGATGAAGAGAGATGTACACCAAGTGGTCGAAGGCTATGCAGTATGCACGAAGGTTAAGTATCGAGCCGTGCAAGGGAAAGCAATACTTTTGCCTATCTTAATAAAGCTGTAGACTAAATTGAGCATGGACTTTATTCTCAGATTACCACAAACTATCCGAGGGAAAGATTCTATAATGGTCGTCATGGATCAGTTCAGCAAAATGGCACACTTCATGCTATTGCTTCCCTTTTCTTGTAGGAGATTGTACGGATATATAGCGTGTCTAGAAGCTTAGTTTCCGATAAAAACCCAAAGTTCTTGAGTCATTTCTGGAGGACCTTGTGGTGTTCGATGGGGACCAAACTACTGTTCAATACTTCCTACCATCCTCAAATTGACGGCCAAACAAAAGTGGTTAACCATACTTTGAGATCACTACTCCGAGCTACAGTGAGCAAGAACTTGGCTGATTGGGAGGTCTGCTTACCCGTAGTTAAGTTCACTTACAATCGAACAGTATATGACACTACTAAGTAA
Source organism: Lumnitzera littorea (assembly GCA_024138015.1). Lineage (NCBI taxonomy): Eukaryota > Viridiplantae > Streptophyta > Magnoliopsida > Myrtales > Combretaceae > Lumnitzera > Lumnitzera littorea. Next base: position 32,051,134 of record JAMXBB010000009.1, on the reverse strand, counting down.
ACTCCCTTCAAAATGGTCTATGGTTTCAATCTCAAGTTGCCCCTCGATCACCCCTACACCCGTACCCGTCCAAGAAGACCATGACACCTCAGCTAGAGCACGATCCCTTCAGTACATCTATGATAAGGTCACTCGCACATCAACTAAGCTACTAGAAGAATGCAAGAAAAGACCAAGGATATGATGGCTAAACAATTTCAGCTAAGAGACATAGTGTGGCTATACCTCAGCAAGGAACGGTTCCCAAACAAGAGGAAGAACAAATTATCTGCAAGAGCGAAAGGACCTTTCAGAATTCTCCAAAAGATCAATGATAATGCCTATAGATTGGAATTGTTCGAAGACTATAGGGTTTTTCACACCTTCAACATTGCTAACCTCAGTTTATATCACCCTGATGGAGAATTGAGCGAAGACTATTCAGATCTGATCGTAAATCCAAAACAACCTAGAGGGAATGATGGGAATCAAGCTACCGAACCTCTGACCTATAGCCAAACTTGAAGACTAGAAGGACTAGCACGACGAATCCTTCTGTTTCAGCTGACCCCTGCCGAAGCTAAGTACTTTCTTGCTGAGTCACCCTTTATGCCGAGCCGTATGATTACCCATCCTTTTGTAGTACACTAAATTGAAGATTACTCACTCCCGCCCGAGCCGACCAATTACTCGGCATCTTCCTTGCCAAGAAGCCGAGAAAGAGAAACTTCAGATTGATTAAGCCATCGTTGCTTAGATAAGCTAATTGACCATACTTTTTTGTCTACACATTCTAACAATCTCACCAATGTGGCATCACCGTATACAGTATCATGTGTAGAATCCATTGCACCAATGATTATTTTTCTTGTATATTCATTTTTATCCTTTTTTATCTTGTCCACTACTTCCTTAGGAAATATCCTTATACTTATAACTGTGGGAATCTAATTATCCTTAATACACTTGAGTATTTTCTTCCTTATGTAAACACTGCTTACTCTCAACATCACTCTTATCCTAACCCTTGAGCAAGGCTAAGTGGCGAATAACCTCACCAAATCGATTTGTACATTATATCGAATTATGCCCATGAGTCCTTGAAAGTTCTATTAGTGCATCATATCTTCTAGAGCTATTTATAGGTTTTGCTTACCTTTCATTCGTTAATCATTCCTTTCACACTTTCTTCCATTAGTTCTTTCAAGCTTTCTATAAGTTTGGACACATCCAGCAGCTGGACTTGTCTATTCTTGGTTACAGTTCGCAACATAAAGCATCAAAGAAAGTAGCTTTTTGAATGAAATAAAAAAACTAATAAAATTGAAACCTTTTTTTATATTGTCCAAGCATTGTAGATAAGTAGAAGCTTGATTTTCTTATACTTGCCTATTAATTATTAAAGCCCTATATTATCTACATAAAATTTTCGGAGGTAAAAATACAACAACCCTTTTCATCTGCCTTTTTTCATAGTGTAGGAAGTATGAATTGAAAGATGGTCAATTTGACAAATGTATTCAATTTTTACTAGCAGTGGTAAAAGCACTGCATTAATATTAGCTACATAAAAATATAAATTGTTTCACATTTGATATTGCATTGATGCCTATTATTACCCAAGTCTTTTAAATAAAAAGAAATAAATTTAGTAATTTTACACATTAAATTCCCATTTTCTTTTAAGTAATGTAGATATTAGAAACCAACAAGTATGGTTCATATATTAAATAGTTAATTTCTTTTACCAGCTATAACTATTGCAATACATTAATTTCTCAACTCCCTCTTTCTATGATGGCTAATGACATTGATTTCCTATACATGCAAATCAGTGTTATGATATCCGAATTCACTAGTACGAACAATTCGATTCAATCTCATCCTGTTTTAAAATCAATCCGATCTAATCTCAATTTAACATCCCATTAAACTCGGTTAATCCTCTTAACCCTTAACCTTATATGTCCACTATCCGAATTGGGTTTGACGACAATAGTGTAAAAAAATAGAAAAGTTTTACTTATGCTATATGTTGATAAACATTCACCATCACAAATGGTACTTTCCTTCCTCTCCATTTCACTTATATACTATGGTTCAAGGATGTGAGATGATACTAGATTTCGAAACATAACAATGGAGGAAATTCTTCACTAATGTCTCTTTTCTTAATGTCATGATAAATCGTACCTAATTTTAGTAAATTATACCATAAACAGTAAAATGAAAGTTGTCGAAAGCTTTGTTTTTATTTTTTATGAGCATAATTTACTAAAATCCAATAAAAAGAAAGCTGTCTGCAACTTCCATTTTATCGTTCATGGCATAAACATTGGAATAGGGTCTAATTTACCATAACATTATGATAACATGATGTTACAATGACATATGTATATATATGAGCATCAAATACTTATAGGGACCCATAATTGTTATGGTTAGTAGGAAAAAATTAAAAAGTATAAGACCTATTAAAATTTCTTCATTTGAAACAACATATAAGTAGGGGGAAGCATAGTAGTTATGCCAAATTTTGTGTGCAAGTCAGTTTTGATGATCCTCTTTTATACACTATTAAAATAAGGAAGAAGTTTTATTGGTTACAATATGAGGGTATTTGTTCATTTTTTTTTTTACATGTGGTTGTATTGGGCATGTTGAGGTGTCTGTCCAAAGAAGCTATCTTCAAGTATTCATAGCCAACCAAGGTAGCCCTCCCTTAATCAAGCCTACTCATAGGACCAAATGGATCTACCATCTTAGACACAACAAAAGGAGGAAGTTACTTCGATAAGGGGTATTGGTGCAAATGATTCATATGGTGAATGGATCTTGGTTCAAAGGCGGCAATTAAGGTGCAAACTTCAAGATGCGTTACATAAGTTACAAGCTAATGTTCCTAGATAATCTTTGTAGGGTTTTCATCATGAGGTTGATCTGTCACTTAGGTAAGGCATGCAACATTTGAGTTCAGTTGGTATGCAAATGGACCAATAGCCTATATGTTGATAGGCCCATCCTACCACGTTAGTGAGGCAAAATGCCAAGTCCCCCCAATAAACAGTTCTTTTGCAAAAAATAGTCATGGCTTATGATATGCTACACCAAGAGTTGATAAGGATGACAATATCTAGATGGATTTGAACTTACAGAATGTCTAAAAATGAAGATGGAACGCGCATCAATAAGTAAAACCCATGATCATATCCTAAGATATGATGCACTAAGGAACTATTGAGAACTCATGAATCAACTTGATATGATATACGAGCTAACTTAATGAGAGTACTCGCCACTTAACCTTTCATAAGGGTTAGGATAAGGGTAAGGAAAGTTAAGTAAGTAAACACGAGGATGCTTACAAAAAGGAAAGTGTGGTATATTCAACAACAAGTTGCCTTTGCAACTATAGTTTATAAGGCTATTTATACTAAAAAATCTAGGGTTTCCTTTTAAATATGGAAAAGACAAAAGGGGTATTGTCTAAAAAAGTAAAATACAAGAAATGTAAGAGAGTATAAATGAAAAATCAAGAAAACAAATGATTGGTGTAACATATTTCATTACGTAGTCATTAGGACACGTGGCTGGCAACTAGTAGCTAGTTTCTGGCAGAACAAACAAATCAGTACGATCATGTTGATCATTACCAAGTTGAGTGAAGATCCTTCTTATGTAAAGTTAACTCAGACATGCTTAGGGTAGCTCGATCGAGCTGTTGGTCATATGTATTGAACTATTCATTGGGTGCTCCTTAGGTTAGCATTCGTATACAAATGTCAAGTAGGGAAGAGTTCAGCTTGGCCATGGCAACAGCTCGGCAAGTTAAAACAACTCAGACTCTTGTGTAGATTAATGAACGAGAACATGCCTTACCAAGTTCTTGAGCACCCACACTTAGGCTCGGGTCAAGAGTTTTGTGGCCTAATTCTTATCATCTCCTCTAGGTTGTTTAAGATTTGGGATCAAATTCAATTGGTCCTCATTCTGCTCTTCTACTGGTTAGTAGGGGCTGAGGTGAGTAATATTGAACACGTTGGACACTCCAAAATCTTCAAGTAGCTCCACTTAATAAGTATTGTCATTAATCTTCTCGAGTATCTTAAATGGTCTGTTGACTCAAGCAAATAGTTTGCTCTTCCTCTTGTTAGGAAATCTATCCTTACTCAAGTGTAACCATACCTAATCGCTGAGTTGAAATTGCTTGGTCTTCTTTCCTTTTCCCTTTTCCCTCAACTTTCTGGTAGCTTGGTTTATATAATGAACAACTTTCTAGTAAATCAATTGGAAAGACTAAGCTTTGGTCCTTACATTGTATTCTTCTTGGTCGATTGATGGCATTAGGGTATAATCAAGTGGTAAATTAAGGTTGAAACTGTAGATGACTTCAAATGGTATATGCCTAATGGTGGCGCATATTGCTCTATTGTAAGTAAATTCCACCATAGGTAGGCATACATTCTAATCAGCTAAGTTCTTTCTAACTACAGCTTAGAGTAGTGATCCTAAAGTATAGTTGATGACTTCTGCTCGGCTGTCAGCTTAAGGATGGTAAGAAGTACTGAACAATAGTTTAGTACCCATCCGATGCTAAAGAGTTTGCTAAAAATGACTTAGAAATTTTAGGTCATAATCTAACACCATACTCCTTAGTACTCTATGCAAGCTAACAATGTCCTACAAAAACAAAGAAGCAATAGTTAAATCATCATTAGTTTTCATACAAGGCACAAACTGGGCCATCTTACTAAACCTGTCTACAACAACCATTACAGAGTCTTTACCTTAGGGAGTTTGAGGTAATCCAACGATAGAGTCTATGTTCTCTAAGCAACCCATGGTCTAGTCGGGATAGGTAAAGGCATCTCTCTCCCTTATTCAACTCAACTCTTTGCCTTTTTACAGGTTACACAACCTCTAACCACATGGTACACATCACATCTTTTAAGCAAGAAGAACCTTGCATTCAATAGTTCATACATCCTCTTTTCTCTAAAAAGTGCAGAGAGACCACCAAAGTAAGCTTCTCTCACTAGTAATTCCCTTATCAAATAGGTCAATATACACAACTTGCCACCTTGGAACAAATAGCTGTCCTTTACATGATACTTATCAACTGTCCTCCCTTCTCTATAATATCCATTTATAGGACCAAAATGATGGTCATGTTGATACTACTCTTTAATGCAAGCAAACCCTAAAAGTCTGGTCTGCAACTTTAAAAGAAGAACATGTCTTCTAGATAGGGCATTGGCAACCACATTGTTCTTACCTTACTTGTACTTTATTAGAAAATTGAATCCTTCTAGGAACTCAATCCATCGAGGTTGTCTCTTTGAGATCTTTAGTTGACTCTACAAATGCCTTAATGATTCATGATTATTGTATGTGGTAAACTCTTTTGGTAAAAGATAATGTTGCTATACATGAAGAGCTTAGATTGATGCCAAGAATTTTTCTCATACATAGAATAGTTCAATTGTGCCCCTCTAAGCTTTTCATTGTGATAGGCAATAGGTCAAACTTATTACATCAACACAGCTTTGATGCTGAAACCTAATGCATCTCATTCAAGTTCAAATACTTTCTCAATGTCAAGCAAAGCTAAGATTAGGGTAAAGGTCAACCTCACTTTCACTTAGGTAAAACTCCTCTCCTCTCCTCTTTCTCTCCCCATTCGAACTTTACATTCTTCTTTGTTAGCTTAGTCAAGAGTGTAAGTATTGAACTAAAGCCATGAATGAATCATCCATAAAAGGAAGCCAATCCATGGAAGCTCCTCACCTCAACATAAAAAGATGGGCTTGGCCACTCAACAATTGCTTGAACTTTCTCTTCATCAACTCTTAGTCCACCCTTATTAACTACATACCCTAAGAAGGTCACCTTTTCCTAGTAGAAATAGTACTTCTTCAAATTTCCAAACTTCTTTGATCGAAGAACATAAAAAACTACTTGGAGATGGTCAATATGACTTATCAATTGATACTGTATACAAGGATGTCGTCGAAGTAGACTACAACACATCTTCCAATCAAATTTCTTAAAACATTTCATTAATCGCATGAAAGTGCTTACGGTATTCGATAAACCAAAAGGCATCACCATCTAATCATACAAACCATGTTAAGTTTTGAAGGTGGTTTTCCACTCATTACCTTGCCTCATACAAATCTAATGGTAACTTAACTTCAAGTTGATCTTGTTGAAAACTCTAGCATAACTCAATTCGTCCAACATTTCATCTAGCCTCAAAATAGGATACTTGTACTTGATCGTAATCGTGTTCACAACTCTACTATCCACATACATTCACCAAGTACCGTCCCTCTTTGACATTAGTAATGCAAGCATAGCACAAAGGATGAGACTCCCCTTCACATATCCCTTCTCCAATAGTTTGTTAACTTATCTCTAAAGCTCTGCAACTTGCTTAGAATTCATCCAATAAGCTGGCTTATTCGGTAGGGTGGCACCAGGTATTAAATCAATGCAGTGTTCAATGCCTCAAATAGGGGGTAGTCCTGCAGGTAATGGCTCGGGAAACAGGTTAAAATATTCCTCCAACAACTCTCGAATCTCCTTAGGTAGCACAGTTTGCTCCTTTAACTCTAATATCCTTCTTATCAACAGGAAGGTCAACATGCCGGACTTGATGGCCTCTTGGAGCTTAGTTCAACTTAGAACCAAAGCCTTCTTTGATCCTCAAGCAAGCTTGGCTTGTAATCTACTTACTTAGCTCAGGATCATAAGGTTCAAAGTAATCTTCCTCCCATCCATCTTAAATAAATACGCATTCCAAAACCCATCATATATGACCCTTCAATCAAATAACCAAGGTCGGCCTAATAAGACATGTGACACATACATAGGTAATACATCAAAAAGAATCTCATCAAAGTAATTCTCAATTGAGATTGGTAGCAGCACTTGTTGAGTGACATATAGTGATCTCTTCTCATTTAGACAATGCAATTTATATGACTAGGATGTGACAAGGTTAGCAAATTGAACTTCCTAACTAGGTCAGTAGATGCTACTTTAGTACAACTTCCGCTGTCCACTATGAGCTCAAACACTTGCTTATTCACCTTGCAAACAATAGAACAGATTCTTACGTTGCTCCTCTTCAACAAATGCTTCAATGTTCATCGTACGTCAGATAGCCAAGGTCAGCTTGTCCAAATCTTAAATAAACACATCCTCCTCAACTAGTTCCTCATTACTCTTAACATTCTTTTCCAACTCTTCTCTTTCTTCTAGCTCCTCATCCATATTATTTACTTCAATTTTCGAAGCATCACTCTTAATGATCATGGTTCATACATTCGGACACTAAACAACTAGGTACCTAAACCCTTTATACTTAAAGCATTTGATTTGGCTTATATTTTGTCCAAACCTTTGTCCTTTCTCATATGTTCTCTTCAGCAATTCATGATCAATAGTACAACTCTTCTATGCAGTCACAACTTCAATTCTCCTATTAGAGTTAGTACATTGTGGAGCTCGGTTACTACCTTAAGTAGGATGACTATTTTGAGTAGGTTGGATAACTTAAGGTTAGACTAGCCTATTCTTCCCCTACCTTTCTACACATTGGTTGATCCTTATAACCTCTTCCAGTGTAGTGAACTGTTAAAGCTTTACTATTTCTTGAATATCATTTATTAACCTAGTAAGTGTTGTGAATCGTGACCAAAAACATACAAGGCTGGTCGTTGAATGGGTCCAAGCTTGCCAAAAGCTCAAAAAAGAAATAATGGAGAATGTGTGAAAGAACAAATGTGAATGAAAAGTGAGCAAAAATCTACGAATAGCTCCAATGGATATAATGCACCAATGGAACTTCCAAGGACTTACTACACAACTCGATATGACACACGAAATAGTCCGAGGAGGTTACTCATCACTTAGCCTTGCTTAAGGGTTAGGATAAGAGTAAAATAAGTGTAAATAGAGTAATGTTTATGAAAGACAAGTTGTCAAGTGTATTAATGATAATAATTTCATCTACGACTACAAATACAAAGGTGTTTATATCTATATGTTAGGGTAATTCGCCAAAAAGGGAAAAGATAAAAAGGGTATTTTCTAAAGAAGTAATGTACAAGATACAAAAGGCTAAAAATGAATATTCAAGAAAAACAATCATTGGTGTAATGGATTCTATACATGATTATGTACACGTGGCAATGCTGTATTAGTGATGCCATTGGAATATGCAAACAAAAAGTACATTCAACTTACTTGTCTAAGCAGGGATGGCTTAGTTAGTCCATAGTCTCTATTTCGGCAAAGGTGATGCCGAGCAAGTGATTGGCCATGCATAAGTGAGAATGAGGATTAGCTATTGTCTTAGCCTTCTACTTTTCGGTACATTATCTATAAGAAATAGGCATTCTGCTTGGCATGTAGAACGAGTCGACAAGGAGATACTTGGCTTCAGTAAGAGTCGATTGGAGTAGGAGGATTCGTCTTGCCAGTCCCTTTAGTCCTCAGGTTTAGCTACGATTCAATGGCTTAGTAGCCTAATTCCCATCATTCCCTCCAGGTTGTTTAGGATTTGGGATCAAATTCGAATGGTCTTCAATCAACTCTCCGTCAGGATGATACTGACTGAGGTCGATAATGTTGAAGGTGTCAAAAACCCCATAGTCCTCGAGCAGCTTCAATTTGTAAGCATTATCATTGATCTTCTAAAGGATTCTAAAAAATCCTTCATCCCTTTGGGATAGTTTGTCCCTTCTCTTGCTTGGAAACCTTTCTTTACTTAGGTGTAGCCACGCTAAGTCTCCCGATTAGAAATGTTTCGCCGTCTTACCCTTGGCCTTCTCTCGCATACGTTTAGTAGCTTAGTTGATGTATCGAGTGACTTTATTGTAAATGTACTAAAGGGATTATGCTCTAGCTTTCACATCAGGGTCCTTTTATGAGGGTACATGTATAAAGGTATGATCGAGGGGCAACTTGAGATTAAAACCATAGACCACTTCAAAGAGAGTCTACTTAGTGGTGTTATGCATTGTCCAGTTGTAAGCGAATTTGACCACTATTAAGCAAACATCCTAATCAGCCAAGTTCTTGCCCACTACAGCCTGGAGTAATGATCCCAAAGTATGATTAACCACCTCTATTTAGCCATCAGTTTAGGAGTGACAGGAAGTACTAAATAGTAATTTTGTCCCATCCAATGCCACAAGGTCCTCTAAAAATGGCTCAAGAACTTCGAGTCCATGTTCAAGACTACACTTCTCAACACGCTGTATAACTGCACAATCTTCTGCAAGAAAAGATCAACAATAGCCAAAGCATCGTTAGTTTTAAAGCAAGCCATAAAGATATCTACACACATCCGCCAGGTTTTATCCTTTTTCGGTACTAAAAACACCAGCATAACATAAGAGCTGAGACTTTCCTTAACATATCCTCTCTCCAATAACTCATTGACTTGACATTAGAGCTTAGAAGCCTATTTAATATTCATTTGATAGGCAAGCCTATTTGGCAGGGTAATGCTAGGTATTAAGTCAATGCAATGTTTTATGCCTCACAATGGGGGCGATCCTTTAAGTAGCTGTTTAGGTAATAGGTCGGCATACTCATTTAGCAACTTCTTTACCTCTTGGGGTAGTTTAGCCTACTCCTTTAACTCTAATAGTCACTTGACTAACATAAGGGTCGGTGCATCAACATTGAGGGTCTCTCGAAGCTCAACTTTACTCATCACCAGAGCTTTCTTCAATCCGTGAGCAAGTTTAACCTACAGTTTATTAACTTACTCAACGACATCAGGTTCAACATAATCTTCCTACTATCCTTCTCGAACGTATATGTATTTTGGTATCAATCATGGATAACTCTCCTATTAAACAGCCATAATTTACTTAGCAATACGTGGGAAGTGTACATAGGTAGTATGTCGTAGAGACTCTAATTAGAGTAATTTCCAATAGTGATCGGCAATAGTGCTTGCTAAGTGACATATAGTGCTCCTTTCTCATTTAACCAGTGTAACTTATATAACCTTAGATATGAGATAGTCAATAACTTCAATTTCGTAATGAGGTTGGCTTATGCTACATTGGTGCAACTACCACTATCCACAATAAGGGCACACACTTGATCATTCACCTTACAGGTATTATGAAATAGATTCTCTCTCTACTACTCCTTACGTAAAGATTTCATGTTCATTGTGCATCGGACTACCATGATCAACTAGTCTAAATCCTCAACAAACAAGTCTTCTTTAATCGATTATCTCTCGGCAATGATCTCCTCCTCTTCAGGTTCCTCATCAATACTTTCTACCTCTAGCTTCGGGACATCTCTCTTGATGACCATCGTCCTTTTGTTTGGCCACTAAGCGGCCATATGTTCGAACCCTTAGCATTTAAAGCACTTAATCTAGCTCATCTTCCTATATGATCCTTGTCCCTTCTCATTAGTTCAAGATGACACGTCATCGTTAAGTCAGCCTTTCTGCTCGACTTGGACATTCACCTTTCAAATCGGCTCAGTACTTGACTAAGTTCGGTAACCTCCCTACCCTAGTCGGCTAGTCAGCATTCTGGTCGACACTCAACTTCTTCTTTGCCTCTCTATTCATTGAGCTACTCAAATGGCTTCATCCATTATTGTGAATCGTTGGAGTTTTACAATGTCCCAAATATCACTTCTCAATCTCGTAATGAACCTAAAGGTTGTTCGCGCTGGGGGTTCCTCCACTTCACATCAAATCATGAGCATTTGAAATTCCTACGCATACTTGTCAATTATTTGACCTCCTTACCTTAGCTCTTGAAGTCGAGTGAAAGTATCTTACGGATAAGTTTCCGATACAAATCTATTTCTCAGTATTCCTTTCATTTCAGGCCAAGTGTTAATCTCTCAATAGCCTTTTCACTTCCTCATAGCCTAAAAATTCTTCCACCACATGGCAACATATCTGAAGAACTCAACAGCAACAGTTCTTACTTTCCCATAATCTTCATACTGATAATAGTCAAAAATATGCTTTATTTTCTCTTCCCATTCCAGATATAGGAATCTGAAGATAGTTAGATGCCCTAGGAACTCGAGCTTACTCGTCTTCAAAATAGTCTTCCTCGTCTACTTCATCTAATTCTCTCAAGTCTAGCCTTCATCTTACTCATCCACCTACTCCTCCACCTTGAACTGGTTGAGTTGGGTTCTAACTTGTAGGGTGTTTTACATAACCTCAGTTGGTCAACAAGCCAACACATGAATGGCTCAAGTCAAATCTACCAAAAGGTTAACCACCTCATTAAGTCTCTCGATAGTGCTCCTAAGGATTCCTTGAGACTGTTGTTAATGGTGGACAACTCCACTGTTGTCATTTTGGCACCAATGTTTACACTTAGGTCAATTATTTTCTCTACAAATTCAAAGCTTAAACTCTTTAACATCTACTTCACCTAAGTCAACTCCCCCTAGCACACATTCTCCCACTCTTCCATCTCAGTTTTGTTAAGCTAGGATTTGTCCCGTCGTAGGTCAAGTAGCTTGGGGAGTATTCTGAATGGCATCAATAGGTCGGAAAGCCAACGCGTGAATAGCTTTGGTTAGGTCGGCTATCAAGTTAGCCATTTCGTCGAATTGCTTATCTATCCTTCTAAGGGCATTTTAGGGTTATCAGCTTCTTTAGACAACACTACTATTATCATCTCTAATACTGACGTTTACACTCGAATCAATCATTTAATACCATCCTCTTAACAAAACTTCAACAACACTTGAAGCTTCAATATTCCAAAAACAACTACACTATCTTCAATTCAACCAACTCACACACTCACTTCTCTACAAGAATATTCAAATCCAAGTAAACTTCGACTACAAACACAGTAGCTACTTCAAAGGACAACAAAACCCTATTGAAGCTTACTCTGATTCCTAAAGTTCAAAATAGAGTAAAACAAAGTATCTCACTATAAATTCCATAGAACAACAATGTTACTTCCACTACTTACTAAAACACTATAACTAATCCCTTACGTAAACACAACATGCTTTCACATGAGTACTGTACACTATATAGTAATGATTACATATGAACAACAACTTATCCTGTGTGAATCTTTGCTCTAATATTAAGATAATATGACATGCCAAGAGCCAACAAAGGTGGTTATATCGAGATGGGTTCAAACTCACAGAAAGTTCGAAAATGAAGATAAAATGCATACAAATAATCAAAACCCATGATCAACTCTTAGGATATGATACACCAATGAATTATCAAGAAATCGCGAATCAATTCAATATGACACACGAGCTAACTCACTAAGGATACTTACTAAGTAGCGTTGTTTAAAGGTTAGAATAAGAATAAAGAAAGCTAAGTAAGCAAACATGAGGATGCTCACAAAAAGGAAAGTGTGGTATATTCAATAACGGGTTATCTTTGCGGCTATAATTTATAAGGTTACTTGTACTCGAAAATCTAAGGTTAGCTTTTAAATATGGAAAAAACAAAAAGAATATTATATAAAAGATAAAAGGGGTATTATATAAAAGAAGTAAAGTATAAGAAATATAAATAAAAAATCAAGAAAATAAACGATTAATGTAACAGATTCTATCACTTAGTCACCGGGATAAGTGGCAGTAGCCAGTGGTTGGCTCCTGGCAGAACAGATAAATCAATATGGTTATGCTGATCACGGCCAGGCTGAGCTGAAGATCTTTCCGAGGTGAAGTCGGCTTGGACATGCTCGGGGCAGTTCGGAATCAAGTCGACCAAGCCGACGGTCAAATGTGCCGAGCTATCCATTGGGTGCTCCTTAGGTCGACAATCGTAGACAAATGTTAGGTAAGGAAGAGTCCGGCTAGGCCACGGCAACAGGTTGATAGATTGAAGTTGCTCGGACTCTTTTGTAGATTGGTGAATGAGAACGCGCCTGGCCAAGTTCTTTAGCCTAACATTTCCTTTCACTTTTCAAACTTCTTCGTCCCCTCCTAACTCTACCCAACAACGGAAAAGGGTTACAAAAACTAAAAGGTTGGCACGGAAGCTAAGGGGAAATGGAGGCCAAAGTGGTTCTAACCTTCAATATTCGGATTCTCCAGTCAGAGACGGAATTGCATGTTCTACATGGACCGCAATTAGAGGTCGGACAGGATATTAGTCCATCAACAGAAAGTGGGTCGGTGTTGCTGACCAAGTCGAACCTTGCGGTTCGGACAAGGAAGGAGTTTATTGCCCCGGTAACAGCCGCAATCCCATTCAACGTGCCATCCTTATCAAATGATGGACATGTGGGCGCGAACCATGGAGGTAGTAGTGCAGCAAATTTATCGGAGGGAGGGCTTGCATCCTCCGCAGACCCTGATTCCTATTTCACACCTCATAAGAGAGTAGATCCCAAATGTCATTGCTTTTACAGAACCTGGTGGAATCTCTGGTAATGTTTGATGTTGGGCGAACGCCAACATCATTTGCCTTGGAAGTTAAGAGTACTCTCTTCATGGAGGAGGAGCCAATTTGGTATCGCCTGCATGCCTTACAGATGGCTGATCACCAATCGCACACGGAGAGAAACACTTGGATCATGGCTTGGAATGTTCGCGGCTTGAACTCGGCTAGGAAGCAAAGTGAGGTATTGGATGTTATGGAGGAGTACACACCGGACCTGCTTGTGCTGATGGAGACCAAAATGGATGCTCATGCGGCTCATCTATTTGCTCATGATAATCCTAGCCAGCCATTGGACGGTTTTCTGTGATCAGCTGTTACGGGCCACAGTGGCGGGCTTATCATGCTTTGGAGCATGGAAGTTTTGGACGTGGAACTCCTCCGATAATCTCACTAGGAAATTCGTATAATGGTCAAGGTTCGTTTCTCAAACTATTCTTGGTCCTTTTTGGCTATATATGCTTCGCCTAAATTAGTAGATCGTCTTGCTCTCTGGGATAGTCTCAGAGATTTCTCTACTACAGTATGTTGCATGGTGTGTCATGGGAGATTTTAACGAAACTAGTTGGCCGCATGAGAGTTGGGGTGGAGGATTTTTCCCTAGGAATCAGGCTTTTTATTATAACCAGCGTATGAGTGATTGCAACCTCCAGGATCTTGGTTATGTTGGCCCAAAATTTACATGGAGCAATAGGCAAAGTTTCTCTAGGCTGGTACAGCATCTTTTGGGTAGGGCATGGGCAAATTCTTTTTGGCAACAGTATTATCCGGAATCCACTTACCTAAATGGCCCTCGGATCATTTTTCTCTGCTTCTTCAGACGAGGCCTTATAACCCTTCTCGAATGAAGAATAGGAAATTCATACTTCAGGCGATGTAGTTTCTACATGAAATGTACATGCCTTTAATTCAAAATATATGGAATTGCTTCCGCCAATGAGGTACTTAAAGCCACTGAGAAATTGCCTCAAGAATTTAGGCGTTGGAATCAGAAACTGTTTGGAATTGTGCATATAAGAAAGGAGGAGATTTTGAGGGAGCTTCTAAATATTGAGCAAGCTATTGCACTAGCTCCTTTAAATGAACTAATTTCAAAAGAGCAGCACCGAATGATATGTTGTATAAGGAGGGATGTTTTTGGAAACTCAAAGCTAAGGCTAAGTGGCTTCAAGAAGGGGATCGAAATACGAGGTATTACCACTCGTTAGTGATGACAAGATGAGCTAAAAATAGAATTTTGGCTTTAACGGATAACTTGGGCAATTATGTCTTTGATCACAAGGGCATTCAAAGTATCATTTCCACTTTCTTTCAGGAGCTTTTTGCTACGAGAAAGATAGTCTTTACTTCAACTAACCCTATTGAACCTTTCATGCAGTATGGGCTTTCTGACAAAGCTAAGATTCTTTTAGACCAAGAGCTATCGGATGCAGAGGTATTGGATGCCTTGTACTCTCTGCCTTCATGGAAAGCTCCAGGGCGAGATGGTCTACATGCTTTCTTTTATAAGAAATGCTGGCATATTGTGGGTAATTTGGTTTTAACTTGATTAGGCAGATTTTCCCTTTTTAGAGGATCCCTGAGCAGATCAACTACACCCAGTTGTGTCTCATTCCTAAAAAGCGGGATGCTAGTCATAGAAGGTTGAATCGTCACGTTAGTTTATGTATGACGTTGTATAAGTTGGTCACTAAGGTGTTGGTACGAAGGGCACACCCTTATATTGATCAGCTTGTCCATTCTTGTCAGACTAGCTTTGTTCCTGGGCATAAGATAATGTTATATTGTTAAATGAGGTTCTACACTTGTCTTGAAGGAAGAAGGGAAAATCTAGATGGAAAAGGC
This sequence comes from Lumnitzera littorea, assembly GCA_024138015.1. Classification (NCBI taxonomy): domain Eukaryota; kingdom Viridiplantae; phylum Streptophyta; class Magnoliopsida; order Myrtales; family Combretaceae; genus Lumnitzera; species Lumnitzera littorea. The sequence goes on along the minus strand of JAMXBB010000009.1, from coordinate 32,035,866 downwards.
TTTTGATAGCCTTGAGTGAGATTTCATTTACTGGGTTCGCCGAAGCTTCAACTTCCCTGATAAGTGGGTTCGGTTGGTAATGTCATGTCTTACCTCTTCAATAACGGAAATTCTGGTGATCGGGTCCCCCCTTGATGCCTTTCAAGCCAACTTCTTGTATTCGCCAGAGCAATCCACTATCTCTTTATGTTTTTATTTTAGCCATAGAGATGTTGAGTTGAATGATAGAAGCTGAGGTTCTTCAAGGAAGCTGGATTCCATTTCGATTGCAAGAAGGTAGAATTAAAATCTCTCATCTGCTTTTTGCAGATGATGTTACCTTGATAGCTCGAGCCACTTCAGCTAATGCTTTGACAATCCTATGTATGCTTGATAAATTTGCTGGTATGTGTGGATTGTAGGCTAATCATGAGAAATCCTTACTTTTATTCTCTTCTAATGTCTCTTCATCTATAAAAGATGAAGTTCTTAGCATTCTTGGCTTTAAGTTAGCTAATAGTTTTGCCAAATACCTAGGTTACCCACTGGGGAATGGTCACAAGCCAGCAATAGCTAGCTTTAACTTCATCATAGAGAAAGTCCAAGCTAGGTTGATTGGTTGGAAAGCTCGTCATTTGAGCATGGTAGGCTGGGTTGTCTTAGCTAAGTCAGTCTTGAAGGCAGTGCCAACTTATTATATGCAGGTGGTATGTCTCCTTAGGGCAATTCTGGATACGCTTGCAGTGATAACTAGGAATTTTATTTAGAATGGCATTCAGGATATGTGTGCTATGCATTGGGTTAATTGGTAGCGAATCACTAAACCTAAGTGTGAAGGTGGACTAGGCCTCATAAACCTTACTAGGTGTAATACTGCATGCTTAATTCAGAGGCTGTGAGAATTTGAGCATAAGGATGCATTGTGGACTTCATTCCTGAGGGAGAAGTACTGTAGGAATCAGCAGGCTTCTAATCTAAAGCAGGTTGTCTCTAAGGGGACCTTCTCTTTTGTTGGTAGGTAGCTTTTTCAAGGTAGGGCTCTTGTTGACAAGGCTCCTTTTGTTGTCCTTGGGGATGGTAAGTAAGTGAGTTTTTGGTTTGATATTTGGGCAGGGAATTGTTCTGTTAGGTGATTAGTTAGTGGTCCTCTATTAATGTCAGCAAAAAAACTCACAGCTGCTGGTTGTTGGGTTGCAATTGATGCGTGGGATGAGGAGAAGCTTGGGTTTGCTACTTTTTCCTTACTATATGAGGCAGTAGGACCTATTATGCTAGACCAACACCCTGATGTTAGGGGTGTGCGTCTTTCAGCCAGATGCCAGCCTTCTTTGAGTGATTTTTATGACTTCTTAGGAAAAGAATTGAATGAAGTTACTCCTTCATTGTGTTGGCTTTGGAATCCCATTTTTCCCCCTAAAATTCAGTTGTTTCTTTGGCGTGTTTACTTTAATTCTCTTCCTACAGCACAGAATCTGAGGAAGAAAAGTATTTGCTCAAATGTACATTGCCCCCATTGTCATTCTCCTGATGAGGATGTGCCCCATGCTTTGCTTTTCTATTGAACTGCTCAGCTAGTTTTGGCTGCCTTTGCAGCAGTGTCTCCTAGTAATATGGAACGCTTTTGTACTTTTCAGAAGTTGCATAAGGTAAATGATGTGGTGCGACATGGAGCTTTATGATTTGTCTCCTCCTAGAGCTCTCTCCATTGCTGTTTGTCTTTGGAAGCTTTGGGAGTTTCAAAACAGGGCATGTTTTCATGGAGTGTGTTGTCCTTCTGTTCACTAAATGATTTGTTGCATTCATGGAACTGCTGATGAATTGTCAGCTCATGCACGGTGGGCTAGGGTGCTGGTGAGGACTGAGTTGGTTAGTTTGCAACACCCTCGTGTTAAAGATGGCTGGGTTTCTTTGTATACTGATGGGTCTGTTTTGCCGGATGGAAGAGCAGCTAATGAGGGGGGGGGGTGTGGGGTGGGGGGTGTTGCGTGATGGTCAATTTAATTGGATCTTAGGTTTTGGCAAAAGATTGGGTCGGATAGACATTGTTGCTGCTGAGATATGGGGGATTTACTGGGGATTAAGGCTAACTTTCCAGCAACATTTCCTTAGATTGCATATTTGTACTGATGCCCTTGTAGCTGAGCTGTTACTTTTTAGATCGGTGAACTCAAAATTAAAATATGACAATGCTGTTGTTACTTGCAGGGCGATGTTCTCCCAATTCCCGGAGGTGGCTCTTAGCTTTATACCAAAGAACTCAACCATGTTGTTGATGCGTTGGTTGCTAAAGCCTGGGATATGCAGCAGATGGAGTTTTTGGTTGACAATCCTCTACCAGAGTTAGTTGGTTTTTTTGTTTGAAGATGCTGTAAATAGGGGTTTGGTTAGGAGCGTGTGGCTACCGCATGCTGCTGTAAATAGTTTTAAGTTTGGTTCTGTATCTAGCAGTAGCAGCATAATTTTGATGGATGCTGCAGAGCCCTGTGTACGCATTGCTTTTGTACTTAGCAGGTCATAGCAGCCTGCATTTGTTGTCATAATGTAAATATTTTAGCCTACCAAAAAAGAAAAAAAAAAAATTCCAATTACAGAAACATCGCAAAATATCTACCTCAATGTCCTATAATCCGACAATCATCCAAATCAATCGTAAACTTTTACATTTCTCTTTAGTATTAAATATTAATTACTGAGTAAGTCACTAACGAAACTACAGCTAGAGTTCAATCATCTGTATCTTCTATTTTCTCATGTAAAGTAAAACTTAAGATAGTAAGTGTCACATTTACCAACAATTATGACAATGAATCCTTTAAAATCCAAAGCATAAAAATAAAATTTTCAGCATCATGCAAAGATCACAATGTACGATCACAACATACTTTTTGAAGTGCTGATTAGCCACTTTATGGCAACAATTAGAGTATAAATACGCAGGTTATTGCATTTTTTTAATTATTATCTACTGGTGCATGTGAAGTGATATAAAATTGAAAATCATCATTTTTATTAGTACCCACATGGAGTGTGCTAAGTCACTCCTTGTTGCTATTAAAGTTTCGATGAAAGTGATTAAAATTTTACCAAGATAAATTAAAGAAACAAAATGTAATAATAAATTAAGACTTGGGTTGTTAACATTTTTTTATGTTTTTGTGATGTCATAATCTAACTTTAATAGTGATCCTGTATAGCCAATAATTTGGTACCTTACTTTATGTTTTTGTTTTAATTTTATACTTCTAGCAATGATGTTCCTAAGTGGAAATTCAAGCATTGTTCCTAAGTGAAAATTCAAGCATTTTAATAGTTTTCCTTATGATAGAGAGTTAAATTAACCTATAGAATTGCATGATCATGGTTTGTAATGATTGATTTTTAGGAAATGTTACAATATAGTCACTCAAAATTGAAGATTTGATTCACATTAAAAGTTTTTATCAATAGTAAAAAAAAGCTATTGATAATCTCATGGAAGCTATTAACAACTTTCATAAAAACTATCAACAGTCTCATTTTTATTGTTTTTATAAAAGAAAGTTTCATTTTTATCATAAATAGTCATAATTTACTGTAATTAGGGATAATTTATTGAATTCAAAGTGACTATATCATGTGATTATTTTTGGGTGATCATATCATAGATTACCCATTGATTTTACATAATATAATTTTTATTTATAGTCTCCTTTTTAGAATAATATACACATTTTATTTTGACATGTCCTATATTTCTAATGCCTATATTAGAAGGTGATAACATATTTATTTTACCAAGTTAAAATTACACAATTATTTCTTATTTTCTTCTTACGGATGCAGCATTATGTAGTATTCTCATAAAGGTATATATCATGAACCAAATGATATAATTGTTCACATCCTATTATAAAATTTTATCACAAAGTTGAAACCCATCATAAGGTTTAAGACCACTTGTTTAAAATGAGTAAGAGCACCTATGAGAAATATAAATGCAATAAAAACAAAGCTTCAAATAATTTCGAGCATGAAAGGAGTTAAAGTATCATATTTTGTTATATTCATTTATCATTAATAAAAAAATTTAATGGGTTATATTCCTATATCCTTTATAAGTTTTAGAATGGATATAAAATATAGAAATTATATACTATATATTTTAGCCTATAAGAATAGATTCTAGAAAATTACAATCAAAATTTACCCCATAACTTTGAATATTTATTCAAAACCTACCCAACCAAGGCAAAATTGGTTTTAAGTTTCAGTAGGGTTGCTGCTGGCTCTTGATATAAATAATGCTAAACCAATTTTTCTGTTCATTTTAACATAGAAAATAAATTAAAACCGCTCTCTCCTTCTATATTATTTAATATGTAATAAAAATTATGTTTTATTATAATCTTATAGAACAAAGTAAACAATTAATAAAGAAAGAGAAGTTAACAATCAATAATAGAAGCGGGTGATAAAGTGATAGATGGATACTATAACCTTTAATTATGTAATAGAACGTAATTTTCATTCACGCTAAATGGATAGTTTTATTGATTAGCTTTTCAAAGGAAAGTTTCTTCCTTACATTTTTCCGGGTGACAAAGGATATATTACAATGATATAATACAAAAACAAAGCATAATCTGACAGATTTATCGATGATATATTCCCAAAATCTGGTACAATGGGTTCATTCTTAAGCTTCAAGCTTATCAATATGTTTATCCGCCAAATTTCCATGATAAATTTGCAGCATATACACATTTCCGAGCAAGAGGTTCTGCATCTTCAGTTGTTGTCGTGATCATGAATAAGTGCTACTGATTTTCTCATGGCAATCTTGATCAATAGAGTTGAGAAAGAAGAAGAAAAGTTAAATTTGGAAAAATGATAGAAACCTAATTAGATGGGGAGCTATAGTGGCTTGAATCAGTCCATGGTGATGACATGGAAAAATCCGCACTGCTAGTCTGATCGTTGTTCATTTGTGGTTGATCCATAAAAAATGGTGTTGCTGGCTGTGGATAAGGATGAGAAGAAGATGACGATGAGGTAGAAGGGACAAATGGAGGAGAAAACGAAAAAGATGGTGCTAAAGCGATTTGATCATATAAGCTCATGGACTGCCCTTGATGAGAAACCATAGGATACAATCCCTCAGAACCTTGGATTCGGGAAACACTCTGCCCTGCATCAGATGGAGTGGATAAAAGGTTATTAGGTTGGTCTGAAATGGTGAACCGGGTGGGCGATGGATCAGCAGAAGAGTGCCGCAGTCTAACATTTTCAGGGAAGTTGAGCTTGGCCTTGTTGCCTCTGAACTTGAGAGCAGCTTCATCGTAGGCTCTGGCTGCTGCTTCAGCTGTGTCGAATGTGCCCAGCCAAACTCTCGCAGCCTTGATGGGGTCTCTTATCTCAGCAGCCCATTTGCCCCATGGTCTATGTCTCACTCCTCTGTACTTCCTCCTTGTCTCTTCCTTGTTATGTTGTGTTTCGTTGACATACTCGTATGTTGGATTCCAAGTGAATCCTTCTTCTCTTGTTACTCTGGAGCGATCATCCATAACTGGATATTGCATGAAATTGTCAACACACAGAAACTAATCAGTACTCGGATTGGTTTATACCAGTAACGACAGCTTCATCGTCAATGTATGACATGAAATCATTCAAAGTTTTCTTCTTCTTCTTCTTTTTTTTTTTTTTTAATTTTAAAAGTCGAATGAAAGAGAGAGTTTTCGATTTTAATAATTTAGATATATATACATCTAGAGCATAGAAGAAATCTGTAATGACTTTGTTGTAAGGAAATCATTAAGCCTCTTTGACAAGAAAACTGACATATAATTCCCGGAGATTAGGGATGACTTTCTAGAAAGATGTCTGCAATTTATATATATTATACTAAATCGTGCTAAATAAAATGTAATACCATTTACGATCCCATTAACTCATTAACGGATGTTTTAGGACACGTTTTTAAAGTTTAAAAAATAAACTCTTTATAATTTTCAATATTGATTATGCACTATAAGAAAGGTAAATATATTCAGAAATCAAAATTTATACTTTAAGGAATGAAATAACATATTATTTATTATATAAGAGTACTGTCATGTTAAAATGGTTTTACCTTTCTCACCAGATGATGTTCCTCCATGTGGAAGTTCATTGAGTGCATTACAAGTATTATATGCGTCCTGGCAGGAGCCATGAGGCCCATGACCACCGTCCCTAGAATAAACGGCAGGAGTGGAATCATTAAATGCATACTGGCCGGCTACGCCATCCCGCGGTGGTGTTGGAACATCTCCAACCACCACTCGTGTCAGAGCCGACACAATGGCCGACGAATCAGCATCCTCCCCTTCTAATCCACTGAAATAATTCAAATATTGGTGGCGGGGACGGTTCTGGTAATTAGTTCTGTTCCAATCATTTGATTTATCTCCAGGACTCGCCACCTTTGAAAAACACATAAAGGTAACACCAGGACACGACAATAGAAGTACGTTTTAGGTAGTACAAGCACTTAGGAAATTTAATTCCAATTGTCGAATACTCCTATTTATAAGAAATTAGAAGCAAAACATTTTGTTTGTATTCTATGAAAGAAATATGAACGCTGTGCATGTCAGCCTAGGTCGGCAACCCCCCTAATCAATGAAGTAAAAAAAGAAATGATGCGTATGAAAGGAAGGATAACCTATGTTTTATCCTTTCACTTTTAGAAGATATAATTAAACTATTGAGATGCCAATCTAAACTTAACCGGCAGTTTTTTTTTATTATTATTATTATTTTATACACTATAACAAAAAAGGAGAAATTTGAACTTAGCTTGTTTTAATAAGGGATTAGCACTCCTATCACTAGATTATAAGAATTCTGGTTTATCTTTTTTTTTTTTTTTCATCAAAGCTAAATATGAATCAAAATTAAACAAAAAAAAAAAATTACCCTAGATGTGTGGGAGATTGTCTATTTATTTAAGAGGTTGAAACAAAGAGAGTATAATTGCATATTTTATAAGTTATAACTAATGTTGTTAGACATAAATTAATTCCATTAGTCTAACCTAGTTTGACTTTATCTAACCGTGAGATCAATTCACTGTCGTCTCTTTAAATTTCATTGACAATAAATCAGAAAAACTTAATCAACTTGATTAATCCAACATGGTTTTTAAGGACCCACTTAGGGTTTTGCAAGTTAAAATTATACACCTTATTACACCAATTTATTGAAAAAAATAAATCTAAATCCATGAAAAGTAAAAAATAAATTGCACTTTCAACTTTTAAATATTAAGGTGTATAATTTTATTATTCATTAATAAATATGAATAATAATTTAATATTTATATTGACCCTAGTTAATCACAATTGAATCTCAACTTAACTTTCTAGACTCTTAAACCTTTCACATTCCCATGTCAATCTCCTTATCCAAGTTTAATAGCATTAGTTAAACATAATAAGTCCGATAATCAACGATTAGTTACTATCGTAACAAATGATTGGCTAATATAGTAATCAAGAGAAACTCACTTCCTCATAATAGTAGAACTTTCTAGCGTTGTAATGCTTCATTTGTCATAAGATAGTTTTCACGACTTCATAGCGATAAGCTCGCTTTTTTATAATTAGGTATACATATATAATATAGATCTCACGTTCAATTTTTGAGCAAAATATATCTGACGCTATAATAGAGATTATCAGTTAAGTCCTCTTCGTTGCTCAATTTAAGTAATTGTATAGACCAAATTGTGTAATTTATTTATGTAACATTGCTATTTACTTTGGAGAATAATGAAAAAGGTCTAACCATATCCTGAACTTTTAAAACCCTAATTTCATAGATGATAATGAAGGAGCAAAATCTGTGGACTTAAAAAAACCAACGCTTAGCTACTTTTTTGACAATGAAATGTTAGTTTGAAGTTGGCAGGGTATGGCCTCAATAAATAGAGGAATGAGAGTTACCTTCTTGGATATAGTAACTAACCGGCCAAGAAAAATCGATTAGCAGTAAAACTTGTTTTTGAATATTCCAGCAAGTGGCCCAACAAAATACGGAGCAGAAGAAAGAAAAAACGTGCAGTGGCCGTCCTAGACCCTAGGTGGCGAGTCAAAACGGCCAAGTGGGAACGTTTATCCGACAGTCGACATCGGCATCTTTCGAGTGTGACTATGTGGATATGTGTGGCCATCTGAAAGGGTCAATCGGTAACACCGACATCACCATATGTTAAGAAAACTCCTTTAAAAATAAAAATTAATTAATTAATTAGAGATTATCGATTATTGACGCTGCTCTACACTCCTACCCTCCGTAATTTAATTTGTTCATAATCTCCCCCGTTGCTAAAATATTCGTATTCATCAAATTTTAGATTTAATGTTTTGAAATTAGTAGATGTAAGACTAGATTAAATTCTTACTTATTAAATTTATCACCTATATCATTTTAATGATTTTTATACCTTGCGGCTTTTGTATATTACGAAACAAGTCCAGCCTTATATCCCACTCTGAATTTATATTTTTTTTAAATTTGAATTATTAAACTATTTATGAATTTAATAATTTAAATTTAAAGTAATGTAAATTAATGATAAACTAAAAGATTGAACTGATCTAATCAAAATAAAGAATAGAATCGTGAAAACTTCTCATCTTTAAAATAATGTTAAAGAAATATTTATTGGACAGTAATATAAGTGTATATAATGAGAGGCGAGTACAAGTTCGACCGAAAGTTTGATAGGATTATATTGATATTTTTTCCTATAATTTATTATTTGTTTGAGTATGGAAGTGGTAACGCCGTAGTGGAAATAGGGTACTTTCTTTACAACAAAATAAATTATTAGTATATAGATTCTTCGCGCAAGAAAGGAGTTGAAACGTGTGATAAAATGTCGGAATCGTCACATGGACGCATATTGGCTTTGGCCACACCCACATGCAAAGCCAACTTTTGGTACCTAAAAAAAATAGACACTATGAACTAAGATAGATATCAAATGTACAATGACCAACTTCACTTTTTTGTGGAGCTAAAACTTTTAGCTTGACTTATTAACCATCCCAGTACCCACCACGGTTATTCAATTTTCTAGCAAATTTTTCTCTAGCAATGAAAACCCATGAAAGCTCAATCCATTGTGTAACGCCTGAAGATTTCAGACCGCTGAGTCCAACATTTTCTCCTCAAAATTGTGCATATCAAGTCGCTGTACCCATAGTTAGACATAGGCGCTAGGCTAAACTAATTCTGAACTGTCGACTCATAGGTCGGTCGCAATAAAATAAACCCGACAGTTTAAGGGCTAATCAATTTTTTTTTTTCTTTTCTTGATTTTTTTTTTCATTCCTTTACATAATTTTTTTCCTTTTTAACCTTATCGATCCTTCAACCCTTTTTTTTTTCTTTCATCCTTCTATAAATTATATATTAAAAACAAATAAAAATAAAAATATAAAAAAATCACTTACAATATAAATACCTAATCTAATTTAATAAAGTGAAGTGGTTGGAGGAAAAATCTTTTTTACTATATTTTACGATCGCTTAGAAGATATCTATGTATCCACTAATCAGAATCAAACTGCTGTAGTTCGATTTAAATTTTTAGAAAACCTTTAATTTGTTGGTTAATTTTACATTTTGTGAAAAAAATATAAGTATACGTGACTATCCAATTTAAATTTTTTGAAGGAAACTAATTTTAGTCAGCCATAATTTAAAAAAAAAAACCTAATGCTAGATCATCACTTTTGGGAAAACCACGCCATTTGCTTTTTTTTTTTAATAATTGGGAAAAAAAAAATTTTACGTAATAAAAATTTTTCGAAAAAGATGAAAAAAAAAATTACTATATCTTCTCTTAAGATAACTGTTCATGTTCATGAGCAAGAGTGAAACCCACGGATGAGCTAGAGCTTCCATCAAATTAGTTTCAATTACTGAAATAATTATTCTCCTCACTTAATGTCCCGTATGGTTATTGTCATTTGTAAGCCGCCTTATACCAATCTTCTATGCAAGCATTTGCCTCAACATTGACAACAAATAGGAAAACTCGATGTTTGTTGACGATCGAATCTACTGTACTAAACGCTTGCTCAACGGTAACCGTTAAAGCTAGAGCAGCAAATACTTCACATGCGATGCGAGATAGTAGTGAAAAGTCCCTTCTATACTTTTGCCATCACTCTAAAATTTCGAAGTCCTTGATAAAGATATTCTTAAAAAACTCGAAATTCGTATTGGTGTAGTATTACATCTCAGACATGAGACCACAAGATTGTTACCTCTTCAATTTTTGTGCCAATAACTGCTCACCCATAAATGAGTAATGTCACTTCTTGGTGGGTGGCAAAGGAAAGATTGATGACTAGCCACTGTACTGACTTTGGTAGTAGTTAAGTATCTTCTTTATGTTAGTCGTCGCTACCGACACTTCCTATTGTGCTTTCAAGTTGTACACGTCTTGGGAATCCATTAGATCTTAAATGTAACTATAATAAGTTTTCAAATACATTAGTAATAATTTCGCTTTACAACTAGGGTCTAGAATAGTTGCTACAAAATAAATATGAGGATTTTTTTTATAATAAGTTAACAACTTCAATGTCATATCATATATGTATGCTTACAAGTTTGAGTCCTCACGAGCTTGAAGTAGTACATCAAGTACACTAATGGTTGACATAACAAATAAGTGAACACTAGGCTTATAAACTTAAACTTGTGAGAAAGTTTTAGTAATATCATGAAAAACTTTCAAAACTTTTAGCAACTGGATATATGTATCCTAATTACTGGGAAAAATGCCAACTTCCTACATGTTGTACATTGCAAAGTCACACGACAATTCATTGTAAGGAACTGTGCTATGCAACAACTCATAAGTTAAGTTTCAGCAGTATTGCACATCCATCTTGAACTTCCGAGGCCTCTTCCCATACTCTATGCAAACGTTTCTTCGCTTTTTATGAATAGATGGCCTCTATATTATTGTCTTGGCGATGTTCTTGATTGAAGTTATACTGTCGTGCAAAACTGCTATACCATCCTCGACACATAAGTTAAAAATATGACATGCATAACGTATGTGAAAAAAAATCCCCTCCAATGGTGGTTGACAGTAATTTTGCAAATTAGATATTGATACAGTATTGGCACTTACATTATCAAAACCAATAAAAAAAATTTTCTCTCTTATTCATACTCATTTAGGATTTCTTTAATAATTTTGTAGATGTTTTGCACCGTGTGTCACTCGTTATATGCCCTTAAGGCCAATAGTCATTTATTAAATTGCCAATCATCGTCTATCTACTAAACAGTAACACCTATATAAGAATTATTACAAAAAAATATCTATCCATATGTTTGCACATATGGACACATAGGAAGCAAACTTACCTGTGAGCTCCCTTTTACCTTTGTGATGAGCTCTTATGTGGCTCAGGTTAACAATCAGTCGCTAAGCTATCACAAGCTAGGGTTGAATGTCTTCTGCTAGTATCAACTCTACCACTCTAATGCACCCGTATTGAATGCCATGTGCATGTTCCTTAGGTACCATGTTAGGTTATACTTATGCCTCTCTTTATCGTACCTCGTTAGCAATTGATTGGATGAACCACCACCTCAAGCAATTTGTTGCTATGTTTTATTTGTTCCTATGTTCTATCTATGCCTACCTCCCCAAGATGCTTCGATCTCAAGTGCCTGTTAAGGGTACCATATCCCTCTCTCGTTTTTCACAAGTAACTTATGTTATAGTAGTTGCAAAATGCCCTCGACTTCCCCCTTTTATCTATACCTTTACGGAAATGAATAGTAAAAATATTAGAGTTATCAAGTTTAAGGGGCTTACTTGAGTTGGATGGTCTCGAACTACTGGGCCCATATTGTCCCATATGTTGCTCTTCTGTCTCGAGAATAATTTCTGTCTCGAGAATAATTTCTATCTCGTCCTCCTCATCTTCGAACATGCTTATAGGCCAACTCATCTGTAAGGGTTCAAATCCTACAGGTCATGCAAGCATACTCATAAGAGGAAGTTCGAATCTAACATGACATTCAGGAACACTCATACTTAGAGGTGAAAAACCGGGAGGTAGCATACCCTAGTAACTCATGCGTTAATGTTCAAAGTCAAAGCCAGGAGGTAGTATACCGCGATTACTCGTGCAATGAGGTTCTACATCGAAGCCTAGAGGTGGTGTAACTTATTCTTTCACGTTCTCAACCACATCATGTACCCTTTGCTCATTCAGGTCATACTCATTATCCGAGAACGCCTTAACATCTTCAAACCATTGTGGCTCAAACGACGTATTGGAACTTCTAGTGCTCTTACCTTTACTTTTCCTACTAGATGATGAATCGTGTTTTTTACTGGATAAGGTACGATACAAAATTTTTTTCATTAATGCTAATATTTTTTTTTCTTATTTACTACAACAAAGATTTATGAATGAAAGATAGAAATAATATGTAAGACAAAACCAAGCGAAAATTATATGGCGAATATATGTATGTCAACGTTATTTACTAATATAAATTATTCTATACAGTAGAATGGAGAATTATACACAGATACTGGTGGATAGTAGAAGGAAATATTTCTATGACAATGTTTTGTAATTGAAAAAATTCGAAGGCAGAATGATTGGAGTTGGAGAGATTTAATTAGTTTAGAAAGTAATAGTTGCTGCATATTGGAAGTTACTATTTATAAGGACCAAAGAATGTGTGAATGTGTCATTTGAATTTTGAAAATTCAAATTTTAAATGATTCAACGCCGCAAATTTTGAACTTTACAATTCAAAATTTGCAATGCATGCACCGAAAGGGAATATTGCAGGGGGTAGGGGATAGGGTGGATGGAGGGGTTATGGTCAGTCAAAAAGGATCAACCCCTTTTATTTCTTTTTTTTTTTTTTAAATATCCAACAGTTCCGCTCGGGCCTATTTATGATTCGAAATCAGCCCTTGTGCGAGTCTACTAACAATGCGTAATTACAAGTATTTAATAGGAATTTGGCTACCAAACCTCTAACTCGTAGCCAAACCCAAGGACTAGAGGGACTAGCAAGACGAATCCTCCTATTCTGGCTGACTCACGCGGAGGCCGAATATCTCCTTGCCAACTCATTCTACCTACTGAGCCAAGTGACTACCTATGTCTCGTATGTTGAGTGTCGAGAAACTGAAGGTCGAGATAACAGCCTATCTTCGTTCTCGCACATGCTTGGCCAACTACTTACTTGGCCTCACCCTTATCAAGATACTGAGAGAGAGTCCAGACTAACGAAGCCATCTTTGCTCGAATAAGTAAGTTGTCCATACTTTTTGCCCACATCCTCTAATGGCATCACCAATACAGCATCACTATGTGTACAATATCATGTATAGAATCCATTGCACCAATGATTACTTTCCTTGTATATTCATTTTTACCCATTTATATCTTGTACATTACTTTCTTAGAAAATACCCTTTTTATCTTTTCCTTTTTTTTTTAGCAAGTTGCCTTAACTTATGAGTATAAATATCCTCGTAATTATAGTTGTAAGCAGAGATATATACAAAGATTACCATTAACACACTTGTGTGTTTTTCCTTCCTTGTGTAAACATTCTGCTCATTATCGGCATCACTCACCCTTAAGCAAGGCTTGGTAGCGAGTAACCTCATTAGACCGATTCGTGCGTCATATCGAATTGTGTTATAAGTTTTCAAAAGTTTCATTGGTGCATCATATCCTCTATAGCTATTCATAGGTTTTGCTCACTTTTCATTTGTCGTTCATTCCTTTCGCACTTTCCCCTATTAACTCTTTCAAGCTTTTTACAAGTTTAGACCTATCCAACGGCCGGCCTTATCTATTCTTGGTCACGATTCGCACCGTCTTGGTATCAGAGCAAAAATTTAGTAGAAGCTGTAGTCAGTTCTTTTAGAAGTTATATTATACTCTGTTCTGCATATATGAAACAAAGCAAGTTATTGTGTTCATTTTAGCTATTGTGTTTACTAGATGTTAATTTCCTGAAGTGTTTGTTTAAATTTTAAATCTATAGAGAAAATGACAAACCCAAGTGTGAATGTTTGTATGAGAGATGACAATAGTGGAGTTGCCTACCATAGTCAACAGTTTCAAGGAACACCTAGAAGCACTAACAAGAGACTTGATGAAGTGGCTAACCTCTTTGTGGATTTGACCCGAACTGTTCATACATTATCTTGTCGACCGACTGAGGCCGCGTTTGCTGAGGACTTAGACAAGTTACTTATGGTTGTCTAACGTACTATGAACATGGAACCCTTACAAGAGAAGGAGTAGAGAGAGAATTTGTTTCATATTACCTGTAAGGTGAATGATCAAGTGTGTGCCCTCATCATGCAAAAACTTAGTATCTATGTATAAAAAATGATTATTTATGCATACTTGTACTTTATCATGAACTACATAACTTTAAAGATTTAATTTGATTAGATCTTAGCTATCAAGCTAAAATTAAAATTTTCAAGCCTTAATGGACTAAATTAAACTTACTTGAAGCGGTAGATAGCTTAGGACATCAATCAAATTAGGCTTGAACTTGAAACTTGGATTAATGGAGTAGACATCATCAATTTTCTGTAGAATTGCAAAATACAATCATGACAACACCTTGATACCAGCATGACAATATTAAGGACTCTAGAAAACACTTTGTTTGGTTCTGTTCGCTAAACTATCGTGACGGTACCCTTCATTACTATCATGATGGTATACTCTTCAAAATAAGATCCTAGCATAGATTCTGTTTGTGGTACCATCATAATGGCATCCCCATCTTGTTGTCATGTCAGTAACCTAAAAATCATCAAAACCTTCTTTCCAACTTCTTGATCCTTTCTCTCTCTTCATCCATCTTCTCATCCGTCCCCTTTCCTTTCTCTTCAAACCCTAAAACCACTCTCCCACTTCGATCTGCCATCACCAAACCCACAAATCTCATCTTTCTCTCCTTAATCATCTCAAATCTCTTAATCTCACACTCCTCGTCTCTCCCTACGTAACCTTCTCTCTTTACAAACCCACCATTTACTGTCACGCCACCACCACTGTCTTAACCCCACAAACCTTCTCCACAACCGTCACCTTATCCTCCTTCTCTCTCACATCCTCACGTACTCTAAAGAACCATGCCACCAAGAACCATGCGTGGTCTAACACCCTTATGTATGAACACCGCCTCTTTCTTACATGCCAACATGGCCAACAGTTTGAGAAATTTGCTAACTTAGAAGTAGAAACCGGAATCTTCTATACTCAAGAGGTGCTTGACGAATTCCGTAGTCATTCTAGGTGTCATTACGAATTACGTCTTAGATATTCTCCAGCTTCCAAACGAAGTACATGACAATGCTCTTAAGTACTCTATTGTAATATGTTTGATTCCTTAAATGATCAAGATCAACCCAAGCTGAAAATGAATCTTAGTGACAAGATATGCTAAACCGTTCTCTACAACTATGTTTATGGCACCGTGATCACTATCACTCCCAAGGATGTTGTAGTGTTATAGGTGTTGAGATTGATAGAACTAAGGTCAATATGAATTATTATAGGGCAGGATTTTATGAATGAGTATTTAGGTATCAAGGTATTGGTGGACAATGGAGGAAACATAAAAATTTGGCTACAATAAGACTTAATCTTCAAACCAAGATTCGCCACCATATTGTGATCCACAATTATTATCCTCGCTGAGGCTAACAATCTAATGTTACATATTAAGATATGTGGATCCTCTACTATCTCCTTATAAACAAGCAGATTGACTTTTTTCAATATTGTGGTCCAATGCTTCAAACTTGTGATCGATAAGCCTTCTTAAGGTTTCCTTAGGTTTGGCCAGTTAGTTACACAATCATTAATTTGCAAAGGAGTCCAATTCCCTACACCCCCATAGGTTTCTCAGGTCAAATATCTTGAACTAGTTGATATTTGTCAAGGTGTTTAGAAAATGGTAGGTAATAATTAGGTTATAAAGAAACCACTTCCTCCTCTTGATCTTAGCTCTAAATAAGAACCACATGAATCTTTTAAAGAACTAGGGAATAATAGTGATCATGGTCCCTTTGATGAAGCTGTTCCAAATCTCAAAGGATAGCTTCCACCACTTGCTAATAATACTGTTTCTCTTCCTCTAAAAGGCTCCTCTCATCATACTCCTCCTCATAACTTTGGCTTTCCTTTTTTTGATCCAACTACTCCTTTGGCATCTCAGCATCCATTTTATCAATACTTAGATATGCGTTTTAATCAACTTAAGGAAAACATTCATGATCATATCTATAGTAGGTTTCAAGGTCTTTATTACCATTTCTATATAGACCATCACTGCTCTTCATGTCCTTTCCCTCCTCTAGCTTAGGATGATGACCCTCCTGTTATCTAAGTTGCTTACTCCGACCTATGTTTCTTATGATGCTTCTTTTTCTAGTTTATGTATTGGACTTGGCCTTCAGCCACCTTTACATTTTCCTTATTTTGTCTTTAGTTAGTTTTTAGCCTTTGCTACTTATGTTAGTGTAATTGCTCTTTTTTTATGCATGGACATCTCTCTTGTGTTGTTCTTATGCAGACATACCTCTTTATCAACTATCCTTTATGTCATAAGACATGGTCTTAAAAGCTTTTATGCTCTCTATTTACTAGGGATGCTTTAGAATCACTATTTAGTATTGTCTACATTTTCTTTGTTCTTCTTTTTATAGGGGGCATATCCTAAGGGTTAAGTTGAGAATATGCTAAATTTTTTACTTAAATTCTTTTTCTTCTTCATCGTATAGATCCTCCTCTTTTTGATGAGGCCAAAGGGGGAGAAACATTCAAGTCCTTTAGAAAGTCAAAAAGTGTGTAAAACTTTGGCATATCATGATCTTGATTCATTAAAAGGTTGATACATCTAATATGAGAAGGCTTCATTCCCTAACAAATCAACACTCTTTATTTCAAACACTCATTGATCTTGATTGCTATATATCTTAAAATCGAATGTCTAATTTATAGGGACTATTATATTGAGGGAGAGCTTTCAAAATATAAGGGTTTTGACCTCATCAAAAAGGGAGAGATTATTAAACCCAAGGTTCACTATTTGATTTTGAAGAGGAAAAAAAAAAACTAAAAAGTAAAGTTAAATATGTGAGTATGTGTTGAGTTAATTGAAAAGCATAAAATATCTTGCAATATTATTATTAGATATCTGTCTTATATTTTAATGATAACAAAAAGGGTTAAAAGCTAATGAATCTTTAAGAGTATAGGCTTATAGAAGGTTTTTTAGAAAGTGTAAATTTGCAAAATTAAGTTGCATTCAAAAGCTTCAAATTGATTGTAAATAGTTTATTGTGAAAAGTCTTTAGAAAGTATTACAAAAGTTTTTATAAGAATAATCGATACGGCACTTTAGAAATAAAAAGCCGATACTCTTCAGAAGGTTGTTTAGAAAGTAAGTCTGGAAAGCTGACGTTGAAATTAGTTTTTAAATTAGATTCAAATTAATCATGCCCTAGCTCCACTAGATTAAGTGTATTAGGAAAATACATTTAATTCTATTTCACTTAAGATAGAATCATGATCCATGGGAATTATTTTTAAGCGAAAATATATTTAGATAAATCAAGATATATACAATCTTTGATAAGGACAAGGTTGATTCAATTTTCATGTGATTTCAAATTTTGAACACAAGGTGATGCAAACCGTAATTAAGAACAGATAAGGCCGGTCGCTAGATGAGTCCAAGCTTGCGGAAAGCTCGAAAATGGGTTAATGGGGAAAGGTACAAAAAGGGTAAGAAATGAAGAGTGAAAACGGTAAGCAAAACCTACAAACAGCTCTAAAGGATATGACACACCAATTGAACTTTCGAGGACTAATGACATAATTCGATATGATGCATGAATTGGTCTAATGAGGTTACTCGCCACCCAACCTTGCTTAAGGGAAAAGATAAGAGTGATGCCGAGAGTAAACAATAGTGTTTACATAAGGAAAAAAAGTACTTAATTATATTTGAAGGTAATCTGATCATCTTACAACTACATGTACAGGGGAATTTATACCCGCAAACTAAGGCAACTTGCCCAAAGGGGAAAATACAAAAAGGAAATTTCTTAAAAAAGCAATATATATGATACAAAAAGATAAAAATGAATATACAAGGAAAACAATTATTAGTGCTATAGATCCTATACATGATAATGTATACGTGGCAATGCTGTATTGGTAAGCTTGTTAGGAGATGTGGACAAAAAAGTACGGACATATGGGTTTGTCCGAGTAAGGATGGCCTAATCGGTCCGGTCTCTCTCTCTTAGCATCTCAATAAGGAAGAGGCTAATTAATTGGTTAACTCAGCAATAGAGAGTAATCGTTAACTTGGCATACTAAACAATAATGGGCAGTTATATGGCACGACATTAGAGGTGACTCGGTAAGGAGGTACTCGGCCGCAACAAGGGTTGGTTGAAGCATAAGGATTCGTCGTGCTAGTCCCTCTAGTCCTTGAGCTCGGTTGTGGGTCAGGGGCCCCATAACTTGATTCCCATCACAAGGCTTATCCGAAAATAGCTAACAAAAGCTGATCTTTTTAAATTCAAATCAATGCTTATCTAATGATTACGGATTAATGAATATTTAATCTAAACAAGATAAGAAGAATTAGCTTTGAATTTTCAAATGATCAAAATCTTCTGACAAATATATCTAAGGATTATCCTTTGCATTCTAACAGTTAGATAATTATGAAAGTGAAGATAATTTTCAGATTTTTAGCCGTTGGAAAAACTCAATATAAAAGGAAAAGGGATTCAAAACATTGATATACAACTCCGAAGGAACAGTATCATTGCATAAAAATTTCTTGATGAGTTTTTACCTTTTGAAAAACTTCAAAAAGTTCTTCAAATACTTCTTTAGAGAGCTACACCAAATCAAAGTTCTACAATAAGCATTATTTCTTTCAAGTGCAAAATTATTTGAGACTTGTACTTTTGTTCTCCCTTGTAATCTCTATACTTTATTATAGAGAAAAAATAATTTATACTTTATAGATCTATATTAACCTAGATTCTAGAGAGGTTAAATAGGCAGAGTAGAGTGTTGTAAAGTCATTGTGACAAATGCTTATAATTTATTTGTGATTTGATTTAGTGGATCAAGCGAAATGGCATTGATGAAATAGACCAAGTCCCCAACAATAGAGCTAGAAAAGAGTAATAGGTAGAAGGCTGAATCTCTATAAAATCTCTACCTAATATTCTCCTTCCCTACTCTTTTAATTTGTGTTATTTAACTGTTGTTTAATTGTGTTGAAATACCACTGTTCACTAAATTAAGAGGGGCAATCTTGTTTTTATATCAAAAAGTTCAAAAGTTTAAAGATATTAATTCAATCACTTCCCCTTCTTAATATCTTATACGGGACCAACAATTATTAATATCAATTAACTCCTTCAAATATTTAGATTTGAAAGATGTATAAATATTCTTAAAGTTAAATTATATAGTATGAATGTATATGTTGTGCTTAAAAGTTGAAATCAGGTGAAGATAGTCTACCAGCTTGATGGCTGTAGTGGCTTACTAGCTTGACAGTAAAGTGCCCTGGATTAGAAGATGAATTGCATTCTATTTTCCAATCTAGCATAACGGTAGACTTGCCAATGATTGTACCAATAGTTTATTGGTTTACTGGCATGACAATAAGAATGTGATATCATCATGATGGTAAGCTTGTTTTGACTAGCCATTAGAGCATTTAATGCATATTAATGGAAAGAATTAAATGAGATAGTATAAATGCTCAACAACCTGATGAAGGACAAAATATAACTAATATTCTACTACAATGAAAAGACATTCTCTTATATTCTTTAGCCCTATTACTTACTATTTGTCTCTTATACTCTTTGTTGTGATCAATTAAGTGAGATTTAGTATGTAGTGCTTAAGAGTTTTTATCTTTGCAATCTTTAGAGAAAAAAGCACTACACTTATGTGATCATTGATTGAGGAAATTTATGTAGCTCTTTGAGCATTGCTTTGTAAGATTAATAAAGTGTTGTGAAGTCCTTAATTAGAGGCAATTACGGGTCCATAGAGAGTAAGGGGGAAATCCAAACTTCAAGTTACATCCGGACGTGATCTTCTCTATCCATATCTTTTTATTCTTTCACATTATTTATTATCTTATTATTACATTGATCACATTTATTGCTACATTTATTTTTCAAACTTAAAAATAATTGAAATTTGTCCTCAAGACTCAATTTACTCCCCTCTTAAGTTTTAGCCTAGTGATTCTTCAATATCTACCCATCCCTTACACATTCCCCTAACATAAGGTTCTGCCAACAAGCTTTTTAACTTAATTAATTACCAAAGCTTCATTGGCAATAGTTAAACACTTTGCTCCTTTGAGCAATCAATGCCAATCGATACTTATTCAGCTATTTTTAATATTAACAGTGGAAAAGTACCTTACTTTTTTTAGGGACTATTTCCAATCATTGTTAATTTTTCATCATTCATTTGTTTTCATTTTTTTTTTTCCTCTTCTTTTTTTCCGGCAAATTGGTAGCTAAAAAGATTCTCGCTCTTCTATAAGACCAAGACCTATAATTACCAATGACTATTTATCAATTTTACTTTTAATTATGCACTCAGCAAATTTAATTTCTAAGGGGAAATTGCAAGAGACAAGTTTCATTTACTTATTCGCTTAGGATTATGGAATTCTAAAAATTAAAAAAAAAAAACATTTAAGTAAATTTTAGAAGTGGCACATAATAAAGCTCAACTTCAATCATTAATTAATTAATATCTTAAAATCTTAGGCTAAATAAGATGCAACTTTCACTCCCTAGGGATTCTACTATTCAATTCTAATAATGTATTCCATATGCAATAGACTTAGGAAAAATTAGATACAAGCACTATTTCCTTATCAACGAGAGTGGAAAAAATATTTTAGTAGATCACAATAAATGATTCAACACTTAATTGAGTACATTGTCCTCAAAGTACCTATGTCTAAGGTATAAGTAAAATTATTGCAATAAAATAATGGAGAAGTAAATAAAAAAGAACATGGGAAAAATAATACTCCCCTGAATAATTGGAATTTGCTCAAATTTTCCATTGAGAGTTTAGTGTAATGTTATTAGAATTTATCAATGCCAAAGATCTAAATTAACACACTTAAAAGAAGAAGATAAGAGCATATGTGGAAAAAGAAACTTTTATTAATTCACGGAATTAAACTAAGAAGAACATTAACATAAAACTAAAAGCATGAAAACTAAAAGGAAATTCAACAACTAACTAACTAAACACTTATTCAAATAAAAATTGCAAAATTAGAAATCATCTACACAACTAAAAATTCCTAAAAGAAATCTAAATCTTCTACATTGGTTTCATCTTCCGAATCCAAATTAATTGGTTCTTTTTCTCCATCACCCTTGGAAGGTTCTTCTTTTTGGGTCTTAAATGTCACTTCCTCCTCGTCCTAATCATCCCCTAAGTTCATCCTTCTCGCCACATCAATCAATTCCTCATCAGTTGGTGGAGAATTTTCATCTTAACTTGATTAACGAGATTACTATAAAATTCCATCATCCGACTTTATCTTTGAAACAATCTTTTCAAGGATTGCTCCATAATCTCTTTAGATTCAACTAATTTCTAAACTTGCATCTTTAGTTTCTTCACCTCCTTAACAAGTTCATCATTGGTGGAAGTTTCAACGTCCTTCCTTTTAGGGGGTCATTTATCAACCTCATTAGGAAGAAGTCCCATCTGATGAAATATAGAGAGATTCATCAGGATAACGTTTCAAATCATGGTAAGTTAAGGATTAACCACTAAGAGTTTGAGTCGCTTGGCCAAGACAGTAACATAAGGTCCACAGCCCAATTGATTTACCCAAGAATTTGTCACTTGATGTCACATGCAAAATGCGAAAGTAACCACAAGATTGATGGGGTATCCTTCTATAAGACTATCAAAGTAGAAGACCTCATGCATAGCCACCACTTCGGTACTTTTTCCTCTCTCGCTAATTGTGTGTATGAAAAGCCAATAGAGGATTCTATTAGTTGGATTTATTAGGTAGAATCCTCTTGCAAATCTTGGATTATATAGTTTCTCACCACTTAACTTAAGCAAGTAATTTGTGGGGGTAACATCATGGGATAGTTCACACAAAACAATATAGAACTCCAATAAGCAGACAAAGTTCTTATCATAAATACCCATCAAAACCTCGAACTCGGAAATCGAAAGTTTAAATTTAGTGTTTCAAAGTTGAAATGAAATTGTGTTTTGGGCTCTACTAGGGACTTGTTCGTACTTTAACGACATGAAGGTTATGAATTCGAGGGTTAGTTCTTTGTAAACTAATTCTTGAATTATGAGCAACCTATTCCAATCCCCTCTCTCAACCATGCCATGGATCCTTGATTCTATGTTTGCAGGTTCCAAAACTTCCCAATTAATGAAACTTGATTGGGAGAAAGTCTTTTTGGATAAATCTTTATAATAGGTTTAGTGTTCAGGATCATGAAATTGCAACATTTGTTTAGATTGTAGTGGTAAGGTAGCTAAATGATCCTCCTCCAAAATTCATTTAGAAGAGTTCTTATGACTAGTTTGACTGGTGGTTTGAGGTGCCATTGGTGGTTGTTGTGGTGATTGGTCTCTCTCTTTCCCCATACTTAATTGATGGAATAATGTTTCGGATGCAATAGGGCTGTTCAAGATGCCAATTAGTTTTAAAAACTAGTTTCCTAGATTATCAATGCAATTTTGATGAAGCAACTAAATTTTAAGGAAAGTTGCAATAAATATTCACTTTAAGAAATTAGTAAATTAGGAGGTATCATTGAATATTTATTGCATCTTAGTAATAGGAAAGTGACTTAGGAAGAGGAAAGTGGATTTGATGTAAGAGAAGTTCAAGATAAGAAAGTGTAATTCACTTTCTTAAAAAAAAGATCTGGGTGTATCTTATTTTATTAGCAATTGGAGTATATAATCATCACGAAAGCCGTTGTCAATGGCCATGGTTACCACTAAGGCTGACTCCTTTGAATTTCTTTAAGTGCAATTTCTTGACAAGAGGAACATGGGTGTGACCATAAGCATGGTCACTATGGTCACTGGTCATAGTCACCTTGTAATGAATTTTTGATCTCAACTTTGTATTTTACACATCCAAAAAGTACATGGCCATGAACACAAGCGTGTTCCTTGGCTATGGTCTTCTCATAATTCAAAATTTTAAATTTTAGACTTAATTTAATTCTCGACAAGAGGAACATGAGCAAGACCACAATCTTGGACTTGGCCCGTAGTCTTTACTGCACTCAAACTTACCTCTTCTCCTTACATGCCATTCTCCGATTCATGATCATAATTCTTTCTAGCCGCTTCCTTAGTCATCACAACCCCTTTGTTTTTTGTGATTGATCCTGAAATACTTAAGAAAAATCTAAAAACCAATTACTTTGACTTAACACAAAATCAAAAGGACATGAAATGAGAATTTTAGCCAAAAAGAAATTAAACATGGTTGAGTTGCCTCCTAAGAAGAGCTTTGGTTAACGTCGTTCATTCAATGAGTTAAGAACAAAATTGCCCATTTTCTATGATCAAATGGAGATCATACTTAAGGTAATTCTCTTTTCTAAGCTCTCCTCCTAGGTATATTTTGAATCAATGTCCATTTACCTTAAAGTTCCCTTCTCAGGACTCAAGATTTCCATCACTCCATATGAGAGTACCTGTATCACAGTGTAAAATCCTGACCTTCTAAATCTAAGCTTACTTAGAAAGAGCTTCAACAGGGATTAGTATAGCAAAACATTATCTCTAACTTGGAATTGTTTTCCTTGCCTAATCCGATCGTCATGAAATTGCTTAACGCTATGCTTAAATATCCTTAAGTTTTTGTAAGCAATATCTCACCATTCTTTTAGCTCATCCAGCTAAAATTTCCTATATTCACCTATACACTCAACATCAAGGTTAGCATTTTTTATGGCCTAATAGGCCTTATGCTCGATTTCCATAAGTAAATGACATGCTTTCCCATAGATAAGCTAATATGGGGTTGTTCCAATTAATGTCTTATATGCATTTCTATAGGCCTAAAGAGCATCATCGAGCTTCTCAAACTAATCTTTACAATTATGCTTGACAATATTTTCTAAGATCCATTTAAGGTCCCTATTTGCTACTTCAACTTGTCTACTAGTTTATGGATGGTATGGAGTTGCAATTTGATGCTTAATTCCAATCGTTTTAACACTTTCTCTAGTTAAACATTGCAAAAATGGGTTCTTCTATCATTTATTAGTGCTCCAGGAGTACCAAATCTAGAGAACAAACTCTTTAGGAACCGTCTTACTACTGTAGAATCATTAGTTGGTAGAGCTTGTGCTTCTACCGATTTAGACACATAATCTATAACTACTATGATATATTTATTTCCATTCGAATTTAGAAGTACTCCTATAAAATTTGTACCTTATATATTGAACATTTCGCAGATCAAAATTAGGCTTTGTTGCATTTCATCTCTTTTAGATATGTTTCCTACCCTCTGACATCTATCACAAAGTTCAACAAACTTACAAGCATCTCTAAATAGTGTTGGCCAATAAAAACCACATTAAAGGACTTTATGAGCCATTTTATTCATACTCAAATATCCTCCTGTTGGTCCTAAGTGGCAATGTTCTAAAATATGCCAACCTTCTAAATGAGAAGTACATTTACAAACTATTTGATCTACACCAATTTTGAATAAACAAGGGTTTGTAAGATCTAGTCTTAAAGAGATAATTCTAGCTACTAGATAATTAGCTATGTCAGCAAACCATGGAGTTTCCCAAGGACTTACCTAATACAACTTCTCGTATGGGAACTTGTCATTAATTTCTTATTCATTGAGTTTCTCCATTGAGGGATCTTTAAGGCATAAGAGATGGTCGGCTACCAAATTCTTTGCTCCCTTGTTGCCTGTAATTTCTAAGTCAAACTCCTAGAGTAAAAGAATCTACCTAATCAATCTCAACTTGACATCTGTCTTGTTCAACAAGTATTACAAACTGGAGTGGTTAATGTAAACAATAACTTTAAATAAGATAAGATATGACCTAAATTTATCAACAGTAAAGACTATTGTTGGGAGTTCTTCTTCCGTAGTAGTGTAATTATTCTGAGTCTCAATTAAAGTCTTACTCACATAATAGATCGACTAGAAATGCTTTTCCCACCTTTGACCTAATATTTCCCCTATAACATAGTCACTAACATTGTACATTAGTTCAAATGGTAGGCTCCAATCCAGGGCTACCAAGATAAGGGCGTTAGTTAATTTATCTTTTAAACTATTAAATGTATCCAAGCAATCTTAAGAAAATATAAATGGGGTATCCTTTTCTAATAACCAGGTTAAAGGTTTAGCTATTTTAGAAAAAATTTTAATAAACCTTCAATAAAATCCAGCATGCCCTAGGAACTACATACATGATAGGAATTAGCCTACGACCACCTCCAAGCCATAGCCAATCTGTTTTAGTCTAAGGCTAACCTGTTCAAATCTAATGCTGACTTGTTCTAGATAAAGGTTGAACTATCCATAGCTAAGACCAACCTGGCACACTCGAGGCCAAGATGATACCAAAAGGCTAAGAAAGGAAAGAAGATGATAGAAATCAACTCCTTAGATTGATTACAAGAAGCCAAGTTAGAGGACTTCAAGTACTTGCATGGAAAATACTAGCTCTAAGCCATAGCTGAGATAGGGACTCCTATCCCAATCCGACCTCCAACCAACCTCTCTATTAGGTCCTCACATGTATCTAACATGCTCCTGCCTAGCTGCGAAGTCCTGATCCAAAAGGTAACCTAAGACTAGCCGAGTCGAGCTCTCCAATCGACCATTAGCGCCTAACTCTAATTCAACCGTCTTCCTAACCAAACTAATTGGCCCTTGACTACCAGCACTTTCTGTTTTTTCGCTTATTTATATCATACTCCTAACGTCCAGCCATCAAGTGACACGTGTCTCTTAACATAACATTCTAAAATGATTCCTTCTTTTTCATACTAAATATTCTTTGTCCTTTTTACCTCTTTTTAGTATGATTCATGTAACCTAATTGTAAAATACCCTTTAATCTTTTCATACATGTAGAATAACCCTAATGGGAAAGTAAATAAACCCCCACTTTCCTTGTATGTGGAGGCATCCAACTTTTGCATGCAAAATTACTCACTTGAGCAACCTTAGTGTTCTCGTTATCATTTAACTCTTATCTATTCCCTTTAGCAAAGAGTAGTGGTGAGTGGCCCTTCAATTCAGACCAATGTGTCATATCTGGCGAGTTGTAGGCCAAGTAAGATCAAGTGGTGAGTCATATCCATCAATGGTTGCTCAAACTTTGCTAGTTCCTTTTCTATTTTCCTTTCAATTCGTTGTTGTAGTGCTCCTCTGTGTGTCTAACCCCGAAGACGCATCAACTTCGCAGGTATCAAAGCATAGTTTCGTAAGGGAGTGTGTAAAGTTACAATGAAGTTTTTATTCACCTTACTCTTTGTGGCTACTGTCTTCCTTCCCTAGCTACTACAGTATGTTAGTGTGATAGCAAGTATGGTTTATTGTTACTCTGTTTACTCTGTTTTTCATCACAAAAATTAGAGCAAGTTTGTTTCTATTCTATTTAGTGACTATTGTGCATGATCATAGTAGATGGAGGAAGTTATATAAATGTTGTTGCACAATCTCTTGTGTAGAGGTTAAGTTTGTCGACCTCAAAGCATTCCCAATCTTACAAGCTTCATTGGCTTCATGATAAGGGTGCTTTACACGTAACTGAACAAGTGACTGTACCCTTTAGTGTGGGGAACGTGAATAGGGAAGAAGTAATATGCAATGTAATCCTTATTGGAGCTTTACATCTACTGCTAAGACGACCTTGGTAATTCAACCGACGTGTTACACACAAAAGGTACAAGAACACCTATGCCTTTGTTAAGGACGGGAAGAGGATAGTATTGCAACCATTAACCCTGTCCCAAGTAAATGAAACCTATAATTAGCCCATCCAAGCTAGTAAGACGAAAGCCCTAGTGATGAGCCATAGAGAGCTTCAATCTGCTGAGAAGGCTGATGAACCAATGTTCTTGTTGGTTAGAAGATTGGTGGAAATGAGGGAATTGCCGGATGTCCCAAAAGAAATCCAAAGCTTACTAAATGAGTTTTTCGACCTATTTCCGGAAACACTACTTAAAGGACTGCCACCAATCCAAGGAATGGAGCATTGTATTGATCTACAATCAGGTGCCGCCTTGCCGAACCAACCTGCATACAGGATGAACCTTGAGCAAGCTGCCAAGCTGAAGAGACATATAGACGAACTCATTGAGCGAGGATATGTATAGAAGAGCATGAGCCCTTATGCTGTACTAGCTCTATTCATTCCGAAGAAAGATGGTTCATGGTGTATGTGCATCGATAGCCGAACAATCAACCAAATTACTGTCAAGTACAAATACCAGATACCACGACTTGATGACATGTTAGATGAGCTTAATGGCGTAAAGGTATTTTCAAAGATAGATTTGTGGAGTGGCTACTACCAAATTTGCATGAGGCTGGGCAATGAATAGAAAACTGCTTTCAAGACTAAGCACAGACTTTATAAATGGTTAGTTATACCATTTAGACTCACTAATGCACCGAGCATATTCATGAGGTTAATGAACCATGTGATTTTCTCTCTTCTTGAAAGATGTGTGGTTGTGTACTTCGATGACATATTGGTATATAGTGCCGACCTGAACAACCATGTTCAATGTCTTCGCAAAGTATTTGGTATTCTGCAAGTTGAGAAGTTGTATGAGAATGTAAAGAAATGCATATTCTACTAGAAATAGGTGATGTTCTTAGGGTTTGTAGTGTCAAGGGAAGGAATTTGAGCAAATGAGGAGAAGATCTAAGATGTTCTGGAATGGCCGACGCTAAAGAATGTCACTAAAGTCCAAAGTTTTCATAGCCTAGCTTCTTTCTATCAGCAATTTATTAAAGACTTTAGCACAAAAGCTGCCCCATTGATTAAGCTGACAAAGAAGAATGAAGGGTTTAAGTAGAGTAATTGAGCTGAGCGAAGCTTCAAGGAGATTAAGGAGAAGCTCACCTCGACAACTGTCCTCTCACTACCAGATTTCGACAAGCACTTCGAATTAAAGTACAATGCATCGAGAGTTGGAATTGGTGCTGTCTTGATGCAAGAATGACGGCCCGTCACTTACCATAGTGAGAAACTAAGTGGCTCAACCCTGAACTATTCTATGTACAAGAAAGAGTTGTAATCCCTTTTTCGAGCCCTTACCATTTGGCAACACTACCTGCTACCATGAGAGTTTGTTATTTATATTAACTACAAATCCTTGAAGCATCTTGGGAGTCAAAATAAGCTTTCGAAAAGACAAGCTAAGTGGTTAGAGTTCATGGAAGGTTTCTCATACATCATTCGGCATAAGAAGGGAAGCGCAAATGTGGTTGCCAACACTCTGTCGCAACAGCAAACCTTGCTAACCACCTTGCAAACTAAACTATTAGGATTCTCACTCATCATTGAGTAGTATGCTAATGATCTTCACTTCGATTCCGTTCTTGAACAATGTTGTAAAGAACTAGCTATCGGGGGATATTATCTTAAGGATGGCTATCTATTTAAAGACCGTAGGTTATGCATTCTAAACTGCTCCACACGTGAGTTGTTGGTCTAGGAAGCTCACAGCGGTGGACTTTTAAGCCACTCTGGGGAGGTCAAGACATCTAATCTATTAAAGGAGAATTTTTACTGGCCAAGAATGTCCATAAGGTAGTCAATCATTGTGAAGTGTATAAGCGCGCTAAGGGGAAGAGAGAACCCCATGGAGAGTACATGCCTCTACCAACGCCAACCTTACCATGGGTTAACCTCGGTAAGGACTTTGTCTTAGGTTGCCCCGAACATTTAGAGGAAAAGATTCTATCTTTGTTTTAGTGGACCGTTTCAACAAGATAGCGCACTTCATTCCATGCCATCAGACTAACGATGCTTCATATATCACTGATTTGTTTTTGTAGGAAATTGTCCGACTACATGGAGTACCAAAGACTATTGTCTTAGACTAGGACAAAAAATTTTTGAGCTATTTTTGGAAGACTCTTTGGAGAAGACTTGGAACTAAACTTGTATTTAACTCCAATAGCCACCTTTAGACTGATGGCCATACTGAAGTAATAAATGGGATACTAGGCAATCTACTCAAAGCTATTATAGGGAAGAACTTAAGGGATTGGGATTTGTGCCTACCAGTCATAGAGTTCACATACAATCAAACTGTCTACAACACTACAAGGAAGACCCCATTCAAGGTTGTCTATGGCCTTAACCCAACCATTCCCCTGGACATGATCAGTACCCCAGCAGCTACTAAAGAGTCGATCCGGAGTTGATCAAACTCGAGAATTACATGAACTACACTAGTTCGTAACTAAGAAGATCGCCAAATTCAATTAGAGACAACAAGAGATTGGTAGCCAAGGCCGCCGAACTATTTCTTTCCAACTAAGAGACTTAGTATGGATTTACCTCAACCAAGAGAGATTCCTACACTTAAGACAAGGCAAACTATCTCCTTGAGTTGACCGCCCATTCAAGGTCTTGAAGAAGATCAATTGCAATGCCTACCAGATTGAGTTGCCTAATGGCTATGGTGTCTCCTCTACCTTTAATATGTCTGACCTAATTCCCCACTAACCAACAGAAGAAGACCCTGCATGCGTACTAGAAGAACGAGCAAAAACTACTTTAGATTTGAGGATAAATCTTTCCAACCCCTAGGCAGATGATAGGAATCAATACTCCTATCCCGATCTGACCTCTAGCCAACCTCTCTATCAGATCCTCACGTGTGTCCAACATGCTCTTACCAAGCTATGAAATCCTGATCCAAAAGGTAACCCAAGAAAGACTAGTCAAGCCGCGCTCTCCAATCGACCATTGGCGCTTGACTCCAATTCAACTGACTTCCTAACTAGATTGATTGACCCTTGATTACTAGCACTTTCTATTTTTCCGCCTATTTATACATACTCCTGACGTCCAGCCATCAAGCGACACATATCTCCTAACACAATGTTCCAGAATGATTCTTTCTTTTACGTACTAAATATTCTTTGTTCTTTCTACCCCTTTTTAGTATGATTCATGTAACCTAATTGTAAAATACCCTTTTGTCTTTTCATACATATAGAATAACCCTATTGGGCAAATATATAAACCCTTACTTTCCTTGTATGTGAAGGCATCCAACTTTTGAATACAGAATTACTCACTTGAGCAAACCTTAGTATTCTCGTTATCATTTAACTCTTATCTATTCCCTTTAGCAAGAAGTTGTGGCGAATGACCCTTCAATTCAGACTAGCGTGTTATATTCGGCAAGTTATAGGTCGAGTAAGATCGAGTGGTAAGTCATATCCATTTGATGGCTACCCGGACTTTGCTAGTTCCTTTCTTATTTTCCTTTCAATTCGTCATTATGGTGCTCCTCTATATGTTTGATCCTAAAGACACATCAGAAGGATAGCTTAGCAACAACTTTATCGACTACCAAGAAGACTGGGAACCAAATAACCAAGGTCCCAAGTCCATAGACTAGTACCGCACAGTATAGAGAATCTAATGTTAACCATTACCAGAACTTAGCAATTATGGGTTAACCTCACTGCCAACTCAACTAAGTATCATAGGACCTCAACAACACCTGCCTAAACTAAGACATCCAACTACCAACCCCACCTAATTCAGATTGTACTCATTCCAGGACGGCTTGGATGACCCACATACCGACCTCTCCATTAAGCACACAGCTTTGTACACTTATAAATATTTTCCTTAACTTTAGTTGTAGGCCTACTTGGCCTACTTTAGGGTTTAAGGCCTTATATATTATTTACAATTTTGCTACTAGGGTTTTAAGATTTGCTATAAACAGTAGCTTTTGTAATTACACAAAGATACATAGATATAGTGAATTACATTTAAACATTCCTTTCTGAGTAAGGATATCCGTAACCTCGTTGATCCTTTTTTTTTTTTTTTGGATTATTAAGTGCTATTTTAACTCTTTAATCTTCCTTACATTCTTATCAATCTTGACCTTAAGATTATGGTGAGCCTCCTCATTTGAGAGAGTTAGTGAGTTACATCTAACCTTCATTCGAAACTCGAGCCTTGGTTTAGTTTTTGTGAGTCATATCAAAAATCATTTTAAACTCAAACCAGAATGTGTTTGTGTCTTGGTACGTGATATTCATCCACATTCACATTCAAACCCCCATCTCACTTCCTATTCCTCGTTTTCACTAAATCCAGAATACCCCCTTTTGTGGTTCGTGTCCGCTATGTGTTCACAGATTTGCATCAGCTTTGCTGGTATCAAAGCTTTTGGTGAGAGACATATGAAAGTGTTCATTAGAGTTAGTCCGTGTTATTATTTTCTACTAGTTTTTTGTTGTTCTATAGTGTGTTGTTCGTGTTCTTAGTAATCGTAGTATTATACTATTTGTAGTGGGTTATTAAGTCAAGTAGTAGTGATTTTGGCAGTTGATTCTAGTTGCTGTAGTGCTTAACAATTGTAGGTAGCTATAGAAATCAATCAGATGTAATTTCTAAGTTACTGTTATATTTTGTTAGCGATAGTGTTTTGGCAATTATTCTATGTTGGCTTTAAGTCGAGTGTATTATGAGTCTATTTAATCCTTTCTATGGAAGTTACTAAACGAACAAGAGTGTCTGAAGATAGTGTCAATAATAGTGGAGATAGTCCTCGCAAAAGCTTAAAGAGACATGTTGATAACTTGAAATATCAGATTTAGAATCTCACTGATTCTATCCAGGAACTTACTAGTTGTATCAAAGGCGGTAGACATGTTGGCCAAGGTGAAAGAAGGGAACGGGCACCCACCAGTAGAAGTGGCTCCAATTAGCATGATAATGATGAATAATAACTAAAAAGAGCTGCAAAGCCAAGGAAAAGAGAAAATTGACCTAAGTTAAGGAGACGTAATGACAGGAGTATTGACTCTAAGGTGAACCAAGGAACCCCAAGATGAGAGCTAAGGTCGAGAAGAGATGTGGCCGAGCAGAGCTCCAATAAAAGTAGCCGATCCGAAGTGAACCAACCAACTAGGAATGCAAGGGATGAGCCTTGAGCACATAACCAAGGACTTAATAACATCAAGCTTAAGCTGTCGACCTTCAATGAAAGTAGTCAACCTGAAGAGTTTCTTGACTAGATTCCCTAAGTAGAAAAGTTGTTCAAATGCTATGAATGTGACAACAAAACCAAGGTCAAGCTAGCCTCGTTATCCCTTATTAAGTATGCTAGTCTTTGCTGGGATAAATTGGTTGCCATGGAAGATGTCGAAGGAGAAGAGCCGATCAGAACTTGAAAGCTTATGAAGCACTTAATGAATCAGTGCTTTGTGCCAACCTACTTCAAATAAGAGATGCTCCATGCTTTCTAGCACCTAAGGCAAGATTAAAACACTATTGAAGAGTACTTACAAGAGTTTGAGACCTTGATGACCAAATGTGAGATTGTCGAGCCCCAAAACCGTACTATTGCTAGGTTCTTGAGTGGACTCCGAAATGACAATGTTGATGTCGTCAAACTATAGCTATTCAACTCATTAAACAAGCTGATCAATTTGGCATTAAGGTGGGAGAGATAAAGGAGAAGGAGGCACCAGAAGCCGACCATCTAACCTCAACAAGGCAACCCTGAGCTTAAGAGGTATGAAGAGAAGAAAAAGCTTGAAAAGAGGATGGAGAAAAGAGAGCTTAGTCGACTTGACTAGGCTAAGACTATGAAAGTAAAAAAGGAGAGAGTGCCCGTACCAAAGCCTGAGAATTTAAGTGCTTCAAATGCTTGGGCTACGGACATATTGCCTCCCAATGTCCGAACAAGAGGGTTATGATTTTGAAAGGGGAAGGACCAAACGCTCAAGCAGAAAGCCTAGGTGATAAGAACTCTGAGAGTGAGAGAGCAATAAATGTCTATCCTAAGATGGGAGAACTCTTAGCCTTGACGAGCAGATGAACCGACATGAAAGAAGACCTAAGTTAAAGGCAAAACTTATTCCAAATTCGATGTTTGGTGAAGGGGAAGACCTGTTACCTAGTTATTAATGGAGGAAGTTGCACCAACATCGTTTTTGCCAAGCTAGTGGAGAAGATGAGATTACCAACCTACCAGCATCCCTAACCTTATGGACTAAAGTAGTTTAACGATAAAGGTATGATCCACGTACATAAGAGAGCTCGGATAGCATTTAAGGTAGGACAGTATGAGGACGAGGTTGACTTTAACGTAATGTTTATGAATGCAGCAAATTTACTTCTTGGCCGACCTTAGGAGTATGACCAAAATGTGATCCAGATGGCTTCTTCAACACTTATATGATTCGAAAGGATGGGAAGAGCTATTACCTGACACCTATGAATGTTAAGGAGATTCAGAGCAGCCTAGCACCAATGGTGAAAAGAAAAGGGAATAGGAGCCTATTCAACATTCAAGCTCTTGCTCATTGCCTAAAGTTTAGGATGACTTCTTTTCAACCCTATAGTAATGATAGGAATTAGCCTACAACCACCTCCAGGCTGTGGCTGATCTATTTCAGGCCAAGGCCGACTTACTAGAATTTGATGCCGACTTGCTCTAGACAAAGACTGACCTATCCTTGGCACACTCGAGGTCGAGTTGATACCAAAAGGCCAAGAAAGGAAAGAAGGACAACTCAGTAGCAGCTCTATCAACTGCCAAGAAGACCATGAACCAAACAACTAAGGTCCCAAGTCCAAAGATCAACACAGCATGACAAAGAGAATCTAATGTCGATTGATACCAGAACTCGGCAATTGTGTGCCAACCTTACTACTAACTCGGCTAAGTATCGTAAGACCTCAACTACTGCTGTCCAAACCAGGACATCCAACTGCTGACCTCACCTAGTTCTGATTGTACTCATTCTAGGATGGCTCGGATGACCCGTATGTCGACCTTCCTATTAAGTGTATAGTTCTATGCACTTGTAAAGATTTTCCTTAACTTTAGTTATGGGCCTACTTTAGAGTTTAAGGCCTTTACAATTTTGCCACTAAGGTTTTAGGATTTACTATAAACAGTAGCTTTTGTAATTATACAAAGATACATAGATGTAGTAAAATTACATTTAAACATTCCTTTCTGAGTAAGGATATTCATGAGCTCTTCGATCCTATTTTTTTTTTTTAATTATTATTATTGAGTGCTATTTTAACTCTTTAATCTCTGTTATGTTCTTATTAATCTTGACTTTAAGATTGTAGTGAACCCTCTTATTTGAGCAAGTTACTAAGTTACATCTAACTCTCATTCAAAACCTTAAGCCTTGGTTTGGTTTTCTTAAGTCGTATCAAAACCTAATTCGAGCTCAAACCTAATTGTATTTGTGTCTTGGTGCGTAATATCCATCCACATCCACATTCAAACCCTCATTTCACTTCTTATTCCTTGTTTTCACTAAATCTCGAATACCCCCTTTTGTGGTTCGTATCCATTGCATGTTCATGGATTCGCATCAGTACGACTCTAACAAATATAGGAGGGGATAACTTAACAATAATGTCAATTTTAGCATTATCGACTTCTATACCTGTCTAAGACACCTTATGTCCTAACACTATCCCCTCTTATACCATAAAATGGCACTACTCCTAATTCAATACTAAATTAGTCTCTTCACATCTAGCCAATACTTTTTTCAGGTTCCTCAGGCAATTATCGAGTGAATTCTCAAAAACTAAAAAATCATCTATAAAAACTTCCATTATATACTCTATGAGTTCATCAAGTATTGCCATCATGCACCATTGAAAGTCCTTAGTGCATTACAAATGCTAAATGGCATTCTCCTATATACAAACATACCATAAGAACATGTAAAAGTAGTTTTCTCTTAGCTCTCTCAAGTAACGTAAATTGGAAAATAACCAAACGAGCCATCTAAAAGGCAATAAAACATAAAACTTGATAGACGTTCCAACATATGGTCGACGAACGGTAAAGGAAAATGATCCTTCCTTATGGCATCATTAAGCTTTCTATAGTCAATAAAGACTTGCCAAGTTGTAATCACTCTCATCGGAATCATATCATTCCGCTCATTTGGTACTTCTACCTTTCCTTCCTTTTTAGGTATGACCTACATGGACTAACCCAAGAACTGTTCAAAATAGGATAAATTATACCTGCATCTAGAAACTTGATTACTTTTACCTTGATTACTTCCTTCATGTTCAAGTTCAAATGTCTTTGCAATTGTATTACGGGTTTATAAACATTTTCAAGCAAGATCTTATGTGTACAAAATGAGGGACTAATTTCCTTTATGTCAGAAATCTTTTATGCAATCACTCTCTTGTGATCTTTCAATACAACGAGGAGTTTATTCTTCTGCTAGGTAGTCAATCTTGAAGAAACTATCACTAGCAACTTTAAATTTTCCTCTAGGAATGCATACTCTAGATATTTTGGAAGCTGCTTCAACTCTAAATCTGGCGATTCTTCAATTGAAGGCATCAACTTTGCTTCATTCACATACTTAAACTGTTTAACCCTCTGATCCTAAATCGGAGGATTAATTTCTAAAGTTATACTTGGATCACTAGATTCTTCATCAAGAATTGCTCATGTCAAGCATGTCCACCCCGAAAAGGTGGAGTCATAACAACCTCACTGTGTAAACCATCTTAAAATAGAAACTGACCTTATAACTACTATCATAGACCTAGTTCACACTAGGCATACTCGACTCCACTACTTTGAAGTATTTAATTCAATACCTACATGATATAAACCTGTAGAATAATTTTTACAAATAATTTATAAGCAAACTTGTAGTTTGACTTTTCAAAATAGTACCCATAAAACCCATTAGTACACGTTATTTAGTATACAAAGCAAAAGATCGAAAACTAACGAGCGCCCTCAAAAATAGAAGAGTAGGGTAGTTTTCTTAACAATTAGAAAAATGTCAATAATAAGAACCAAAATTCGATCGAATTCTTCTTGATTCTCACTCCTCAACCTTTTTGCTAAAGTTCTAGTTTTAGGTGTGATACTTATAGTATCATGCTGAACTTACAAAACAAACTATAGAAGAATAAGCAATAATTTACTCAGTAAGTGGAACGAAGATAAAAGAGTACCATATAAACACAAACAAGGTTATTAATTATAATGAAATGCAATGGAATGCAATCAATGATTTGCACCATTGCACAATGTTATCTAGTCCATTGTAAGGTTAGAGAAATTATATTCACTCTAACTCGGATTGAGGAGTTTATTGTAACTCAAATCAAACCAATCCCAAGCTTGTGCAATGGAGAACACTCTTCTCTCATGACTACCTTCGAGCTACAGCCTACTCTTGCTATGACCTTCTCACTCATCACTTAGTTCAACTAAAGATAGAGAAAGGACCATTTCAGCTATCCTCATTGAAGGGGATTCGTATTTAGTATAATACATCTAATCATTCCCCTAACAAGTTACCATGCATGTCCAGTTACGTTAATGGTTAGATAACTATTAGTTTCATTTAAGGGTAGCTAAATAAGATCACACAATACAATAATAGGAAATCTTGCAAAATAGCATGCTAAGGAGTTCCACTCTTGTTGCAAAATAGAATACCAATCACACACATATCATGCGCACAAACAGCTAATTTACAACAATAAACAAAAGCACTCTTAAGCCTCTAAATACTTTGATATAGTATCTCAACAAGCTATAAAGTCACAATGCCAACTTACTTAGCTTCTTAGCAAATTATCCCTAAAAGTATTTGATAGGTTTATAGGTCTAGCTTGTTAATCTTAGATAACATATAGTAGAAATTAAAATACATACCACATTCAAATGAAGCAAACCTAATATACTTATCCTTCTAGTTATATATCTTAAATCGATGCTTAGGCTTATTATGTATGTGTAAGATTCGAGTTAAATAGATTAAAATATTTTTTTAGATGATTATCCTATTGTTATCTTTTGGTTATTAAGTTAATTAACTAGCCCTGTTGTTAATATAAAATATTATTAAATATATATATATATATATCATTCTATTACATATATAAGTAAGTAGATACGTACAATCCTAATATATTACTTATTGTGTAAACTTTGTTGTAAATATACTATAAGATAATGCAACATAATGATCATATGTATTTACCATATAATAAGGATTGCTTGCTATGTCAAATTAGCGAAAATATCATTCCAATAAGCAATATATGTTCATAATGTATGTCATGCCCCAAAAAGGTAAAGTTGTAATAGTCTCGCAATGTGAACTATCCTAAAAAAAAAAATTGACCTTACAATTGCTATCATAGATCTAGTTTATACCAAGCGTACTCAACTCTACCACTTTGAAGCATCTAGTTCATCAATCACTTAATATAAACTTATAAAATAATTCTTTTGAAGTTAACTGATCTAGCAAACTCGTAGGTTTGACCTGTTAGAAGAGTATTGGTAAAACCTACAAGTATATTTACCAGTATACATCATTCGATATACAAACCAAAAGATGGAAACTAGCAAGCCCCTTAAGAAGACTTGGGCAATTTCCTTAACAATTAGAAAAAGTCAACAACAAGAATGAAATTCAACCGAATTCTTCTTGATTGTCACTCCTCAATCCCATTTTATAAAGTTTTAGTTTAAGGTGCGATACTTGTAGTATCAT
Source organism: Lumnitzera littorea (assembly GCA_024138015.1). Taxonomy (NCBI): domain Eukaryota; kingdom Viridiplantae; phylum Streptophyta; class Magnoliopsida; order Myrtales; family Combretaceae; genus Lumnitzera; species Lumnitzera littorea. The sequence continues at coordinate 31,997,946 of JAMXBB010000009.1, read as the reverse complement.
TCTGAACTTACAAACATACTATAAGGGAATAAGCAATAATTTACTTATTAAGTGGGACGGAGACATAAGTATACATTCAATACGTCACAAGTAAGGTTTTCAACCAAGTTAGTTAAATGCAGTATATGCACAAGTAAATGTCATCATACAAAGTTATTCGGTTCATCGTAAAATTAGAGAAATTACACCTGTTCTAATTTGGGTTGAGGAGTTTGACGCACATATTAATGAATCAAAACCAAATCGGGGCTTATACAATGGAGAACACCCTCCTCCCATGACCACCTTCAAACTACGACTCCCAACCTTATTGCGACCTCCTCTCCTGTCACTTAGTTCAACTAAGGTGAGGAAAAGACCATTTGAGCTATCCTCATCGAAAGGAGTATGTGTTTGGCTTGAGAATCCTAATCGTTATCTCTAATGGGTTGCGATGCATGTTAGGTAAAATGATTAACCAAGCTCAGACAATTCAAGTGTAATAATATTCACATAACAACTATAACATAGAGCTCAGCACCCATTACACCAAATTAAATCTCAAACACAAGTACTATACATGCACAAACAGCTAACTACAAGTACAAATAAATACATATTAAAGTCTCCATATATTCTAAAAAAATATCCTAAAATGCTATGAAGCATTAATCTCGCTTACCTGGCTTCTTAGTCAATGGTTCCCAAAAGCCTTTGATAAAGCTACGAATCTAGCCTATTTGATTTAAAATAGAGTAGAAATTAAAATACAGTATTTAGATAAGACCTACTTAGTATATTAAACTTACCCCCTTTGATTTATCCCAACATAATCATAAATACTGATTATATAATGTCATTGTAATTTAACATTACATTTGAAATTTATGTAACATCATTTTCTAATATTATTTAAAAATTTTCTACCTTTTTAAGGAACTTTTACTTTAGAAATATGTAATTTTTACTAAAAATTATATATACTCAAATTATACAAAAGCAATTATGTTAGAATTGTAAAAAAATAAAGTTCGATTTGAATAGTTCTGATAAAAGATTATCAATAGAGGTCTATTCATTATAAGAATCGGTGTTAATAATATAAAAGTCCTACAATTGTTAATATTCTAAGTTTAAAATTAGAAAAGAGTAAATTTATAAAATTATACCAATAAAATACTCTATTTGAGAAAATAATGGGATTACAGATATATCTCCTATAAAACTATTATATATCAATTAAAATATAACACTTATAATTATAGAAACAAGATTATTTGAAAATATTAAACACCAAAAAAATTAAATCTTCTAATCATCTTTTTTTTTTCTTCTTCTTCTTTTCCTTTTTCTTTTATTCTTTTCTCTTTTTTTTTTTTTCTTTCTTCTCTTGCTTTCTGTCTCTCCTCACTCTCTCATCTTTTCTCTCTCTCTCTCTTTCTCTCTCACCTATCTGATTTCCACCTCCCCCTTATGGCTTTAGAAGCCAATATATACAAAATCGATCACCGCTTGATTAAGGCAATGATATGTATTATTATTATTATTATGTTGGTCCAATTTTACGTGACTATTTGAGTGAAATTTTATCATAATTTATTATTTATAAAGTTTCATAATATACTTCAAAAATAGTAGAACATTATACTATACAACAAAACTTTCTATTTTTAAACTAATTAAAATTTAATCTAATAAACTTTATATTATAATATATATTGGTTATATTTTAACTTATTTTTGAAATCTGACTTTATAAGACTATTTCTTATAACTTTTGAGAGTCCCATATTATCATTTGATCTTATTCAGAACTAATTTTTTGTTGACCTTATGTTTCAAGATAAGGCTTAAAATACACTTTTCTTTAATACATGATATATATATATAGGTTTTATTAATTATTTGAGACTTATTCATATACATTTTATATATAATTTTACTCATTAACATTAATTATTAAAGTCTCATAGTTGATTACAAATGATTTGTTATAAGCTATATATAAAATTACAAAACTCTACGTTATTACGATTAGACCTAATAAACTTAATACTTCTAAGAAAATTACATATAAATGAGCTTAATTTGAAATATTAAAGCTATACAATTCATTCTTTTAATTTTTATTATTAGTTATGAGAGTTCAACTTAATTCTAAAAACGTTATAAATCATAATTTTTAGTATGCATCCTAAGCACTAAACTTTTCAATTAATTCATTATTAATTTATATAATTGTATATCCAAATCTAAGTATAATTCAGAGATTCCCATACCTATAAATGCTTCCATTCAATCTAATGAAGAGAAGATATTTGGCTAACTAGGTATATGCTAATTCAATTACTTTTACATATTTTCTCGTGTCACGAGTAACATTACTATACATATTATTCTATTTCCTAAATCCATATTCTCGTGGTCATTAGTAATGTTAGTACAGATCATTTTCTACCTATTAACCTAACTTATAAGTACATATTTATCTATAAAGGATATGAATTACTCAAAAGCTAACAGGTCGAAATCGTAGAGTATTACAATGTATGTATATATTTTTCAAATAAAACTAATTGCATTTAAAATATAGTACAATATGCGGTTTATCTTATGCGTAAAGTCATCATATGTATCACACATATTAAGGATAAAATTAATTAGATATTGTTTTGAATGCATGGTTTAATTTTTAATATTCTTTTTTTTTTTTGTAAGCTTCATCTAGCTATCTATATGTAATACATGTACTTTCTATAATAGGGTCATTAATAAACTTTTATGCTTGCTGCTCACATTTTAATTCATATTGTTACTAGTAGGTTACCGACCACCAGCCCAATCACTCGCATACACCTCAAAGGCCTTTAGTCCCTCACACGAAGAATTCTCTTATATCAACCTACCGATGATGAAAAACAGTACATAGAAGGTAGATGGCTAAATTCCCTTAAAACTCCAGGTTGTTATACTATTCTCTATTAGTTCTCTTATGCTGATGCTAACTATCCTCTGTCCGAGGGCTTTGTATCGAGTGAACTGACCTTTAGCTACCAAGAGTCTCCTATAGAGTAATGAGAGCTAGCCTCCTAGCCAAGTACTTCTCTCTCGGCCTCCTACCAATTCTCATGGCATCCCTTCTTGTCTTGGTCTCCTTGTCGCCATGACATCTTGATTCCTCTCACCTGCTGTGCCTAGAGAATCTTTATATGGAACCAATGTTACACTACCACCTGTTCTTTTCATCTAATACTGTACTACTTTTCCTTCTTTTTTTTTTTTTTTGTATTTTGTCCTTTTTACCTTTTTTCATATGTACTAAGAATTTCATTTTTATATATGCCTTTTTGTAATTTTCCTTAATTGTAATGTTGTCCTAAAGACTTACTATAAAAAGTCCCTTCTCTTTGTAGCCGAAATTATTACATTTTGGATTCATAATATTGAATATACCAGTTCTTGTGGGACGACCCTCTCTAAGTCCTTCTCCTTACACTCTTATCTAATCTTACCAAATAGCTCAAGATTAGTAACAGATAGACCTTGACATCAACTTGTGTGTCATATCAAGTGCAGTGTTAAGTCGTATTATGTTCATTGGTGGGTTATATCCTCCGAGCAACTTCACGTCAGCTACTATATATATTCAATTGTTGACTTACTCACTCACTTTTCTTTGATATTTCAAAAGACCCATCAGTTTCTCACTTCCTGTAGTAAACCCTAGTGATAATTGAGGTCCTAAGCACATCATATAACTTCTTAATATCAGAGCTTGAGGATGAAGTCGAGAGTTGTGTGGTGATAGTCCCTACTAGTTTGCTATTCAATATACTCTATTTTCTTTTAGAAGAACAAAGCAAGTTTATGGTTCACGGTTTGCATAGTATTTGTATGTGTGTAAGGATTTCTTGTGTGAAAAGTATTTTCTGAAAACTTTGTTTTGAGAATGTCAAATCCTAGTATTCAGGGAAAGATTAATGATGTCGAGAGTAATGCTCATCGTTGTGGTCAAGTTACCCAACAAACACCATATACTACTGATGAGTTGATCCAAGACCTTACTTCTATTGTGGCCAATTTAGCTGTCTCAGTACAAAGAGTCTTAGAAACTAAGCCATATAAGAGAGTTGTTAAACAAGGCCAAGAGATGAGAGATAGGCCGAGAAGACATATGAATGAACAGCATACACCAAAGCCCATTCCTATAAACCTAGCACCATACCAATGTGCCGAAAGAATGGTAAGAAGGAGGTTAGAATTGGATGAAATGGAGGAATATGAAGAGGAAAAGCAATATGTTGAAGTTGATGAGCGTGAACTTAGGGCTCCTAGGGGTGTCGATCACCTCAAAGTACAGATTCCAAGCTTCAGTAGGTCTAGTAGTCTTGACGACTACTTGGACTGAAAGGAGAAGATAAAAAAGATATTCAACTTTTATGATTATGAAGACACTGTTCATATTTGAGTGGCTGTATTGGAGTTTTCTGGATATACAGCGATGTGGTGGAAGAAGTTGTAGAGTATCTTCCTGAGAACCCAACAAGAAGTCTGAACATGGAATGAAATGAAGAGAGTCCTGAGAAGTAGGTTCATCTCTGAATACTACAAACAAGACACTTTCCAACATCTCCAAGACTTAAAGCGAAGTAACCAATCCGTAGGTGACTATGTTCGAGAGTTTCAATTGCTCATGATCAAATATAATGTCAACGAGCTTGAGACATGAACTATAGCGCAGTTCATTTTTAGGCTAAGGACTAAGATTAGTAACATTGTGGAGTTATAAAGTCTTACGACACTAGATGAAGCCATTAAGGTGGCACAGAGAGTCAAAAGGTAAAGGTGGAACTAAGTTAGTAGAATGCTGAGTATCCAACCTATGCTTCCAAACAGGAGCGGCCTATCGAACTGACCAGTGAACAATTAAGCATTGAATAGTTCTAAGGTGGGTCACCGAGGACTAGTGCCAAGCCAACTAGAAGAAGGCCGAGGTAAGGGTAAAGCTAAGGAACCTAAGGTCCAAAGGGACAAAGATCAGAGCTCTAGAAAAAAAAAACCCGAGAGATCAAATGTTTTAAATGTCACGCAGCTAGTTAATGTCTAAACTGACATGTCATGATGATCAAGGGAGACAAGCCTCAATTCGAAGTGGAAAGTGCTAGTGAAGGAGAAGAGGAGGTTAAAGTTGGCCCAACATTAGAGGAGTTTGACAAAGACCTTGATGCCCTTATACTTCCCAAAGCAGGAGCTGAATATTGTTTTGTTGTGCATCGATCTCTTAGCACTTTTGTTGCCGACGAGAATGCACAAAGAGAGAATCCCTTCCAAATGAATTGCTAAGTGAATGGAAAACTATGTGCCCTGATCATTGATGGAGGAAGCTGTACCAATGTTATAGTACAGGGCATAATGAAGGCCATGAAGTTGCTGACACTTCTACACCCTAAGCTGTATAAGACTCACTAGCTAAATGAGAAGGGAGGTTTACTCATCGCCGAGCAGGTTAAGGTACCAATCACCATCGCCAAATAGGTACAAGGACGAGGTGTTATGTGACGTCCTACCCATATACGCATCATATATCTTATTCAGCTAACCTTAGCTGTTTGACTTAAGAGTATTACACGATACGTATAAGAACACTTACATGTTCAAAAAAGATGAAAGGAAAGTTACTTTGACTCCTGTGAGCCCTAAGGAAGCACAGGAGTCTCAAGAGAAGATTGCCCAATCTATGTAATGGAAATCCCTGGTGATTTCCTGTACTCAATTTTACCAAGAAACTGAAGAGGAAGCATGTGTGCTTCTTTTTAGTAAGAAAACTCTTGGAGTTGAGAAAGGTTGAGAACTTACCTGCCGAGGTGAGAGCTTTACTAGAAGAGTATGCCGACCTATTTCCTACAGAGACGCCGAAAGGCTTACTACACTTGAGTGGCATTGAACATTACATTGATCTTTAGCCTAGAGCAGCCTTATCAAACCAACCTGCTTATAGACTCAATCCTGAGCAGGCAGCTAAGCTGAAGAAGCAAGTTGATAAGTTGGTGGATCGTGGATATGTTCGAGAGAGCATGAGCCCATGTGCCATCCCAACTGTATTAGTATCAAAGAAAAATGGGTCATGGAGAATGTGCATTTACAACCATGCCATCAACAAAATTATTGTTAAATACCAATATCTAATCCCATAATTGGATGATATGCTTGATGAGTTGCATGGTGCCCACATCTTTTCAAAGATAGATCTGAAGAGTGACTACCACCAAATACAAATAAGACTAAGAGATGAATGGAAGACAACCTTCAAGACAAGGGATGGTCTGTTCTAATGGATGGTGATACTGTTTGGCTTGACGAATGGGCCAAGTACTTTTATGTAGCTCATGAATCATGTACTGAGGGCACTAATTGGCAAATGTGTTATAGTTTATTTCGATGACATTTTGGTCTACAATACAGACCTCATCACCCATGTAGAGCACTTAAGATCGGTTTTCGACATTCTTTATGCTGAGAGATTATTCGGCAATATGAAGAAATATGTATTTTCCTAAAACGAGGTTGTATTCCTCAAGTATGTTGTTTTAGAGGAAGGAGTTTAAGTTGATGATGAGAAAGTCAAAGCTATTCTTAAGTGGCCCCCGCCAACTAATGCTACTAAAGTCAAGAGCTTTCATGGTCTAGCTTCGTTCTACTAGAGATTTATTCGGAACTTTAGTTCCATAACAATACCCTTAACTGAAATGACCCGAAAGAATTCTGAGTTTAAGTGGTTGGAGAAAGCTCAAAAAAGTTTTGAAGATATAAAATATAAACTAACGTCTTCCCCAATACTCGCCTTAGCAAATTTCGAGAAGGTTTTTGAGGTTGAATGCGATGTGTCTAGAGTTAACATTGGTGCTGTCCTCATGCAAGAATGCTAACCCATTGCCTACTTCAATGAGAAACTCAAAGGAGCTGCCTTGAATTACTCAACCTATGACAAAGAGTTCTACACCTCTATCCAAACACTACAGAATTGACAACATTACCTATTATCGAGAGAATTCATCATCTACTCTAATCATGAGTCTCTCAAGCACCTCCGAGGACAGTAAAAGCTTTCTCAACGTGATGCTAAATGGGTCAAGTTCTTGGAAACCTTTTGCTATGTCATTAGATATAAGAAGGGGAGCACCAACACCGTGGCTAACACTCTTTCTCATCATCATGCCCTCATCACAACATTGTAAGCTAAGGTACTTAGATTTGGTACTTTACCTGATCAATATGAGCATGATCCGCATTTTGGACCCTTAGTAGCCATATGCAGTATTGGAGGAATTGTAGAAGGGTTCTACTTGAATCAAGGGTTCCTAATGAAGGGCATATAGGTTTGTGTGCCAAGTGGCTTGGCAAGAGAGTTACTCATCCAAGAAGCTCATGCCGGAGATTTGGCCAGCCATTTTGGGGAAAAGAGGACGGCTGAGATATTGAAAGAACATTTCTACTGGCTTGGGATAATGAAGGATGTACGTCGAATTCTTGAGAGATGCAACGTGTGTAAACATGCAAAGGGAAAGAGAGAGTCGTATAGAGAGTACACACCCTTACCTATATTAAAGCGGCCATGGACCGACCTAAGCATAGATTTCATGCTCGACCTTCCCTAAACGCTAAGAAGACATGACTCAATCATAGTGGTGGTCAATCAATTAAGCAAGATGAGCCACTTTATTCCCCACTACAGAACTAATGATACTTTATTTGTCGCTAACTTCTTTTTGCAGGAAATTGTGTGGTTGCATGGAGTACCAAAAGGTATTGTATCCGACCATAACTCAAAGTTCACGAACTTCTTTTAGAAGACCCTGTAGAAGAAGCTCGGCACTAAGCTCATGTTCAGTACTTCTTGTCACTCCTAAATAGATGGTCAAATTGAAGTTGTGAACAAAACCGTCGACAACCTCCTGCAAGCAACTATTGGGAAGAATTTACATGACTGGGATTTATGCTTGTCTGTTGTTGAATTTTCCTACAACCGTTCAGCTCATAGCTTGATAGGAAAATCACCGTTTGAGGTTGTTTATGGACTTAACCTAAACTTACCTTTGGATTTAATTATCAGTCCAACTACACAAAGGGAAAGCCAATCCGGCCTACAACGTGCCGAGGAATTCTAGAAGTTGCATCAAAAGGTTGTCAAACAACTGTCTAAGATTGTGGCCCAATAAAAGGAACAAGGAAGCTAAGGAAGAAGACGAGTCGTTTATACTACTAGAGACCTTGTCTAGATCCATCTTAGCAAGAAACACTTCCTTAACAAGCAAACAAGCAAATAAGCAAACTATCTCTCAAAGCAGATAGACCTTACAAGATCCTTAGGCGCATTAATGATAACACCTATGAGATTGAGCTGCCAAAGGGGTACGGCATGTCTACCACATTCAAAGTCGCCGACCTAACTCCCTGTATGCCAAATGACGACGAAGATCATGATTTGAGGGCAAATCTCCAACAACCCCAGGGAGCTGATGAGTTATCGACCATTGGCCCAATCACTTACGCACGCCTCAAAGGCCTCCATTCCCTCACTCAAAGAATTTTTTCTTGTCAACCCGTTGATGATGAGAAACTATACACAAAAGGTAGATGACCGAATTCCCTGAGAACTCTAGGTTGTTATACTATGCTTTGTTCGTTCTCTTATGCCAATGCTAACTATCCTTTGGCTAAGGGCTCTATGTTGAGTGATCTGACCTTCAACTGTCGAGAATCTCCTGCCAAGTAATGAGAGCTAACCTCCTAGCTAAATACTTCTCTCTTGGCCTCCTGCTAATTCTCATGGCATCTCTTCTCATCTTGGCTTCCTTATTGCTGCAATATCTTGATTCATCTCACCTGTTGTGCCTAGAGAATCTTTGTATAAAACCAATGTTGCATTACCACCCATCCTTTTCATCTGACACTATATTACTTTTCCTTTTTTTGTCTTTTGTCCTTTTTACCCTTTTTTATATATATTAGGAATTCCCTTTTTATGTATGCCTTTTTGTAATTTTCTTTAATTATAATGTTGCCCTAAGGATTTACTATAAATGGTCCCTTCTCTTTGAAACCGAAATTACTACATTTTGGATTCCTGATATTGAATATACTGGTTCTTGTGAGACAACCCTTCCTAAGTCCTTCTCCTTACACTCTTATCCAATCTTATTGAGTAACTCAAGATTAGTGGTAAGTGGTCCTTGACATCAGCTTATGCATCATATTAAATAATGTGTCAAGTTATGTTGTACTCGTTGGTAGGTTATATCCTCCAAGCAACTTCACATCAGCTACTATATATATTCAGTCATCAACCTACTCACTCACTTTTCTTTGATATTTCGAAGGACCCATTAGTTTCTCAGTTCCTACGGTAAGCCCTAATGATAATTGGGCTCCTTGGCACATTAGTTACACCTTCAACCATATACACCGAAAAGATCATTCACACCAATATATATTCAATTATTTCCTATACAAATTATTAGATAGAGCAATAGAAATATAGCTATCAATATTATAAGTTCAAAACTTGAAACGAAAACATTTATGAAATTATACGGATGAATTACTTCATTTAGAAAAATACTAAAGTTATCAATATATCTTCTCTAAAACTATTATATATCAATTAAAAGACAAAACTTAAAATTATGGAAATGAGATTACGTAAAAATATCAAACCAAAAAATTAAATCTTTTAATCATCTCTTCTACATGCTATCCCCTTCTAATTTTTTTATTTTATTATTATTTTTTCATTCTTCTCTTCTTCTTCTTCTTCTTTTTTTTTTTCCTTTTACTCTCTCTCTCGTTGAAATTTTGCTTCTACAAAATGGAGATGGCTCCCGAGGGCCTAATTTATAACCTACACCATCCCCACCTCCAACAACCCACCCACCCCCCACCCTAGTCGTAACCCCTTATTTTTCACCACCTCAACTAAGGTGGTTCACACACATACACACATATATATAATAATAACTACGTATATATATATATATTAATAAACGTTCAAATATATATGTGTATAATCGGTAGTTATACATAATAAAGTGTATATATATAATATAGATATAAACATATATAAATATTCTATTGATATTACATAATTATTTTCTATGTATATATATATATATATATATATATATCTTTTTTTTTTCCTTATTACAATCATGTGAGTAATCAGATTATACACTCAATTAGAATATATCTATTTCATGGTTTCCTAAGATAACAAACAATAATGATATATTTAAGGATTTAATTACATTTTATTTTATCAATTCATTTCTAAAATCCAATTTACAAAGTCCCTTTGATCAATGTTTATGACCTATCATAAACTTTGAGCTATAATGAGAACTTTTGCAAACGCTCTACATTTAGATACTAGTGCCTTAGATGCTAATTTACGAGGATTACTTTCTTTCTTTCTTTATTTTTATTTGAATTTATTTATAAATCTCTACAATTCAAGGATACCTATTCATATTTTTAAATAAATCTCGTAATACATATACACACACAAATATATATTATATGTATATATAATTTATCTAATTATTGAAGTTAGCTCCTATATTTCTCAAGAATATATTTACTTATTGAAATTAATGATGATATGTGGTACATTTTTAACTTCCCATGACATTGATACATTTCTTTGACCTAATTTCATTTTGATAAGTAGGCATTGATGTGTTGGGAATAGGTCGTAACAACCTAAACTTGTTATACAACCATAGTTAATTATTATATATATATATTACTTCTTAAGCCTATCTTAATGGGACCAATAATGGATCAAATATCCTACTATGTTTTGCTACAGTAACCCTTAGTATTATAATATAGTCTTATTATTTATGTTTTTATTTATTATTTATATATTTTTTTTCATTTGTTTAAGAATGTGACTATGACAAGGCTTAATCTACATTGATAACATAAGTATAGGTATGCATACCACTTTTATGGATATAGGGGTTTATCAATTTACAAGGATATATTTTGCACATACCAAATATATTTGCAGATTATAAATGAACTCCTTAAATATTATTTCATGTCATTTTATTTTCTTTCCTACTCAAATAATTTTATCTTTTACGTCTCATTATACTACTGAACTAACTTATAACAAGGTAATTGTCAAAAACACAACCTTATTTTCAAAATCAAAACCTCAAGATTACCTCAACTATTTTCTACAACTTTTATAAGAGTTCTAAGCTTATACGAAAAGCTCTTACAATGGACCTAAAATATATTTTTTTAAGATACTTCTTTTTTATAATTATTGAATTGGAGGGTCTTACAAAGCATGATTCCCAAGGATCTTTAGATAATAATTACTGCAAAGTCTTAGATATGGAAAAATCAGTAGAATCAAGACTAAAACATGTATTGTCTTACTCAACGCATTTTCTCGTTGCTTCTTTAATTTTAATTACCATCTCTTCTTCTCTTACCATTAATGTAAGCTTACCATCACTAACATCTATAATAGCCTTAGCCATAGCTAAAAAAGGTTTATCTAGAATGAGTGATACCTTAATATCCTCACTTATGTCTAATATGACAAAATTAGTAGGAAATATAAATTTATCTATTTTAATAAGCACGTCTTCAATTATACCCCTAGGATATGTTACTGATCTATTAACTAGTTGTAAGCTCATCATAGTTAGTTTAAATACACCTAGACCTAGCTTTTTAAATAACTTATAACACATTAAATTTATGGTAGCAACTAAATCAGCTAATACTTATTTAATAGATAGATTTCCAATAAGGCAAGGGATAGTAAAACTCCCTAAATCCTTTCGCTTTGTAGGAAGCTTATTTTACAAGATGGTTGAGTACTTCTCACTAAGCATGACCATAGATAATTCTTCTAACTTCTTTTTGTTGGAGAGTAGCTCTTTTAAAAATTTTGCATACTTAGGCATTTGCAACAACACTTCTAAAAAAGATAAATTAATGTGTAATTGTTTAAATAAGTATATAAACTTACCATACTACTCATCCGTGCATTCTTTCCTTAACCTTTGACGATGTGGAATGGGTGGTTTACATTCCTTAACCTTTAGAAGTTCTGGTTCTTCTTTAGGCAATTCAAAGGTTTCTGTAACTTATTTGTCTCCTCCTTTATCACTAGTTAAAGGTTAACTAGTGTCTTTTCAAGTTGCTTAGCAACTTGCAACTCCTTACCACTTCTCAAAATCATGACTTCTACTTGAGCTTATGGTGAGGATTCTAGTTGCCTTTCAATTGAAATCTTTGCAAGCTGTTTTATGCACTTTTCAATTCTCAGTAACCTAACGTCACTACTTTGCATTTACCTAGTCAACATCTCTTTTAATTTCGAGTTCTCCTCTTTTAGAGGGCGAATCTGGAATCCATAAGGAACATTGACATTCCTAGGTAGATTTGCATAAAAATAATCACCTACATAGGAAAAACACTATCTTCCCCGTTCTTCATAGTCATTAAAAGGTAAACAATGAAAATCCCATCAATTCATACCATAATAAGGTGATTTTTGGTAATAAGGTGGCATGCATCCTACTAGGCTAACTACATTAAGCGTCGTAGGATGCTTTATTAACATAGGATAGGAATCTAACCTTGTGTGTAGCGCCTCCACCTATACCACTAAGGTTATGGTGGACTCTACATCCTTCAATGCTTATTTCTTCCTTATGAGTTTATCACCTTCCCAATGGTAACTATTCATGGTTAAGCTTTCAAATAAAGCATACGCTTCACTAGGTGTCTTTAAGTTTAATGTACCACCTACAGATGCATCAACAAATTATTTAGTACCGAAATCCAATCCATTGTAGAAAGTTTATACCTGCATCTAGAGTGGTAGAGTATGGTTTAGGCATTTTCTAAGCAACTCCTCAAAACGTTCCAAAGTGTTATAAATTGTTTCCTCGTCAAACTAGGTGAACAACGAGATATCACTCCTAAGCTTAGTTGTCTTAGCTGGAGGAAAATATATTTCTAAAAATTTTTTTGTTAGTAAATCCCAATTAATAATAGAATATTTTTGTCTTGCTTTTCCTTGCAAAGAGAACAAGAACAATCTCAACCTTATCGCATCATCCATGGCTCCTTCTATTTTGAAAGTCATACAAATCTCCAAAAAGCTTGCAAGATGTACATGTGGGTCCCCTCTATAGAGCCTTCAAATCGCAACTGCTACTAAACCATCTAGATAATAATTAGTGAGATCATAAATTCATTTGCAATGATAGCTGATCTTACTGGAGTTGGCTCCACTAGTCAACTATTTAATATAATCAAACATAGTTTTATGTATTGTCATTATTAGCCATCGCTCCAAATTTTCCTCAACACAAAATAAAAAATTCAAGTTAGATTTTAGGCCATTTAACAAAAATAAATAGAAAACTAACAAAAATTGAATTAATAGAGTAATAAAAGAATGAGCTTTACTGATAAACAGTCCCCGACAATGACACCAAAAACTTGATGAGGCATATACCATGCTATTAGACAAGTACACTTATCAAGTAATAATATAAAGAACTACAAGAGTCTTGGATTGTCAATCTCACGAGGACTGAATACTTACTAACTCATTCTAATTTCTCTAATTTATGTGAACTAGAATATAATTGATAAATTTAATAAAAGCAAGAAATAGGAATTAAATAAAATATTAACTAATGACACAATAATAAAATATAACTAAATAAACATAAATTGGGTTATCTAGATGCTTATCACCATAAGTATAAAACATAGGATCTTTCAGGATGTTATCGAATATCTTATTCTTATTAACTAGAGGAATTCAAGTGTTCATCTAATAGGAATCACTTCTCTACTAGATTTTAATCCTAATTACATACTACTTGAATCGCTTCAAGGATAGGACTCATTAGAACAGGATTCCCACATACAAATAATAAATAAATTAATTTCAGAAAAAACACATAACTTATCTTTAAGCTTATAGCGAATCGTTTTAATTACGGTAGATCTAATTATGTATTGGTCTCGCGACTTCAATATATAATATCAAATAAATTAAGTTGAAACTCTAGAAATAACAACTTAATTCAATTTAAATACGCAATTGAATTAACAAAAATAATATAATTGCATTAAGATAAAACAATTCATGGAAACTTCATCATTCCCTTTATGGTTCACTGATCTAGATATCGTTGCTTCTAAGCTATAATCATAAAAAAGATAACAACTTTCATAATTACAAGAGTATTTCTATTTCCTACTCTATTATTCTCTTTTGCTCTCTCTACAAATACAACTATCTATCTTCTATTTATAATGTATGGACTAAATAATCTCCAAATGGCAAGTATGTCGTAACAAATTGGACATACACAACCATGAACACAACCATAATGGCTTTGGGTAAACAACTCCTTGCAATAGTTTTTGTGATAATTGTCTTGAAATTGATTACGAGGTGAGCACAGTTGAGAAACAAAATCATGGTAGGTGACTGTGGTCGTGTCTTTGTAAAAAATACTTGAAAATTCAAATTGCAATTAAAGACAAGGACACCATGGCCAAGGAACACAATCATGGTGTGTATACATGTAGTCATCTTTTTAGCTTATTTCTCAAACAAATTCTCTACCATCCTTGCCATCTTTAAATTATCCTTCAAAACAAATGAAATTCTCTCAAAAAATCACCTAAATTCTCATCTTTTTTGTCATGTTGCTTAAATTGAGTCTTGAAATAGAAAATAACTCAAATTAGTGAGCAATTTCACCAAAGTTATATCAAAATAGCTCAAAATATTCTAAAAAATAGCATAATAGATGTATTTATAAATGTTATCAATAAAAGGAAAATATTTATTATTTATGTATATTTTTCTATGTATATATTTTACAATAAAGTCTTACAAATTATTAAAGCATGTATGAAATAATAACAAAGGTAAACCATCAACAAAATTCTATGACTTCATATTGTTTAAAAGTTGACCTTGGTCAAATAAATGTTTGGAGGGGACATGAATATCTAAACCTACATATTGTATAACTAAAGTCATCTCTTTTAACCAAGGGAAAGACATCTAAACTATATAAGTGGGTGAATAAGTGAATAAAATTGACACAACCCACTAATAGAGTATACAACATATTTACTATTGTTGATTCCTTCTCTATATGAAACTATGCAAATGATCTCCAAACCGAGACCTTCATAAATATTACATATGGAATTTCGCACTTTGATTTCATTAAATACAACCTTTACTTCGATTGTAAATAATATAATTATTAGATACGACATGAAATTTAGAAACGATAGTGACGAGTTAAAATAAAATTATTGTGTCTTAGAATGAAGAGTTAAGATTCAAAACTGCTTAGTTGAGATAATAATGACTAACAAACCCATGATAACAAGAAGTTTTATTGAGTATAATTTATTTTGAAAACTAAGTAAAATGATTGAACATTAATGATATTATATACAATAGTTTAATAGGGATGTTTTGATAAAGACATTTAATTATGCAGTAATCGATATATAGTGATTCATGATACACAACCTCTCTATCAAATCAAAACTACAACAAATTTAATTTGTACCAACATGATTTTTCTTAATAACATTAGTTTCATGTGCATAATATACCCTCTTAAGATGAAATATTTGGGGTTATGAGTCTAAGATTTTATACTCTCTCTCTTCCTTTTTTACATCTCATTTTTCTTATTCCTACTAAATAGTTCCGCCTCTTTTTTTTACTAAAAGGACAATACTCTTGAAATAAGTTGGGGGTTTTTAAGGTTCCTCTATTAAAACGGTATTAATTGTTGGACAATGGATTCGAATCGCTGGGAAATCGGAGCACATCTTCAAAAATTTCCCCTACTTCTTTTCTCTTCATATAACTCTCTCTATCTTTCTCTCTCCTAATATCCCATGTATTCTCCTTACTCTTATTTCACCCTCCATGGTGTCTCTCTATATTGACTCAAAAAACATCACTAATACGTTTTCTTTTCTTTCATTTTATTTGCAATTGATATTGTTATTTTCAAGTCTATGATTATTTCAATGGATCCTTCTTACATATTTTATTTATTTTGGTTAGTTGTCTTCTATCGTTTTGTATTAAGGTGAATCTTCTTCTTTTTTGGTAAGATTTTTTTTTTTTTCCTTCATCTTTAAGTAAAGAGATTTCATCCTTTATCTTCCACATGTCTAGATACAATTAACCTTAATTATGGCTGGAGTGACAAACTGAATTCTAATAATATCATCACCTCAAAATAAAGAAAGTATACTTTCTCTTATCAATTTTTCCCTTCGTTTGTGCTTTTAATTCCTAGATATGAGAACTTTTTTATGTAAACATGTTTATCTTGTTTAATATGACTCAATTTACATGTTTAGTTTTGTAAATGTTTAAATTTCATCATTAGCATTTAAAAGTAGAGGATGGGTTTATCCAATGAAACAACAAATTCTCTTTCCAATTTTCTCTCTCCTCAATCCTACCATCCCACATTATTCAATCTTCTTTCTTGTTTGTGACTTTACTTTTCTAGAAGAATTGTTCAAATTTTAAGATTGTTAAAGGATATTCCATTTGCTATATTCTATTGTCCATGTTTTTGAGAAAATGAGGAGTTCTAGATTATTATTTTCTCTAATATCTCTCTTTGATAGAATGTTTCTTTTGTTCTTTTTTCTTGATTGTACCATCTTTTTTCTTTTGGAGCATTTGAATATTTAAGTGAATTACGAATTAAAGTGATGATTTTGATTTTTAGATTTGTTTTCTTTACTCATCCATGTTTGATTATGAAATGTACATGTCACTTTTTGAACTTCAAGTTAGGAGATAATGTTAAATGTTCTAGAGAAGTAATCTTATTGTAGACTATAAATTTTTACAACATCATACTATCATGTGCTATCTCTTTTGACATTCTATAAAGGTCTCTACTCTATCCGAGTTAGGAGTAACATGCAAATAATCATGTACACAATGAATAACATGCTTTGATTTTTATAAACAAGTGTTAATTAATTCTATCCTTTTCATAATTTGTTAAGGAAATTATAACTCAAACATTTGAACAATTACATATACAGTAAAGATGTTACCTTTGAGTTTAATTAGAAAGAATCAATTATATCCTTTACATAAGTTTTAGGTAACTATTTCTCAAAAATTTGGTTAATTAAATATAAAGCGGAGAAATTTGTACTTGATTTTTCTAAGAAAGTTTCAATTCTATCGTATTTAGAAAAATTTCTACCTTGTTTAGGTAAATTAGGATCTATTATTTATTATGCAGTAGTTCATCATAACAAACATACATCAACTTAATGTTTTTGTCCACTCACAAAGCAAATATATTTGGGTTTGTGAATTATGTGTTATGTACAGTCATTTTAAATCCACTTGTAATCTTAAGTCACGAGTTTTATGACACATGAAGCATAATCATCATTAGGACTTCATGATATATTAGAGCTGATTTTACCATGTAGGAGACTAAAATTACAAATACATAGGACCTTATATTACCAAATTTTCATAAAAATAGAGTGGTAAGATGGTTTTCAAAAATTCCAATAGATTAATTTCTTCTTTGCCACTTTCTTTTCTAATTTTAATTCTGTTCAATTTGCTTCCTTTAGTGTTTTCTAAAAATGGAAAATTAAACTAGATTTGTTATAGTTTCTTTATACCCCCATTTTTTATTAACTTTGACAAAGTAAATTGTTTGTTCCCCTTAAAAATATATATATAGATTTTGATTTACTTTTCTAATTTCATTTTCCTAGTTAATTATTAGGTTACTAAATATTTAAGGCTCCCTTATCAAGGTAATTTAATTTATCATGTTTGCACAATCATCTTGTACTCTAAATAATGTTCCTTAACAATTTTTTATTATGCTTGAATGTAAAATAAATTAATCAATATAATTAATGTCATTGTTTTGATAATGAAAACCGTTTGGCTCCATTGTAATATTGTTGCTATATGGAATACTTGTCACTCGATTTTTACATCAATTTTGCTAGGTTCATTCATACATGTCTATCTTATCTAAATAACGAAGTCCAAACCAATTACAGTGAGAAGTTAGTAATATTACTAATTGATATTTCAATTAGGGAAAACTCCACTAAGCAAAATTCATTGCATTCTAGGACTTCATAACGAGACCTTTTCAACCTTTTTTATGTAAGTTAGATAATTTTTTCATTCAGCTTAGAACAAATTCTAGTGTATGGTGCTATAGTTGCTTCCTTGCAAAACCTTCTTCTTTGTTCACAATTAGTGCAACTTACCTTTACTAGATTTGTAGAAAGTCTACCTAATTTCCCCTCTCGACTCTATTGCCTATAAAATCGCTTACATATTTAGAACTTGCACTTCTATCAATTGTAATGTTTGAGATATTGAAAATAAATTAGCCTTTGTTGTTATTATCTCCACAAATTTTCAAATAGGAGACATCAACTAATTTGCAATCAATGATGACCTTCTACTTTATGTTTCACCTATTGTTTGTACCTTTGAGTCAAACTTCAATTACTGAAGAATTAGAAATTTTTACAAGAAATTATCTTGAAGTGATTATTAAGTTTCATGTACATCTACTTTAATACCATATTTCAAATGTATATATAAATACGTAATGTTCATATTTGTAGTTAAATATTTATCTTCATCTACCAGTAATTAATAAATCATAATGAATGGATGAATTACAAATCTTAGCTATTTATTCGCAATTGGCAACCAACTGAATACATAACAAGAGTAGAGAAGGTTTTGGATATTGCACAAAATCACAAGTGACCTAAGTGTAGATGTATCTTGTGTACATGTCACAATTGTCTTAATACAAGATGGTATCCCATTAGCATAATTACAGCTCATTTGATTGATAGAGGAATCGCTTTTTCGTACAAAAAATGGATTTATCATGTTGAAGACATAGTGGTTTCAGGGTCTACATATGGTATTGCGTCTAGGTTTACCACATCAATGATGTTTGATGAACATCTTAATCAAGCTATTCTTTATGATATTGTTAGAGAGACTGTTGCAATAGAAGATGATTCTGCAAGAGATGAAGGAGATGATAGGTTCAATACTCTCTTAAAGGATGTACTTAATGGGAAGTTTATCTTTGGTGCAAAAAATTCTCTCATCTGACCTTGTTATGGAAATGTTACATATGAAAGTGGAAAGTCAATAGCTGAGAAAAAACTTCAATAAGTGGTTAGAGTTCTTGAAGAAAATATTGCTAGCAAGTGCAATTTTTCCATTTGCATATTATGAAGCAAATGTGTAATCAATTCATGCACATAAAAATGACCGCATATTGTTTTGGAAGGAATTCAATGACTTAGATAACTATTCATGATATAAGACATCAAGTTAGAAGGAAGGCATAAGGAAAAATGGAAATTCCTTATAAGATTCTTCACTATTTTACTTTGAAATCTAGATAGCCACTATAAAGAAAATGAGATGGCATAAGAAAGAATATGTAAAGGAGGCGAATCTTTTAAGACACCCATCGACATTATTTGGAAGGATTTTGATGCACAATTTTCATGGTTTGCTGCTACATAATGTTAGACTTGGTCTTACCACCAATGGGTTTAATCCATTTGGTAATATGAGTAATTCATATAGTGTTTAGCCAATTTTATTATTTCCTTGCAATATGCCTCCTTGGAAATATATGTAAAATCCTTATATCTTGTTGTCATTGATAATTCTGGTCCTCGATCGCTAAGTAAGGAAATTGATGTTTTCCACCAACCTTTGGTAGATGAGTCAAAGTACTTTTGGTAATCTGGTGTTAAGACATATGATGCAGTTGCCTAAGAGATATTCCAATTGAATGCTACTTTACTTTAGACAATTCATGACTTCCCCGTGTATAGTGATATGTCCATTAGACTACCAAAGGTTATAATGTTTATCTAATGCACAATGTTCAAACTAGTAGTTCACATAGATATGACAAAATACTTTACACATGCCACTAGAGATACCTTCAAGAAGATCATTCTTGGCATCGTAGTCCTAAATTGATGATTCTTTTGAGAATCAACCACCATCTCATGATGTGTCTATGGAGCAAATAATGTTGCAGTTTAACGAAACGACACGAACACCGAGTAAAAGTTAATAGAATTAACAACACTTTATAAATGGAAATTTTTGAAATAATGTCAATTTCTTAACCGACCAATGTGCTAGATCATCTACAGTAATGAAACTAGTGAGTATTCACTAAGTCATTTCCTCAAGGAAAAGGGTTCGGTTAAGTACCAGATTTTAACCCATTACTCTAATCTAGGCTAACCAAATAAGAAGTAGTGAGTTGAAAATAAAACCAACTAAACGAGAATGAAATTTAATAATAAACACAACTTTTAAAGGTGTGGGTTTGTGACATGTTTCCGAATTAGTAGTGAAGATATGCTGTTAAGATATTAGATATGGTTTTTAATTGAGTTTTGACAGAACTAACTTGTGTTCAATCCTAGGTAGGACATGTCGTTCAACTATATAGTGGAAAAACTCCTCTCAATCTTATTTCCCTATACGATCGACTAAATTACTTAATTCCTATCATGAGTTAAGTAATCTAATCCTAGGAATTAAAGGGTCAATCTCCTTTCAATCTCATAACTTGCCCTGACTTACTAAGACCGCACAACGCATTGTGATATCAATGGGAAACATATAATCTCCTATCAATCTCATAAGCGTAAGAACCCATTACTAATATTTCACTGACTTAATGACTCAAATTGAGAATTACATAACTAATTTCCTCTCAAACACATAATTATGTAAACACCATAAACTATTAAGGGAACTTTTAAGGACTAATCTCCTCTCAATCTCATAATCACAAGGAAATTCTTGAAACTTTCATTAAAAAGCACCTAAAAGGGCCTAAATGCTATACCAATCATCAAAATCACATTTAAACGCACATACCCACAACTATTAGGTTACACCATCTACAACATCCATAAGTTCACAAACCTACTAAAACTAACTTAGCCACTCATATTAAGAACAATGGCAATAAACTCCATTGGAGAACAAGATAACAAGATAATAATGAATGAACTAGAGATTAGATGAAGAAAAAGTAACAAATGCCCGTTAAACAAACAAAAATGTGCATCAAAATCCTCAAAACATTTACTAAATACCATAAACTAAGCAATAGAATAGTAAAACAAATAGTGAGATCACAATTCTAAACTAAACAATGTTAAAAACCTAATTGTAGCTTGCAATTTCTAATATAAATGTGAGTATATATAGATTTAAGCTATTGATCAATTAATGGGAGGGTCTACCAATCAATCAGTAGACACGTATTATCCCTAGGTTGTCACCATGTTTAATGAAACGTAGCATTTAAGGAGGATTAGGGTTTAGCAGAAAAACCTTAACCCTAATTTCTTTTACCGATCAATCCGTATAATTGAATCCATCCCTGCATATCTTGTTCGAGACACTAACCTCTCCAGCTATCAATCGTCTAATAAGTCATCTCATCCCTAATACTTTAGGGCATACCGGTCAATCATAGCAAGGTTACCGACCAATAACACCCTTCATTTTATCTTTCTTGATCAAATGGTAAGGGTCATTAAGACCAAGGTAACCCTCGTACACCTACATGTAGGATATAAAATGCATCAAACTTGTTTAAAAACAACACTCTTTCATGTATTTTTAACAACTTTACACAAGTTGGTCCATTTTGTGCGTAACCTCTAAATTTATATAATTTTAAGAAGTTT
Organism: Lumnitzera littorea; assembly: GCA_024138015.1. NCBI lineage: Eukaryota > Viridiplantae > Streptophyta > Magnoliopsida > Myrtales > Combretaceae > Lumnitzera > Lumnitzera littorea. The sequence goes on along the minus strand of JAMXBB010000009.1, from coordinate 31,976,088 downwards.
TTGCTAAATTTTATGTACAAATGTGAGCATTAAAGTTGGGAAAAATTGTGTATTTTGAGCAGTGATCACCATTGGAATCATATGAGGGAGTAGGTTTTGGGAGACTTAGTCCTTCAAAGAGAAAGAGAACTAAAGATGGGACAAATTGTTATAAGAAGAGTATTTTATTTCAACTTCTATACTAAGAGAAGAATGCTTTGAGGCATAACATGCACATTGAGAAAAATATTTGTAATTATATTGTTCGTACCATTTTAAATATAAAAAGAAAAACAAAGGACACTGAGAAAATCTAGCCTTGCTCCTAAGCTGCCAATGAAAAGGAAAGCCAACAAGTTAAGGGGATCAAGGATGCCCAACAGGCTAAAGCTGTCACTAAAAGAAAGGTCGTTAAGGTTATCATGTTGAAAAAGCTACCCGATACTTACGAGCATCAATCTGTCAATCCGCTGTTCATTAATAAACGAAGCCCTTGGAAAGAAATGCCAAGAAGGGGAAAACCCCCAGGAATGACAAGCCAAGGGGCAATTCTAGGAACCCCAATGAAGGTAGAGAGGCCCCCTTCAATATTTTAAGCTCAATTACTCATCCTCAAAGGCAAAACACTAAAGTCTTGTTGTAAACCCCGTAAATTTAGCCTTCTAAATATAGAATCAAACCCCTAAACTATAGATGATTTTCTGAAATCAACAGAGCTAGTGAGATTAAAACCGATTAAAACCGATTAAAACCTCAATTCAAAACCTAAAGCGAATATAAAAAACCTTAAATTATCAATTGAACCACTAATTGCATACGAAGACCTTAAAACCCTAAATACATGTAACTGCAAAAGTTAACCTCAAACCTCATCAAAACCCTAAGGTAACAACCAAAGATTTAATCGCGTATAAAATTTTTCAACTCTAAATGTATATAAACACTAAAAATTGTGCCCAAAAGTAATAAAACCCTATAACTATAACTTTGAAAATATAAAAGTACTAATTCACTATACTTCACTCTAAAACCCTATTTGACAATATATCCTTAATATTATATTAAATAATTAGTAAAGATCAAAAATAACTTTCAATCATTCATAAATACATATAATACTAGAGTAATCCATTAGAAACTAGTATACTGCCTTATAGATCACATCCATCTTCCAATTATATAACTAGGTTAGTATTATATACAGTTAAGAGCTTAGTTGATGATTATACTATATATAATAAGTATTAGTACGCTAAATGACACTTTTCATGATAATTACATTAAGTAGTTTACTAAATGATTTATATAGGATATAAATACATAAAGAAAGATCCCATTACCTATTCTTACTATCATTTCAATAAACTATATATTTCCTTAATTTTCTTCCTAATTTTCCCTAATTACTTCATTACATACACTTAGATTATATGTAATTTTAAAATGTTGACCAAGTCAAAGGTTAACTAAATCAACATGATGAAAAGTCAAGAAAATATCATTATCATCTAGATAATTCCTTCCTTTTCTTTAACTTTCTATACTTTTTTTTTCCAACTCTACCCCTCCTCTACCGTCCACTTCCTCCCACCATAGACCCCACTTGTCTTTATTCTTTTAAAACACAAAACAACATAAACAAAACTCTTTTCTCCCCTTTACCAAACTGTAAACCCCTTGCTCTCTCATTTCCTCACTTTCACAATTCTTGCTATCATAAGTCAAGAAGAAAAAGGTATGTTATTATGTACCCTTTCATCTTATTTAGTAGTTAGATGAATAGGTTAGGTTAGTGTAGAAAGCTTATGTAATATATGCATATGTGATGTTGAAGGTAGAAAGTTCCATATTTATGCTTAGAAGTGTAGCAATCCTTAGATAATTGGAAGAAGAACATATGTATATATATACTTAAGCATGTGAACATAGGAATAAACTTAATAAATACATGTATGAAGACTCTTGTACATAAGTACCCATTATGTACATAACCTAAAATGAGGTATATACTAACTATACATATATATACCTTGCTAAATAAGCCCTTAAAGTGCAAAAATATGAAATTTGTAAAACTTTCTTAATAGAGTACTCTAGGCATACGAAAATACATATAAAAATACATTTGCCACCATATGTGTATATGGGTATGTATACTAGTATACATATAAATACACGAGTATATATACTAGTATGTTAGAAGTATAAGTATATATATGTAATATATGTGTAAAGTATATGAATACATAAAGATAAATATATATATGTAATGGATGATTATATAAACAATGAAATGACATAATCAAATGATAACATAAGCGATTGATGACATAAGCGATGACATAAGTCTCTAAAATAATAAACCATAAGATCATCTAAGTGTAAGAATTAATGGCTAATGAAATCATTAACTACTAAAATAAAACATAAAACTAACCAATAGGAATAATTAAGCTTCAATAGTTAAAATTTTAATAAATTTAATTCATATTATAAAACATAGGTCTTAATGTTCAAAACAGACATCATCGTATGAATATGCGTTCGAAAACAATGAAAAATGACTATAAATTCATAAATATCGAAAATAAAATAAAAAAGTTACATACGATTAACAATTAGGTTTAATCAAATAAAAATTGATAGTAATCTAATTAGAATTAAGTAGATAGATATCTAGAACCGTAAGTTAATTTAATTACTTATTATCCCTATTATCTTGTAATGATCAGATGATCCCGACGAGAGCGAAGATCTTCCGATTGATTATTACGACTAGAGCGAGTTGTCATTGTCAAGTGAATACTCCCAATGACTCTATACATGTTTATATTTATAGTTAGTGCACTTAAATTGAATATTAATAACTTGACGCATAAGGTTTCGGGATATGCATGTGCTTGATATCGATTGATTACTATGAGAAATATTGTTAAATACGATGATTGATGATTTAATTATATGATTAATTGTTACATGATTTGGATGGTTTGCTGATATTGATTGATCACCTCATAATTTGACTTAATTATATTTGGCTTATCTTAAATTCAAAGAGGTATGCATTATCCATGCATTGCATTACTTATTCCGACCATCACTTCACGCAGAAGTAAAGAGAAGCCTTACGAAAGTTGTTTATATATATTAAAGTGTTTCTATACGGTACACTCGTACAACATGACCTTACCCAAACCTACGAGCTTACTAGGTGATGGAGATGCCAACCGTATGACTGAGGGTCGAGTTTAGAGATCTCCGCTGTAGAGTGTTAGTGTGGACTACAGGGGCCGCCTCACCGCTAGGCTTAGGATTTTATATACTACTGGATTTTCAAAAATAAAAATGCATTTTGTAAAATATAGAATTCAAAGTAATGGTTAAAAATCCAAGTGCTAGAGCCCGGTTGTAATTGGTGCTAATATCTCTCTAACCCTTATCTCAAAGGGCATTAAAATCCGATATTATATGTAGCAAGGGTCAATTACATATATTGTTTGGCATACTACGTGTGCATACATTCATATGAATGTAACAATTTGTTTAATAACTTATTTGCCAGTATAGTATGAGGAATAGCTTACTAAGCTCTTGTAACTTACCCCCCAATAGTTTTTATTTTGCAGGTGCTAGATATTTGAGCATGGATTAAGAATTAAGCATTAAGTGAGTATATTGATATGTTTTAGAAGTTAGAATTAGAGAAAGATTGTATTCCTCATTTAAAGCTTTAAATGTTACCACTACTTATGTATTTAGATTTGGTAACTTCAATAAGTTGAATTTTAAGTTTATACTATTTGATCTTATCATTTAGTAGGGGATACCGATTCTTTGCAGTTTTGAAGAATTGTGGAATATTGGATATCTATAATTATTTATATTTTACAATATATCAATTAATTAACAATTCAGAAACCCTAATGATAAATTATTTACAATTTTACAATCTCTAACTTGTAAGGCAATTTTCGTATTATAGGTGCACAAATGATATGGAAATTTTAGACAATCCTACTAAACCCCCCTTTAAGGTCCTAATACTTATAGTTCTTCCCGTGCTAGAACTTCAGTACTACTGATCATGCCTTAGGGAATGGTTGAGTAGCACCGGGGTTGCTCGAGGGCATTCGCCTACCTTAGGACATTTAACCACTAATAAACATGGTCAAGCTTTGTCAAATCTCCAAATCTAACAACTAATTGCATCTTGCTACCTTTGGCTGTTACAATGTGAGTTTTTCCAACCTCTTAGGCTTAAGCTTAGTAACCTTATTCTCCAACTTCGCTTTAATTTCTCAAAACTCCCAACACTAGATGATGATAGTAGAGGCTTTAGATGAGGATAAGAAAGCTATAAGTTTTCTATTCTAACTTACCTTTCAATTTTACTTTCATTTTCTTGAACTAACAATTCCACTTTTCCCTAGATCGCTAGGAAGCTAAGAACTAGGTATCTAGTGTAGAGGCTAAGAAGAAGAACCTCCAAGCAAAATGAGGCAATGAAAAGGCCAAGTTGGAGGAAGAGAAGATGAGGATAGAGGAGCTTAAGGCTTAGAAGGAAAAGGTAGAAAAAGATGCCAAGGCATGAGAGGAAAAAGAGGTTACCCTAGCAAAGAAGTCACCCACTTACAAAGCTCATATAAGGAGCAAAAAATAAAGATGACAAAAGTCAAGAAGAAGTAAAGTTCTTTATACCAAAGGGCTTATGACAAAGCATACCAAGATATCCAAGAGAGTAAGGAGTATGAGAGTTTGATGCGGCAAAAAGTGTTGGATAGAATAAACTTAGCTCGAGGGGGGAGATCCTCATTCACCATCCTGATTATGATTTAAGCTACTTAACCTTCACCGGACAAGATTAGGAAAATGAAACCTTTACTGATGAGGCCAATGCTAGTGAGGTTGAAACAGAGGAAAAGCTAAGTGAAGATGTAGACACTCTTGTAGCTAATTCCCCCAACATACAAGAGCAAAGTGATACTCTTAAGGTCCTAAAAGTGCCTACTCCTGATTGCACAATCAATTCTCAACCTGACTCTACTCAAGACTTTGATAATTAAGCTATTGCTACAGACCAAGCTCAAGAGAAAAGATTTTCTCGTTATTTATTTTATTGCTATTGATAAAGATTTGTTCCTAGGTCGGTATGCCGACCTTAATGGTATGTAATGACTTTACTAAGATTCCTTATGACACTTTTCCTTTTGGACTTTAAGATCATTTCTATATTGTTGAACATCCGTATAATTATCTGTTAGCTTCTTCTAATGAATTTTGCAATTTTAGTTGTGCTCATGAACTTTAACTTGCTCATCAATTGACTTGATATTTGTTACTTCATCATCCATGTATGTTATAGGACTTAAAGTAAGAGTCTCACATTCTAGTAGTTCAAGGGTCCTCAATAAGACCCCATGTAATTGATTTAAAAGCCTTGCAATAGTAATAGATTATTTATCTAGAGGTGTTTGTGCCTCTAGGCTTATAATTAACTAATTACCTGGCATAGTTAGTTTAGAACCTTAGGTTTGTCACTAATTAATAGCTTAAGAACTCTAAATGCCTCATTGTCCATTTACTGGACTTAGAGCAACCAAGTTTGTAATAGCCCATTGCCTATTTATTAGACTTAAAGTGCCATTCTCGCCATCGGCTAAAGACTTAGGGATACATACTAGCTCATCACCCTTAAAAGGATTTATAGCTACCATACATGTCCCTCTTATAAGAGCTTAAGGCTTTCACATCTCATCATCCTTTCTTAAAACTTAAAGATATACGGATATCCTTTTCCCATTGCCCATCAAATATGGGACTTAGGGATTTAGCAATTTATAGTTTGCTTGTTGCCCTTTACTAAGGCTTAAAGACCTTTTAAGCTCTCCTTATTATAGAGATTAAGTAAAGATCATATATTTGTTTATTAGTAAGTTTATGTTCTTACAATAGGCATTATAATAAGACAAAGCAAAGTATAGAATAAAACAATGTCAAACAACAAATACTTCATTATATAGAATGTTGGAAATAAATTAGATCAATCCATTGGCTCTGACCTTTCAAAACTAACACATACATAAAGAGAAGAATAAAACTTGATAATCAAAAACAAACAAACTCCCTAGCAAGTCTATGGAATTGGTCTACTTACCATCACATCATAATTTACATAACCACCAACATTGAAACATGATAAAAAGAAAACACACAAACAATCAGAACAGACTTATTTTCTTCTCTTCTCTAGATATCCATCATTCAAAGTATGGTCTAAAGTTGTCAACATTCCACACCATAGGAATCGGTTGTCTATCAAGACTTTCTAACTTGTAGACATGTCCATTCCTTATCACCTCCTTCACTATGATGGGATCCTTTTAAGTAAGGGTGAGTTTCCCTTGGCATTCCCTTACTCCTAATACTTCAAGTTTCCTATATACTAAATCACCATGTCCAAAGCACTTATGCCTAACCTACTGATCATAGTACAAAGCCACTTATAGTTGATAAGCAATGAGATGAGCTTTGGCTAATGCATGTGTTTCATAAATAGTATCCAAATTAGCTCAAAGGCTAATGTCATCATATTCGAGGTTGTATGCTTGAACCCTTACACTGTCCAATTGCAATTCAATTGGCAATACTACCTATGACCTAAAAGCAAATTGATATGGGGCATGACTTGTTAAGGTCCTCTACATAGTCTTATACCCCACAAAGTGTTAGGCTGCTCGTCTATCCATTTGCTTCCAACTTAGTTTACCCTTTTCTTCAAACTTCACAATATAATGTTGTTCACTGCCTCTACCCGAACATTGCTTTAAGGTTACATAATAGATGTATAACATAGCCTAATCTACTAAGCTTCGTAGAATTTCTTAAATTTATCATTATTAAATTGTGGCCCATTATTTATTATGATAGCATAGGGTATCCTAAACCTACTCAAAATGTTACTAACCGCGAAAGCCTCAATGGTTCATTTTATTATGCTTGCTACAGCCTTAACCTCAACCAATTTAATGAAGTAGTCCATTGTCATAATACTACATCACCTCTACTTCGTCATCTTTAAGAATGGACCTAATATGTCCAATCCCTACTGAGCAAAAGGCTAAGGACTGGTGAGACGAATCAAGTATGAGCTCGAAGCTCCCTCTAACAAAGCATTCCTTTGACACTGTTCACATGTTTGAGATTGGCAAAGTTCATTCTTCCTCATTGTAGGCCACTAATACCCTAGTTACAATGCTCTAACATACATAGCCACGGCCTTGATATGGTTACTGCATACCCCAGAGTGCAAATGGGAAAGAACTTACTCTGCTTTAAATGGTCATAAGCATCTTAAGTACGACATGCTCAGGCCCATTTTGTACAAATTTCAATCAATTATGGTAAAATTGGCTACCTTACAAACAATTCACCAAACCTTCTTAGTATCTTGAGGCAAAGTCCCATTCTGTAGATACTCTAAAATAAGATCCATCCAATAATAATCTAGATCCTTTTGTTAAACCTCTAAACATTCCACTAGTCTATCTTTCCTGCTCTTCTCTAGCAAATATTCGATGAAGATCCTTTCTTCCTAATTCAATAAGCCTGTAAAAGCTAGCTTAGACAATTTGTCTACTACATAATTCTTCATCTGTTTGATCTTCATCAATTGCTAGGTCTTGAAATTTGAACCAATCTCCTTTACCAATTGTAGATACTTAATTGTGTTCTCATCTTTGGTCATACTACTCCCTGCAACTTTATTAACTACCAGTTGATAGTCAAAAAACATGTTTAAACACTTTGGCCTAACCACCTTAGCCAGCTTCATCCCAACCAATAGTACCTCATATTCCAACTCATTATTATTAGTCGGGAATCTAAATTTCAAGGTATAAGAAATCTGAGCTCCCATTAGACTAATTAGGACTAAACTTGCTCCACTTCCCCCAATGGTCAACAAACCATCAACACACAACTTCCAAGTTAGTTGTTTTATGTCTAGAATAGAACTCTCAGTATCCATAAATTCCACTATAAAATCTGCCAAGATCTAAGCCTTATACGCCTCTCTAAGTAGCTATTGTATCCTAACAGCACTAAGTTCTAAGGCATATTTCACCATGCATCCTGAAGCATCTAGCTTGTTTAAAGCTTGCTTCAAGTGTTGATCAGTTAGAATTATGACCTAGTGAGCTTCAAATTAAGGTCAGAACTTCCTAGCAGCCACGGCAATGGCCAAAACAAACTTCTCTAATTTTATGTATCTTAACTTTAGTCTTAGCAAAACATGGCTTACATAATAAACTAACCTATGCATCTATCCATATGCTCGTACAAGCATGGAAGAGAGAGTTCGATCACTTACAAACAAGTATATTTAAAGAGTTGTCCCTTAATAGGCTTTGATAAGATTGGAGGTTTTGTAAAAAATTCTTTCAAGGCCTTAAAAGCGTTCTCACAATCCTCAGTCTATTGAAATTCAAACGAATTTCCTAAAACTCTATAAAACTCTACATACTTTTCAGCACCATTAAAGACAAACCTATTTAATATTGTCAATCTACTGGTTGGCCTTTAGACCTCCTTAATAAACTTCAATCACTCTATGTCAAGCACGGCCTAAATCTTCTCTAGATTGGCTTCAATCTTATACTATGCCACCATAAAACCTAAGAACTTCCTCGAAGATGCATGTAACACACATTTCTATGGATTCAATTTCATATTGTATTTCCTTAATGTATCAAAGGTCTCTTAAAGGTTGGCTAGGTAATCATCATTTGTTTTACTCATGACTATCATGTTGTTTACATAAACCTCAATATTCCTATGTATCTAAGGCTTAAACATCTTCGTAACCAATCTTTGATATGTAGCACTTGCATTCTTTAACTTGAATGGCATGACTTTGTAACAATAAGTTCCAAAGTTTATAATGAAAGAGGTGTACGGCTAATCAGAGGGATGCATCTTTATCTTATTGTACTTGGAAAACACATCCATGAAACTTATCAAGGCATGTCCCAAGGTTGAACTAGCCATCTAATATATCAAAGGCAGGGGAATATAATCCTACAAACATGCTTTATTCAAGTCAGTGAAGTGGATGCACATCCTCCACTTTCCATTGGCCTTCTTCACTAAAACACAACTTGTGAGCCATGTGGGATAAAGGTCTTCCTTAATAAAACATACCTTCAACAACTTATGTACCTCTTCCATTATAGCCACTTGCTTCTCTAAGGTAAAATGTCTCTTCTTTTACTATACAACCTTTATGCTCAAGTCAATATTCAATTTATGGGTGATAAACTCTTTAGGTATTCCAAGCATATCAAAAGGAGACTAAGTGAAGATATCCTGTTAGCTTGGATAAAACATACTATGTATTCCCTCAAGTTAGCTAGCATATTGGCTCTGACCTTGGTAGTATGCTCAAGACTGTCACCGAGCTGAATTATCAACGTTTCCTCTACAAGTTCTCTACTTACTTACATATGACTACTCAAACCTTGCTTAATATTTCAAACCTGATCCCTCTTCAAGGCCTTCAAATACAAAGCTTAGGCTAGCTACCGATCTCCGTAACATGTTCCTATCCTAGTTGGAGTGGGAAATTTTTCCTTTTGGTGGGTAGTTGACACAACCATCTTGAATGTGTTGATGGAAGGTCAGCCCATTATACCATTATAAGGCGAAGAGCAATTCACTATCACAAAATCAGTTTCCCTTTTAACTATGTTCCATCATCCTCGATTTGTATGGTCAAGGTGACCACTCCTTACACCTTAACCGATTAATTGTTAAATCCTTACAAATTATATTTATATAGTTGCATCTTTATGTTTCCAAGCTTAGGTGCATTTAAACAATTAGTGGTGATTTAAAGTATGTAGAGATTAAGGGTGATTCTAAGAAGATGAATAGGTACATTTAAAACAATCACTAAGATATTGAGCCTTTTATAAAGTTTGTATTATTGTAAGTTTATTAGTGAAAATATTTATTCAATTTCATACATGTTGTACTAATCTAAATTATGACTCATTTAGTAAGGGAATTAAAGATGAACTTTTAACAAAAAACATAGACAACATATAGTGGCAAATAAATGAAGAATTTCCCTGATGGTTGCAAGAGAAAGTGTGCATGAATTTAATGATAATAAATTTTTAAAGTACATTTGATATTTTATATACAAATCAACTTATTCTTTTCTATTATAGGCTTCAAAGTCAAAACAAAATAATCCAACCATGGTACCGGATAGCTTTTTCTCAATAGCATATGGACTTTCAAATCTAGCATGTGTTTATTCTAGATGCATTTTTTGAATGGTGTAAAGTTTTTTACTAAAGAATGTGATTCATTAAGATCAAGCTATAAATGGCCACATTTTTTCTTATTTTATGTTACTTTTCAATTACTTAGTGAAGGATCCTTATCTAAGTTTTTAAGATATTTGTGAAGGTTATAGACTTTTTGGTTGACTTGAGTTGAATGCTTAACAATTTTAATATGAATATATTATGTTTGTTTTTTATATGTTTCCAATGAATAAATGCCATACCTATTGATTTAAACTTAAAAATTATTATCACCGTAGAACTCATTAATTCACAATCTTAACAATCATTTTTGTTTGAAAGCTAGCTTCTTTTTCCTTAGGATTACTAAATTAGTTCATGACATCTAGTTGGCTTTGTGACCTTTTGAACTATATTATGATATAACACTAATCTTTTTTCCTTCACTTATAGGCAAAGAGAGTAGAGTTGCAAATCAAGTCTTGGCAAATCAAGAATGAGAATGGTCATTATCTAAAAGAAATATAATATCACAAGTTTTGGGGCATGGGTTTAGATACCCTCATAGTCTTGGTCATGGTAGGCCAAAACCTACTAAGGTTGATGCACACAATAAATCTTCAATCCCATTGCAAGATAGACCAAAAGCTCTATGTTTTGTGGAGAGGTTTATGACATTGGAAGAACTTACTTGATTGAAAAAATTAGTAAATCAACTATTTAGACAACCATCAATATTACCTTCCACTACAATGATCTGGAATCTCATATGCAAGCACTCAAGAATTAAAAGCTATAGAAAAAAAAAATAGCATAAATTTAGCATTAAGCATAATTTTAGTCTTACTTGTAAGACCGTAAACATGCATCCTTAAACCTTCTCCTTCAAAAACTTGTGATGTCGAAGAAAATTTTATCATATTCAAACAATTACAACCATAATCAAACATCTATTAAACAGAAACAACATTACATGGATTATCAACACAGATCATCCTCAAATCATTAACAAAAATAAGTATAAATAGCTTGTTAACAAGCATCAAACTTTTTACTCAAACTCATCATTGCTAGAAGCTACAAATTCAACTTCCTCTTTTGATCCCAAGAAACCTTCATCATTACCATCAGTAAAATTATTTACTTCATTTATTTGCTTATGTATATCTATTTGTTGCTCCTATCACAAAATTTCCTCCCCATCAACTTCTCTCATCTCTATTGGACTAATATCAATAAATATTTTATCTATTCGAATGAAATTGGCACATCTCTATTGCTAAAAAGCAATTTCTACACCATTGTTTCCCTCGTCATTGTTATCATAAATGAAAACATAAAATAATCCTTTATTGTAAAATGAGCAATGATGTGCCTTTTGTACAACATACCAGTTACCACTCTTATATGCTAAATCCTTAATATAAATCACTTAGTCGACTTGATCTATGAAAGCATATGAATCATTTTCATACCACATCTTACTAGTATTAGTACTTGTAAGATTATCCTCCACAAAAACAAGTTTGTGCCTCTTTAAATCATATCATACACATTTGAAAAGGTAAAATTGAAAGCCTAAGAGATATTTTAATTCTTTCACATCAACTAAATGACCATATAACGTTAAAGATTCACCCTTATGATAACCCTCCACACAAACACCACTATTTTGTATGGAGAGTGAATCACGTTTTTTAGTCAAAAACTTTACACCATTCAAAAAATACGTCCAAAGTAAACATATGCTAGATTTGAAAGTTTGCATGCTATTGAGAAAAAGCTATCGAGCACCATGGTTGAATTATCTTATTTTAACTTTGAAACCTATAATAGAAAAGAATATGTTAATTTGTATTTAAAATATCAAATGTACTTTAAAAATTATTATCATCAAATTCATGCGCACTTTTTTCTTGTAACCATCTAGGAAATTTTTTATTTATTTGCTATAGTATATTGTCTATGGTCTTTACTAAAAGTTCATCTTCAAATTCCAAATGAGTTATATATTAGATTATTATACGACATGTACAAAATTAAATAAATGTTTTCATTGATAAACTTACAATAATACAAACCTTATAAAAGGCTCAATCTCTTCACAATTGTTTAAAATGTATCAATTCATCTTCTTGAAATCATGCCCAATATCCACTACTTTAAAGCAATTGAAGATCTAACTCTTTGTCAAAACACTAAGAATTGATTATGTTGTTGAACCTCACAATCATATAAATGAGGAAATCAATTGAATCTTGTCGCAACTCTATCGATAAAGAGTACAAAATATTAAACATTTACGTAATATGTATGCCATAACTATGGAAACTTCAGGTCGAACTTTATTTCAAACCATTACCTTTAATCCACAAAGATAGTGCTCAACTGGATACACCCATCTATGTCGCACCGACCCCACTAATCATGCTTATTAAGAAAGGCATACCACCAAATGCACCACAATAATGGAAATGCAGGAGAAAATATCATTTGGAACTTGCACAAAGTGAAAATAATACAAAACTTTTAAAAGGCTTAATCTTTTCACAATTGTTCAAAATTTACCAATGCATCTTCCTGGAATTACCCCCTATATTTACATACTTTGAAGTAGTTGAAGGTCTAAATCTTTGTGAAAACACTGAGAATTGATAATGTTGTTGAGCCTCTCGATCATATAAACGAGGCAATCAATTGAATCTTGCCTCAACTCCATTAAGATAAAGAGCACAATACATCAAAATTCACATAATATGTATGCCTCAACTATGGAGCCTTCAAGTCAGGCTTTATTTTAAACCATTACCTTTAACTCATAAAGATAGTGCTCAATTGGATACATCCATGTATATTGCACTAGTCCCCCTAATCATGCTTCTCAAGGAATGCTACCTCCAAATGCACCATAATATCAAAAAATGTCAGAAGAATTATCATTTCAAACTTACATAAAGTGAAAATAATGCTTTCCTCCAAAGTAAGCAAAGTATCCATCTTCAACTCTTTAGCACACAACTTATAGAAAAATTTGGACAATTGACTAATTGTATTATAAATATCATTATCCAATTAACCACAAAGACCAATAGGTATAATACGCTGTAATAACACGTGGGAATCATGACTTTTAGTCCTTTCAACTTCCCATCACCATGACTTGAGGCATTTGATATATTTGCAGCATACCCATCAAGAATACACACCTCCTTTAAGAAATCATAAAGATCATTTACTTTCTTTGGAGGTAATGTAAAGCTTACAACTAGTTCAATTAGCTTTTCACCTACATGACGAAGGTGCAATCTTTCCTAATTTGCATTTCTTTAAGAGCCAAATAGGCTTTCTCAATGTCCTTTGTTTTCCCTTTTATATTTAAAACAATACTAACAATATTATAACAAATATTTTTCTCAATGTACACGACATCAAGATTATGTCTCAAAGCATTTTTCACCCAGTATAGAAGATCAAATAAAATACTCCTCTTACACCGATTTGTCCCATCTCTGATTCTCTTCCTTTTTGAAGGACCAAGTTCTTTCCCTAAATTCACTCCCTCATATGATTGTAACAAAAATATTATTTGCTCCATAGACACAATGAGGTGGTGGCCAGCGGTGGCCAATTCTCCAAAGAACCATCAAATTTACAACTATGATGCTGATAATCATCTTCTTAAAGGTATCTTTGATTGCCTATGTAAAGTATTTTGTCTTATCTATATGAACTACTAATGTGAACATTGAACATTGGATAAGCATCATAACCTCTAGTAGTCCAATCAGAAATATCACCATACATGAGGAAGTCGTAAATTGTCTAAAATAAAGCAACATGCAATTGGAACATCTCTTTTACAATCACATCATATGTCTTAACACTAGAGTACCAAAATTACTTTGATTCATTTACCAAAGGTTGGAGAAAAACATCAATTTTTTTACCTAGCGATCGAGGACCAAGAATTATTAATGACAACAAGATATAAGGATATTTCATATATTTCTAAGAAGGCATATTGTTAGGAAATAATAGAATGAGCCAAATAATATATGAGTTACTCATATTAACAAATGGATTAAGTCTATCAATGGCAAGACCAAGTCTAATATTACGTAGATCTACAATAAACCATGAAAATTATGTATCAAAACCCTTCCAAATAACAGAATTCGATGGGTGTCTTAAAAGATTCACTCCTTCACATATTCTTCCTTGTGTCATCTCATATCTTTTGCAATTTTGTTAGACATAAACAACCTTTGCAATCTAGATTTCAAAGGAAAATAACAAATAACTTTTTCCTTTTTCCTTGTGCCTTCCTTCCACCTTGATGTGTTACATTGTAGACAGCTATTTAAGTTACTAAATTCTTTCCAAAATGATATGCAATCATTTTTACATGCATGAATTGATTGCACGTCCATACCAAGATCAAACAACATTTTTCTTGATTCATAATATGTAGAAGGCAATATCTCACCTGCTGGCAATATCTTGTACTTTAAAAACCCTAACCACTTATTAAAGGTTTTTATCGACTGCCGAAGTTCCAATTTCATATGTAACATTTCAATAATAGTAGTTAAATGAGAGAATTTTTTACACCCAAGAAAAACTTCCCTTTGAGCATCCTCTAAGAGAATACTGAAACTATAATCTCCTTCATATCCTAAATTGTATGAAGAATCATCTTCCATTGCAACAATCTCTCTAACAATTTCATCAATAATAGCTTAATCAAGAGATTCATCAAACAAGTATTATCTTCATCATCAAAAATGCCCTCTTTGACTTTAGATGTAACACTATATGTAGACCTAAGATCCACTATACAGTGATAAATCCATTTCTCACACCACAAAGCCATTCCTCTATCAATCAAAAGAGCCGCAATTGTGCTAATGGGATACCTTCTTATGTTAAGACAATCGCAGCATGGACACAAAATACATTCATCCTTCAATCACTTTGATTTTGTGCAATCTCCAAAAATTTCTCTACTCAACCATGTATTCATCTAATTATCAATTGTGAATAAATCGCCAAGATTTGTCATTCATCTATCGATTTTGGTTTATTAATTATTGTTAGATGAAAATAAATATTTAATTACAAAGATGAACACCATATATTTATATATACATTTGAAATATAGTACTAAAGAAGACATACATAAAACTTAATAATTACTTCAAGATAATTTCTTGTAAAAATGTTTTATTCTCTGATAATTAAAGTTTTACTCAAAAGGTACAAACAATAGGTGAAATGTATAGTAAAAGATCATCATCAATCACAACTCAATTGATGTCTCCTATATGCAAATTCTATGAAGATAATAAGACTAAAGACTAATTTATTCTCAATATCTCAAACATTACATATGACAAAAGTTTAAGTTATAAGTATCTAAGCGAGTTCATAGGTAGTAGAGTTGAAAGGAGAATGTATATGGACTTTCCGCAAATCTAGTGAAGGCAAACTATAATAATTATGAACAAGCAAGAAGGTATCGCAAGGAAGCAACTATAGCACTAAGCAATAAAATTTTTTCTATCTAACTTCTTGCGAAAAGAAGATAGAAAAGGTCTCCTTCTAGAGTACTATAATGCAATGATTTTTCTTAGTAGAGTTTTCCCTAAATGAACTATTAATTAGTGATATTATTGGCTTCTCACTGTAATCAGTTTGAAATTCCTTATTTGGGTAAAATAGACATATATAAATGTACATAGAAAAACCTAAGTAATAATTTAGCAACAAATATTCCATATAGCAAGAATATTAGAATGGAGCCAAATAGTTGTCATTATCAAAATAATGACATCAATCACATTGATTAACTTATTCTACATTCCAACAAAACGGAAAATTGTTAAAGAACACTATTTAGAGTACAAGAGAACTATGAAAATATGATAAATTAAATTACCTTGATAACTAAGCCTTAAATCTTCGATAACCTAATAATTAACAAAAAAATGAAATTAGAAAAGTACACCATAATCTATATATATATTTAAAGAGAACAAACAACTTGCTTTGTCAAAGTCAATTGAAAATGAGGGTACCCTATCTTAACAATTCCATAATAAAAGAACTATAACTAATCTAGTTTAATTTTCCATTCTTAGAAAACACTAAAGGAAGCAAATTGAACAGAATTAAATTAAAAAAGAAAGTAGTAAAGAAGAAATTGATTTATTGGAATGTTTAAAACCATCTTATCTCCCTCCTTGTATTGACATTTAGTAATATATGATCCTGTGTATTTGTAATTCTAGTCTCCTATGTGGTAAAATCAGCTCCTATAGGATCCAAATGATGACCATGTTTAATGTGTCATAAAACTTGTGAAGTGGAAACTAAAATGACCATACATGACACATAATTCACAAAACCTAATATATGTTTTTTTGTGAGTGGACAAAACCATTAAGTTGATGTATGTTTTGTATGATGAACTATTGCATAATATATAATAAATCCTAATTTAGCCAAACAGGGCAGAAATTTTTCTAAAAATGATAGAATTGAAATTTGCTTAAAAAAATGAAGTACACATTTCTTAACTTGATATGTAATTATCCAAACTTTTGAGAAATAATTACCTAAAACTTATGAAAAATAGAATCAGTACTTTCTAACTAAACTAAAAGGAAATTTCTTTACTGCGCATGTAATTGTTTGAATATTTGAGTTATAATTTCCCAAAAAA
This sequence comes from Lumnitzera littorea, assembly GCA_024138015.1. Classification (NCBI taxonomy): domain Eukaryota; kingdom Viridiplantae; phylum Streptophyta; class Magnoliopsida; order Myrtales; family Combretaceae; genus Lumnitzera; species Lumnitzera littorea. The sequence goes on along the minus strand of JAMXBB010000009.1, from coordinate 31,959,075 downwards.
ATTATGAAAATGATTGAATTAATTGACACTTGTTTTCACAAATAGAAGCATGTCATTCATTGTATATGTGATTATCCGCATGTTACTCTTAACTCAAATAGAGTAGAAGCCATAATAGAATGTCACAAGAAACGTAACAATTCATAGTCCACAATGTCATTGCTTCCCCAAAACATTTAACATCATCTCTTGACTTAAGGTTCAAAAAGTAACATGTACACTTCATTGAAATCAAACACAGATGAAAAAAGAAAACAAATTCTAAAAAATCAAAATTATCACTTCAATTTATAATTCGCTTAAATATTTAAATGCCCCAAAAGATAAAAGATAGCACGATCAGAAATCCCTTGTCAAAGAGAAATATTAAAGCAAATAAAAATCCAAAACTCCTTATCTTCTCCAAAACATGGACAATAGAATATAGCGAATTAAATATACTTTAACAATCTCAAAATCTGAATAATTCTTCTGAAAAAGTAAAGTCACAAGAGATGACCAGAGAATATGTTATAGGATGAGAAAGAAATTTTGAAAGAGAATCTATTGCTCCATTTGACAAACCCATTCCTTGCCTGTTAAATGCTCATAATGAAATTTAAGCATTTACAAAACATAACGTGTAAATTAAGTTGGATTAAACAAGATAAACATATTTTTTAAAAAAAAAATCTTATATCTAGGAATTAAAAGCATAAAGGAAGGGAAAAATTGAAAGGAAAAAAAAATGTATACTTTCTTTATTTTGAGGTGATGATATTGCTAGAATATAGATTGTCACCCCAACCATAACTAGGGTTAATTGTATCTGGACATATGGAAGACAAAAGATGAAATCCCTATACCCAAAAAAAGAAAAAAAAAATTCTCACCTAAAAAGAAGAAGACTCACCTTAATACAAAAGGATAGAAGACAATAGCCAAAATAAATAAAATCTGCTAGAAGGATCCATTGACATAATCATGGACTCGAAAACAATAATATTAATTGCAAAGAAAAAGAAAGAAAAGAAAATATATTGGTGACATTCTTTGAGTCGATACAGATACAGAGAGACATCATGGGGGGAAAAATTAGGGTAAGCGGAATATATGGGATATTGGGAGAGAGAAGGATAGAGAGAGTGGGAACACGAAAAGTAAAGAAGAGGGGGAAATTTTTTAAGTAAGTCTAGATTACTATTTAATTATATAGGCCTAAATACATTTCTTTTTCAAATGTGCAATAAATAGCTTTATTTTAACCCATTGGAGCTCATTTGACTAAGCAATGAGCCATATAACTCCGCAACTTGAATAGCATTATAGACATTTGATTAAGTATGGTGTAAGTCTTTAGAGTTGTAGTACCAAATCTAAACATTGAACTGATTGAAGCAACTTTCTCTCCAACTATTTAGAGAGAGAATATTTTTTGTGTAAGGGTGGTCCCATCCATGATTATAGTGGTTTTCTTTCTATTTTTTGCTTTGCAGTATGCTTGCTTCATGATATTTGCTCGTTCTACTCATTCAAAAACACTTTTCTACACTATTTCATACATCTTAGGTGCATCATTATAGATTACTTTTCATATCGGTCCTCAAATTATCTTAGTTCATTAGCATATCGTATCTATGTCTGAATCATACTAGTGATATAAGCATTATCTCAGTATTTATCTTGTCCAAGACCTCCTTTTTCTTCATTGTTATTTTTTCTTTAGTTGATTGTCTTTTGTCATGCTTTTGTTAATATTTTGCTCCTTGCATCTATCGCTTTATGTTGAGTATTTTTTCCTTCTTGTGTCTTTTATGGCTATTTTTGTGTAGCGTTGTTATTTTGATATCTATGCTTTCTTCCTTTTCTCTCTTCTATGTCTCATTGGTTTTTTGTCTCTTTGTATAAATCATGTCACGATCTACTACTAACTTAAGTGGAGGTCCTCCTCATTCCAATCTAATTGATAATTCTTCTAAGGATGGAGTGGATCTAGAAGACAACATAGAATTGATCAGTGAAAATGAACATCTAATGATTGGAAGAGTAATGTGTGATAAGTTTTTAAATAAGCAAAGGGTTTTGAACATTCTTCCAAAAGCTTAGAAGGAGTTTGGTGGAGTGAAATGTTCTATTATGAATTTCAATTTATTTTTGTTCACTTTTGAAGCTTTTTTTATAGCACAAGAGGTTATGTTGAATGGCCCTTAGGTAGTTATGGGGCATTGTTTAGCCATGGAGGAATGGAGAGCGGGTTTACATGTGGAGGATGTACAGTTGAATCATGTAGTCTTTTGGATCCAAATCTATTGATTGCAACTAGATCATCTATCAATTAATAATGCAAATAAACTTAGAGCTTTAGCTAGTATGGTAGTGGGTGTAGATCCTATTAAATTACCAAATGGCATGAGGAGGAGTTTTCTTAGAGTGAAGGTTAAAGTTAATATTTTACGGCCTTTGAAATCAAGGTCATGGGTAAATAGGAAAGATAGCACAAAGTATTAGGTAAGCTTTCGATATGAGAGGTTATCTAACTTTTGTTTTGAGTGTGGTTTATTGGGTCATGTAAGTAAGTCATGTTCTAATGATAAAAGAATGGGTAAGCAGTATGGTAAGGTAATGAGAGCTTTGGTATTTGAAGATGTTGTATGCAAGGAAGAGGTAAATGTAAAATAAGGATAGAGTTAAGGAGTAGGAAGGCAAGGAGGATGTAAATTCCAATTGTGATAGTGAAAAGGTTATTCTTAATAGTAAGAATGTACTTGAAGTGTTGGGGTGTAATGCTTATTGTCCAACTATGACTTCTCAACTTCCTATGTCTACACCTTTGGAACTTGTCTCTCCTTCCATTTCTTCTTTAGAGCTGTTGCTACTAGCAAGCACTATTCCAAAACGCCCTCATAGTTTTACCTGCCACGACAATAGTTTGAATATTGTCAATCCTTGATCACCTAATACCTTTTTTTTTTTTTTAACCAAATGCCTCTAGCCATTCGAATACCAATCCACTTTCACCCTTTCCCTATGTCTCTGAAGCATATCTTCTTATACCTTCATCTCATCCGAAAGTCAATACTACCTATAACACCATACAACCTTTATCATTTATTAATTTGCTATCGGCTAAGTCATCGGATAACTTAAAACCTGTTCTAGAACCTAATGATGAAGTTGGCAAAGAAGTACCTAATGAGGCTTTAACTATTGTACAGGAAAGCTATAGAGGCCCCAGGCATTTGGCGTTATAAGATATGCCTTCATATGATTTGTCCATTGCTATCAGAAAGTAAGTGGAAGCTCCTAGTGGTTTGGCTTCATCTTTTAGTCATTTATCCCTAAAAAGAGAAAATGCTTGTATTATGGACAATGTGAATAAAAGAGTGAGAGTTGCTATTGAGACAATAAAAGTGTGTGAGGAAGTGTCAAGAAAAATTTCAAAAAAGCAAAGAAAAAAAGGGAACAAGCAGTTTAAAAAAGAAAAAAGAGTGTTAAAAAAATAGTAAAAGGAAAAAGAAGTGTGTGTATTGAAAAATCCTTTAATCTTGTAGACGTTTTTATGGTAACTTTTGATTTTGGTTACGGTGGTGGCTAGTCCTCAATAACCACACAAGGGCCATGATGTTTCTTTCTTGGAATTGTCAAGGACTTGGGTCTCCTTTGGCAATTCATCATCTTGACGACTTAATTGTCAAGAATAATCTTTGCATTGTATTTTTAATGGAAACCAAGAACTTAGAAAATAAGCTAGAACAAGTAAGGAATTGTATGTGCTATCTAAGTAGTTTTTATGTGGAACTTAGGGGATTTAGTAGGAGCCTTTCATTGTGGTGGTCAGCAAATGTTTTAGTAGAGATTGTTGAAAGTTGTAGATGGTATATTCATTCACTTGTTAAAAGAAGTGATAATTTGCTGGTAGGGTCATTTACTTAGTGCCATGCTCCTTGTGATTTTAGGGAAAAGAGGAGAGTACGAAAGGAGATTGTTGAAATTTCTATATTAGTAAGTGGCCCCTAGCTTTGTGTAGGGGGGTTTAACAAAATTATGAATGATTCAAAGAAATTTAGAGGTAAAAAGAAGGGTTGTAAACAAATGGAAGCTATTATAGATATGGTTGAGGATGCTGGCCTTCAAGATCTAAAATTCATTAAGCAACAATTTACTTGGGCTAGTACAAGGGCTGGTAGAGTATTAATTAGAGAACATTTGGATGAGGAGCTCTGTTCACTTGATTGGATGAGCTCATATCTTCAAACTCGAGTGTTACATGAACTAGTTGTGGGTTTGGATTACGTTGCTTTGGTGATTAATTATGAATTTGTAGAAATTAAGGGTAAGAGGTGCTTTAAGTTTGAAAACTTATGGAAGGAGTCTGAGTGTGAGGGAGTTATTGTTTCAGTGTGGGAGTGTAATCTGGAGTTAAGTAATTTGGCAAATTTTGCTATTTTGTTACGGGTGTATAATACTAAATTGACAACATGGAGCAAGCATCATTTCCCTAATAATAAAGTGTTAATAGAAAATTGCAAAAAAAGATTAGTAGCTATTTAAGAACAAGGAAATCCATCTTTGTTAGAGGAAGAGGAGGCCATTCAAAATCAATTAAATGAATTATGGGGTAAAGAAGAAGTTTATTGGCATCAACGGTCAAAGGTGAAATGGCTAATGTATGGGGATAAGAATAAATCTTTTTTCCATCACTCAACTATTAGTAGAATACAAAGAAATAAGACATACTAGCTAATTTTGGAGGATGTATAGGTTATAAACTCTGAAGAAGGTGTTGGGAAGGCTTTTGTTGATAATTTTTCTAGTTTGTTTAAAGATAAAGGACACCATGATTGGGGGATGTGATTAGTTGGGTTGATAATGTGGTGAATGATGAGATAAATGCTAATTTGTGTGCATCAGTTGAAGTAGAAGAAGTGAAGAATGTTGTTTTCCAATTAGGGGCTCTTAAGGCATCAAGATCTGATGGTTTTCCTAATATTTTTTATCAATCATATTAGAATGTGGTTGGACTATCATTAACCAAGACAATTCAACATTTCTTTGCTTTAGTTCAGTTTCCTAGCTCATTTAATTGTATTGATCTCATCCTAATCCCTAAAATTCCTTGTCCTACTAAAGTTTCTCATTTTAAGCTTATAAGCTTATGTAATAATCTTTATAAAATTGTGTCTAAAATTCTGGTCAAAAAGGTCGAAACCTTTTCTTAGTGAGTTCATTATTAAGACTCAAAATGCTTTTATGTCAGGACGTATCATTCAAGATAAAATTGTGATTGCTCATGAAATGTTTTATTTTTTGAGAAATAAGAAAAGAGGCAAGGATAGGTATGGTGCTATTAATATGGATATGAGTAAGGCCTATAATCGAGTCGAATGGTCATGAAATGTTTTATTTTTTGAGAAATAAGAAAAGAGGCAAGGATAGGTATGGTGCTATTAATATGGATATGAGTAAGGCCTATAATCAAGTCGAATGGAATTTCCTAGAAGTTGTGATGGTCAAGATGGGCTTTTATCTTAAGTGGATCAGTTGGATCATGGAGTGTGTATCTAGTGTAAGTTTTAATATTGTGGTTAATGGTAGAGATGTAGGTCATGTGGTGCCTAGTAGGGGTATTTGTCAAAGGGACCCTTTATCTCCTTACTTATTCTTACTAGTAGCTAATGTGTTGTTGAAAGGATTGATTAAAGTAGTTAATTGTAGGCTTATTGAGGATATTCGCATTAAGAGATATTGTTCCATGCTAATTCATTTACTATTTGTAGATGACTCTCTATTTTTTGTTAAACCAAAGGAACAAAGTGTTACTAAGTTGAAAAGGTTGATTGATAGGTATGGCTATGCTTTAGGACAACTTGTTAACTTCAATAAATCAGAAATTTTCTTCAACAACAATACTCTTGAGGATGTGAAGGTAGGACTAGGCAACCTTTTAGGCATTCCTATTTCTTCATGTCCAAGTAGATACTTAAGCCTCCCTACCTTGTGGGGTCGATCCAAGAAGGAAGCCCTTCATTTTGTTAAAGATAAGATTGCTTCTAAGTTACAAGGGTAGAAATATAATTTATTAACTGAGGCTAAGAGGGAAATTTTAATCAAAGCTGCAGCTTGCGCTGTTACTAAGGCTTTTGCTTCTGTTCAATACATAATGACTGAAGCTAACTTTGGTTGGTTAATCCAATCAATCCATCGATGGTCAATAAGTATGATGGTCCTAATGATGATCTTGTACGTATTTCGTGTGTATCTCACTAATGGTTTTAAAAAAACCTTACAAATTGACTTGGGTTACAAGTGTGGTTCTAGCTGTATTAACCGCATCCTTTGGGGTTACTGGTTATTCCCTACCTTGGGACCAAATTGGTTATTGGGCAATCAAAATTGTAACAGGCGTACCGGAAGCTATTCCTATAATAAAATCTCCTTTGGTCGAGTTATTACATGGAAGTGCTAGCATGGGACAATCCACTTTGACTCGTTTTTATAGTTTACAGCTTTTGTCTTACCTCTTCTTACTGCTGCATTTATGTTAATGCATTTCCTAATGATACGTAAACAAGGTATTTCTGATCCTTTATAGAGAATATAAATTATAGATATTGGTAATCAATCATTTATCACTCGAGGAGGAACAATAGTATTTCATTGCTACAAATATGGATTATTGAAAAGAATAAGACATGTATTTGGATATTTTCCTTCAACTAGCACCTATACAATATAGTATTATTTTCAAATTTCCTATCACCTAGTATTGAAAAGTTAACGCAATTTTGGCTAACTTTTGGTGGGGACAGCGAAGGGTAGAAGATAAAGTGCATTGGCTCAGTTGTGATAAGCTTACTAAAGCTAAAGAGGTTAGAGGAATGGCATTCAAAGATTTACACTTATTCAACCTAAGCTTATTAGCTAAGTTGGCATGGAGAATTCATCAGAATCCTCAAGTTTTATGGGTTAGATGGTTAAAAGGTATATATTTTTCTGGACTATGAATTCATGGATGCTAGGAGTGATAGTAGGAATTCTTGGGTTTGGAGTAGTATTTTAGAAGGGCTCAGAGTGGTGGTAGATAGGGTGTTTTAGAGTGTAAAGTTTGGATCGTTGGTTAAGGTTAGTCTAGATAAATGGATTCCTAACCTAGTTGAGGCAAACTACATGGAGGAATGAATATTGATAGAGAGATAAAGGTATCCTCATTAATTAACAGGGATGACAAGTGTTGGAATTTACAGAGCATATAGCATCTGTTATCAGAGGAGGAAGTAAGAGCAATTAAGAGTATAGCTTTGATCAATGTGGATGGAGCGGACATACTTCTCTAGCCGCAAACTAGGAGTGGTGATTCCTCGATGAAGACTACTTACCATAACCTGTTATGTGCACAAAAGAATGAGATTTATCAGAACGCATCTACTTCTCGGACTATTTCTAAAGATCTTTGGAAGGCGGTATGGAACATGCAGACGTTACCTAAAATTGCTCACTTCTTTCGACATGCACTGTCAAACACTCTTCCGTATATGTTGACTATTAGTCACCGAAAGGTCATCTCGTCACCTTCTTGTCCCTTCTGTTCTGCTCCAAAATCCATTGAAGACCTTCTTTTCCGTTGTGATTGGATTGTGCATGTACGGAGGGGAATTCTCAATTGGCATGTGAACCGGCAAAGGTGGTCTCTACTGTAGCAGAGTGGAAGGGCGATTGGCTTCTAAAATAAGGTCTTTCAAAGGAGGAAAGGAAAAGAGTTTAGAAGATGAGTCATGGAGACAGCATCGTTTATTTGGAAGGAGAGTTGTGAGGCTTATTATAAAAAACGTAACCCTAACCTTAGCACTGTTATCAGAATGCTTGAAACATGGTTCTTAGAGAGAGACTCAATGAGAGAAAGTGTGGGGTTAGTACGATCTGACTTTTCACAAAACAAGATGACTACATAGTAGACCACTTTATCCCCTTCGGTATAGGATAGGTTAGATAAAGGAAAAAGAATTTTGGAGATGGAGACGTTGGGAGGGGTTCGACAGAGGTAGCAGTTGGAGTAAAGTGGCGTTGTCAAGTCAATTTGTTGAAAAATCAGACTGAGTTGTCCAGAAAGCAGGTTTTGGTGAGAAGTGTTCCGTATTGCAGGGGGATTAATCGGATTGAACTTGAGGTATTTATGCATTTTGATGGATCATGGGCCAGATCAACTACTAAGGCCTGGTCAGCTTATGTAGCCTGTGCTAAAGAAGAAAGACTATTAAAACGGGGTGCGACTTTGGTTAATGCAATAAGCCCAAAAGCTACGGAATTTCAGGCTATGTCATATGCTCTAGGCTGTGTTGGAAAGCAGAAGTGGAATAAAGTGGCTTTCTTTACGGATTGCCTTTTACTATTTCAAGTTTTTTCATCTGGAAAAGGGGAAGCTCACTGGTCATCAAGCTCATGTTTTTCTTTATGCCTTAGTTTGTTGGAGTCTGTTTCTGATATTTCAATGTCTCTTTTTTTCTTTTTTTTTTTGTTCTTCACTCTCTGAATAGCGTTGCTGATTGGATAGTTGTGAATTTTAGGAAGAGAATGTGTCCATGGAATTGGTGGTTGAACCCCCCATTCTCTCTCTCTCCAAAGGCTACTTTCTTTAGATTTGGTTTCGTTTAAAGAAATTAATTCATCATGTAAGTGCTGCTACTATTTAGATGCTGGTTAATGAATAAAGTCAATCTTTTCTTTGGCCAAAAAAAAAAAAACAAACAGAGAGAGTAAATCTGAATTGCTTATGAGGGTTCCAACACGAACTGGTGATTCCCAATTTTTTGTGTTTTTTAAATGACTGGAACTCATTCTCGTAATGGTCTAAACTGACCTCACATGATTGAGAGATTCAAACAAAGTTATGCCAAGAGCTGCAGAGTATCAACAAGACAGACTTAATCTGAATGAAGTGGTTATGGGATCCGCGCCACGTTAAATTATACGGATTACTCTACAAGGTTTATATCTGCACTTTTTTTATCCAACTATTGTGCTGTTTCAAACATTTAAGATAAGATTCTTCTAATAGATGGTTTAGATAAGCTTGTAACCGTTCTAAACAACATCGAATGAATAAAGACAAATTTCTACGGATAATGGCGAGATGTTATTTAACTTTGGGTCTTTTGGTGCTATTTTACCCTTATTTATTTAAGAATTTATAGAAAGGGCCCAAGAGCATGGAGACTAAAGAGAAAAGTTAATTACTTCGAAAACGTGTCAGTCGCCTTCATGGCGGCGTTGGTTGAAATTTAGTGTCAATATGGTGGAGACGTGTCGGTTGCCTTCTTACAAATAATATTTACGTGGCAGAGTCTCAAGCTATATACACGTAGATAATGAGTTAGAATAACATGAAGCCAGCGTGAGAGTAGGAAAAGAGCCGAACCTAAAAAGCATGGCTAACAAAACAACTGGAGCTAAGCCCAGCGATGAATACGTGCAAGGTACGTTGCTGAACATGGCGAGCTATACTCTCCCGCATTTGCAATTAAGGTGGAAAACAATACTCATAACCGAGGGAATGGGAATGCTAGTTCTGGTTCCAGTTTGAGTTTTAGTTTCTTAATAAAACTAAGAGAAAAGGCTGCTCGAGAAGCTTGTGAGGGCTTCTGTGCCCCTGGATGCTCTGAATAAAGCTCACGATCTGTTGGACGCCACATTTGCTGATGTCAATGGAGATACACTAGCTAACGGCATTGCCGCCTTGGACCGCATAGTAGTGGAACTTTTGGTTGATGCAATGCCCAATCTCTCACCGGATGTAATAAAAAAAGGTACCACGTATATATGCGACTGTAATAATCAGAATACCACAAATCAATGTATTGTCCGTTTTGACAAGATAAGCCTTAGTAATGATTGTCCTTGTGATTCGATGATTTCCACTGGATGTTGAATAGTGACAATATACGTCGTGGTATTTGTATATGCATGTTTTACGGACTTTATTGGTTCTGTCTAAATTTTTTCACGTAGTTAGTGGACGATGCTGTGGTTGAACTAAATCTTGATGGTGTACAGGCAAAGGAGGACAACCAGCAACATAAGAAAGAAAGCGTGCATAAAGATTCAATGTCCAAAGCGAAGACCAGGCTCTAGGATCGAATTGAGCATTATTGATGTTCTGTTCATTTAACTTTAGCTGGGTCTATCTTCCAAGACTTAGTGATTTAGTGATCGGATAAGTATAAGAGTTCACAATAGCCATATCGACCTATTTCACATAAAGATTTTTATATTTAAAATTATCTTTATTATTTTAAGATAGATATATTTTAATATCTTTTAACAAGTAGATTTATTTTAGGTTTAAGAAGATTTTTTAGTATATTTTATTTTAGAAAACTTATTTCCGTTGAATTGAGTTTATACCATAAGGCCTATATTTATATTATCTTTATATAAATAATACTTTTTAGGGTTTTGAACCATTAAATAATTGATTACTAAATTGAACAAATTTTTTATGAGTAAAGTGATTCCTTCTTTCACCAATAGTATGAGACTATCAAATTTTCATCGATGATATAAGGCCATCAAATCGTGCTATTTTAATTTACTTAGTTATTTTTATTCACTATATCAATTGCAACTACAATAGTCTTCCAAGCTTCGACAATCTCCAACAATGGCATTGATTCCACTTTGATTCAATTTGTTGGATTCACTAAGCATTGTCGTTGGGATAATTAATAAAGTTATAAAGGAAGCTAATATTTACGTATTCTTTACAAGTGAAGATTCTTAAAGGGAATTGCAAAGATCCTTCAACGTAGAAAAATAAATTGATTCAGAAATTGACATTGACGATTAAAGGTTGGATCACTTCAAAAGCTTGAATTCATCATCCTAAATTTTCAAGCTTTCATGTTCACCAATTGAGAACAAATATCAAGATCTGCACTATAACACAGAGGTTAAAGTAAATATTTTTTTTCTTTTGGCATTCTTAATATAATTCGTATTTAATTTAATTTTCTAATTTAGTTTTTGCATTAATACATTATCTCTTTCTTTAAAAATTAAATCGTTTCCGTTGTTTTATATCAATTTTGATATCAAAGCCTAGATTAGCCTACATTCTTTAAAAAAAAAAAAAGAACATTTTTTCTTTGTTAAAAAAAAAAATTTCTTTGCATACACTTACCAAAAAAAAAATGTCCAATAGTGGAAAAACCTGTAGTAATACAACTTTTAGGAATGACTCACCTGCAGAAGATAATTCCACCAAACAACTAAGTCAAATACTATCTACGATGGATTACAATCACGTATGGTATAATAAGTCGCCAATTAAAGACCTTTACAAATCGTGTAAAAGTTCTAGAAGTTGCTAGGTTAGCCGATGGTCAAGGTAAGAATGAAGAAACTATAAAACAAGCCTTAGACAAGAATCCTAATTTAAAGGATGACCCTCCCCTTAGACAATATCCGCCTAAGACCCCTAGAGCTCAAAACGTCCATAGAGTCAAGCCAGCGCATCATAGGATACTAGATTGAAATTTTCAAGGGGATGACTTTATAAAGCCCGACTATGAAAACCCACATCATAACTACCGTATTGATGACACCACTAGGCATATTAAGATTGACCTACCTACGTTTAATGGGAGTCTTAACCCTACAATCCTAATAGACCAGATCATTGCTTTAAAACAATACTTTGATTTCTATAGGAAGCCTAAGGATTGTAGAGTATGCTTTGCCAAGATGTTATTGATAGTTTAATGCCAAATTATACTAGATTAATGTAAAACGACAGCCTTTGCAATTAGGGCAACCACCTATAGAGCATTGGGTAGAGATGAAAATCAAATTTGAGAAATACATTCCTTTATCTTATCAAGATAAACTCTACAAAGAATGCATAAACCTTAAGCAAGGAAACATGACAATCAAAGAATATATGGCTAGGTTTGATGAACTTTTGATTAGGTGTGATGAGCTAGAGTCACTTGGGATGACACTTTGTAGGTTTAGGAATTGCTTACAAAGTAAGATTAAGAGAGAGCTCCATCCTCGTTATGATGAGACCTTAGAACAAACCTTTCAGGAAGCTTTACAGATTAAGAATTGGTTAAGACCGCCTAGGAAGTTTACTTCACAAGTCGAGGAGCGAGTGTTTAGGAGTAACAATCTTAATGTGAGATCTAATAAGTCCATTGGGAATATCTCTATAGCACCTAAGGCTAGTAATCCTAATGTGACTCGAAATAGGAATACCAAAGGTAAGAATACTGCTATTGAGAGTTCTAAGGCTAGTTTTAGTCAGAGGTGTTATAAGTGTTATAGTCCTAGTCACATTGCCTACCAATGCCTAAATAGGAACCTTTATGTAAGAGAGGGAGAACCACTAAAGAATGAAGACTGTGAAGAGTTAGATCATATCCCAAAAGAGAGTGCTAGTGATGAGGATGACATAGGCTTGAACTATGAGGAAGGTAACTTGAACGTTGTTAGGTGTCTTATTAGCCAGCTTAAGAAAGAGGATGATTAGCGACGCACTAGCATATTCCATACCTACACAAAATGTAATGGTCATAATTGTAAGGTGATCATTGATGGGGGTAGTAGCTTGAATGCAATTTCACAAGTTGCTGTGTCTAGGTTAGGTTTTAAGCCTAAACCGCATCTTAACCCCCATAAGATAGTTTAGGTACATAAAACCACCTTACTTGTCACTTAAAGATGTCTAGTCCCTTTACAGTTTGCCACATACACAAACTAAATTTGGTGTGATGTAGTGCCCATGGAGATCACTCATATTCCTTTAGGGAGGCCCTGATTATATGACTTGGATGTAATTCATTATCGTATGGCTAATACTTATGTCTTCATACATGATGGTAAGAAAATTAAACTTAGTCCTTCACTCCAAAAAGAGCTTAAGTTTAGTACCAACAAAGGGTCAGTCGGTGCTTCAAATTCCAAGAAGCCCCTGCAAGTTTTCAGTGCAAAAGAATTTGAGCTTGAGTCTAAAAAGAGTACTTAATATGCATTAGTGGTTAAGGAGGTAAATGAGTGTAACCCTGAGTTAGATTCGGACTTTCTTGTAAAAGTGAGACCTTTACTTGAGGAATTTAAGTATCTTACCCCAGAGGAACTTCCAGATAGGTTGCCACCCATGCATAACATACAGCATGCTATAAACTTAGTTCTCAAAGCAACCTTACCTAATTTACCACATTATAGAATGAACCCTAGTGAGCACACAAAGTTAAAGAGGTAGGTGGAAGGATTATTGCAAAAGGGTTTTATTAAGGAGAGTCTTAGTCCATATGTTGTACCCGTACTACTTACTCCTAAGAAAGATGGAAGCTGGAGGATGTGTGTAGATTCACAAGCCATCAACAAAATAACCATCTAATATAGGTTCCCAATTCCCCAAATAGATGACATGTTAGATTTGCTTTCAAGGTCTAAGTGGTTTTATAAAATTGACCTTAGAAGTAGCTACCATCATATTAGGATTAGATCGAGGGATGAGTAGGAAATAACCTTTAAAACAAAAGAAGGTCTGTATAAGTGGTTAGTCATGTCCTTTGGGTTAACTAATGCCCCATTTACTTTCATAAGAGTGATGATACAAGTGCTGAGACCATTTATAAGAAGGTTTCTTGTCGTGGACTTTGATGATATTTTAGTTTATAATAACACCCAAGAAGAGCATCTATCACACTTAAGGAAATTATTTGAGACACTTAGGAATGAAAAGATTTATGTAAATTTGAAAAAGTGTACCATTTTAACAACTCATGTAATTTTCTTAGGTTTTGTTATGTCTATAGAAGGGTTAAGAGTAGATCCTAAGAAAGTTAAGGCAATTATTGAGTGGCTTGAACATAAAAGTATTCATGATGTTAGGAGTTTTCATAGACTATCCACTTTTTATAGGAGATTCATCAAAAGCTTTAGCACCATTACAGCCCCAATCACAGATTGCATTAAAAAGAGGGAATTTAGTTGGACTAAGAGTACATCTAAACCATTCCTAGAAATTAAGAAGAGAATTACTAAAGCACCTATGTTTAGGTTACCTGATTTTTCAAAAGTGTTTGAGGTTACTTATGATGCATCTAGCATAGGGATGGTGGAGTACTTAGCCATGAGGGATACCTAGTAGCTTTCTTTAGTGAGAAATTAAATGAGACTAAACAAAGGTACTCGACTTATGATAAAGAATTTTATGTAATAATGCAAGCTTTAAGACATTGGAGACTTTATTTGTTGCCTGATGAATTTGTATTATATAATAATCACTAAGCTCTTAAGTACATTAACTCACAAAAAAAAACTTAGACCTAGACATCCAAAATAGGTTCAATTTTTGCAAGAGTACACATTTGTTTTAAAACATAAGGCTGGAGTTGAGAATAAACCTGCCAATGCCTTAAGTCGTGTGCACTTACTAATACATACCTTGACTTTAGAGGTTGTCAACTTTGAAAAATTGAGAGAGCAATATGAGACTTGTCTTAGCTTTAGAGAAATTTATGCATCATTATTTGAAGGTCAATTAAGGCTTTATGTTGATTATGTCCTTAGGGATGGATACTTATTTAGATGTGATAGGCTATGTGTTCCAAAGACTTCCTTAAGAGACTTTTTAATTTGGGAATTACATGCAAGTGGTGCAGCTAGTCATTTTGGGAGAGATAAGACCATATTTATGGTTGAGGATAGATTTTATTGGCCTAGCATTAAGAGAGATGTGACTAGAATTGTGAGATAGTGTCATACTTGTCAACTTTCCCAATATAGGAAACAGAAACGAGTCTTTATACACCTTTACTTGTTCCACATTCACCTTAGCAAGGCATTAGTATGGACTTTGTGTTAGGTTTACCTATAACACCTAGAAAACATGACTCAGTCTTTGTGGTAATTGATCATTTTTCTAAGATAGCACATTTCATACTATGTAGTAAGACTGCAAATGCCTCTCATATAGTCGAATTGTCCTTTAATGAGATTGTTAAATTACATTAGCTACCTAAAGCCATTGTATCAGATAGAGATGTTTAGTTTGTTAGTTACTTTTGAAAGACATTATGGAGAATGTTAGGAACCAAATTACATTTTTCTTCTGCATTTCACCCTCAAATTGATAGTCAAACCGAAGTGGTCAATAGGAGTTTAGGTGATTTGTTGAGGTGTCTAGTTGGTGACAATGTGTTTACATAGGATCGTATCCTTTCTATGGTAGAATTTGCTTACAATAGTTTAGTAAACAAATCTATTGGATTGAGTCCTTTTAAAGTTGTACTAGATTATTAACCCAGACATCCCATTGATCTTATACCACTCTCGCTTTCATCTAAACCTTCAGAGCCTGCCAAATCCTTTGCCACCCATATCCATGACTTACATGCAAAAATTAGAAAGAAAATTTACTTAAGCAATGAATTATATAATTCTATTGCAAATGTTCATCCAAGGTATTAGGAGTTTAAGGAGGGAGATTTAGTGATTACTTGAATTAGACCAGAAAGATTTCCACAAGGTTCTTCAAAGAAATTACTTGCTAAAGGCATGGGACCTTTTAAAGTGTTGAAGAAAATTAGTGCAAATGCTTATGTATTAAGGTTGCCACCAAATACAGGTCTTAGCAACATATTCAATGTTGAGGATCTCTTGCCTTACCATAAGACATCTCAAGATGCTAATTCCTCATGTAAGCCAAAGTCTAGGTTTCCTACTCTTCCAGTTCCACATATTCCACCATTAAGAGGAAAGAAAGAAGAGATAGAAGATATTATTGATGATCAAATCAGGAGAGATGGTAGATATTTTCTTATCAAATGAGTATATCATCCACTTTCAGATGCTACATGGATAACGAAGTCAGAGCTTCAGAGAATTGATTTAGATCTTTATGAACAGTACCTTAATTTTGATTCACCAGAAGTGAATCTTTCCAAGCCAGGGAGAAATGTTAGGGACTACCAATGTAAGCATAAGAGTTTACAATAACGATATCAATCTATTTAGCATGAGGATTTTTATATTTAAGATTTTATTATTTTTATTATTTTAGGATAAATATATTGTAATATCTTTTAACAAGTAGATATATTTTAGATCTAAGAAGATTTTTTAGTATTTTTTATTTTAGAAAACATATCTCTGTTTGATTGGGTTTACATTGTAAGGCCTATATTTATATTATATTTATATAAATAGTACTTTCTAGGGTTTTGAACAATTGAATTATTGATTACTGAATTGAACAAATTTTTCAAGAGTAAAGTGATTCCTTTTTTTGCCGATAGTGTAAGGCTATCAAAATTTTATCAATGGTGTGAAGCCATCAAATCATGCTATTTCAATTTACTTAGTTATTTTTATTCACTATATCAATTGCAACTACAATAGTCTTCTAAGTTTCGACGATCTCCAAGAATGGCATTGATTCCACTTTGATTCAATTTATTGGATTCACTAAGCATTGTTGTTAGGATAATTAATAAAGTTATATAGGAAGCTAATATTTACATATTCTTTACAAGTTAAGATTTCTTAAAGGAAATTGTGAAGGATCCTTCAACGTGGAAAAATAAATTGATTTGGAAGCTAACGTTGATGATTAAAGTTTGAATCACCTCAAAAGCTTGAATTCATTGTCCCCAATTTTTGAGCTTTCACGTTCACCAATTGAGAACAAATATCAAGATCTGCACTATAACACGAAGGTTAGAGTAAATATATTTTTTTTTTTTGGCATTCTTAATATAATTCATATTTAATTTAATTTTTTTATTTAGTTTTCGCATCAATACATCATCTCTTTCTTTAAAAATTAAACCGTTTTCATTGTCCTACATCATTTAAAATTTATGTAACTTGGAATGATCCAAATTTATTTGGTATGAGGAAGTCTGGAGGTTAGATACCATATCCCATCCCAAGGTTACTTTTGATTGGTAAATTTGGTTTGATTTTCTCTTGAAACGAGAATGGTATCAGCATAAATTGCTAAATGATATATAAGAGTCAATAACTTTTTGCAAAAGATACTTTTCTTTATTATCATATATAAAATTTTATTAATACTTAGCACTACTAATCGAATTATATGACTTATTAATATTATTAAATTTTTTATTAATCCATTGGATGGGAAGAAATATATCAGTAATATTTATCGATTTACGTAATATATTAGTATTATTTTTATTATATTTAAGAGGCCCGACCCCTAAATGTATAGAGACAAAGCGGGATGTGAATGGCGTAGGATGGACTTAAGATCAATTCTATTATTGAGATCAATATAGGATGGGTTTAGGTTTCACGAAAGTAACGTTGTAGAGAATATTGTTATATTAATTTTGTCGCTAGTGACTTTTTACGGCCACAATAGCCCCAGCCTCTAATTGCCGGGGGTGGAGAGTCGCATTGCGAAAAGTATCGGTATAAATGAAAAAATCGATTTTCAAAGGAAAATATGTTTTAATTCATTGTTATATTAATTTTATCACGATTTTTCGGAGTCGCTAAGAATCCTGATTCTAACTGAATTCGTAGCTTTAAGCTAGAATCGCGATTTTTCGAAATCACTGAGAAGCTTAATTTTAACTTTAATTCATAGCTTTAAAGATTTGAAATGACGATTGTATTTATTTCATTCCTCCTCATTTTATTCCATTACTTAATAAACACACTTCTTAAGTTAATAAACAAGAACGATAATGAGTTTGACAACTCAGAGACAAGAATTGCTGTTTATTAAGTTAAATTTCGTCAATCAAGGTAGACGAAAATTAAGATTGAGCCATCTCAGAAAGATCGATCAACCAAAACTTCATAATCATCCAATCCAATCATCTGTTTTTCAATTAAACAATTAGTTAAATTTAACTTAATTTCAGATAATTAAGTTTGGGACTAATGCTTAAGACGTGCTCCTGGTGAGCATCCTATGTTTGACTTTTATTAATATATATGGTAAGTTTAGGCTTTTTGGACAAGTTAACAATCCTATATGGGAAGATAGCATTAAAGACTATCTAGAGGGCGGAAAGCGCATGAAGAATTAACTTACCCTAAAAAGGATTAAACGATGAGTTAACAATTCTAAAACGAGAACATAACACTAAAGACTATTTTGAGGGAAAAAAGGGCTCCAATTGGTCGTTATGTGGGGCGGGGCTAAGAAATTGGATTTGGAGAGTCGGCAAAGTTACAATGTAGCTTTAGAAATAAAAAATAAAAATGATGAAAGATAAGTTATAATAACTATTCTTAGAAGTTATTGTTGATAGGCCATTCTAAAGTCAAGTTCCAAAAACCCATATAGATGTGTCAAGTAAGTATACCTATCAAATTGTAATAAATCAGATTATAAGTCCGAATGTTGATCTCTCAGATACTATGATTACTAATATTGATTAGATCTTTATTATCTAACTTACAAATTAAATTTCAAGAAATTTAAAGAAATAAATCTAAATTACTGCTAAAATTAATTTAAATATTAACTAAGATGCAATTGAAAAATTAATAAAAAAAAAAAGAAATTCAATTGGAAATTAATTCAAGATTCAATGTTGTACCTAAATCTTGCTTTTTCTAGATTTAACATGTGATTTTCCTAAAAATAATATAATTTATTCTTTAATTTTTCTTGATCGAGAGAATTTTCTACTAAAATTAATCATTTTCTCAAGCCAATTAACCTTAACCCTAAAATCACCTATTAGAATATCTTCTCAATAGCATGATCTAAGATTGC
The DNA here is from genome assembly GCA_024138015.1 of Lumnitzera littorea. Taxonomy (NCBI): domain Eukaryota; kingdom Viridiplantae; phylum Streptophyta; class Magnoliopsida; order Myrtales; family Combretaceae; genus Lumnitzera; species Lumnitzera littorea. The sequence goes on along the minus strand of JAMXBB010000009.1, from coordinate 31,940,336 downwards.
ATTATTAAACAACTAATTATCTACGCTTCAATTCAAAATTCCAAAAGAATCTTGCAAATTATCTCTACTTTTGTAATAATCCTCATCAAATATACTTAAATCTAATCTTAAAAAAAATCTCCCAATTCTCTTATAAGATATCAAACTCTAGATTACTACCCGTAGAAATAATAACCTAAATCATGAAGCATACATGGCTAAACCAAGAAAAGAACTAAACAATTAAATTAATCAAATATTAATCGTATCACATGAATAAATCTAATTTCTATAAGACCTAGATATCAAACATCTACTTATCATATATTGCAAAATAAGAATCTAAAAATAAAGAGTAGAAAATCGTAAAGTCTAAAGAAAAATTAAATCTTGAAGTCTTCTTTGCCCCTTACGTTCATAAGTATCTTTAGCTTGAAAAACTCTCTCAAATTCATGCCAAAAATTTCTCTCTTTAAACAAACCTTAACAAGGCTTTATATAGGAAATAAATAAAAAAATAAGTCGACTAGAAAAGATACAACCGAGGACATGATCATATCTTTTGGTCATGTCCTAACCTATAACAGTAGAAAATAAGCTCCAAATTCACCTAAAAACGATATAATCATGTTGTTTGACTGAATTGATCTTCAAACCTTCATAACTTGCTCATTTTAGTTTCGATTTGAGTGAAATTTGTTTCTTTTTTCTCGTATATATCATTTCATAACCTAGAAAACAAAATCTTACTCAATTAAGTATTATTATCTACAAATAAACTCAAATATTAAGGAATATCATCAAAAATCACCATATAAAATATATGCAATTAGAAACTCATCGCATGCCCAAGTGTCTCCACCTATCCTAGTACTTCTAAGCACAGCTCCAAGTCGAAGAGCTTGGGTCCCTTCAACAACTCAATTTGCTTGACTCCCTCGCAAATTTACTCCAACCCAAGTCAAGCAAACTACTCAAGTCTCTCGAGAACACCTCTTCAAATCCTACTTCATAGATTACCTCGTTTAGGTTACCTAGCCCCAGTACAACCTAAGTGGGTCTACTTTAGCACCTTTCCACCCTAACCTCCTTTATAAGCCTGAGCCTACTATCATCAGGCCACCTAGATCTAAGCTCTACGTGCAACTCTGACCATAACCCCCCAAGCGCATACTAAGTGCTCCAAACATGACTCAAGACCCTCAAAGCCTTGACTACTCTCTCTCTCCTCATGTAATGTTATCTGAAATCCACAGTATGGTCTAAGTACCTAATTACCCTAACTATGATAGTTGTCCACACTACAAATGTGACGACCATGTTAACCAAGGTATACCAACCAAGAAAGCAGTGCTGCCCTTTCTCATACTGCACACACTTCCTTTGTACCGATCACATATGAGCCAATCCTAACTTATCACATGCCCTAGGTAATTAACCTCCATGTCTTATAAATAGGCCATGGATGGAGCCATAAGTAGAAGGATTCCAACTTCTAAAGCTTTCCTTACACCTTATAGACGCATAGACCTCTCTCTCTTTTCCTCCCTTTGTTAACTTAGACATTGGAGGGCCTTTACTGGCTTAGACTTAAGAGGCTTTCTTATAGTTCTATTACTATATATGGCGATCAAACCACTAGACAACCACCTACTAGTGATTCACACATTACCATTCGGCACCTACCACTCTGGCTTATCCACCACACATGGTAAAGAGCAAACACACTTACCTACAAGTATCCCATGATGAAGATGGTAGTCAAACATCACCACTACTAGCTGCTCTAGCTTCAAAGTTCAAATAGCTATAGGAGATCTTCTACCAAGTCATGGAGGAAACTCTAAAAAATCAAGAAGTAAATGCCGTTATACGAAGGAAAGCTACTACCTTGCAAAAGGCCTAAGGCAAAACCTACAATGAAGACCCCTCAATCAAATCGTCTAGTAAGCTGAGCAAGCACTACTCTACATTACCCCCACCAAACCTAATGTGCCCACGCAAGCATGTTCACCCCGATCACCATCAACCTGAGGACCTCCCTAATCGGTTGAGCACAAATTGCAGTAAGGTTCTCATGCTAGTAAGCAATCAAGCACTAGTAGGGTGCTCAAGGAACTCTCCTTAAGCCACTCTCAAAAGCTACTCGAGGAGATGAATGACCAAGAGTTGGATGAGTACACTTGTTGTGCCTCTACCATGTGTAAGTAAAAGAAAGCTGAATCCTTGACTCAACTATCTAGACTAAGCATGAGCAGAAGCCCCTTTTAACCCATCATCTTAGATGAAATGCTCTTACAAAGTTTTCAACTTCCACATCTTAATACATATGATGGCATAAGTACCATAACAACCATCTGGTATACTTTCACACCATGATGAGCCTCTATAACTTCTCTTACGCCATCATGTACAAGATCTTCTTAAGCATGTTGATGAAGGTAGCATTGTTATGATTAACACCCTTCAGGACAACTCAATCCATTCTTTTGATGAGCTCGTAATCAAGTTCTAATAGCACTTTCTCAACAACAAAGTACGCACAGGGACTCATCCATTCTCTACAATGTCAACCAAAGTTCTAATGAAACACTCAAGACCTACCTAGAGCGCTTTAACAAAGCTAAGCTCCAGATCTTGAAGCTTAACACAGGGATCACGCTCCAAGTTATAATCAATGAAGTCAACCCCTTTAGTAAACCGTTTGAGGCTATTGCTCTCAACCACCTCAAGACTCTAGGTGAATTCATGAGGATGACAAAGAAATATGTTACCCAAAAGGATGCCATTTACACTAAGCTTAAGACCGATAACCATAATAGAAGATGCTCAGTCAAGGATCACCTCAACCCTTGAGAAGACAAACCGTCCTCCTCAAGGAGGGACTGTTGACAGAGGTAAAAGAAAAGTTCACTGACTACCCTAGCTAGACTCCACTCAATTGCCCTCTTAGCGAAGTCCTTTATGAAGTGTGAAGGCAGCTCCCTATACCTCTTTAAGTTAGCGAGACACTAAAAGCCATAAAATCAAGAAAGTTTAGTAACCACCATAAAGTACACGAGCACAGCACAAATGGAAGCCAACACCTAAAGAACGCAGCCAAAGGCCTCATGCGCTATGGTCACATCGACCACCTCATCACCAATGAGAGAAACTAGGTTCGATAGCCATCTTAACACCATCAAACCAATGAGTAACAACAGCAACAACACAACCCCAACGCCAATAGTGTCGAGTTAGGAGAGGCCAACTCCAAAATATAATTGGAAGACCAAGGTTAAGGGATGGTAGCTCCTCCTCAACAATATAGCATGAAATCCTCTTCATCCAAAGAAAGAAACTAAATATCAACACCATTATTTCCTTTTCTACCAAAGACAAAGAGAGTGTTAAGTAACCACATAGTGATCCTCTAGTCATCAATACAGAGATGGGCTACTTCAATGCCCCTAACACAAAGACATTCATAAATAATAACAACTTAGCAGACATCCTTTTCTATCATACCTGTTAGCAGATGAAGGATCAACTCAAGGAATCCCTATGACCTTACAGACAAAGCTTAGCTGGCTTTGGTGGCAAATTTGTGTGTGCAAGGGCCTCATCACTCTCCTTGTTCGATTAGGCAATAATGAGTACATTGCCTTACAGCTTATTGATTTTGTTGTTGCCGATCATTAGTCCCCATATAGCGCCATATTTGGAAGACTAAGTCTTAATAAGTTCAACATAGGAATCAGCCAATTGTGCCTGAAGGTAATGTCCCCTATACCTATGAGAGTTAACATAGCCTAAGGCCACTAGAAGCTTTCACAATCACTTTACCTCAAGGACATAACTCGCAATCAAATGATGCACATTGAGTTGAGGTTGGAGGAAACACATACCTCATAGGGAGAGCCTACTAAGAAGACTGAAGAAATATAGTCCGAGAGCAGCCCCGAGCAGACAATGTGGATAGAGATGTGGCTATCTACCAACTATAGAGACCAACTTGTCCATTTCCTTCAGTGCAACACTAAGGTCTTTGCATCATCCCCTGAGGACATGTTAAGCATCACCAACATCCCCGAGGCGATGCATCATCTCCAAATAGAACCTAATGTTTGACTTGTCAAATATAAGAGAAGACACTTTGCACCTAAGCAACAGGTCACCATTGAGCAAGAGGTGCAAAAGCTGCTCTAAGTTAAATTCATGATGGATGAGTGTTATATGACCTCACTAGCTAACATAGTGCTAGTCAAGAAGTCTAACAAAAAGTGACGCATATGTGTTGACTACATAGATCTTAATAAGGCCCACCTAAAGGACTACTTCCCTTTCCTTAAGATTGACTAGCTTATCAACTCGATGTCGGACGATGAAATGCTCAACTTCATGGATGTTGATTCAGGCTATAACCAGATACACATGGCCCTCAAAGACAAAGTATACACTTCTTTTATTACTAACTTTGACACATATTGCTATAAAGTCATGCCCTCCCCCAAGAACATTAGGGCAATTAATGGATGCTCGTGTAAAGCAATATTAGGCAAGTGCACCAATCAAGTAATAATATAAAAGACTCAGGAATCTAAAGTTGTTAGTCCCACAAGGACTACATACCTACTCATGCTCAATCATTCTACTAGAAAGAAGATAACAATAGTAATGATAAAATAATTGATTTTGTTAATTAAAAGAAACAAAGATTAATTAATAACGAATGATAAATAACACGAACAACTAAGAACCCTAAATAACCATAAATAATGATATTTAAACATTGATCACCAAGAGATTAACAAGTAGTAATCCTAAGGTTTCTAATGTATGAATCGCTTCTCTATTAATTCCTAATCATAATTATATTTTATCCTAACCACATTTGTAATAGAACAAATTAGAACAGCATTAAGAATAAGAATAAGAATTTCATAAACAAATCACAAAATAACATTTATTCTGGAGGAAATCTACAACTTGTCACTAAGCTTATAACATATTCTTCAATTATGATCGATCTATATATGTATAGGGTCTCAAAACCTCAATACATAAAATCTAATAATTAAGTTGAAACTCTAGAAATAACAACTTAATCAATATAAACATACAATTGAATTAATAAGAAATAAAAATTTCATTAAAATAAACAAAATTAAGTACTCTACATGTTACCTCGAGGTTTACAGGTCTAGAAATCAAAAAATCCGTACCACAAACATAATAAAAACAACTTGCATGATAAAATGATAAAAATCCCTAAGAAATGATATGGAGCTCTTCTTCTCTTCTCTATTACCTCTCCTCTCTTTATTTGCATATGTCTATGTATTATTTATATGATCTTGACAAAATGGCCTTCAAATGGCAAGTTTTCGAAATCATGGTATGTCCACAATTAAAGACCATAGCCGTAGAGTTGGGGTGTGAACTTCTCCTTGCAATATATCTTCAAAAAATTAACTTGAATCAAATTACAAGGGGATCACGACTAAGGATCATAGCCATGGAGTATACCCATGATCTTGCATTTAGTGTAAAAATCTTCAAACTCAATTGAAAATTGAGAACGAAGGCTTTATGGCCAAGGAACATGGCTGTAGAGTTCACCCGTGGTCTTCTCCAAGTCTTGATTATTGACCGAATTCTCCTTCGATACTTGTTATCTTTAAGTCATTCATCAAATTGGTGAAATTCTCCTTGAAGATTGCATAAATTCCATCCTTTTTACCTTATTACTCTATTAAAACCCTAAAATCAACAAATGACTTAATTTAATAGCAAAATCATCAAAATCATGCTCAAAATAACCATAAAAACAATATTAGAAATGAGTATAAAATTACACTCATCAAATTTCCCACACTTAGACATTTCCTTATTCCCAAGCAAATTAATCAATCCTTAACAAGGATTGAAAAATTAGGATAAGAGTATTGAGTCTACTTACTATTATTCAGGATATCAAAAGAAAATCATCTTAATCTCGTCATGTGATGAAAGTCTATGCATCCTTGAAAAGTTTTTTTGTCAATCACTTTTAGCAACTTGTATAGTTTTCTCCTTTTTCACCTTTCAATGCAACCAAGACACAAATACCAAAAGTCTATAGATAGTTCATGTAAGTCAAAATTTACTCATGCTATTTAACTAAGGATTTTCCCCTGAATAAGTTCAATTTCATATAATTGGGCAAAAACCCTAAACAATCCCCTTACATTTAGCTAGGATATACACAAATCTCTCCTCAACCCCGCCAAGTACCATAATTAAGGTAAATACATTTTATATCTACTCATCCCCTAATCATTTCTGTAATAGACATTTTTGCTGACAAGTTGTTTAATTTAATCGTTAATCATTTGCCAAAGTTTATTAGCAGCAAGAAAATACCTTGCTCTTCTGAGGGATCAAGGCCGATCCTTACTAATTTTGCCCTTTTTTTATTTTAATATTGATAGCAAGAAGAAACCTTACTCTCCTAAGGGACCAAGGTTGATCAATATCAATTTTCATTTTCTTGATCTTTTCTTTTCTTTTTTTTTTTTAATTCAACAAATTGATAGTGGAAAAGAATCTCACTCCTCTAAGGAACCAAGTTCGACCAATACCAACTACTTCTTCATCATGTTATTCTTATTTACACCTTTAGTGATTAAGAATTTTCAACAGAAATCATAAGAGACAAGTTTTATTTACTTATTTAATCAGAATTATACAGCTCTAAAAATAAAAAAGGGATAAGCATACATCTAAAAAAACTTTAGGAGTAGCCTATGACTAGTGCTAAATCACAATTCCATTTAATTATTGCCTTGGAATCACAACCTAAATTGCATGTAAATTTGCCCCACAAGAAATCCACTATTCAATTCCAGCAACATGTAGAATGTGCAATAGTGTGTTATGAAAAATTGAATATAAGCACTATTTACTAACAAGAGGGGATTGTTGACCAAAAAAAAAATCACAATTAAAAATTAACATATTGATTTCCTTTATAATAATAATATAAGGCATACTATTTTCTATCATACCCCTTCCCTACACTTAATTTTGTATATAATCCCTAATGTACTTTATTATCCTAAAGCATAGCAAAAATGCATACAAGAATAATAAAATAAAACATAATGGAGAAGAGAGTATTGGAGAAACGGTACTTCCTCAAATGAGTGTAATTTGCACATAAAAGTCTATGACAATAAGCATTGCTAATGTTGTCAGTTAGTTGGTATGAAAGAGATCTACAAGAAATTGAGAAGAAAAATAAAAAATATATGCAAACAGACAAAAATTTTATTATTTCATTAATAAAAGAGAGTTAAACATGAACTTGGAAATTAAAAATTGCAACCTTACTAAAAATTATTTAAAACTAATAACAGAACATAAAATATAAAAATTTGAAATTAACAACATAAAGGAAAAATTCAACACAAGAACACCTAAAAGAAGTCTAAATCATCTTCATTATTTTCGTCTTCAAACTCTATATTAACAATGTCCTTCTTGTCATTTCCCATAGAGTCCTCTTCCTTATCATCCCCTAAATCAATTCTTCTCGCCACATCAATCAATTCCTCATCAATTAAAGGAGGATTTTTTGTTCTAACTTAATCAGTAAGGATACTACAAAATTTCATAATTCTTGTCTCGCGACAGAGCAATCACTTAAGGGATTATTTAAAGAGCTCATGTGAAGTTACCAATTTGTGTACTTCATTTTTTAACTTCTTTATCTTCTTAGCCAAGCTCTCTTAAATGATGGAAATTTCAGCATCTTTTCTTTTAAGGGGGTCTTACCAGTGTCATTTAGGAGAAGATCTGTCTACCGAAAAGATAAAAGAGATACCGACATTATATCACTTATCATGGTCAACTGGAGCTAATCAACAAGGATTTTCAACTTCTTTAACATGATCTACACCCAATTTGGTTAACACGAGCATTTGTAGCTTGGTGTCTCATATAGAAAGCTAAGGCAACCGCTAGATTGATCGTGTACCCCTCCACAAGGCTATAGAGGTAAAAAAACCTCATGCATGACGACAAATCCTATGCTCTTCCCTCTCCCACTAATAGTGTGGGTGAGCAAACAACGGAGGATCCAGTGTATGGGATTTTTGAGATGGGATCCTCTCGTAAATTCAGGTTATAGGCTTTCTCTCTACTCAATTTTTTCCAATAGCTTGTGGAGGTACCTTTGTAAGGGAGTTCACATGGTAAGGTGTAAAGTTCTAGAGATTGCACATAAGCTTCATCATAAAGCCCTATGAATACCCTAATTCGGCAATAGAGAGGTTGAATTCGATGATAAAGAGGTTGAATTTAGTAATTCTTAATCTAAACGATAAAGTGATTCGGGCCTTATACGGAATTTGGTCATACTCCATGGAGAGGGTAGTAAGGAACTCTAGAGTGACCTCCTTGTAAATCAACTCTTGGATAAATCTATCCCATCCTCCCTTCTCTACCATGGCTCGTATTTCAAGTTCCATGTTAACTTGTTTTAGGATTTCTTAGTCAATGAAGCTAGATTGGGAAAAGCTCTTTTTGGTGAGGATTTCAAACCTAACTTAGTGTTTAGTGTTATCAAGTTCCAACATATGTTTGGCATGTGTTGGTAAGGTTGCTAATGGCTTATCTTCTAGGATTGGTTAGGAAGAGGTCCTTTTAGTGGTTCAAAGGGTGCTTTTTGGTTGAATAGGAGCCAAAGATTGTGAATGAGAGAATTTCCCTAGACTTAGTTTCTTTTGGCTATTAGAGTGAGAGTACTTGTTTTGGGAGGATAATGATTCACACAACATTGACGATTGATATAAATAAAATATACCTGATATGTTATCATCCCTCAAATTGGAAACTTGCTCTTAATCAAGTATGGTAAGTGTACAATCTCAATCTAAATAATATCCAAGTTAGTGAGATTTCTTTGAATTTTCATAAAGGCTCAAAGGAGTAAGATATTAGAAAGAAGGAAAGTAATTCTTTAATAAAGGGAGTCTAAATTAGGAAAGTTTGAAACAAAATGAGCAAGGAAGACTCGACTATAACTAAGTAGATCATTAATGCATGACCGCAATCAAGATCACGGTTGTGATCTTTGGCCATGGTTCTTCTTAGATTAATTCCTTGAAAATTGATTAAGTGTAATTTATGATGAGAGGTCTACGGTAGGATCACATCCATGATCCTTGCCCGTAGTTCTCTTATCATTTTTTTCGATAAAGGTAAATTTCCTAACAAGAGGCCTACAGTTGGGACCATAGGCATGATCTTGGATCATTCTCTCTGACCCCCATTTACCTTTTTGATTCCTTAGGTTCCACCCCCTAATTCGCCAATAACGCAAATTTAGCATACATTTTCTACGGTTATTCAGTGTTATTTTAAATTTTAATCAAGCGAGTTTTATGTTATTTTGAGCTTAAATCGTTTAAATTTCATTTTCAATTACTTTTGAAGTATTTCATGAAATTTTAAAGGTTTTTAGCAATTTTTGAAGAGTTTCGAAGTAAAATCATTAAGCAAGGAATGAAGCGGAGGAAGTTCAGAAGTGAATTGAGCAAAAAAAGAAGTCTAACAAAGACCACGGTCATAGTCCACACATGCGTTGCTTACGTCAAGTAATTTCTTTAAATTCAAAATTTTCACACGATGAGCAAGAAAATGTCCAACTACCACGACCATGTACTTAGGGTGTGATCATCCCTTTACAAGTGAATCTTTTGTTTTTGCAATAAATCTTCTATTTTTGGATATGCAATATTCAATGAATCTTTTATTTTATTAAGTCTCTCTTTGTAAACCCTGTCTTTCTCCTTATAAATAGATCCTTAAGTTTAGGTTTTTAGAGAAAGCCCTCTTAGGTAAACATATAGCTTAGAATTCTAGTAAGGGTCTCGTAGCTTACTTTCTCTTTTCCTTTTATCATGTTGTTTTTCTTTTAAATCATCCTTTGTAAATTATTATTGAAATCTAGTTCTCTTTGCAACAACTCTTCTTTCTTCCTATGATTTTATTCTTTGATGATTTGATTACAACGAGCTTATTTCGCCAATTAGTATTTACCATGGTTACTAATTTAACATTTGAGTTTGTTTTAAAGTCAAGAGGCCTTCAATAAACAAACAAGTGTAATTAATCGAGTTTCATTGTACTAAGAGATTAGGTATTAAATCTTTTCGGATTAAGGAAACCTAATAACGAGATATAGGTTCTTAATGCAATCCTGCAACGCTCTATTCAGCAGCAATGTAGATAGAGAAGGTCTCGAGGTTAGAAATTAATTAGAAACGTGAGTTCGACTAATTCAGAATCCAATTTCCACAGGAATAGAATTAGAAATCTCCACAATGTAGAGAATAATTGAGATCAAAAGGTTGCATAGAACTAGAGAGTAAATAATAACATTTTTCTAAGGATCATGTCTTCTTTATTTTAATTAAATCATATTTTTTATGTTAATTAGTTTTAGTTTTAATTAGTTTTCTTATTTTACTTGTTCTCATTTACTTTATTGTTCTTACTCTACCAATCCTTATTCATCTTTCCTAATTAATCACAACCATCTCTATGTTGTAACGTTAGATGATTGGAAGTTTTAGGTAAATTGGTTCTCACACATTGTTTTCATATGGGACCGAAATTCAGACTCACATTTGTTATAACTATTTTAGAACTTGACCAGGTGTACTTGCCTGTTCATACAATATATGCCCCCATCAAGTTTTTGCCGCTATTACCAAGGAGCTAGAAAGAGTAACGTAGTTAGAATTAGAAAAAACCCTAATTTTCAATTATTTTAATGTTTTATTAACAATCTTTCCTACAGTTCTTTTGGTATTTTCTTTATTAGCATGCTTTTAACTAGTTAAGTGTACAGATATTAATTAGGGAGTTACACTTAAGATGGATTCAACCATCAAGCAAATGATGTAAAACAACAGTACTCTTTAGAAGATAGCCCAACGTTTGGTTTGAATTACCTTAATTTCAGTTATTTTCATTAATTTGTTCAATTCAAAGTGTCAATTTTTGAATAAGTTATTGTTGCCTTACTTTGAACAATTTACCTTCATCCAACAATAGTTATCGATTCTTTGTTGCAATAGTGGATATGAAGTTGTCATTCAATTGATATTTGATCTGTTTTTATGTCCTAATTCGTTTTGACTTAAGTTCTTCTACGGCTATTGTTGAAATCGAATCAAAGAAATTAAAATTGTATGAATTGAAGGACTGGAGAAGAATAAGGCTAAGGTCCACACACGTGGACCTGCATGTGTTCCCTTCATAGAGAACTTCGCAAAGAATTTTATAAGAAAAACATAGATAAGAGGTCCACAAGCAAAGAGAAGTCCACTAATAAGGACCACACCTATGGTCATGCCTAAGTAAGTAAAAATGAAATATAACACAAACTATGGCTAAACTATATGGTCATGAACCATGCCATGGTCTAGTAAAATTTAAAGACTATGGGAAAAAACAAGCAACTTTCATTCCAACACACTAATTCTCTCTCTACTTGCCCTTTCTACTCTATTTCTCTCTCTATACATACCCTAAATCATCAAAAATACCATGATACAGCACCACCCACTACAAAATCAAGGTACATATATCATCTCTCATTAGTTATTTTCTTAGATCCATGGTTAGATTGTGTAGAAATGTGATTTTTTATGAGATTTTCATCCTTACATGCATATATGTTTAAATTTTGATCTCTAGGAGTGATTTAGGAATTCTAATGTAACAAAATGTGTTTTTCATGCATTATTTGCTAGCAAAAAAAATTGCATGCTTTGTGGATGAGAAGGTGAGAGAAAGTTGAGGATATGTCATGCTAGTGAGAGAAAGTGAAGAGAAAGTGAAGGGAAGTGATGGAACTTGTGGTTGATGTTATTCTTACTTTGTGATGTACATAATTCATGCTAAAATGTTGAAACTTGTCGAATGTTGAAATTTAAAAAAAAAAAATTGGTGAATCCATAAATTTTTAGAAATTGTTAACATAAATTCAATTTAACACATGTCCTAAATTCATATTAGAATTAGGAAATTTGGTGTTAGAAATTGCACAATCAGATTGTGAAAACAATTTTCAATTGTGAATGCTAATATTGATTGTCAATTAAGATTATGAAATTATGGTTAAATTAAAGAGTAAAAATTAACATCTTATTAACCTATTAATTTCAATAATCCTTATTTTGAGAAATTAGTGTTTCAATATTTGACATGTCGCTATTTCAAGAATCTCTCACATTAAACAAGATTTGAGGAATTTGCATATGCCATATGCTATTATTTTTGTCAATAGGATTATGTGACTAGGACTTGATCAACCCGATAAATGCATTAATCTATGACTTTAGTAAAATTAACATAATACCATACAAATCTTTTTTTTAATTTAATTATTGCTTATATTGCTTAGTTGGGTAAACTAGCAATTAACTAGGAATGATAATTGAGCTTTCTTAAATTGGCTATTGTTTATGTCACATGAATTATTCTTTTTATCAAAATTGTATTCCTTCTCTTTTAGAATGTAGACAAATGCCTCGAGAAAAGCACAAGTGCTACAAGAACGCCAACCCACTTACTACATACCTGCTTCTTCAATTTCACCTTCCATGTCAGCAAGAGAGATAATCCTGCCTTTCTCAAAAAGAATTTTGATGAGTTTACCTATTTTAACTAAGAGGCATTAGCTCAGGTCAACTATGAAGAAGGATTAGATAGCCGATTGAATTCAAAGGATAGGATTAGTTAGTGATAATAAATGAGTTGGTGTACAAAGAGTTGACTATGGAATTTGATGTGCTTAGGAGCTCTATTATCACTAGGAATTACCGTAGAATATGAGAACCAAATGAGTATTTTGAAATATCGAAGAAAATAGATTAGGTAGGTCAGCAAACTAAATATAGTAACTAACATAAAGCTACTCGAAGGATATGACTCACCCACAAACATGACACAACTTGGCACTTCACTTGATGTAATGTACACGCTAATGCTAAGGTCCACCGGTCACTGATCTTGAGCTACTCAGCAAGATTAGATAAGAGTGTTTGAAAATGAACTTAGAGAGGAATATCTCGCAAGAACAAGTATATTCAATGTTTGAAAGGAATGTCTTGTATATGCAGCTACAAAGAGAAGGGACCATTTATAGTAAATCCTTAAGGCAACATTACAATTAAGAAAAATTACAAAAAGGCATACATAAAAAGGGGATTTCTAGTACGTACAAATAAAGATAAATAGGATAAATAATAAAAAGAAAAAAATAGTACAGTATCATGTGAAAAAGGACAAGTAACAATGAAACAATGGTTCTGTATAAGCAATATATGCCAAATGTCTCTGTATAGTAGTAAAGAAAACAAGCTAAAGAGCTAGAGCCAGTCTAGAGGAGTCTCGACATGGTATTAGTCAGTTTCGGCACTCGACACCTTGGCACAAAGGGGTCTTGGTGATTGGCACAGTGTTGTATGGTTAAAGTCCTCGACCTTGACATTTAACTGATCACTTTCGACACTTAGCAAATCAAGTTCAACACTTGTAGTTGGACAGAGCAAAATATGGCTGAGATGAGCCCTTAAGGAGTTTTTCCACCACTCTCTTATAAACTACACCTTGTCCTCAACAGGTTGATCAGAGAGAATTTTTCTGGCGAGTGACTGAAGGCCTCTGAGGTACACGCAAGTGAGAGGGCTAGTTTTCAACAATCCATCAGTTTCCTAAGGTTGGTGAAGATTTGCCCTCAAATCTTAGCTCTCTTCTTCATTGAGTACATAGGGTGTCAAGTCAGCGACATTAATAGTAGCAAATACACTGTATCCGTTGGGCAGTTCAAGTTCATAAGCATTGTTGTTGATGCGCTTAAGGATCTTAAAAGGTCTATCCAACCTAGGGGAAAGCTTGTTCATCCTCTTCTCAAGAAAACACTTCTTGCTAAGGCAAACCCAAACAAGGCTTCTGGGACTATAAACCACTTGTCTCCTTCCTCAGTTTTCTTGCTCCTTCTATTAGGCTACAATCTATGCTAGTTGTTCTGCTACCTTTTGATGTAACTTTTGGAATTCCTCGGCACGTTGCAAGCTAGATTAACTTTCCCAAAGAGCAACCGGATCGATATCCTTATCTAAGGGTAAGTTCAGATTAAGTCCACAAACAACCTCAAAAGGTGACCTTCCTATCGAGCTGTAAGCTGAATGGTTATAAGCGAACTCAATGATAGGTAAGCATAGATCCCAGTCGTGCATGTTCTTTCTAATAGCTACTTGTAGGAGGTTGCTGACTGTTCTATTCACAACTTCGGTCTAATCGTCTATCTGAGGGTAGTAAGAAGTATTGTATATGAGCTTAGTACTAAGCTTCTTCCATAGGATTTTCCAAAAGAAGCTAGTGAACTTTACGTCATGATCAGACACAATACTTCTGGGTACTCCATGCAACCACACAATCTCCTATAAAAAGAGGTTAACAACAAATAAAGCATCATTGGTCCGACGGCAGGGAATGAAGTGGTTCATCTTGCTAAATCAATCAACCACCACCATAATAGAGACATGTCTTCTTGAAGTTCAAGGTAGGCCAAGCATAAAATCCATGCTTAATTCGATCCATAGATACTCAGGTATACGTAGAGGTATGTATTCTCCATACGGCTCTTTCCTCCCTTTCACATACTTACATACCTCGCACCACTCAAGAATTCAGCATACATCCTTCATCATCCCAAGCTAGTAGAAATGTTTTTTAACATTTTGGTCGTTCTCTTTTCCCCAAAATGACCAGCTAAGCTGCCAGCATAAGCTTCTCGTACAAGTAGTTCTCTAGCTAAACCACTTGGCACACAAACTTGCTTGCCCTTCATAAAAAACCCTTAACTCAAGTAAAACCCATCTACAACTTCACTAACGTTGCACTTGGCTACTAAAGGACTAAAATACAGATCATGCTCATATTGATAGGGCAGGGTGCCAAATCCAAGTACCTTAGCTTACATTATCGCAATGAAGGTCTGATGACGAGAAAGAGCGTCGACTACAATATTTGTACTCCCCTTTTTATATTGGATGACATAATAGAAAGACTCTAAGAATTCAACCCATTTGGCATGATGCCAAAAAAGTTTTTGTTGCCCTTGGAGGTATTTGAGAGATTTATGATCTGAGTAGATGATGAATTCTTTAGGCAACAAGTAATGCTCACAATTCTGCAATGTTCGAACAAGGGCATAAAACTCTTTGTCATATGCCGAGTAATTCAGGGCAACGCCTCTAAGTTTCTCACTAAAATAAGTAATGAGTCAACACTCCTGCATAAGGATAGCACTGATGCTAACTCTAGACGCGTCATATTCTACCTCAAAAACCTTTTCAAAATCCAGTAAGGCGAGTACTAGGGTTGATGACAATTTGGACTTTATATCTTCAAAACTCTTTTGAGCTTTCTCCGACCACTTAAACTCAAAGTTCTACCTAGTCAGTTCGATTAATGGCGCTGTTATGGTACTGAAGTTCCAAATGAATCTTCAATTGAACGAAGCTAGACCATGGAAACTCCTAACTTTGACAGCATTAGTCGGTGTAAGCCATTCAAGAATAGCTCTGACTTTCTCATCATCAACTCAGACTCTTCCCTCAAAACAACATACCTGAGGAATATGACCTCGCTTTGGCAAAATACGCATTTCTTTAAGTTACCAAATAATCTTTTGGTACGAAGAATGCCGAATACATCTTAAATGCCCAACATAGGAGACTAGGTCGACATTGTAAACGAGAATATCATCGAAATACACCATAACACATTTGCCAATCAGTATCCTCAGAACATGATTCATGATTCACATAAACATGCTTAATGCATTTGTCAAACTAAACAGCATCACCAACCACTCAAATAGACCATCCCTCGTCTTAAAAGCCATTTTCCATTTATCTCCAAGCCTTATTCGTATTTGGTGATAGCCACTTTTCAAGTCAACCTTTGAAAAAATTCAAGCACCATGTAACTCGTCAAGCATATCATCAAGTCGCGGGATCGGGTATCGATATTTAATGGTAATTTTATCAATGGCTCAGCTGTTAATGCACATTCTCCACGATCCATCCTTCTTCGACAATAGTATGGCTGGCATAGTATAGGGGCTCATGCTCTCACGAACATATCCATGATCCACCAACTCATCCACCTATTTCTTCAACTCGACTGCTTACTCGAGATTAAGCCCATAGGCAGGTCAATTCGGCAGCATAGCTCCAAGCTGTAGGTTGATGCAATGTTCAATGCCTCTTAAAGGTGGTAAGCCTTTCAACACTTGGCAGGAAATAGGTCAGCATGCTCCTGTAGTAGTGTTTGTACTTCAGCAAGTAAGCTCTCGACTTCTCTCAACTCTAAAAGTTTCCGAACTAAAAGGATCATACACTCGTCGACCTTAACTTCATAAGCAAATTGAGCTCAGGAAATCACTAAAAACTTCCACTACAGTAATCTGGTAACCTTCTCTTATACCTCCTACACTTCCTTAGGACTCATAGGGGTCACTATAGCCTTCTTCCCGTCCTTCTAGAACATATAGGTGTTCCTATACCCATCATATAATACCCTGAAGTCAAATAACCAAGGTCAACCGAATAAGATGTGTAAAGCGCACATGGGAAGGATGTCGCACAGCACCTCATCCTTATACCTATCACCAATGGTAATCGATACTCTAACCTAATCGATAACCGATAAACCTCCCTTCTCGTTTAACCAGTGAATCTTATACAGTTTCGGGTATGAAAGGGTCGACAACTCCATGGCCTTAACTACTCCTTATGCTATAACATTGGTACAGCCTCCTCTGTCAATGATTAAAGCACATAACTTACCATTCACTTGGTAATTCATATGGAGGAGATTCTCCCTTTGCACATTCTCATCAATTGCAAAAGTACTAAGAGATCGTCAGACAACAAAACAATACTCAGCTCTTGCTTCGGGAAGTATTAAGGCATTGGGATCCTCTTGAAACTCTTCTAGCGCCTAGCCAACTTCCACTTCCACTTCCTCCTCTCCTTCACTAGCACTCACCACTTCAAATTTAGGTATAGTCTACCTCAAAATTATTCGATGCTCGGCCATATTTTGATTAGCTCGGCATGCTACTTCGGCTCGGCAGTCTTAGTTTATTGATCTGGCTCTACCTTTGCCTCTCAACCCTCTGTGCCACTTGAATGGCCTCATCTAGACTCCTAAGTCTCTACAACTCCACAATATGACCAAACTCAATCCTAAGCCTAGAAATGAATTGAGCTACAATTCAGGTTTTGGGTTCGTTGACATCACATCAAATCATCAGTAATTGGAATTCCCTTACATACTCGTTTACCAACTTACTACCTTGTTTCAAATCCTAGAGTCGTTGAAAGGTGTCTTGTTCATAGTATTTTGTCACGAACCTATTTCTCATAACTCTCTTCATTTCATTCCACATCTGAATCTCATGCCGTGCTCTCTAGCGTGTGTTTTGCAACTTTTTCCACCACACTGCTACATATCCAGAAAATTCTAATGCAATTACCCTAATACGAATAACATCCTCATAGTCATAGGAGTCAAATACCTTTTCGATCTTTTCCTCCTAATCTAAGTAGTCATTGGCACTACCAAACCCATTAAAGCATGGAATCTACACTTTGAGATGCTCAGCTTCTCAAGGTACCCTTAAGTCACGCTCCTCAACAACATCGTATTATTCCTTCTCATCGTACTCCTCAATGTCATCCAGCTCAAGTCTCTTTCTCACAACTTTATCGACATGTCGAGAGGTGCTTAGTTTACACGAAGTGGCTCTGGGGCTTGTTGCTCATCCAACTGTCTTCTCAGCCTACCTCTCATTTCTCGACCATGTTCATCAACAACTCTCTTTCAAGGCCCATTCTCTATAACCCTTTGTATTAAAACATCTAGGTTAGCCACAATAGCAACAAGGTTTTGTATCTGCTCATCAGTAGCAAGTGGAGTTTGTTGGGTAATACAACCATGATCATGAGCATGACTCTTAGCATCGTTATTCTCCCCTTGAACATTAGGATTCAATATTTCTGCTAAAAAACTTTCGAGAAACACTCCACTTGAGATTTTTTTAACACTCACCATAGAAATTATCAAACAACAATGACTGCAAACTTACTCTATTCTTCTGATGTAAAATAGAGTAAAGATAGAACGATATGCTAACAGTAACCATTCTATATAGCTTTAGGTCGCAACCTCAATCTCTGATATCGGGATTATATGATGTATCTAAGAGCTCTATTATCACTAAAACTTACCGTAAAAGATAAGAACCAAATGAGTCCTTTAAAATATCGAAGAAAATAAAATGGGTAGGTCGGCAAACTGAATATAGTAACTAACGTGAAGCTACTTGGAGGATATGACTCACTCACTGATATGAATCGACCCCCTAGACTAATCACAAGAAGCCAAGCTAGAGGACTTCAAGAGCTCGCATGGAAAATACTAGCTCTAAGCTATAGCAGAGACGAGGACTCCAATCCAGATTCGACCTCCTACTAACCTATCTCTTAGATCCTCATGTGTATCCAACATGCTCCTACCCAACAGCGAAGTCTTAATCCAAAAGACAGCCCAGAATCAACCAAGCCAAGCTACCCACCTGACCTATTAGCATTTAACTTTAAGAGAGCTGACTTTTTTTTAGGCTAATTAACTCCCGACCTGATCTAGATCAGGTTGGCCCCTGACTCCTAACACTTGTTATTTCTGCCTGTGTATCATATTCCTAACATACAACCATCAAGTGATACATGCCTTCTAACATAACGTTACAGAATGATTCTTTCTTTTCCATACTCGATATTCTTTGCCCTTTTTACCCCTTTTTAGTATGATTAATGTAACGTAATTGTAAAATACCCTTTTGTCTTTTCATACGTGTAAAATAACCTTACTGGGCAAGTATATAAACCCCCACTTTCCTTGTACATATACATGTAACTTTCAATACAAATTTACTCACTAGAGTAACCTTAGTGTTTTTGTTATCATTCAACTCTTATTTATTCCCTTTAGCAAGGAGTAATAGCGAGTGACCCTTCAATTCAAATTAGTATGTCATATCCAGCAGGTTGTAAGTTGAGTAGGATCGAGTGGTGAGTCATATCCATTCGGTAACTGCCCGTATTTTGCTAGTTTCTTTTTCTATTTCCTTTTCGGTTCATTCATTGTGGTGCTTCTCCATGTGTACAACCCTAGAGACGCATCACCCACGAACATGACACGGCTTGGCACTTCACTTGATGTAGCACACAAGCTAATGCTAAGGTCCATCTGCCACTAATCTTAAGCTACTTAGTAAGATTAGATAAGAGTATTTGAAAACGAACTTAAAGAAGAATATCTTGCAAGAACAAGTATATTCAATGTTTGAAAATAATGTCTTATATATGTGGCTACAAAGAGAAGAGACTATTTACAATAAGTTTGTAGGGTAACATTACAATTAAGGAAAATTACAAAAAAATATACATAAAAAGGAAACTCTTAGTACATACGAAAAAGAGTAAATAGAACAAATGACAAAAAGGGAGAAATAATACAGTGTCAGGTGAAAAAGGACAAGTGGCAACAAAACATTGGTTCTATACAGGCAATAAATGTTAAATGTCGTTATGTAGTAGTAGAGAAAACAAGCTGAAGAGCTAGAGCCAGTCTAGAGGGTCTCGGTACCTCGGCACAAAGGGGTCCTAGTGATTAACGCAGTGTTGTATGGTTAAAGTCCTCAACCTCGACACTCAACTGATCGTTGTCAATACTCAGCAAACCAAGTCTGGTACTCAAAGCCGAACAAAGTAGGGTATAGCCGAGATGAGACCTTAAGGAGTTCTTCCATCACTCTCTTGTAAAGTACGCCTTGTCCTCGGCAGATTAATCAAAGAGAATTCTTCTAACTAGTGATTGAAGGCCTTAGAGGTACGCGCGGGTGAGAGGGCCAGTGGTTAACAGTCCATCAAAATTCCTCAGTACCGTTCAAGTTAGGTACTAATAACCTTTCTCTTGGTAAGCAGAATTCCATTCACTTTAGGTGTTTTAGCCATGAAGTCAACATGTCAATTGATGATTTAGGCATCCACATGGGTCTATACTCAACTAATTTTATCAGAAGGAGGAAATATAGGGAATTTCCTTATAAATTACATCAAGAAGTGCCTAAAGCATTTGTGTGGGGTGATGCGTCTCCAAGGTCGTACAAATAGAGGCCACACCACAACAAACAAAAACAAGAAAATAAAAAGGGATTTAGCAAATCTGAATTACTACTAACTAGATATGACAAACCAGTAAATCCCATTTAACCTAATCCTAACACTTACTATGACACACGAATGTAGTATTATGGCCACTTACCACTAACTCTTGTTAAAAGAGCTAGATAAGAGTAAAATGATAAGAGAGAAGACAAGGGCTAAGTGTTCTCAAAAAGGGTAATGTTTGTATTCAATAATGAGCTATGATGTCCGCGTACAAGGAAGTGAGGTATTTATATCATCTCAACTAAGGTTACTCTAAATGGGGAAAAGACAAAAAGGAATAATGTACCAAAGATTCCCAAAACATTCTTAAAAGGGTAATATGACAAATAATGCGCTATACAGAAAAGTAAAGAATCATTCTATAACAACGTGTTAGAAGACACGTGTTAGTAGGTGGTTAACATTATGTACAGAAGCTAATCTTGTTGATGTGAAGTCCAAGCCAGTCCTACAACTATAGAAGTAAACTTAAGGGACGTCGGGACAAAACCTGAGAACTAGGCAAATCCAATCTTACTCAAGTCAAGGCTCAAACACTTAGAGGTATTCTAAGTCTAGGCCAGCTCTCCAGGTCGGATGGCTTGGCAACTCGACTCGATTAGTTGTCTAAAGTTAGTTGGCTCGGATATTGCCTGGATCATAGTAAGAGCTCAATAGTAGATATAGCTGTTCGGTAGATCAGCATGCTTGCTTAGTAAGTCAGCATGATTACTTAGCAACTCGAAAACTATTTTGGTACTTACAAGAGCTCAACACTCAAGTTAATAAAAATGGAAAAGATGGAGATTGAGGTAGGAATCCTTGTCTTGAATGGGGTTTTGAGCTAATATTCCCTATATTAGTCCTTACAATCTCTTAGCTCGACTGCGTATGACTAGTCAGGTAAGTTGATTCCTATCATATATCTACCTAAGGGTCAAAAGGATTTGTCCTCAAATCCAAAGGGGTCTCTTGTACTTATTATGTTATAGCATTTGTTAGGTCTTCTTTTGGTTGGTAAGGAATCAAGTCGAATACATTGAAGGTGGAGGAAACACTATAGTTCGCGAGCAATTCAATCTAACAAGCATCGTGGTTAATCTTCTTCAAGAATTTGAACGAACCATCAACTCATGGAGATAGCTTGCTCTATCTTAGGTGCGGAAATCTTTCTCGGCTAAAGTAAATCCATACCAAGTCACCTAGTTTAAAAGAAATAATGTAAGTGGCCACGACTACCGATTTCTTATTACCTCTAATTGAACTTGGCGATTTTCCTTGTCATGGGTAAATGTAGTTATTATAATTCTTAGGCTCAAGCAACTCCAAATTGACTCTTTCAGTAGCTATAGGGGTACCGACCAAATCTAGGAGAATAATGGGATTAAGGCCATAGACTACCTAAAAAGAAGTCTTCCCATTAGTACTATAAATGTTTGGTTTTATGTGAACTCCACAATTGGTAGACACAAATCCCAATCTTTCAAATTCTTTCCCATAACGACTCAGAGTAAATTACCTAACGTCTTATTCATCACCTCAATCTAGCCATATGTTTAAGGATGACTACTAGAGTTGAACACAAGTTTAGTTCCAAGTCTTCTCCAAAGGGTCTTCCAAAAATAGCTAAAGAATTTCGTATCTCGATCTAAGACGATGGTCTTTGGCACTCCATGTAGTCAAATAACTTCCTACAAAAAAAAATCAGTAATATATAAAGTATTGTTAGTTCGATGGCAAGGGATGAAGTGTGACAATTTTTCTGAAATGGTCCACTACAATAAAGATTAAATCTTTTCCTTTAGATGTCTAGAGCAACCCTAAGAAAAAGTCCATGTTGAGGTTAGCTTAAGGTGAGGTCAATGTAGGTAATAGCATATACTCTCCATGTGACTCTCTCTTCCCCTTAGCCTTCTTACACATTTCACAACTACCGACTACCTTACAAACATCCATAACCAGACCAAGCCTATAAAAGTTCTCTTTCAATAAGCCGACTGTTTTGGTCTCTCCAAAA
Source organism: Lumnitzera littorea (assembly GCA_024138015.1). Classification (NCBI taxonomy): domain Eukaryota; kingdom Viridiplantae; phylum Streptophyta; class Magnoliopsida; order Myrtales; family Combretaceae; genus Lumnitzera; species Lumnitzera littorea. The sequence goes on along the minus strand of JAMXBB010000009.1, from coordinate 31,918,016 downwards.
TAACTAGATAATCCACTATTATGAGTTTCCCTAACCAATAGCTTGTGTGTGGAACAATTCAATATGCATAACCTTTTCTCTTTAAACAGGTAACATTCCTTGAGGTAATATCGTCCAATAACAACTCCTGCTTCACACTTCTCAAGAATAAGACCAAAATATAAGTCTCAAGCATACTACCCGGTGATAAGGAAAAATCTCAGTAATTTCATCTACAAGGTGGACAATAAGGTTTGCCAACATGATAATGCATCTACAACCACGTTGGCACTACCCTTCTTGTCTCAAATCACATAAGAAAATCTTTCCATAAACTCTAACTACTTTGCTTGCCTCTTTAAAAATTTGTCTTGACAACCAAGATGCTTTAATGACTAATAGTTTATAAAAATTACAAACTCTCGAGGTAACAAATAATATTGCCAAATAGTAAGAGCTTGAAAAAAAGAGTATAACTCTTTCTCATACACAAAATAGTTCAGTGTAACACCACTAAGCTTCTCACTATAGTAAGCAACTGGTCGACGTTCCTGCATCAAGACTGCATTAATGCCAATGCCTAACACATTGCATTCTAATTCAAATGACTTATCAAAATCTAGCAAAGTCAAAACAAGGGCAATAGTAAGCTTCTCCTTGATTTCCTTAAAGCTCTGCTCAGCTTGGTTGCTCCATCAGAATCCATCATTCTTCTTTGTCAGCTAGGTTAAGAGGGCTACAATTATATCGAAATTTTTAATGAATCTTCTATAGAAAGAAGCAATGCAATGAAAACTTCGTACTTCAATGAAATTCTTCAACATCGGCCATTCTAAGACAACTCTGACCTTTTCCTCATCTACTCAAATTCCATCTCTAGAAACTACTTATCTAAAAAAGACAACTTCTCCTTGACAAAACATACACTTCTTCATGTTCCCAATTTCTCAACACGTAGAATGTTAAAAATAACTCAAAAATGTTGAACATAGTTGTTCAAGTTAGTACTGTACACTAATATGTTGTCAAAGTATGCAACCACACATCTTCCAATCAACGAACACATCACATGGCTCATAATCCACATAAATGTGCTCGGCGCATTTGTAAGTCCAAATGGCATAACTAACAACTCGTAGAGACTATCTTCCATTCATCACCAAGCCTTATGCTAATTTGGTGATAGCCACTTCGCAAGTCAATCTTTGAGAATATCTTAGTGCTATGAAACTCATCCAATACGTCATCGAGCCTCACTATCAAGTATTTGTACTTGATTGTAATACGGTCGATAGCTCGACTATTGGTGCACATGCACTACAAATCATCTTTCTTTGGGACAAGCAAAGCTAGTACAGTACTACAACTCATGCTTTCCCTCACATAACCTCGATCTATCAACTCATCCACTTGCTTTTTTAGCTCGGTAGCCTACTCAAGAATATTTCTATAGGCAGGTCGATTTGGCAAGGTTACACCTAACTATACCTAACTATAGATCAATACAGTACTCTATGCCTTGGATTGGAGGTAGTCTCTTAAGCAACTCTTTAGGGAACAAGTTGGAAAATTCACCAATTAATCTTCAAATCTCATCAAGCACTTTTTCCGAATTTCTCATCTCTAACAATCTTCTAATCAATCAGAACATAGGCTTATAGGCCTTCTCAACAGCTCAAAGCTCTCTTCAACTCATCATTAAGGCTTTCTTCTTACTAACTTGGGTGAGTTGGTTATAGGTCTCATTCACCTAGGTTGGTGTCATAAGTTGCAGCACAATCTTCCTTACATCCTTAACAAAGATATAGGTATTCTTATAGCCGTCATGAGTAACAGGTCGGTCAAATAACCAAGGTCTCCCAAGTAACATATGTGAAGTTCCTATGGGGACAACATCACATGCCACTTCGTCCATGTACACATTCCCAACACAAAAAAGCACAAATACTTATACAGTGGCATACAAAGCACCCTTATCGTATAGTCAGTGTAGCTTGTAAGGCCAAGGTTCTTAGAAGTCGGCAATCCTAACCTCTGCACGAGGGACTGTGCAACCACATTGGTACAACTCCCTTTGTCCATAATGATGGTGCACAACTGTCCCTTAATAGTACACTTAGTATAGAACAAATTCTCTCTTTGATCTTCTTTGAAGCTTAGCAAGGAGCTTAGTACTCATCTTAGTATTAATGTCATCACATCTCTCTAGTCAGCATAGACACAAGTCTCCTCTTTCTCCCTGACTTCAACTCTTCCTAAATTCTTCTCTTATCAAGACCCTAAGGGAGCCCTAGTAGGATTGTCTAAAATTTTCACATCACATGTACACTTATAATATAAAAACCGCTTTGCAAGTTAGAAATTGCAATATTGTAATTAATTAATTGCTACGATTTTCGATTTTTAATTTATTAACTTAACATAAAAAATAAATAACTATAGATATCCAATATTCTACAGCCCATCAAAATGGTAGAAAATCGATATCTCCTACCAAATAATAAAATAAGGTAAATCAACCTTAACATACAAATACTTTTCACATAGGGTGCTCTTGTACTAGCTATATGTTTCCCAACTCAATTTAGCTTTCTCTAACGTAATTTGGATTTGCACTATACACTCAAGCTTATCCCAATCCTAACTCAAATGGACCTACACAAGAAGTTATAGGGGAATGAGTGAACCATAGCTCAGTAAATTCATTCCTCACTACTACCATTCAAACAAGTTATCAAACATTATTAGGACACATGCTAGTCTATCTACACACAAAATGGATGCATACACAGTGAATGCAAACAATATATCCACAAGAGTCTGGAACTATGAAAGGTATAGATTTACGTCGCTCATACGTTAACTACCTCCCATACTTAGTCACACAAGGCACTTCACCTGATGTGCCTAAGAGTTCAGTGATCACTAGGACTTATCGTATAGAATAATACCCAAGTAGGTCCTTCGAGATATCAAAGAAAACTATGATGGAAGGGTCAGCAAATACAATAGCTTCCGTAAAGCTGCTCAGAGGATATGATTCACCAACGAGTAAAGCTGCTCGGAAGATATGATGCACCAACGAATACAACACGACTTAACACTTCGCTTGATATGACTTACAAGCTAATGTTAAGGTCTACTATCTACTAATCTTGAGCTACTCGGTAAAATTAGATTAGAGTATAATAAGATTGTACAATGAGAGGGATATCTCATAAGAGTAAGTATATTCAATATCTGAAGGGATGTAAGTTGCCTTGTAGCTATAGTAAAAGGACTATTTATAGTAAGTCCTTTAGGGCAACAATATAAATAAAGAAAATTACATTAAAGACAATGAAGAAGGACATTCCTATAATGTATGAAAAGGGTCGACAGGACAAATGATAAAAAGGGAATACAGTACAAATGTCAAAAAAGTAAGGACAAGTGGCGACCTGTCAATAGGTTCATATTGGTGATTCTTAGGATGTAGTATCTGAGTTACAATGAAGTTGTAGTTGCTACAAATGGATAGTATTTGAAACTACCAAGACGAAAGAGGGATGCTACTGTTCTGTAGGTTAAATAAGTAAAGCTCAACATGTTGAGGCCTCGACAGTCAGCAAGTCGCCTTCGGCATTAGGCAAGTTGATGACTGGGCAAGGGTCCGTGCAAAGAAGAATGTGTTTAAGCTAAGACCTCAAGGAATTCACCTACTGTTCTTCCATGTACTTGCGCTCGTCCTTAACAAGCTGACTTGAGAGTATCCTCTTCGCGAGAGACCGTAAGCTTTGGAGGCATATGTAAGTGAGGGGGCTAGAGGTCTGCAATCCATCAATTTCGTGGCAATGTTGAAGATTTGCCTTAAAATCTTGGTCTTCTTCTTCTTCACGCACATAGGGCGTTAAGTTGGCGATGTTGAAAGTAGAAGATACTCTGTATCCTTCTAATAGCTCAAGCTCATAGGTGTTTTCATTGACACACCGAAGGATCTCAAAAAGTCCATCCAACCTAGGGAATAACTTATTCATCCTCTTCCTTAGGAAACGCTCCTTGTTGAGATGGATCCAGATAAGGTCTCCTGGGTTATAAATGACTCACCTCCTTCCTCAGCATCCCTATTCCTCCTATCAAGCTACAATATTAGCTAGTTGCTCAGCAACCTTCTGATGCAATTTCTATAACTCCCCTGCACGTTATAGGTTAGATTGACTTTCTCCTTAGGAGATTAGGTAGATAACCATGTCCAGGGGTAAGTTCAAGTTACATCCATAGACAACCTCAAAAGGTGACCTTCTTATCACATTATGAGTGGTATGGTTGTAAGCAAACTCAATAATGGGTAAGCATAGATCCTAATCATGTAGATTCTTCCTAACCGTAACTCGAAGGAGATTGCTAACAATTCTGTTTACAACTTTTGCCTGGCCGTCTATTTGTGAGTAGCAAGAAGTATTAAACATGAGTTTAGTGCCAAGCTGCTTCATAGGGTTCTCCAAAAGAAGCTTATGAACTTCAAATCAGGATCAGACACAATACTCTTTAGTACTCCATATACCTATATGATCTCTTGCAAAAAGAGGTTAATAACAAATAAAGCATCATTGATTTTGTGGCAAGGAATGAAGCAACTCATCTTGCTGAACCGATCAACTACCACCATAATAGAATCACGTCTTATCGGTGTTCTAGGTAGGCCAAGCATGAAATCCATGCTCAAATTGGTCCATGGCCGTTTAAGTATACTCAAAGGCGTATACTCCCGATATGGTCCCTTCCTTCCCTTAGCAAGTTTGCATATCTTGCATTATTCAAGTACTTGACATACATCCTTCATCATCCCAGGCCAATAAAAATGTTCTTTCAGCACCTCAACCATTCTTTTCTTACTAAAGTAACTAACTAAGCCTTCAGCATAGGCTTCTCGGATAAGTAATTCCCTAGCAAAACCACTTGGCACACAAATTTGTTTAACCTTCACCAAAAACCCTTAACTCAAATATAATCCTTCTACTACTCCTTCTATGTTGCATTTGACTACTAAGGGCCCAAAATACGGATCATGCTCATACTAATTGAGTAAAGTACCAAACCTTAGTACCCTTAACCTATAAAGTGGTGATAAGTACATGTCAATGAAAGAGAGCATTGGCCACAATATTAATGCTTCCCTTCTTATATTAGATGACATAGCAAAAGGTTTACAAGAACTTAACACACTTAGCATGACATCAAGAAAGTTTGTGTTGCCCTCTAAGATGCTTAGGAGATTGATGGTATGTGTAGATGATGAATTTTGTCTACAGTAAGTAATGTTGCCAATTCTAAAGTGCTCAAACAAGGGCGTAGAACTCCTTGTCACATGCCAAGTAATTCAGTATGTCCCCTCTCAGCTTCTTGCTAAAATAAATAACTAACCGATACTCTTACATAAGGATAGGTCCAATGCCAACTCCACATACATTACACTCTAATTCAAAAACTTTCTCAAAGTCAGGCAAGACGAGTACTAGGGCTAAAGTCAACATGGTTTTAATCTCATCAAAACTCCTTTGAACCTTCTTGGACCAATTGAATTCAGAGTTTTAGTCAACTCAGTCAATAGATAATTATGGAACTACAGTTTTAAATGTGTTGATAGTTAGTTTTCACTCATCTGGCATACTCGTTCATTCGGCCGCTGATAAGCCAAATATTTGAATCTCTCAACATACCTGTAGAAAGATGACACACAGCATTTATGCCAAGTAGCTTAAATCTATTCTTAGTTTGAATTTAAGCTCATGAAACAAACAATTATTATAAGTACGGTTATATTACATAAACGCTTACTCTCCCTACATATCAGGAAAGATGTCAAATCAAAAATCTTCCACATGTCTTAACAGTTACTTCGATAACTACCTTAGACATTACAACCAGCTATAAATATAGGAAAGAAAACTCTATAAGATCTCTCTAATACTTCACTCATATACTTTTTATACAAAGTCACCCAACTAACTTAGGCATCGAAGTAGCCGTACTAGACTGACCCCTACACCAAGCATTTCATTCTCTTTTGCAAGATTTTCTTTGATCCCAAAATTCACCAACAACAAAATGAATCTTCGATAAAATGAAACTAGACCATGAAAACTCCTTACTTCAATAACACCAGTCAACACCAACCATTCGAGAATAACTCGAACCTTCTCATCATCAACTTTGATACCTCCTCTAAAAACAATATAACTAAGGAATACTACCTTACTCTAGCAGAACACATACTTCTTCAAATTGTCAAATAACATCTCGATACAATGGATATCAAACATAGATCACAAGTGCGCGACATGGGACATGAGGTCAACACTATATACCAAAAGATCCTCAAAGTACACAACAACGCATTTGCCAATCAATAGTCTCAAGGCATGAGTCATGAGTCGCATAAAAGTGCTCGACACTTTTGTTAAACCAAACGACATCACTATCCATTCAAACAGGCCATCCTTTGTTTTGAATGCAGTATTCCATTCATCTTCAGGTCTCATTCGTATTTGATGGCAACCGCTTTTAAGATCAATCTTCGAGAAGACTCAAGCACCATACAACTCATCAAGCATATCATCTAACCGCAAAATCAAATATCAGTACTTGATAGTGATTTTATTGATCACTCAACTATCAATACACATTCTCCATGAATCATCCTTTTTAGGCACCAAGACAGCTAGTACAACACAAGGACTCATGCTTTTTCAAACATATCCACGATCAATCAACTCATCAACTTGTTTCTTCAACTTAACAGCTTGCTCAGGGTTAAGCCTATAAACAGGTCAATTAGGCAAAGCAGCTCTAAGTTGAAGGTCTTAAAGATGATTGGAGTGAAGGGGCTCTTGCTTATAACTATACCTAATTGTTAAGTAAAGGATTCAAGGTGCTTCTAGTCACATAAGCTGGAGGTACGTCAGATGTGCTCATCAAGTTCTTAGAGATTCATGCCATTTAAGTGCTTTGGCGAATGCTCCAACAAGATATCCCTCTTGATCCTGCTCATTCCCAAATGGATACCCTAGTGGTAAGCCTTGTTACTATTGGTGTTCAATTGGTCATGCAGATTTAGTAAGGTGTATTACTCATTCTAATCATCGAGTAGGCACATAAGGTCTACGAGAGGCATGGGTGAGTGCCTAAGGCACCTGCTAGGTCGACTGAGAGAGCTAGTGGCTATGTCTTCAAGGTTAACCGTCGTTGGGGTTACCCTTTCCTTTGAGCTTTTAATTTGTGGTCTATTGTTATCCTAGGCTAGCTTTTTCTTGAGGAACTTTTGCATTTTTTTTTCATTAGTTGTTGAAACATTGCCTTCATCTATTCCATATCTGATGGTGGTAACTCCATCAATGGCAGTGATGAGTCTATTCCAGATTGATCATTGCTACCTAGGAATACTAGATAAGGGTATGTGTTTTTACTCTTAACTACTAATGATGAGTTTTCTTAAACCGATGGATGCCAAATGGTGATGGCATATATCATGAGTAAGACTTAGGTAAACTCCTAATGGTCCGTCCATCATACACAATGGAGGACCCCATGAGTTCACTCAGGCCTAAGTTAAGCAAACTGCTCAAGTCCCCTTAGCACACCTCTTCAAATCCTACTTGTTAAAGCACCTCGTTTAAGCTACCTAACACCAACACAACCTACTCGAGTCTACCTCGAGCACCTTTCCACCTTAACCTCTTCAAATCCTCGAAGACTCTCGCCAACATCATAAATGAGTACAACTCCTCAAGCCTTAGGGCTAAAGGACCCTACTATTTTCAAGCTACCCAAATCCAAGTTGTACATACAACCCCAACCTTGACCCTTTAAGTACATACAAGGTGCTTGAGGCATGACTCAAAGCTTTTGATGCCTTTACTACTCTCCTCATTAAATGTCATATGACATCCACAATATAACCTAAGCACCTAAGTACCCTAGCTATAACGGCTACTAATACTACGAACATAACAACCACATTTCCTAAGGTACACCAACTAGCAAACTAGCATTGTCCTCTCATCTATGCATACCTTCTCTACATCAACCATGTACAAACCAATCCTAATTTGCTATGTGTCCTAAGTAAAGAAGCTCCATGCCCAATAAGAGCATGTATATAAAGGAATTTTTAAAAAAGATACTTATAGTGTCAACATTCTAAACACCTTTTCATTCAAGCATCCTTTTATTTTATAAAGATGAAGTTTTTCACCTTTATTTAATTATTTCATAAGTCCAACCATTTTTTTTTTTTAACCAATACAACACTTACCTCTATTTATTGGTGCCTAATACATTAGCCACATGACCAACTATATATCAAAAAATAATAATAATAAAGTAAAGAATTGATTCTTTATAAAACATCTCCCTTATGTTAAACACCTGTTTACAAATACAAATCATAAAAAGAGAAGTGTTTGGTATAAGTATTTATACCAAATATCCCTTTATAAATATACTCAAAATAAGCCAAACGTATAAATACAAAAATTCCAACTCCTAAGCTTTCCTTACACCTTATAGACATACAATACTCTCCTTTCTTTTCTTTTTTCTCTTTTTTATTTTTCTAACTTAAACATCAAAATACCTAAAGGCTTTTTTTTAAGGCCTACCTCCTACAACGAAACCCAAAACCACCGATACAACCACCTATTAATGATCAACATCACCGATTATAATAGGCTGTATATCCCATTATGATTAAGATCAATAAATTATAGATTAATTAACCAATGCCCTACAAATTCTTAAATTTACTTATGAAGGAAAAACCTATCATTGTAAAGTATTTTTATGCACATCTTATGAAAGTTCAAATGTTACAACTACTTCTAATCATTCAAAAATAGCCTAAAAACCCTATATTACTCCAAAAAGAAAAAAAGAAAAAAATCAAATACAATGTCATTTTATTGTTTTATTTTTAAGCATTGCTATATCCTTTCGTTTAGCAGCTTTTCGAACACATGGATGACGGATGACCGAAAATTAATATGGAGCATACTGAGGCAAAAAAATAAACAGCAACTATAAAAATCAATGACTTACAGATATATAAACATTGGAATGTGAATTCGGAGAAAACCTTCTGCATGGTTAGGGTTTTCCTTTATTTTACCCAGTTTTTTCTACTTCCATTATGTAAATTCGTGCAAGCAGAGTTGAGTGCGTGCCGCTTTGTCAAAAATAGATGCTTCGGTCAATGCTTCTCACAGTTCTCTATTCTCTAATGAGAAGTCTGTCCACAACGATTTTGAAAAGGAAAATGATTATGAGACGAAGTGACCATCGAATGATTCCAATAACTAAGCCGAATCAGTTCGAGCACAGGTACGGTAATGGAGGAACAGTAGAGATCAAAGGAGCCACCATTTGGCATTTCCATTAAATTCCATGTTGCCATTAGTAAGAAACAAGAAGTCATCAACCCACATAATACAAACATATAATACAAAATACATACCGAACCCCTATAGTATCTAAAACTGTACATAGAGCCATTAAGATCCTATGACCCTGCCAAATTCAACTTTTGAAAGTCAAAAGCAGGAGCTATTAACCTATAAAGGAGTCGACTCTGTTGGGCACCATAGAGCACACGAAGCAAAAACCAAAAAGTACATATCTTCAAGTTATCACCGTTGAATCTAACTTCCACAAGCCAGGCACTCTTCACGACTTGTTAAAGAGCACACAACTTGTGCCATTTTTGTATCATCATCTTCTGCAAGTGTCTCTTGCTGCAATTCAAGTTACAGGCAAAGTGTAAAAGCCAAAGATTGAGAAAATATGCAAATGCAGAAATTCAAAAGAAATGTTGGAATTTTACCTTAACTACAGAAGTGTCAACTGTGAACTTTATGGCATCAGCTGCAGCACGTGACCGGAGATAATACATCCCTGTTTTCAGACCCTGCAAGAGACAATGATGAGAACAAAACAGTCTTTACTCTTTTAGTGAATAGTACTCAAAATCACCACAAAATAAGCAACTGCCATAAAGACATAGTCCATAGACGAGCCTGAACCAGATGTACAGAGACATTCAACTAATTAAGCAAACATAGGACACTTCATTTAAATAATTATCTTAAGCAAACAATCTCAAGAACCTTAAGAATATGTAAAAATATCAAGCAGTCTAGCTGATTGCACTTTGAGGGTCTAGAGCAATACCTTAGACCATGCATAGAAATGCAATGAGGTAAGTTTCCCAAAATTAGGCTGATCCATGTGAATATTTAAGCTTTGACTTTGGTCTATATAACAACCACGATCAACAGCCATGTCCACCAAGGTCCTTTGCTTGATCTCCCATACAGTCCTAATGGAAGAACAAAAATTAGCAGCCAACAACAGAAGTCCACAGGGTGCATAAGGAATCTAAGTTCAAGAATCACATACTTGTAAATGTCTTTCAGTTCACCAGGAATTTCAGGAATCTTCTGAACAGAGCCATCATAATGAATTATCGTGTGTTTAAGGGCAGAACTCCAAAGACCCATCTCAGTTAAGTCATGAAGAAGATGCTTGTTCACGACTACAAATTCACCACTGGAAGCACAAAAGATCAAAATTTTTAAGCACAGAAAATTGCAAAGTCACTAACATGTACAATTAATTTCTGTATTCTACAAACCTCAAAACTCTGCGATTGTAAATATTTGAAGTGTATGGCTCAAAGCACTCATTGTTGCCAAGAATTTGACTAGTTGAAGCAGTCGGCATAGGAGCTACAAGCAGTGAGTTTCTCACTCCATTCTTGGATACCATTGCCCTAAGAGCATTCCAGTCCCAACGGTCTGAGGAGGTCACACCCCACATATCTGGCTGAAGAATTCCCTGCAAAATAAAAGTAATGGCACAAGTGCTCAAGTACACCAGGAGGAAACATACTAAATATTATAAAAAGGATCAAACATAGTGGATGACTAGAAAAAACACATCACTCATTCTTGCAGCAAGGCAGATCCTATACCTTGCTAACAGGAGAACCCTCATATGTCCCATAGGGACCTTCTACAGAAGCCAATTGAGAAGAAGTTTTCAGGGCATGGTAGTAGATTGTTTCAAAAATGTCCTTGTTCAACTGTTTGGCCTGATATTATAATGCAATCACAATGTTAAAAATGCAAATATACTTGAAATAGAAATGCATAAAGACCTGGAAGTATCTGTACCTCTGGCGAATCAAATGCCATGCCAAGTAAGATGAATGTATCAGCAAGACCTTGCACACCAATACCAATGGGCCTGTGTCGGAAGTTAGATCTTCTTGCATTCTCAACAGGGTAATAGTTGACATCAATGATCTTATTCAGGTTTGCAGTGATAATGGAGGTAACCTGTGCAAACATTGAGGGAAATTTAACATTTGCAGCATAGCCATGTGAAGTATTCGAATTAAGATCCCAGTACAAATGGGATAAGCTAGACAGACAAGAAACCAACCTCTGCTAGTTTGTCAAAATCAAAAAATCGATTCTTAGAGCCCTTGCTTCCAACTAGCTTGGATGGGTGCGATTCCACAGGAATTCCCTGAATTATCACAGTGAAAAGTTAGAACAGATTACAACCAACAAAAACAGTGAAGACATGCAAAAATATGCATCCCACCTTTTCTCTAACAAACCGAGGCAATGCAATTGAGGCAAGATTACAAACAGCAGTTTCAGTTGGACTGGTATATTCTATAATCTCTGTGCATAGATTAGAAGATTTGATGGTTCCAAGATTTTGCTGATTACTCTTTCTGTTGCATGTATCCTATAAAAATTATCAAAAGGTCAAACTATTGGGCAACTGAATAATATAAAATATATCACAAGTTGAAAGCGTGCCAGATCCTGCCTCACCTTAAAAAGCATGTAAGGAGTTCCAGTTTCAATCTGGGACTTCAATATTTCAAACCACAGATTCTGTGCCTGGACAACCTTCTTTGCTTTGCCCTAAGATTAAAGGTAAAGAGATTGATAAATTCAACATTGCTAGAGGTCCATTAATAGTGACTACTTTCATTGCAGAACAGCAAATAAAAAAAAATAAAAATAAAAAAGAGGGAAAAATGAAGGCTTCACTAATCATACCTCTCTTTCATATTTCATGTACAACTGCTCAAATTTTTCACCCCAATAATCATCCAAACCAGGAGCCTCAATGGGACAAAACAATGACCATTCTCCATTACTTTGGACCCTTTCCATAAAGAGATCGGGTATCCAAAGAGCATAGAATAAATCGCGAGCACGATGCTCCTCCTAAGAAATAAAATTTAACATTTAGATATAAAACAATTGTACTGAAATAATCTCTAAAAGATGATAAACACAAGCAGCAACATGACTAGAGTAACTTTTAACTGCATGCATTAATATAAAATTAAGAGCACCAAGCAAGTGCATTTCACAGACATTAAATCATACCTTTCCATGATTCTTCCTAAGGTCAAGAAACTCAAAAATATCAGCATGCCATGGCTCCAAGTAAACAGCAAAAGCACCTGAAAGAAAAGGCACCTCAATTAGAGAGATATGTACAATAAGGAAGCTAAAGCACAAATATAAGAAGAGCAAGTTCTAAAAGGTACCTTTCCTCTTGCCACCTCCTTGATCAACATAACGAGCAGTATCATTGAACACCCGCAACATTGGAACAATCCCATTAGATGTCCCATTTGTACCACGAATGTAACTACCAGTTGCACGTATGTTATGGACAGAAACCCCAATTCCACCAGCAGATTTACTGATTACAGCACACTCTTTCAGAGTATCATATATTCCTTCAATGCTATCTTCTTTCATGCAAACAAGGAAGCAACTGCTCAACTGTCAAAACAAATGAGTACAAGCTCATTAATTAGGTTCCAATTTCACCACAACAAGCACGAACAACAGTAAGATTTGACATGGCAATGCATCAATTAGTATACCTGAGGCCTTGGTGTCCCTGCATTGAAAAGAGTGGGAGAAGCATGAGTGAACCACCGTTGAGACATCATGTGATATGTCTTGATAGCAGAATCGATATCATCTTTGTGAATTCCAACAGCAACCCTCATCAGCATGTGCTGAGGCCTTTCAATAACTTTGCCTCGCACCTTCAAAAGGTAAGACCTTTCAAGGGTTTTGAAACCAAAATAATCATAGTCAAAGTCCCGATCATAAATAATTTCACTGTCCAGACGAACAGCATTCTGCAAAGGTCAAAACAGAATTGTTAAATCATTACCCACCCAAAAAAAAAGCAAAAAGAAACTCAAGAAATTGAAATTAAATTCCAAAAACATAAGGATACCTTCATAATAATGTCATAAACATCATCAGCTATTAAAGGAGCCTTCAAACCAGATCTCTCATTGAAATGGTTGTACATGTCCTTGATTCTGCAGTAACCATGTAAAATACATAACTATGAGTTCATGATATAAAACTGAATTGGAACGAATAGTACCAAGAACAACATGACTTACGTCTCTGAGAATGATTTCTTGGTATTCTTATGCAAATTAGACACAGCAATTCTAGCAGCCAACTGCAGAACAAAACAATGCCACCATGTTACATAAATTAAAAAATTCCAATAAATTTAATTGATATGATTCTTCTAACATATTCTCCAATCAAACTAAAATGATAACTGCAACGATGTCAAGCTCACAATGCCCAGACAACAACACAATTCAAATTTAAGACAAGCATATAATTGGGTTCTAGAACTTACACAAGCATAATCCGGGTGGTTAGTGGTCATGCTAGCCGCAGTCTCTGCAGCCAGTTCATCAAGTTGACTCGTTGTAACACCCTTATAGACCCCAGCGCAGACCTTCTGCGCAACAAGCACAGGGTCACAATGATCGGGGCTCAACCCATAACTCAATTTCTTCAACCTTGCAGTAATCTTATCGAAATGGACTGATTCCTGACGCCCATCTCTCTTGACTACATACATTGTTGTGATTCTTGTGAAAAAGAAGGTTTAACCCGTCGGGAAATGTATCAAACAGGTGTTGTGCACGGATAGGAATGGTGGATAGGTGGGATTTAAATAGGGGAGAGGAGGTGGTTGGTGTGTTGTGTGTGGAAGAAGCTATTTGAGGGAGTTTGAAATTTGTAAATTTCAGGTAGGTTTGATTTTCCCTCTTCGGGGATTAACAAAGGGGGCTTTTGTTTGGGTAGGGTTTTCAAAGTTTGGCGCCAAAATTGTGATGCGTGCAGCTGAGTTGGGGCTGGGGACACCGCAATTGAGAGAATGGTAGGGCTAAAGATGGTACTTACATTTTAAGAATAATTACATGCTTAGCGAAAAATATTAAATATGTAAAAATTATGATGTTTCTTATTACTATCAACCATCCTAACTTAGGTTTCTAAATGTCATATTGGAATTTGAAAAAATTCTCTTTATTAAACTTCTTATTTTATTTCTAATTTCTTTATAAAAACTACTTATAATTATTTTTCTATTAAAAGTGGGTCCCATACTACATATATCAAAAATAATAAAGACAAAGATTTACGGTGCTCTAACAAACACTGCACTTTACTCGAGAATTTCTCCATGGTAGAAAGGGAACTCGAAGTGGAGTTGTTGTGCCTGAAAATTCTAGTCAAGTAGCGGCATTGGGATGGCCTTAGTCAATAATCTTTTTATAATATAACATAACATAAATTTTGTCAATGGCAGCACTACTGCAAGAAGTTTAGTTACTTTTAAATTTTACACTTAAAATCAATTATTATATATCCCATTAAATTTTTACTTAATAAATTTACGACGTTATTTTTTACTTATTCTCTTATATTGATGAGTGTTTATCACATCATCATATTACAAAAAGTGAATTTACAAGTAGAAGTTCAATTAGTTATTATTGATACTCAAAATTGGAAGTAGGAGAAAATAGGACACTTCACTCATAATCACCCTACAAAATGAAAATAAAATGAGGCTATTGGGTACCAAAGCGACTGCAACATAGTCATTCCAATATTTAAGTTAAGTTAAAGCCTTTAATGTAAGAAAAAAACTTAAAAAGATTGTAAAAGTATCCAAAAGAACCTCATCATTGCAATCTAATCTCCTTTTGTAGCTAAGGATTAGCTCAAATTTGATAACCGTTGCCTTTAAAACCTGACACTTGCATTAAGTTTGAATTTAGGAGCACTTCCTAATATTAAGGGATGTGGTTGACATCATAGCGACTTGTGGGTGATTATTTAGGTAAGGAGTCTCATTGTTTATATTATATGCCTAAATTTTTACACCATATACCTAAATTCTATTGAGTTCTCTCATAAGTATTTTAATGATAATAAAAATAGTAAAGATATTTAATAATTTTGTTAAATGTAAAGTCAATAAACAAAAGATAAGATTTCTGCTTTTGTACTAATTTTGAAAATCTGAAATAAATTCAAAACCTCAAATACTGTAGCAAAAGTTACAAAGCAAAATGTTTTAAGAAATATATTGGGCTTATAATTGTTTGAAGGACCCAACTCCACTTGATAGATATATTTGGGTAATATATTTAACATATTCCATTGAATTGGTTAATTAAATTAATGGAAATTAAAGAGGATTAATTTAATTAAAAACAATGACAAGATGATTTGGACATATTCATCATAGTTATGGACGAATATTTGATGGAGTTATATTAATAGTTATTCATCAGATTTTTCAAGATTTGTTTGAAGGATTTTTATCAAGAAAATTTCAAGGATTTCATGGGAAGAAAAATTAAATATTTTTCAAGTTCAAATCAAAATAGATATAAGAACAAAGATTCAAGATAAGAATGAATCTTATTCATATTTTCAAATTTAAATTGAGCTAAGATAAAAAATATCATGAAGAGGATTACGATAAAACAAATCAAATTTAATACAAGGAAATTCATGCAATTATTCATTAAGAAGATATTCAAAGCTTTAAGATCCAAATACAAGAGCAACAAGCATCAAGATTTGCTCTTAATTTTTAAGATATATTTATCTTAAAAAAAAAAAAGGGTTGTTCGATTTTTCAAAGACTACAACCACTGTATACAAGAAGAAACCAGAGTTTTTATCTAAGAATACTTGTAGATCTTGAAAAATATAAAGGCAGCATTGCAACGTTCAAATTCAATTCAAGATTGAGTATAATTTAGCTTCCATAATTTAAGGGATTACAACAACCAACGGCTAAATCAAGATTTTTCAAAATAATTTAAGATTCGACCAAAAGCTATCCAAGATTCATAGCAAAGAGACGTTGCACTAGAAAATATAAAAGAAGAAGAGTTCAAATTTTTGAAATATAGATCTATAAATCAAAACTACATTCTTTTATTGAAAGCTTGATATTTAAGATAATTCAAAATCTAATTTAGAGAAAACACTATTTACCCTACTTTCATATTCTAATTTTAATGTGTACTTTCATTAAGATGATCTTTATATTGTGTCCCCATAGTTACTATAAATACAATTACTTATATGATAAGCTTTGTGATAGAGAGATATTCAAATTTCTGTAGATCTATATATGGGCAAGGGTAACCTAGTAAGCTAAAGAATAAAAACTTGTAATTATTTCTCTATATTGAAGTTAGTAAAAAGTGAATAGTAGAACAATACTAGTAAAGATTATTAAATCCTTAGCAGTAGAGCTGAAAGAGTATAATAGGCACAAGGTTGAAGCACTATAAATAATTTGCCTAATTTTCTCAACTCTACTCTCTTTACTTTGAGTTTTATTATTAATCATATACTGTTTCATGCCTGATCTTGTTTAAGTAATTAAAAGGGACATTTTTAATCTCATTTTTTCAAAAAAGTTCAAAGTTCTACTGTAACCAAATCCTTCCCCCGCCTCCCCCCCCCCCCTTACCCTAAACCCCAACCTCTTGGTTACTTTTGAGACCTACAAATTCAAATCTTCTAAGTTGATTGAGCCAAAAGCCAAGCTATAAATAATTATTATGAGCTAAACAAGGTTAACCCAATCCATTATTGATAAGGATCGAATCTCTGATGCCAAGATGATAAGGAATCAAAGGATCGATCCAGAAAGAAATGGTAACGGATCTAGAAACAAACGGAGAATGAGTATTCAAACAAAACGGGCACGAAGAACAAGAAAGGTTTTGATAGTGAATGTGGATGGATATAGCTCATCAAAACACAAACACGATCAAGGATTTAAGCTCAAAATAGAGTTTGATACGACTCACAAATACTAAGTGTTGCTCGGGGTTTCAAATGAAAGCTAGATGCAACTCACTAACCAATTCAAATGAAGGGGTTCACCATAATCTGAAAACTAGATTAATAAGAACGCGAGGGTTATTAAAGAATTTAATCAAAACTCAATAATCCGGCAAATGCTAACTAACTCAAGCATATCCTTGCTCAAAAGAGGAAAGTTTCACTCTATATATCTATCTATCTGTATCTATGTATCTGATTCTATCTCTCTATATATCTATTAGTACAAATGTTGCTATTTATAGCAAATCTTAAACTCTAGTGGCAAAACTGTAAATAAAGTACAAGGCCTTAAATCCTAAAGAATCAGGCCCATAAATAAAATAAAGAGAAAACATGTACAAGAATACAAAATTGTGCGTTTTACAAAACTCGGCATGCAGTCACTTGACGTGTCCTGGGAGTAATAATATCATAACCAAACGGGGTCGACAGTTGGATGTATAGGTTTGGAAAGGGGTCCTAAACGTCTTGCATAGCTTAGCTAAGAAACCAAAGAGGTCAACCTATAATTGCCAAGTTTTGGAATTAGTTGGCACTAGTCTTTTGGGGTCGTGTCGAGTGATTCTTTGGTTTCAAGTACTTGGCCTTATGGTTTCTCGGCACCTCGGCTGAGGACAAAGTTAATGCCGAGTATTTATTTTCCTTCCCTTCGTCCTTCTGGCTGTAGCTCAGCCTCAGTAAGCATTGATAGGCCTTGGCTTAGATATAGTCAAAAGTTGATTCCCATCGATTATGGTTGGGTTATTCTGTTTAGTTTTTGCACCTCTAGCCCATCAACTTTCTTGAGCTAGTCAATACATCAGGCAAAGTAAAAGGAGAGAAAGAATAGGTAGAAAGGTCAGACATCACTTATACTATATCAGTCATGATCTTTTAGAAGAAATCGTTGTTAACATTTGCCCCCAAATTCCATTTAATGGGTGCATCAAGGGGAGTAATGATATTTCCCCAACTGGGTATTTTGGCCTAAGTTCTTTACAATGGCAAGTAGTTTTAGGAGATGTGTCAACACTCAAATTCGAGCTCTAGCTGTCATATATCAACCTCAATCATGATGGTTACAAGGTGTTTTCTAAATGTTGGCCTACCTTTAGTACTTGATTTGTTGTAGAAGCTTTACATCTACCAATCATGACATTTCACATCCCATTATTAGGATTTGCACTGCCATGTCAAAACTTATGCACTTTTCTTGGAAATTCCATTTAACAAGGGTCATTAGATATAAGCAATGCATGCCCAATTAGATGAGTTACATTAATTGTTAACTACAACTTATGCAGATCCTAAAAAAACCATAACTCCACATATCTTTTATTTCCTCATTATCATGCTTTTTATCCCCTTTCTTCTTCTCCCTTATGGCTAATTTCTTTATTCCTTTGCATAACTCTTACTTATGATTTTCCTTCTTCTATACTCTAAATATTGTTCATATTTCCTTTGCTTTCTTTTCTTTTCGCGTACACTATTAAGGTAAACACATCTACTATTAAATCTAATGACTCAACACAAGCACAACAGCGAAGTAAGGAATTGTCTACCACATACCAAGTAGATGATTTCTCCTCCTCACAAAGAACCCCGCAACATGGTAGATCCCAATGTCATTAATTGTCCTTAGAATATATCTAGATTGACTGGGTTAGCCAAAATTTGCACTCTTAGGTTGTGGAAAATTAGGAAACTTCCATTTGGTGACTATCCTCCAGACAATTAAGGTAATTCCCAAGCTCCTCCTTTATACACCAGAATTGAGTACAATAGGAGCCCAAATGGTGTTGCTAGCATAATAAGTGAACAAGAGTTCAATGCTCCAAAGCTTAACTCCCGTTGTACCCTCCGAGCATGGACAATCGAAAGGCCTCAATTACATGAGCAAATTACTACACTTAGGTATCAAGAATTTGCTCTCTTCAAGAAGTATTTTAAGGTCAATTTAAGGTTACCTTTTTCTATTTTTCAGATGTCTTATTTTACCTATCATTGTATGTGTCCTTCCATGCTTTCTTTGAACTCATATAAGCTATTAGTGGCCTTTGAGTATATATGCGAGGATTACGAGGTTAAGGCTACAGTTACCTTATTTTGGTACTTTTTTCACCTTGAAAAGAAAAGATGTGTGGTTTTACATATGTGCCCTACCTCATAGGATGTTCTTAGTAGGGCTAGAGTCCTCAATTCATAATTAGAAACAAAAATGGGTTGTAGATAGGTTAGCTTCTCAACTAGATTTTCCCATTGTTTGAAGTCACCTTATTAGACTGTTAGACATCATACCCTTATTGTGCAGCAACCAGAAGGCTTATGACATAATCATGGAGGCCTACAACCACAAAGAGTTCCTCTGGGATGCGAACATCATAATCTCCAAATACTCTTGTGGTGCTCCAATCTTCTCCAAGGACGAAAGCAAGAGTAGCTAAATGTGCTACTAGTTTCCATGATGGGGATGTTGAGGGCCTAAATAAAGGTATTGTAGTCTATCAAGGTACAAACTCTCTATGGTCTCCCCTATTGAAAGTGGCTTTTAAGAGGAGGGACATTTACGTTTACAACAAAAGCTGAGTGGTCTTCCTTACTCGTGCTCGGCATAGCGTTTGTAAGTCATTTAATTTATATTTTACTAGTTTTCCAACTTACTATGTTGTATGTTCCATCATAGATATGTTGCTTATGGATTACAGCTCCAAAGACCTTTTTGACAAGCTGAAGTTCGGTAACTTGAAGGGGAAAAAGAACCCTAACCAAGCAAGTTCCTACCATACCACCAACGAAGCCACCAATTGAGCCACCGATGAAGTCTACCACTTCTCAGACCACAAAGAAAGCTTAACAAGTGAAAGCTGCCAAAGGAAGACAACAAACGAAGACAATTGATACTAAAAGGAAGGTCGTAGGGTCAATAAGTTAAGGAAGCGATCCGATACACACAATTTTCCGACACTAAAGAGGGCCCTAAATAAAGGGAAGACCCCCAAGAATGACAAGTTAGGGGATAATTCTAAAAATCCAAATGAGGGGAGAGAGGCTCCCTTCAGAATTTCGAGGTCCATCACCCCTTCAAGGAAGCAAAACCTAGAAGTTCTACAATTTTTTCCATGTTAGAACACCAATACCACTAACCTTGCTTTGGGGAATGGTCAAGTTACTCTTGAATTGATCAGGGGTATTCGTTTACCCCTAGATGTCTAGCCTTCAACAAATGTTATC
The DNA here is from genome assembly GCA_024138015.1 of Lumnitzera littorea. Classification (NCBI taxonomy): domain Eukaryota; kingdom Viridiplantae; phylum Streptophyta; class Magnoliopsida; order Myrtales; family Combretaceae; genus Lumnitzera; species Lumnitzera littorea. The sequence continues at coordinate 31,897,539 of JAMXBB010000009.1, read as the reverse complement.
AAGCTCTACCAAAATTCTGGACTTAACAGCTTATTATGCCTTTCTGCTTTTTGGCCTTTTTGGTGTAAGATTTTTCCCAGCCTTTTGTATTTAGATTTAGTAAGCTTCTTTTATGGCTTTTACTCTGACTTTGCTTTAATCTTCCAAAATTCCTAATGGCTCTTAATGATTGTTAAAGTCCTCAATGAAGAAAAGAAGGTTGTAAGTCCTCTATTCTAATTTATTTTTTATCTCCTTATAACTCCTTAGGCTAATAATTCCTTTTTCCTTTAGATTAATGAGGAGGCCAAGAATTAGGTGCCCAATGTGGAGACCAAGAAAAAGAGCCTTCAAGAAAAATGGGGCACTGAGAAGGTCAAACTTGAAGAGGAAAAAGCAAGGATAGAAGAGGAGCTCAAGAGATAGAAGGAAAAGGTTAAAGGAGAGGCTAAGGCTAAAGAAGAAAAAGAAACAACTCTGGTGGAGGAACGAAAAAAGTGCTCTCAACTGGTGTTTGATATCTAAGGGGCACAAAGTGATGTCAAAACCCTTAAAGGTAAGCATAACAAAGAGGTCACCCACTTGCAAAGCTCGTACATAGAGCTAACAATAAAGATGGCTAAGGTAGAGAAGGAACATAGTTCTACCAATCAAAAGGCCTATGATAAAGCTTACTAAGATATTCAAGAGAGTGAGGTTTATAAAGGTTTAATGTGATAAAAAGTGTTGGATGGGATAAACTTAACTCGGGAGGAGGTCACCATCCATCACCTTAACTATGACCTAAGCTATATGGACTTTGATTGAGGAGGTTAGGAGAAGGAAGCTTCTATCGATTAAGCTAATGTTAGAGAGGTCAAAGTAAAAGAATAGTCAAGTGAAGGTGTTAGCACTCTTGCAACTGACTCTAACAATACACAAGAACCAGCCGAAACTCCTGCTCTTAATCCTTCTATTGATCCTTAACCCATCTTACCTCAAGCTCCTAATGACTAAGTATTCATTGCTAATCAAGCTCAAAAAGAATGATTTCCCTCCTTTCTATTTTATTGTTATTTTTTATTTGCTAGTAGGTTGGTATGCCGACCTTGGTGATATGTAATGACCTTTTGAAAGAACATTTATGTTCCTTTCTTTCAAACTTTGAAGTTATTCTCCTGCTGTTGAATATTCATACGCTATTTGTTAACTTCTTCAGGTGAAATTTTTAGGAGTACTTATGAACTTTTTATTTACTCATTGAATGACATAGATCATTACTTAACTCATCATCCTCGTTTATTACGGGACTTAGAGTAAATTTCTTGTGTTTTAGTAGTTCGGGAGCCTTCAGAGGTCTACCTACTTAATTTACTTAAGACACTTGCCACGATAACAAATTATTCACCTCTTATCTAAACTTGATAGTTGTAGTTACGCTTTAAGCCTCTAATTATCTTGTTACCAGACTTAGGAAGTTTAGAATTTTATGTTTGTTACTAGTCGATAGCTTAAGGCTTCCAAGTAACTCATCATCTGCCTATTAGACTTAGAGCATTATTACCTATGAGACTCTATAAAAATTAGCTGTCAACTTATAGTCAATCGGTTCAAAACTAGTACGTAAAATTTAGGGTGATTAGGTAAATTGGCTGATTGAGCCTGAGTTTCATAACGAAGCTAGAAATATTAGTAGAAATAACTCTATAAGTTTAGATTTAATAAAATTAAATAATTAAAAAATATTCTAATAAAACATACGTATTTTACTAGTTACTTATTGGAAACATGAAAGATAGGTTTCGATAATTAACAAGTCGTTAGAAATAAAATATATATACACTAAAAATCATAAAATCGCTTAAATAATATTTAAGGGTATTTATTCATATTATATATGCATTTATGTGTGTATAAATACCCGAAATTACTTAAAGTACCTAATATATACTAAATAAATATAGAAAAATTAATAAAAGAATTTAACGAAATGACGTGTTGCTAAAAGATGTTGGAATTGGGACATGCTAACTTAAACAATTAAGGATAAGGCATGAAAAGCAAACAAAGGACACATAGGGATTTGGGATAAGGAGAGAAACGGACACATGTACTCTTAATGAATTCTCACTAACCTCAAAACCTTTTTAAAAATTTAAAGACCCTCTCTAATAGTCATTTTGGCAAGATTAGTACTTAGGAAAATTTGAAAGGAGTGGAAAAAATGGAAGAATAAGCTTAGGTAAAATATACAAAATATATGCAAAAATAGGCTAAGATAAGAGTTGATGGTGTAAGGAGTTTCCGAAAAACAACCAAGGGTGGCATTGAAGGTAAAGGCAGCACCTAATTTGACCAATAAGCTTAAAGTTGCTAGAGGTGGCTAGTATGGTGGTTTCCGGCGAGCACTGAAATTTGATACAATTTTCATTAATTCGTTAAAAGTAGTAAATTAATCCAAAAAATTATGAAAAATTGTATTATGACATATTTTTGTATATAAATTATAGGAAAATTATTTTAATGAAATTAAGCCTAGAAATATATTGCTTTTAATAAATCACTAAACTTGAGTCGATTTCGCTTTCGTTTTTAAAAACCCTATTAACGTTGTTTCAGCTTCAAAATTTTTTTGTGAAACACCTATTATATAGATTGAATTACTATGAAAAGTTTTTAATGAAGTCTATATTTTTATCTAATTTTTCGGCCCTAAAATACTATTAAAAAGCCATTTATCAAAATGTAAATAATATTTTTTCAAGAAATTAATTTAAAATCTCATTTTTGGTGATATTCTGGCACATTGTAATGTTAAATGATGTTTAGAGATGAAATTTGTAGTGTTAAGAGTATTGGATTTGAATATTGAAAGCTTAGTGGTAATATTTATGATGTATATGGAGTGCCCAAATGATGGAATTAAGTAAAGTTGGTTCAAACTGGAGTGATGATGGACTGTATAGTGTACTTGGATTTTGATCTTAAATGGAATTGTGGGGAAATTATGTTAAAATATAGAATATGTTTAGATCATAAGCTAAATCAGAAACAGGGTGTATAGTAGCACATTAAGGAGTTGATCAGAAACTAAATTAGATACTACATTTATTCAAATTAAAGTTAGTTAAACCTTATAGAATAGGTTAGAAGGCATTTATGAGATTTATGTGTAAAATGAAACCAAGAGTTGAATTAGAATTTGATTCAAAGGCTAAATCAAATAAGAAATTAGAAGCTGAATCAAAACCTAGCTAAAAACGAAGTTAACCATGAGGGACTTAGAACTTAAATAATTAGGTATAGTAAAACCCTAAACCAAAGATAATAATTTAAGTTATAGGATAAAGCTTATATATAGTAATCACATGAGTAATAAAACAACATCTGCATTATAAAGACTATAGGCGTAGGCCTCATGCAAGTCGTATCTTAAGTGAGCAAATAGAAAGTCCAGATAAGTTTAGGATCATTACGTAACTATGTTTCATAGTACTATATTAAAGTACTTAGAGGCTTAAGATTATACTTAGATATATTTATTAGGTAGCTTTATTGTGTGCATGCTTGTATGTTCGTACTTATGAGTTTGTTGTATGATTCTAGTTTGCTACTCTAGATTGCATTTGTTTGAAATTGCATGAATTAATTGATCACCTTAAATTGGACTTAATCATATATGACATGTAATCTTAACTGGACATGCATTGCAACCCATTAAGGGACATTTAGGATCCTCCGACCAAATACTGACCCTTTTGAAAGGGATAACGCTGAAGCATAATGGTCTCTTTATTATCTTTAGTTAAACTAAGTGATAAGTGAAGAGGTCACAGCAAGGGTGAACTTAGTAGTTTGAAGGTAGTCTTAAGAGAAGCGATTTCTCTATTACACAAGCCTAAGTTTGGTCGTAAGCTATTGAATGTGCGCTAAACCCCTCAGCTTAGATTAAAGCAGGTGTAATCTCTATAATCTTATGAAGAACTAGATAACGTTGTACGATGGTATTTTTTTTATTGCATTGCATTTAAATAACTAGCTGATGACCCTGCCTATGCTTGATGTATAATCTTACATCTCCATTCTAGTTTATTAAGCGGTTGGTTACATACATCTCTATAGATGTTATTGCAAGTGGTAGTTAGGAAGTAGCATTATAACTACTCTAAAGCTAGTGACTATTAGATCTTGGGAAGTAAGGATATAAAACTGATATTTAGTTACACTTTTGAAGTTTTATTGCTTATCTTTAAATCTTTTAATATTAAACTACATATTACTTAAATAAGATTAGGTTATTGAATCATAGTAGGTGTTTTTATACTTCCACAGGCAAATAATCTTATTATTTGACAAACTATTTACTTCAAAATGGATTAGTTGTGGATGCCTTATATAAATCAGATTTACGATAGTAGCTATAAAGTCAACTTTTATCCTATAATGATTTACATAGCGGGACTACTATGACTCTATCGCTTAAGAGGATTTATAGTTACCATGCCTATCACTCTTAAAAGAAGTTAAGGCTTTTGCATTTCGTTACCCTTTGTTAGGACTTAGGGATCTTCAGATATCCTTTTCCCATTATTCGTCAAATATAGGACTTAGGGATTTAGCGCTTTTATAATTTGGTCGTATTATACCAAGGCAAAGTAAAGTATGAGATTGAACAATAAGCAAATCCTTCATTTTACGAAATGCTAAAAAGGAACTAAGTCAATCCATTGGCTCTAACCTTTCATGACATAATTACATCACATGAATGTTAAGGAACAAGGTTAAACTAGTAGTCCTAACCTCATAAAATATGTTAATCATAAATAAATAAGCATCGCAACAAGTTTGTGGAACAAGTCCACTTATAAAAACATCATAATTGATACAACCATTGATATGGACAATGATAATAACAAAATGCATAAAGAAACAAGCAAACATATCTTCTTATAAACGTTTATAGCTCAAAGTATGGTCTTTGGTTGCCAGTATTCCATGCACCTAAGGATTAGCTATCCATCAAGCCTTTCTAGCCTATAGGCATGTCAATTCCTTACCACCTCCTTTACTCTGATGGGATTCTCTCAAGTAAAGGTAAGTTTCCTTTGGCATTTTCTTGCTCCTAATGCTTTAAGCTTCCCACATACCAAATCACCAGGTCAAGAGCACTTATGCTTGATTTGCTTATCATAGTACTGAGCTACTCGCTGCCCCCAATAAGCAGTGAAATGAGCATTAGCTAATACATGCATTTCATGAATAGTATCCATATTAGCTCAGAGGCTAATATCGTTGTATTCAGGGTTGTATGCTTGGACTCTCATACTTTCTACTTGAAGCTCGATTGGCATATTGCTTTTAACCTAAAAGCCAATTGATATGGGGTATGACTTATTAAGGTCCTTTGCATAGTCTTATAACCTTACAAAACATTGGGCAATTTGTTTACCTAATTGCTTCCTGGTGTGTCTTTGGAGTTGAACATACGGAAGAACACCACAACAAAGCTTAGGCGGTTATCAACTAGATATGATACACTAATTGATCATACTTGGCCTACAATCCATTGGATATGACTTACCTGTCTAAACTAAAGTAGGTCTAGTGAAGGGTAATGAGAACACTAGGGTTGCTGTAAGGAAACTTGAATAATATTCTGATGTTGAGGACTAATGATTGCGTACAATAAGAGAGGGTTTATATACCCATTCATTAAAGCTACTTTACACGTATGAAAAGACAAAAGGGTATTCTTACAATCAAGTTATGCAATACATACTAAAAAGAGAAAAAGAGACAAAAAATATTCAGTATGAAAAGTAAAAAATCATTTTGGAATGTTGTGCCTGAAGATATGTATCACTCGGTGGCTAGACATTAGAAATATGGTATAAAGTAGACAAGAAAAAGAATTTACAGTCAGGGGTTAACTTGATCTGGATTAGGTCAGGGCCTAGTTAGTCTTGTTGTAGAGTAATTAGTTGGGGTTAAGGTCAGCCATCTATTGTGGGTTCAAGAGCTCGGTTTAGAACTGCTTACTCGGATATTTTATCATAGCATAGCTATTCTGTAGGTCTGGCGCACATGAAGATTTGGTAGTCAGGTCAGCAGAAAAAGGAAACATAAGGTTGGGATAGAATTTTTTGTCTCAGATAAGGCTTCGAGCTAATGTTCTTTAAGTGAGTCCTTAGAGTTCTCTAGCTTGGCTTTGTGTGATTGAACCAGGGGATTGATTCCCATCACTTCCAGCTTGATTAACCCTTTTCTTTAAACTTTGCAAAATAACCTTGTTTACTGCCTTTACTTGACCATTGCTTTGAGGATAGGCAACAAATGTATAGCATAGCTTGGTTCACCGAGCTTCACAAAACTTTATAAACTTATCATTATTAACAATAGATTACTTCATTAAATGGGTTGAAGCTAAGGCTATAGCATGCATAATGGAGTGAAGTATAGAGGCTTTTATGGTCACCAACATCTTGAGTAAGGTTGGGACACCTTATGTTGTAATAATAGAAATGGGCTACAATTTAATAATGATAAGTTTATAAGACTGGTGAGAGGAATTAGGTATGAGCTCAGGGCTCTCTTTATCGGAGCATTCTTTTAATAACGATCCCAAGTTTAAGCTAGGCGAAGTGCATCTTTCTTCATTGTAGGCCACTAATACCCTAATCATAGTACCCTTACATACAAAGTTGTAGCTTTAATGTGGTTACTGCATACCCCAAAATGTAGGTAAAAAAGGAATTACTTTGCTTTTGATGGTTGCAAACACCTAAGATAAGGCATACTCAAGACCCTTTTATACAAATTTCCATTGATGATTATGAAATTAACGGCCTTGTAAACAAGTCTTTAGGCCTCATTAGTATCTTAAGGTAAAGTTCTGTCCTTCAAATACTCTAAGATGGGATCTATCCAACAATATTTCTGATCCTTTTGTTGAACCTCCAAACATTCTAATGGTTGTCCCTTCGTGCTCTTCTCTAGCAAGCATTCGATGAAGATTCTTTTCTCTTAGTTTGGTAAGCTTATAGATGTTAACTTTGACAATTTTATCAATTGCATAATTCTCTACCCTTGGAATCTTCGTCAATTGCTAAGCCTTGATATTCGAGTCAATCTCCTTTACCATTTGTAAGTATTTAACTATATTTTTATCTTTGGCCATGCTACTTCTTGTAACTTGATTAACTTCCAGTTGTGAGTTAGAAAATACGTCTAAACGTTTTGCTCTAACCTCTTTAGCCAACTTCATACTTGTTAATAATGTCTTATATTCTGACTTATTATTGTTGGCTAGGGACCCAAACTTCAAAGCATATCAAATCTAAGCTCCTATCAGGCGTTTCAAAATTAAGCTTGCTCTACTTCCATCACTAGTTGATGAGCCATCGACATACAGCTTTCAAGTTAGTTACTCACTTTTTGCAATAGATCTCTTAGTCCTCGTGAACTCTACTATAAAACTAACCTACATTTGAGCTTTGTATGCCTCTTTAGGTCAGTACTATATACCGGGAGCACTAACTTTCAAAGCATATTTTACCTATGTCTTAAGGCATCAACCTCGTACAAAGCTTGCTGATAGGATTCAAGGTATCAACCTAACTCAACTATTAAGGTTGAGCTCATTTACTCCTCACCGGTACATTTTATTTGATGATTTATTTTTATTTGTGTTATTTAAATTTCCTATTACTTATATTTTTCTTAAATTATCTTCATGTTTATTTTGTATTTATGGAAATGCTATTATGGTATTCTTTTAGTTATTTTATTTACAAATTCGCCACTACATATAAATAACTCATGTATGTAAGGTTTTAGACATATTTGAATATTAATGAAAAAACTTTTGAATATTTTCTCTAAAAAAATTTTCGAGTATTTTCTCTTGAAAAAATCTCTTTTATTAGTTTTAATTAATTCTTTTAGTAAGAATTGTGGTGAATAATGCTATCACTCATATTGGTGCGTTGCATTCGGTGAGTTTTAAGCTGTACAGATTTTTATTGTTGTATCATATCCGATTAAGTGACTTACAAATTCACTAAAAACCTTGCTAAATCTATTATATTTTCATTCCTTCGATATGATCTAACTTATTTCAATATTATTGCCTTTATCGGTTTTTAGTGTGGCGTGGCATGACATAATATCTTGATATTAGAGTTACAGCATGGTGACGAGAAGACTTGGTTTTATTGATTTTTGTCGTACTCTAGGAGGATTTATAAGCTGGAGATTTTGTTTACGATTTGTTTACGATTTTGTATGGAAGTTCATAAACAATATTGCTTGAAGCATTGCTTCATGGTGTGTTGCTACGTGGGCCCACGGTAGGAATCAGCTTCTAATATCTAACGTCGTCTTAAAATTTCAATATAATATTGACATACTTAATAAGAGAGAAGAATTAGTGCTGTTCCAGTTAGGGTCATATTATTATTGCAGCTTACGTCGGCTTTAGGCACTATATTCAAGGAATAAGTAGAATGAATTTGGGCATTAGGGTTTACTCCTGAAATTTTACACGAGTGAACAGAGCTTTGATAAGGGAACCAAGAAATTGTCATTGTGGAAGTAATTTAAGGGTTTGATTGAACCAATGTGGGAAATTGTGAAGGTTGAATTGTTAGTGTTTATCGATTAGTGGTTGTGGTAGTCGAGTTGTGTGTTAGTTTGTGTTGTGGCTATCGCTGGACGGTAAATTGCTACGATTGGCCATGTATTCAGTGGTTGATGGCTGTTAGAGTCATAATTGAGTTCAGTAGTGTCCGGGGCTACTCTGTTTTTGACCTTGAGTGGAGGTAGTGTCGTGTATGGTGAGCGATATTTTGTGAATTACAGTGGGTATTGTAGGTTGGAGTTCCTAATGTCGCATTTTGGCTTCGCTATCTCTAGTGTTACTACTGTCTTGAGTTGGAGTGAACTGTGGCGGTGGGTTTACGACAGTGACTAGCGGCGAATGCAGTAGTTGTAATAGTGACGCAAGTGCAAGCGTAGTCGGGTTTGGGACATCTGATTGTGTATAAGTGGCTTGTGCTTGCGTCATGTGGAAGGTGCTTGAAGTAGTTGCGCATCCTACTGTAAGAAGTTGCTTAGTTAGTTTTGTGGGTCATGTAGTAGTGTGCGGGGTGAGTAGTGTAGCGACTGCAGGTGTATGTGTTGGTTGTGCATTCTACGTGCTGAATTGAAGTGTTGAAGTGAATTGGAGTAGTGATCCGAGCTCCGAACTACTGCGATCTGAAGTGCCGACTTGAGTAACTTTGCTGAACTTGCCGAGCTGACAGCACAAGCGCCGAGTTACCGAACTGTTGCATTACCGAGCTGAAGATACTCTTAATTCGAGCTGCTCACTTGCTGAACTACTGCGAGCCCCATCCATGTTGAGCTGGCCAAGTTTAGTGCTGCGATTCAAGGAGTACCGAGCTATCCTTTACATAAATGGATTGCCGAGCTGCATGATTGATTGTCCAAGCTGCTTTATATAATTGCTGCCAAGCTGTTATTGTTTCACTAATCCAAGCTCGTTATTGTGCAAGTGTGATTCGAGCTAGCTGAAGAACTACTGAACTTAAGAACTATAGTGTCCGAACCAAGCTAACGCGTATATGCTGTTAGTTGTGTCCGAAGTATCAATCGAGCTGCTATAACTTTGGAAGTGGTGCCCTGTTTTCAATTACCGAGCTGTAAGCTCCAATTGAAGTGTGCAACGGAGCCATTTCCAAGCTGTGTGAGAAGCCGAGCTAAATTGGATGGAGTAGAATTATTGAAGGTGCAAGCCAATTTCCAAGCTTTGCCGAACCGTTACGTTTGTGGTCTACAAGTCGAAGAGATAACTCGTATGTGCCAAGCTTCTGTGTGTGTGCGGCCTATAACTTGTGTGTTGCCGAATTGGACTTGGTGCCGAACCATAAATTGCCGAGCTAATGTTTGAAGTGTATTGGCCGAGCTCTGCTGTGTGTAAGCCAATTTCTGAGCTGTTGAATCGTGTGTGTGTATTCGTAGTGTCCATTTTAAATTCTGCCGAGCTATCTAAGTACTCTGCTCGAGAAACTGTTGTGTTTGAGCTACTGTGATAGGCTGTTGTTGGTAGTGAGCCGCTGTGTTGGGTTTCAAGTGCAACTTGCCGAGCTTCCGATCTGAAATTATGTATCCGAACTGTCTTGATTTCCGAACTATTTGACTTGTTTTTGTGTTACTGATAGGTGATTGGAACTACTATGTAGTGTTGACCGTGCCATCCTATCTCAAACATATCTGAATTACTGAAAACTTACGTATCCGAGCTAATTAAGTTGGAGTATGAGCTGCTTGTGTATGCGCCGAGATATCTGCTGTCTTAAAGATTTCATACTGAGCTGTTGTATGACAGTGCTGCTCATCATTGTTTGATTCGAGTTGCTTTGCGTTAATGCGCTTTGGTTGATAGTGTGTTAGTGCCAGTTATTTGTGCCAATCTCCGAGTCTGCTGTATGGGTGCATGAAACCAACGAGCGTTGACTGTCGTGAGTATCACCGAGCTGATTTGAACTAAAAGTGCATTTGGTACATGTGTGTGACCTGTAGTGTTTGTGAACCAAGCTACAGCCTCGTGGTCCGGACTGTGTAAATGACTGTAAAGAGTGTATGTGCTGTCCACGTGCAACGAAACTAAGGATCGGTCGGAGTATGTGTCTGCTGCCCTGATCCAAGTGAAAGTCTCACTCTGAGCTTCAGTTGTGCTGTCCATTTTTAAGAAAATATCGAGTAATAGAGAATAATCATGCTGTAGTGTTCGAGCTTCTTTTGTCAAGCTGTCATTGAACCTTATCATAGGATTTGAGCTAGTATAATTCCAAAGGCATCGAGCAATAGTGAATAATCATACTGTGAATAATCATGCTGTAGTGTTTGAGCTTCTTTTGTCGAGCTGTCATCGAACCTTATCATAGGATTCGAGCTAATATAATTCCAAAGGCACTGAGTTGCAGTCATTTGAAGTACTTACTCGAGCTAATTCTGGACAGGAATTAGCGTGCTGAACTATTTACTTAAGCTTCCAAGTGAGCGAAGTTGAGCATTACAAGGTAAGTGTCAAGCTATAGCATTTCTTATTCGGTTGCTCTGAATTTTAAGTATCGATAGTTTTTTTTGTAAGGAATTAGATACCAAGTTTGAAGTGCCGAGCAATAGAATTGAGATATATACAATATGGCATATGAAGCTGGATATGATTATGAATATTATTATGAAGACGAGATATCATAAATTCTGAAATTTGATAGATACGATACTCTGAGTGAATATTTAATTTGGGAATATTAACACAATCAGGTATTTGAAGATTATTCTTATCTCGAGCATAAGAGAGTTTATACTATAAAGAATTCGATTATTAGCTTTGCCGTTACTTGGTGGAAGTGAACGATAAATCAAAGAATTGACAAAGGAAACATTGAGATTCATACATGGGAAGAAATAAGATATTTGATGCGAAGAAAATTCATACTCGATGATCACCAAAACAAATTGTATAAGAGAAAAATTCACTTATGGAGCTAACCTCTCTAAAGTGCTGGATTAATTGAAATGAGACAACAGAGGAATGCCAAATTAGAAAGTATTGAAGGAGGAGTTGAGGAGGTGAAGATTGTTGAAGAAGTAAGTAGTAGAGAGGAAGAGGATTAAGTTGAGTTGAAGTTAAACCTCTATGTTCTCGATATGATTCTATTACCGACCATCCATACCATTGAGGATGGCCTTAGGTGCTACTACATACGTCTCCCACTTGTTGGGCTTTTTTATCTTGATCTATTGATGGGATTATTTGAGATTGGTGAGAGTCATAGTAGTCTTGTGCTCATGAATCTCATAGATTACTTCTTGATATTTATTGTGGTTATTGCGATGGATATTTGTATTGGGGTTATGTTATACTCCTACTTGGAAATCTTATGTTAGAAGTGCTAGAACTATATTGATGGAGAGAAGAAGGATTGAGTAGTGAAAGAATTGAAGAGGTAGAAGTAAATGAGGTAGGGGAGTGAGTTGAGGCCTTACGTGTTCAAATACATGATGAGTGGAAAGAAGGGGTTTGAATAAAGATTTTGGTTGACCATGCACATGATGAATGGAAGGAGCATTAGCCGATGATAACATTGGTGGAGGAGTTGGAGTATTTTTTTACATTTACACTTCATTTTTGCAAGTTGGTATTTGATCTTAGTGGGATTTGGAGTCGCTAAGTACCAAGTTTTGGGCCAAAACTTTTCTAAGGGAGAGAGAATGATGGGATTCAAGGTATCGACCCAACTCAACTACTAAGGTCGAGCTCATCTACTCCTTGCCCAGACATTTTATTTGATGACTTATTTTTATTTGTGTTATTTAGATTTTATATTTCTTATATTTTTCCTAAACTATCTTCATGTTTATTTTGTATTTATAGAAATGCCACTAGGGTGTTCTTTTAGTCATTTTATTTATAAATTTACCACTATGTATAAATAACTTATGTATGTAGGGTTTTAGACATATTTGAATATTAACGAAAAATTCTTTGAGTATTTTCTCTTGAAAAACTCTCTCTTATTAGTTTTTATCAATCCTTTTAGTAAAGATTATGGAGAGCAATCTTATCACTCGGATTGATACGTTATATTCGGCAAGTCTTAGGCTGTATAGAATCTAGCTGGTGCGTTCTATCCGGTTAAGTGGCTCACGGATTCACTAAAACTTTTACTAAACTGACTCTATTTTCGTTCTTTCGATAGGATCGGATCTACCCTGATATCGCTTCCCTTATCAGTTCTTGGTGCAGTGTATTAGCTTGCTTTAATGGCTTATCAGTTAAAACCACAACTAAGTGAACTTTACAATAAGGTTGGAGTTTCCTCATGACCATAGTGATGGCTAAAACAAACTTCTCCAACTTTTTATACATCAACTCTAAACCTTGTAAAACATGGCTCACATGGTAAAGTAACTTATGGATTTGCCCTTTTGCCTATAACAACATAGAGAAAAGAGTTCGATTACTTATGGAAAAATATAAGTAAAGAGTTTCTCCTTTGACAAGCTTTGAATATAGGTAACAACTCCTTGTACCTTCACCGGTTGATTGTTGAATCCATATAAATTATACTTATACGGCTGCATCTTAACATTTTTAAGTTCAGGTCACATTTGATCAAATGTGAGCTTAAAAATAATGTCAATTGAGCTCCCTATGTCAACCATCACTTTTTTTACCTCAAATGCATCATCATGAGGGAATTGAACTCCCTACATATCCTTCTCCAAGAAAACAATCATATCATTGATTCTATGTCTCTTTCCCCTCAAGTTCAATGCATGATCTCCTCGTACATTTGACAATTTTGTCGTGAACAAGGCAATCCCTCCTATTGGCCTACCAAAGATCACATTAATAATATTTGGGAGCTCGGTTGTCTCTTTAGTCGTTACTTGGCACCATTAAATCTTGATTATTAAGTCGAGCCTCAACATTTTGAGATTATTGTTCAATCCTCTTCCTTTGCATAGCTCGCTTAATGCACTCCTCTCTATTTGTTATGAACTTCCTCAAATATTCCTTTATACAACATTCTCGAGTGCATTTTTCAAATGTATGTAGTCATCCATATTATGACTTCAATCTCCATGAAAATTGCAATATTTGTTAGAGTTTTTTCTTGCAAGATTATTCTTCATTTTCTTTGACTTAGCTAAGAAATCTTGATTGTGCACCCTTATCAAAATATTCGACATAAGTCAGTTGAGGGGGGTATGGTCAGCAAAAGTTAGAATCGGTTTCTTTCAATCTCCTAAGGGTTGCCTAAGCTTATTGCAAATATCAAATTTCTTTCCCAACCTATATTTCACAGATCCCTTATTCTTTTCTAACCTTTTCTCGCTCTTCTCTTTCTCTAATTCTCTTTTAGCTTGCATTTGGTCCTCTTAATGAATAAATTTTTCCGACATCCTAGTAAAGTCATCCAAAGAGGTTGGTGGGTGCTTAGCAAGTGACTTGAAGAAGTCGGAATCCTCCCTAATTCCTTTATAGATTGTATAGAGCGCCACACTCTTATTACAGTTGGTGATTTTGATCTATCAACTGGTTGAATCTATGGACATGATCTTTGATCAACTCCCTAAGTTTTTGTCTAAATGAGGTAAGGAGTGAAGAATCTTTAGCTGAAGGTTTACTAGCTAAGAAATATTGGCTGAACTCATTGGCCAACTGGTTGAAAGAAGAAATGGAGGTTACTTTTAGTGAGTTAAATTGGTTGCTGGTTGACTTCCTCAAAGTGGAAGGGAAGACCTTACAAACAATCACGTTGAATAAGCAATAAAGTTCCTTTAGTGTTCGAAATATATTCAAATGGTCATTTAGGTCCTTTCTTCCATTACACAATGGAAGGACCTCATCTATAATATTTTGAATGAAAGGGCTTTCCTTTTTGTCTTTTGCACTAATTTCCCTCTTAGAAGCCTCTTATGTGGTTAGTTTCTTAATGCAATCTTCCAGGCTTGCAGACTGATGTTTGTTATTGCTCTTTGTAGCACATGAGCAGTTAAATGCTTGATTCTTCCATCTATGGGTGTCTGCATGCGTGGTGTAGTTTAAGCCGTTTGAGCATGTATCGATGTTTGCTAACGATTTTCTTCTTCTTATGGTTCTTGCCTTTACTGTGGATCGGTCTTGTCCATCATAGGAGCTTTTCCTTGGAGTTGTCATAACACCTCTTCTTGTATAAGTGTGTTGGTCTCCCATCTAACTTGCTGTAGGGGAAGAGTAGAAGGAGAGGCAACATCCCTCTCATTAACTCTTTGTTACAAGTTTCTATTGTTGGCTCAAACTTCCTTAACCTCTTTTGCAAAATTAGCACGTAAGGCCTCTAACTGTACTACATGTAAACTACCATCATCTTGCTCTTCATGTTGAGATGTCTAATTATAAACTTTGATTTGATGCACCTTTGGTGTGTGCTATTGAGGGGATTATTCCTCCCGATTTGCCCGAGGGGTCTAACTCCCCTTCAGAGTGTTATTGTCTTTAGATTTAGTTCTAGCCATTGTTGGTATTTAGAAACAGACATTGCTAAATTGTTGATGCTCAAGATTGGAAATATGAGAAAATAGGACACTTCACTTGAAATCATACTACAAAATGAAACGAAAATGAGGCTTTAGGGAGTGTTAGGGTGACTCTGATATAGCTATTTTGATGCCTAAGTTAAGTCTAAGGACTTTAAGGTAAGAAGAAAGCTTAAAGAGAGTATAAAAGTGTCTAGAAGAATCTCATTGCTACATTGTGATCTTCTTTTGATAGTCGAGGGTTGGTTCAAATCTAGTAATTGTTGCATAAAAAACCTAATATGTGCATTAAGTTTGAATTTAGAACCACTCTCGATATTGAGGGTATAGATAACGTCATGGTAGCTAGTGGATGGTTATTTGGGTAAGGAGCCTAACTATTCACACCATATGTTCGAATTCAAATCCATTGGGGCTAATCAAGTCAAAAGTTGAGTTGCAAATAGTTATTTCGAGCTGAACAAGGTTACTTCGATCTATTTTGATTAGGTTGTTTTGTCTTGTTTGGGCACCTCTTGCCCATCAACTTTCTCAAGCCAGTCAATACATTAGGAGTGGCCTAAAGAAGATTAGGGGCAAAGTAAAAGGAGAGAAAGAATAGGTAGAAAGGTTGGACATCACTCATTTTAGATTGGTCATAACCTTTTAAAAGAAATCACTATTAACAATTATGACGTTTAATATATTTAAATTTTATGTGTAAAAGTTGACAAATAAAAGTTTAATCGGCGTAAATGATATTCAATAATTTCAAATTTCAAATTAAAAGAATACATAAAGTTTAATTAGTAATTTTGATATTATTTCAAATAGAATGGATAAATAAACTAAACGTCTTTTATATTCGTCTGAAAATTCAATCAAACTCTTTATATCTCGAGGGAGGCAATTCCAGTCTTTTTCCTTACCCTCCTCATACCAAATAAGTCCACTCTTTACTATTTTATTCATGACTTGAAAAAGGGAAAAGCAAAACCCACTATTCCTACCATGTGCGCTGATAAGTTAAACAACTGATTACAGACTCATGTAAGCAGCAGAAAAATGTTTAATAAGGGATAAAAACTGCATACCCAGGGTTTTTGTTCAATTTTATTGTGCCATATAAATGTTGTAAGTCGGTATCTTATGTGTTGCATTAACATATTTTAAATTTTAATACCGCGAAGAAAAACTTCAATGAATGGACTTTGATACAAATATAAATAATTTACCACACACATATATATATATATATTTTAATTTTTGGTATGAATATGGAAAATTTATAGTATATTTATCTTTAAAATGAAATATTTATCTTACTGTCCATTTATTTGTTGAGCAGAGAGAGTAAAGAACTTTGTTATGGAATATTCATAAAGAATGAACTAATACTATTGTACGGCAAAGTACATATATTTTATGGTAAAAATTAGCTGCATCTTCCATATATTCATACCACATAACACAATTCTCCGTTGAAAACTATAAAAAGATGGAAAGGGAAAAAAGGATAATGTGTTCTAAACTATTTCACTTCTTTGCTGCCAAATATTTTAAGATTGGGAACTTAGATATTCAATTGAACCTGGTATTCTGCCGCTTGATTCCAGGAAACAAATTCATTATGAAAATAATTGATTCTAAAGGACGGACAATTTGTTTTTATTTGATGAGGAAACTTCATCGAATTCGTCAAGGAATAATAATTCAATCTTAGGTTGCATTAGATTTAATTTATAATATCATAGTTCTTAGTTTTAAATCCTACAGGTACTTGATTTTCGTTCGGCCAGCAGTATCCCTTGATTTATATATATATATGTATATTGTTTATTCAAATGTTTGATTTAGTTTTTCCTTTTTTTTTTTTTTTTTTTTTTTTGTTTCTTTCCATTGCCAGCTGATTTGATGAAAGTGCAAAGTTGGGTCTACGGCACACAATGAGGAGCGCACTGCGGGGAGCGCCAAGAAACATTTGCCTTTTGTCTTTCCCTTCCGCAGTTTGGCGCCGATTTGTTGGTTTGCGTCGCATTACTTGAACTGCCTTCAGCCGAGCTTTTATTGCATCAAGTCGCGTAATACGAACTTATAGATTCCAGTTAAAGTTACCATACCATATCTTTTTATTTTATTTTTATCACTAGTTGAATTGGATCGGACGACATGTATCCGCTTTTGATATGTTTATAATAATTTATTTAATGAAAATAATATTCTTCATATTTAATAAAATAAATATAACAAAAAATAATAAATACTAAATCAGCTGCAAGGTTTAACTTAATTGCAAGATTTAGTTAAAAAAGCTATGATTTTCCATTTTCTTTTTGTGATTTTTAAGTAGATAAAAAGGCTATCATTTATTATCAAACACATTTAATAATGCCTTTCATTTAATTAAATTATTATTAATCAATCAACATCAACATCAAGCACGTGTCCTCCAATTGAAAATGATAAAATAGTGATAAAACGTAGTATGCAAATTGTCGAGAAAGATGACACAAACATACAAAGTGATAGCGTAACCAGCATATTTATCTAAAGTAAATAATAATAATAATAACAATGATATCAACAACATCAGCTACGAGGGAAAACAAACAAGAAGTGAATTAACGAAATTAATTAACTATATTGTGGTCTTAAAACGTAACCTCCAAAGTACCTTCGGTCTATAATTTATATGTTTTAATGTATTATATAATTTCGAATTTGACAATGTGATTTTTATTTATTTATATTATTTATACTTGAAAACAGGGTACCTACACCTATGCCCATGATGCTTATGCAAAAATAAATATATCAAAATAATCTTAAAATAAAAATATAGTAAGATAAAAGTTTTTGTATATCCTATTTGGTACAAAAAAAAGTACTTTTTGAATTTTACTGGTTTTGTTATCATAAAACGTGGGATTGTGGAGATTACGTGGTCGTTGAAAATGTGGGATTGTAGAGACTTAGTGGTTATTTATAACTGTTATTAATAATTTTGAATGAGGATGAAAGAGTCAAATAATCCAATATTAGCTTAATGATATAAAAGATAAAAAATATAGAAGAGGAATACATAAATATAGATATAAATTTAGATATAAAAGATAGATGAATGGCTCAAAATATAATTTAAGTTGTATAAAATGGACTTAGTGGTAATTTAAGTATTATTAATAATTTTTAAGGGCGTATGGAGTCAAAATAAACTGGTATTGGCTCAATAAATTTATATATTGATGAGTCATATAAATAACTTTGTATGCAGGGGATAGGAATTCATGGAAATTTGTTGCAGGTCCAATCCCTGTATTAGTCGTTATATACAGCTCCATACCATGAAACGATACTGAAGATTAAAATCGACTTTCAACTACGTAAAATAAGCTTCATGTTTTGATCTTTCTGCCCATACGATATGTAGTATTGGAGCAGTGAAGCCGCTTTTGCAGAAATTTTCCAGCTTTGGGAGCAAGGATAGTTCAACAAATTCCAGCGAGGGGAAATTATAGTGGCAAGTTGTAGAGGAGAAGCTCTCAAGTTTTTTTAAACGGAAAAGTCGCAGTTTTTTCAGCTTAGGAAACGAGATATAAGCACCGGCAGTTACCACTTCAATTCCATTTCCATCTTGATCTTCTATTACTATATGTTCAATGTTATTGCAATTGCTGATCGCCAATTCGGTAAGTTGCACCAGGCATCTTGCTGCAGAAGATGTTATCAAATGCTCCATTCCATCACAATTGGAGACGCCCAACTTTGTCAAGTTAAGGAATGATGCTGAAGCTGGAAATAGAATTTTCAAAGAATGACATTCCGATATGGCCAGGTGCTCGACTATATTGAGAATGTCAGGCATTATTGAGTCTTGCTTCCACACATGCTTCAACATATGAAGCTTCTCAAGCTTTAGTTCTCTAAGAATTCGAATCTTTAAGGCCGCCAAAGCATGTTTCTGCTTGCCATTGCAAGTTAACCCTCCCGAATTGTATGGAACAATCTCGTTTTCCTCCTCCTCCCCCTCCTTATGTCCGCCGGCTTCTTCATCAACCAAAGGAAATAGCTCCTCAAAGGAACTATGACTTATTTTAAGCATTTCGAAATTGCAAATTTTCTCAAGTAGCAACTTCCAAGGAAATTTCTCTATTGCTTCTTCATCCTCAATGTTGCTTAATGTTACATTTGCCGGGTTAACAAAATCATATGGATATTGCCCATCCTCCTGACTGGCCATGTCAGTTTCAATTGACTTCAAGCTAGAGATACTCACCTGCTTATTTAATACAAACAAATAAAATGACATATTTCAAATGGTCTTGTTGTATGAGAAACAGGTTTTATTTGCAAGTTCTTTTAACATATAGTTTGTAGATAAAAAAAACAAAGGGAAATGACAAGTGGAGGTTTAACAGTACCTTTTCAACTGGATTGATGCGTTCATCAGAAAATTTATTGAATTCGTTGCTGTTGTTGGTACCATTACTTGTATTCCACACTTCAGCTGCCAGTATTTTTACATTAGGGCATTCATATACCTCAATTTTCTCTAGTGACGGCCATTCTAAGCATTGCACACCATACAAAATGCTCTTCAACTTGGGAAGCTTTCTCAATCCTAGATAGGTTGCTTTCGGAAAGGAGAAGAAACTTTGATGAGCACTTCCCTCAACATAATTGTTTGTGCTGTTGCTTTCCCTTGGAACAATATCCTCCATCTTGCTGCAACTACTTATGACAACATCCTCAAGCTGGTGGAGATATTTAGCTACCAAGGCTGGAAACAGATGTTTGAGGCCATCACAGGATTCAACATATGTGCTCTGCAACTTCTCGAAGGAAAGCTTTACCGCTTCAGGATTCTCTATGGTCCAGATATGCTTCATTATGGGAAGATCTGATAACCGTAGCTCTCTCAATGAAAAATCCATAGCAATGACTCCGTCATTATCATAAGAATCTGCCCTGTTACCTTGGACTTCGAACACTTGTTCAAGTGAACTGCAGTTTTGTACCGACAATTCCTTCAAGTCTTGAAATCTCCCGATCATCTTAGATGATAAGATGGTTGAGAGACTGTTGCAATTATCTATTTGCAGAGTTCTTAAATTGCAAAATGCTTCTGACAAGCATTCTGAGTTCTTTCCTTCATTGCTCATGTTCCATATTACCTTTAGATTGCTCATTTTGGAGATGATCAGTGATTCAATCTTTGGAAAGGCAACCTGCCGAATCATCCAGTAATTTTAGTAATTAAACTAAGAGATATTTGAATTTTGCACAAGAGGACATGAACAGCAGCATATGTAGCAACAATAACATCCAGATGGATTAAAATTAATCTTTTAGGTGGACAAAATAAAAAAAAGCTTAATCTAGTGGATATTTGTTCATGACTGGCGCATGATTCATATGAACATGTTAGAAAAAGAAAATTATTTTAGGACAAGAATGTAGAAGCCAATTTCCTATTGCTTGCCTGATTAGCATAATTCTGCAGAATGATTTCATTTTAGTACAACTGATTATTGCAATCATATCAGGATATTTCAGATGGCATATTTTTCTTTTCTTTTCTTTTGTTTTTTTTCAATTCACTAAATTAGGATATTAGCTAGCCTTTTGGTAAGTAATATGTACAGATATCACCATTCATATAGTTTAATGATTGAGCAGTCTATTCTTTTGCCTGCGCCAATTCATTTTTCCTGTAACATTTGAACCAACGAACAGCCCCATGTATTATGTTTCAAAAATCATTTTGAGGTATAATCATTATAACAAACTCTTTTAGGCAATAGTTGATATCATCTTATGATTGTGAAATGGGTTATAAATTTTCTTTACTATCCTTTATATTTATACAATCTTCTATCAATTATTCACATTTTATGATCAATGAATTCCAGGAATCTTCTCTCTATCATGTCCACCTTACTCGGTTATGAAAGATGATAAATTCAATATTCAACATCACAAACAGTAGACGCTATGAACACAAAAGCAAAGAACTGGTGTTTTGGAAAATTTAGGCGGATACCTTTTCCAACAGGAAAAGTGGTTTAAAGTGTTGCTCTGAATCTGCGACAAGTGCCTCCACGGCATCGCAATCTCTGATTTTCAACTCCTCCAGTGATGGCCATTCTATTGTATGTTTGGCACAAAAGGAGATGAGTTTCGGCAATTCAAAAAGCTTTAAGGAAGATAGATGGGAAAGTATGATTTTTTTACATCCTCCAGTGGGGTCTTCCTTTCCATTTTCAGTGACTTGTTCCATAGACTTGCAAGATTTTATACTTAGTTTTTGCAACTTCTCCAGTCTATACACCATTGAAACTGGAAAGATACTAGTCAAAAGATCGCAAGACTTGACTTTTAAAGAGACCAACTTGTGGAAGGGAAAATTTTCAGAGAAGGATGGACTCTTGCATATGAATTTCAAATTCGGCAGATCAGATAACTTTATGCTCTTCAATTTCCAGGATCTGCTTTTGGTAAATTCTCTGCCCATCTCAAATTCAAATATCACTTCTAGTGAACTGCATTCTGTTACTATCAGGGAGTCCAAGCTCTGCAAGTTTCTCATCATAAAAGATGGGATAAGGATTGAAAGTTCGTTGCACTCTTCGACCACAAGAACCTTTAATTTGCAAAGGAACCTTGCGGGGAGTTTATTGTGCCATATTTCATTTAGCTTCAACCCTTGGATTTGCAACTCTTGTAGATTTGGAAGTATAACCTGCAAAATTTGCACGTAAATAAGTAATGGAAAGTGGAATGATTCGTAAAATGGGAATTTCAATTAAAGAATAAACCTTCTCGTCAAACAAAGGCATAAATTCATCTTCACTAGAGGCTGGATTGGGAGGCTTCAAGATAAATGCCTTCAATTTGGTGCATCTAATAATGGATAACTCTTTCAAAAATGGAAAATAGTGCTTTGCATGCCCGGTGCAGAAACTAGCGAGGCTGTCAAGAGCCTTAAGCTTCACAGAACATAAATTACTGAATGTCATCTCTTCCAATGAGGCCACCTCTTCATCTTCTGCTGCTGCAGAAAAAACTTCAACCATACTCGAGCAGGAAGTTATTTCTAGATTTTCAAGTTCAAAAAGGGTCCTAGCAGTGGCATTAGGGAAAAGATCAACCAAACCGTCACATCGGTATAAATTTATATCTGTTAGATTTGGAAATCCCAACACTGTATTTTTGGAAGGATCCTTTACCATCACCAAATGTTTCAGATTTGGTAATTGACGTAGTGACACACTTTTCAGTTTAGACATCATTAAGTCTTGCTCACCGGATTCAAATAATACTTCCAAAGCACTGCAATTGTCCACCTCAATTTCCATGAGATTCTGCATTTTCCCCATCAACGCAAAAGGGAAGATGGTCCTTAGTTTCTCACAATCTTCAATCTCTATGGATGCAATCTTGCAAAATGAATCCTTAGGAAAAGAGCTTTCCCATATATTTGTTAAGCTTTCCATTGAAGACAACACCAGTTTTTCCAAGCTTGGAAGGATAGCCTACAAGCATTGCAAGACATTAATTTTGTTAGTTTCTGGATGGTATTGAAGTAAGTTATCTTATCTTAATGTGAAACTTCCCTCTTACACTTTGTTTGGCACAAAGGAAGGAATATGAGACGAATGATTTTGGAAGGAAAGAAATAGAGAGGAAAGAATTACGAGAGTATTTGATTCCTTTTATCATGTTTAGATAATAGGGGGAAGGAATTTTAATTATGGTAAAGACAAAATGAAGTATAAAATGAAATTACTAATATACCCATAAAAAAATAGTACGAGATAGAGAATGGTAGAATTGGAACTTTAATAACTTTTCTTCCTCTTTTTCTCTGATTTGGAGGGAAATAAAAATTACTGGGGCTCATGGAAACTTTTTCCTCTAAATTATTTCTTCCACTTTTCATTCCTTATCCAAATAAGGGAAGTACATTGAAAATTCACTTTCCTTCCCCTCCTAATTCTTTACTTCATCCCAAACATAGGGTGTGATAAATTGCAATGTAAGAAGATCACAGTATTGAAATCATAATATGGAAAAAGAAAAAAAGTCTAAATGATGGAAGAGTATTGCAGTTAAGCCATGTTTCTATACCCATTCTCAGCTCGATGAATATTTCGACCTGTATCAATGATGTAGTTTTGTAAATTGTCTAAATACCCATGTTATTTTTGCATTTTCGCAATTAGCCTCTTAGGACCCGTAAAATTTTAAGGGACAACACTGATAAGTTCAATTATCCTATGTTCCTTTGTCACTTAAGCAAGTCTTCACAAAATTTGATAACGAATTGTTAACTAGTAAATTCATTGACAAATTTTCACAAAGCCAAAAATCAAGTGGAAAGTTATACACACTGACTAGTAATATCAACGACAACTCTATTCCATACGAAAACTTATAAGGGGCGATTGGAATTATATTGATAAACCAAAGGGAGTAAAGGCAAAACTAATGCTACACATCGAATAATTCTATGGCACATAATAAGTTAATTAAAGCTAAAACATATTGAGGATAAAAAGGACACTTCAAATAAAGAAGAACAAATGATGTAACAACTTGTCATCTACAACTTCTAGGGTGACACAAACCGAAAAATGTTCATCTTACAGCAACCATTCCACCAAACTGCATGGTGGTTGTAGCTGTAGTGTAGCAACAGTGGTGGTGGGAGTTTGGGCGGTGGTATTGGTAGAATTGTGTTTTTTTCTTTTCCTATTTTTTTAATTTACTTATTATTTCCTATGCTATGTGAAATGAATTCTATATAAACAACTTTTGTTGTCAGGGTTCACAATGGGTTGTTTGTCTCGGTGTGGTAACTGGTAAAAAGTAGAATCAAAGCTTGCGCATACCTTTGCACTGAAGAAGGATTCATCCCTTACATTGTCAATATTTTGGGTTGTGGCTGTCCTTAATAGTTTCTTCTCACTTCTCGAAGGAGCAAATGTCCCTATCCTTGATAATTTCTTTTCTTTTTTCGCAGGAACAAATGTGCTCATCTTGGGACAGTCATGTACCTCTATTTGCTTTAAGCAAGGAAAATTAAGACAACGATTTCCGCTGGCAAACATTGTCAAACTTTCCATATCAGAAATTCTCAACTCTGTCAATAATGGAAACTCTATAGTATCTCTTGTGTCATCATTGTCTTTCTTCTCCTCCATAAAAATTTTTTCCATCATCTTGCAATTCGCAATTGATACGTGGCTTATCCTCTGCAATGACTTAGCCATTGATGATGAGAACAGATACTTTAATTGTTGACAACCAGACACCTCTAGCTGCTTCAGATTCTGTAGCAATGAAATATCCTTGAGATTTATGCGCCAGATTGTCTCTAAAGCCGGTAGATCAACTAACTTCAGCGACCATGGCTTTGGCTTGGCAACTTCATTGGTGCTCAACTTGTCAAGATAAAAAACTGTAACCATAGACTCACAATTTTTTATAGTTAATTGCTCCAAGCTCTTAAGCTGCAATAGTAATTGGGAGTCGATAGCATTTGAGAGTTTCTTGCATGCCTTAACTTTTAGAGTATGGAGGTGGTGCAACTTCAGTGGATATTTACTATGAGATATCTTTTCCAATAAAGGAAGTCCAGACAATGTCAGAGACTCCAAAGAGGGAAACATAACCTAGCAAGAAAAAAAGAGAAGACATTATAAAGATCATACAAGTTGATGTAAATTAGTTTGCTTTTGTTCATTTTCTTCAAGTGAAATTCAATAAAAAAGTGATTATATAACAATATGAATAGAAACATTATCTTATCATCTCAGAAAATTTAAGAAATATATAGCAAGTGCCAAGTTATTTAATAAGGAAAAAGATATAGAAATAATTATGGCAAGTGATTACCTGTTGTGCATTAAGAAACCCAATTTGAGAGATAACATCACCCTTACTCGTTGTCCTGTTTCCCTTAGTAGTGGCACTGAAGCTCAAAATCTTCGATAGACTAGACAATTTCAATGTCTGCAACCTCTTAAATGCCATTGGCTCCAATTTGTTATCAATTGTTCCTCCTTTTTGTTCGAGAGAGTCATCAACTAAATCAAATGTAACAATCTCACTCATCATTTTGCAGTCTTCAACTTCGATTTCTTCAATGCGAGAGAGTTCTTTTGCTAAGGAGATGGAGAATACATTCCTTAACTTATGACAAGCTTTTATCCTTAAGGATCTCAAATTGGTGAAGGAATTTTTGGTGAGACTTCCCTGATATATCTTCTCTAAGTTAATCAACTTGTAAAGATATAAAGACTCCAAGAAAGAAAACTGAAACCGCTCATTTGGGCGGAAAATGTATCGGATCCTTGGGCTATACTGAATATCAATATATTTCAATTCTAGAAAACCTCTTTTTGATAATTCAATGATGCCTTTTTCGATTCCTCTCCATCCTAGAAGGCATATCTTTTGAGCCTTCTGTAATGTAGCTTGAACCCAATCTTCCCAGATGATCTTACTATTGTCTAAGTTCAACTTAAGCACTAATGTTCTCTCTTCATCATACTCCATAAAACAGTCTGATCGACCCCCTATAAGAATCTTGTACCTTTTCAGGTTTCCAAAAGGGAGATCATGAGGAAGTGCATCAACATCAGGGATACGAATCTGAAGACTGGTTAAGCACGACATATCGTTCAGTTCATTGAGGCTTGCATTGGTTACTCCTTCTACTTCCCATCCGTTGAAAGTATCAGGCAGATTCAACTCCTCTAGACAAATTAACCTTCGAAGAACGTCAGGTTCAATTACTTCTAATGGGTAACAATCCGTTAAGTCAAGGAGTCTTAGATTGATTAATTCGCCAATTTCTTTTGGAAGCCTAGAAATCTCAGACCCACGAAAAGTGAGCATTTGCAATTGCTTTAGTTTCCCAATGTTCCTTATATCTTCTATTTTGCAACGATCTAGACATAGTGTGTGGATTTTATGAAGAAATTCGAATGAAGAAGGCAATGCAGTAAGAACTAC
Organism: Lumnitzera littorea; assembly: GCA_024138015.1. Classification (NCBI taxonomy): domain Eukaryota; kingdom Viridiplantae; phylum Streptophyta; class Magnoliopsida; order Myrtales; family Combretaceae; genus Lumnitzera; species Lumnitzera littorea. Next base: position 31,871,487 of record JAMXBB010000009.1, on the reverse strand, counting down.
GCCAGAAAGATCCATAACTTTGAGTTCCTTCATGCCATTGAAAAATGAATCAGGAAAATTGAGAGGGCAATCTTCAGTATATAGTAAAAACATGTTTAGCTCCGGACATATCAGTCCTTCAGGAAGTTTGTGGATATCATCTGCATAAGGAAAAGATATAGATTTGCATCTCTTCAACTCGTCCTCTCGGCAATTATCCAATGATTCCTTCTTTCGTATCACAAGAGAATGCTGATCTCTTTTCGCAATGGAGAGAGAAACCTCACTCACCAGGTCATGTATTTTAACGAAGTCGCTTGTTTCTTCCTCTAACAAGCCATTAGATTTGAGACTCTCAAGTAATGTTTTTAGTCTCTCTCTACAATCTTCTATCGTGTCACCTTTCAAGACACCTAATCCCATTCCGTAAATGAGTAAATCATATGTAGAGAGGATTTGATTGCCTATTTGGCCACACAGTAAGAAGAGTGCCTTGACCTCCTCTGCTTCTATGACCTGGTAGTTGATTCCTAGTGTTTCCTCTATAAATTTCTTCATCCCTATACTGTCTGATCGTTTTAAATTTTTCAAAGCATCATTCCAAGTAGACAAAGGGAGTCTCTTCAACTTTGTAGCAAGGGGAACTATAAATACTGGCAAACCTGCACATCCCTTGGCCAATTGTTTTTGTAGGAGCTCTTGTGTTGTCTCATCCTTGATATGGTGTCCTACAATCTTCTCAAATAGCTCAACCGCTTCTTCTTCCTCCAAAGGCTCAAGTGTAAGATTTGGTTTAGAATTCATATCATCCATTAGCATTTCTTTGCTTCTAGATGATAGTAATAACTTTACATGGCTATGACCATGGTCCTGGGGAATGCCTAACTTTTCCAAATCTATTTTTTTCCAAAGATCATCCAAAATTATAAGAGTTTTCTTCTTTTGCTTCAACCGCTCACCTAAACGATGTGCTTTATGCTCCACGGCATTTTCATTCTCGAACTTTAGTCCTAGCCTATAAAAAGATTTAATATATACTTTTAGTTTGTAGAAATCATAGTAAGAGAGAGAGAGAGAGAGAGAGAGAGGGTAAATGATTCGGATCTTTCAAAATATCTATTGATTTTGTTCATAAAATTAGAGTGAATAACTATTACTTGCACGTTACTGCCATAGGCAAGGCCACCCTTACCTCCTTATGCTTATGCAGATGCGACATGTATGCATTTGAGGTGTTTACACATTGGCACTTTCAGTTGTGTAACCATAAAACACCTGGCTATCTAATCTGAATACCTAAGGTGCCAATGGATTTCATTACCATGTAACAAAAACATACCAGACTTGTAATTGGGTTTTAATTTTTAAATAGTAACGGATCCTAATATATAATTAGCAAAACTAAGATACCTAGCAAATACAAAATATTGGTTTAGAGATATCATTAGATTAATAATAATGGCTTTATACTTTCTCATGCCCCTATGACACGATGATTTGAAGAACGTCCACTTATATAATTTGTATCACAGTTCACTTCCTTGAACTGTATCTTATTAGAACATCTTATACCTTGAGAGGATAAAGCACAACATAAATCTTGTGCTTGAGGTAGTATTACTAAATAAACTGACTTATTGGATGAATCTAGAAGAGGTCAAGGAACTTCAAAGGTAGGTGAATGAGTTGATTGATAGAGGTTGTGCCTGAGAAAGCATGAGTCTATGCATTGTGCCTACATTGTTGGTTTCTAATAAAAATAGTTCATGAAGGATGTATGTGGATAGTCAAGTTATTAACAAAATCACTATTAAGTATAGGTATTTTATTCCATGCCTTAATGAAATGTTGGATAAGATGCATGGTGTTAAAGTGTTTTCTAAAATAGATTTGAAGAGTAGCTATCATTAAGTTCGTATAAGGTCTAAAGATGAGCAAAAGACTGCATTTAAGACGAAGCATGGTCTTTATGAATAGATAGTTATGCCATTTGGTTTGATAAATGCATCGAGTATATTTATGAGGCTCATGAATCATAATTTGAGGGAGTTTATTGGTAAGTTTATTGTGATTTACTTTGACGATATTCTTATCTATGGTAGAGACATAGATAGTCATCAAAAGCATTTGCATCATATATTTTTAGTTCTAAGGAATGAGAAGTTATATAGGAATCTAAAGAAGTTTAAATTTTTTCAATTAGTAGTATTTTTGGGTTTTGTTGTATTCTAAAGGAGGATTGAAAGTAGATCTAAAGAAGGTTAAAGCCATCGTAGAGTAGCCTGCTCTAAAGTCAATAGTTGAAGTTAGAAGTTTTCATAGACTTACTTCTTTTTATAAAAAGTTTGTTAGGAACTTCGGTACCATTGTTACTCTATTGGTAAAGCTTACAAATAAAAATGTAGAGTTAAGATGGAATGAGAAAGCATAAAGAAACTTTAAGGAGATTATGTAGAAACTTACTTTTGCTCTTATGTTATTTTTGGCTAATATAGGAGAAGCAACTTGTTACTTACTATAGTAACAAATTGAGTGGAGCCCCACTTAATTATATAATGCATGATAAAGAACCTCATTTATTGATTAAAGCTTTAATAGTTTGGTAGCATTACTTGCTTCCAAAGAAGTTTGTTTTTTATACTAACCATAAATAATTGAAGTATTTGAAGGGTTAATAGAAGTTATCACAAAGGCAAAAAAAATTAAAGGCGCATTTTCTTGAGAACTTTGCTGATATGATTAAGTACAAGAAAGAAAGTGCCAACATGATTGTTGATGCTTTGTTAAGGAGCTACATTTTGATCACAACTTTGTAGAATTAACCTGCTAAGCTTTAACTTGTTGAAACAATAGTATGTTAGGAATTTATTCTTGGTATAATGGTGGAAAAATGTAAGGATGGAGTGGCTATTAATGATTTTTACATAGAGGGTGGTCTTTTTTTAGGAATGGTAAGTTGGGCATAACATCAACTTCTGTAAGGGAAGGTGGATGAAGTACATTATGGTAGGATGCCTAGGTATATTAAAGAGAAGAAGATGTGTGAATTGTTAAAGGAGCACTGTATGATGACGGATTTTATAGTATCATTGAGAGGTGTATGGATTATCAGAAGACTAAGAGTAAGCGAGAAACTTTTCAAGAGTATATGCCTTCGCTTATACCATTGATGTTTTAGGATTACCAAAAACAACTTAAGGAAAGATTCAATACTAGTGGTGGTTGACAAATTTAGCAATGTCTCACTTTATTCCATGTCATAAAACTGATAATACATAATATATTACTAATCTCTTATTGTAGAAATCTATCAGATTGCATGGAGGGCTACATATCATTATTTCTAATCAAGATGTAAAATTTCTGAGTTATTTTTGGAAAAGTTTGTGGAAGAGATTGGGAATTAAATTGATATTCAATATTGCTTGTCATCCTTAACAAATGGACAAACAAAAATTGTTAATCGTAATCTTGGAGCTTTACCTGGATCAACTATGGGGAAGAATTTAGCAAATTAGGATGAATGCTTACTTATTGTAGAGTTTGCCTACAATAGATCTACTCATAGTTATATAGGGAAGTTGCCAGTTGAAGTTGTCTACAGGTACAATCCTACTATTTCATTGGATATGGTATCTTTAGCAACTTTTAAGGAAGAATTTTAAGTGGGATGGAGAAGGCAAAAGAAATTTAGAAGTTACATCAAAAGGTGGTGGAAATTGAAGAAGACAATGCTTGAGCAAAAACAATATGGAGTTAAGGGTAAAAGGCAAAAGGAATTTTAATAAGGAGATTTAGTATGGTTGCTTTTGAGAAAAGATAGATTTCTTAATAAGAGATAATAGAAGTTATTGCCTAGAGTTGATGGACCATTTAAAATCCTCAAGAAGATTAATAAAATGTTTATCACTTAGAGATATCGGATGGATTCAGAGGTGTTATTGCTGCATGCAATGTTGTAGACTTTTAGCTTATGTTCTAGAATAAGAAGAAAACCTCATGAAAGATGCACAACATTTGAGGGAAAATTTTCATTAACTTTAGGAAAATGATGGGAATAAGGTTTTGGACTAAATGGCAATGCAAGGAGGACCAATGAGTCGAGTAAGGACCAAGGGTTTGAACCATATGGTGGATGAGATTTTGAGAAGTTCTACTTTAGAAGATGAAAAGAAGTTCCTAGAAGGTTTTCAAGTTGTTAATATTAGTTTAGGCAAAAGCTTAATAAGATTAAACAATGATGAAGGTTTTGATATTAATAAAAAAACCATGGGTGGTTCTAATCCCAATCCATTTATTACTTCTTATACTGCGATTGATTCCAAAAGGCATCAAGGTTCTAATTATATTGAAGAAGGAATTGAGAAATGAATTCGAATGAGAATATTCCTTAAGCAGTTATGAAAGTTACTCATATAACACCAAGGAATTCGAGGGAAGTTATTATGGAAGATGTGTGAAAATATTATAACATATTTCTTTCTTAGCTTAGTTTATATTTACTTTCCTTATTAGTTACTTTCTTATTTAGTAAATATATAGTTTCCTTTAGAATTATTTCATATGCATGTAATTGCTATAGTATATAAATTCATTTAACCCTATGGGGTAGAGTTAGTTAAGTGAATGAATATTACCCTCTTTTTTGATATTGCGTAAGTTCTTCCTCATGATATTTTTGCATTTATCAGTCTCTTTGAGATTTTGGTGAGCAAATCATACAACTTGCTTGTGCATCATGTCAAGTGATTCATATATAGTTTGATTTTCCTCTAGTGTGTCATATCCATTAGAGCAATCCCCCGTGCCCTTTTGCCTTTTTCCCATTGCATCCATTATACCATAAAACCCTTATATATTATATGGCTCAATATATTTAGTAACTGGAATCTCCTTGGATCTATAGTTAGCCTATTGTTCTTACTTGCCTTAGTGATTCTATGGTACTAAGCTTATCTTTAGTAGGGTTGCAAATGAGTTAAGCCAAACTTTTGATTGCTTAAACTTGGTTCATTTAAAAATGATTGACTTTAAGTTGAGCTTTTATTTAGCTTGTAATTTAAGCTTGAGCTTGGCTCACTTAAATAAACAAAACTTTATCTTAGCTTGTTTACTAATCAAACTTGAGCCTAATCAAACTTAAAGTAAGCTGAGCTCAATTTTTCTCATGAGCATAAGTATATAAAATGAAGAAATATATAAATAAATAGATTAGTGAATAGTTAATAAAGGTTAGATTGTATATTATATATTATCTCATAACGTATTATATGTTTATATATATTACATAGATATTAGCTTTTATATTTTAATAAAATGTAATATGTAATATACATAACATTTGTAATATATATAAAGCTCATGAGCCTGTCGATGAGCTTAAACAAGTTGGCTTATGAGTTTAAATTAGAGCTCATTTTTGACTCATTTAGATAAAAAAGTTTTATCTTGAATTTGAGTTTAGCTCGTCTACTAATCAAGATTGACTTGGATTGAGTTTAAAGTGATCCTAGCTTGAGCAGCCTATGAGTAACAAGACTTCTTTGTAGCTTAGAGAGATCTTAATTGTGTTTAGATTTACCCTTGTAGATGTAGGGACATTGGAGGGCCTTTAGTACTTTTAAGGTTCCCAAAGATAAGAAGATTGATTATGGCACATTCTTACTAAGAGACATTGCCTCCGATTGGTGGAAAGCGGAATATGGAGCAATCACTAAGCTCGATATGTGGAGGATGTTTAAGGATGCCTTCTTTAGGAAGTCTTTCCTTAATAGTTTGAGGAAATATATAATGACAAAACTCTTCAACATTTTATAAGGATATAAAACCATTGAAGAGTGTGAGGCTAAGCTAAATGGTTAATCAAATTTGCTGCAGAAGTATTTAGGGTTGATGAAGATTTAAAGATATAATTATTTCTAATGGTCTAAATTTAAAACTTTGTAATGGAATAGATCCTTAATCCTTGAACCCTAAATAAATTTCAAAGACAGAACTCTTTTTAAGTGGAGAAGGATGAAATGTGATATCCCATGTTAAGTAAAGTCCCACATGGTCTGTAGGAGAGAGATTATACTAATTTATAAGGTCATGGTAGTATATATCAAGCCAATACTAGCTGGAAACTTTTCAATGAAGTGATTGAAAAAGGCTTACTAGTGTTGTTGCTTGGTTATTGAATGCTTTTGACTTAAAACATTACAAATGTATCAAATTTGACCGCATATTAGTAGGTAGAGATTCAATGACAAACAAAGTGGAAATTGGTGGACTTTTTTTCAACCCAATTTAAAGAAGAGGTTAAATGAGGGTAGGGAGTATCATTAAGGTAAGACTCATAGCATGCTTCCAAGATAACTTATAGTTTAAGGGTAACAAGAGTGAACCAAATTATATGATGAAAAGGTGAATGAACTAAGCTCAATTGTGCATCTCATGATGTAAAAAGGGAAAAAGAAAAAAACTAAGGGGAGAAGGGTAGGGTTTAGGTTTAGGAGGTTAGATGGAATGAGATTGTGATAACTCTATGTTGAGTAAAGTGCTACATGAATTATGGTAGAGAATTCGTATTGATTTGTAAGGCCATAAAAGGAAATGTAGTGTTAAAACTAGTGAGAAACTTTTGAGACAAATGGTTAAAAAAACTTCTTAATGTTTATTGAATATTAATTGTTTTTTACTTGGCACATTACATAAAATGCCCTATAAAAACAAATTAAAAAATGACATTCTAGTAATTTTTTCTTCCTTGGTCCCTTCACCTTACCCTTTTAAATAGGAAAAGAAGAAGAGCTCTAGCCATCTATTAGATTAAAGTGGTCAAAAGAAAGAAAATAAGAGGATTCCATCTCTCTTCTCTCTATCTCGTGCCACTTTCTCTCTCTTAGGATTTCAATAAAGTAATCTCTATTTCCTTCTAAGCTTTACCCTTTAGTTATCACTTCATAGATTCTAACTAAAGGTGTCGATAATCTATGGGCAACATGAAACAAGTTGCATGGAGAAGCAATTGTAAGGAATTGGTAAGCGATGGTTTTAAATTTAAATTTTTCTTTGTTGATAAGATGTTAATTAAAATTTATTACGTGTTGAAGGGAAGTGATAAATGAAGAAGAATAACAAAAGTTCGACTAGTTACATCATGGGTTAGGTTTTGATTGTGACAAGCGTGATTCCGAGTTTGGTATTCCATCTCTTTTTTAGTTATAATCCTTCCTTTTTGCATCTCAATCTAGGGTTTGATGTCCTAAACTTAGGGATTCAATAAAATTAAGCAATAATTCATAAGGAAACTTAAAAGGGTTTTGATAATAAATTGGCTTAAAGATGAAATTATAATCAAAATTGATGATTAGTGGTTTTTAAGCATATGAAGATTTGTTTCTTTTGAAAGATTGATTAACTTAGAGTTTATTCACAAAAAATCAGATTCTTGGAAGCAATTAGGAGATTTCCTAGAATCTTAGGATTAACCAAAATTAATGCTGAATGTAGAATAAATGGATTTAGGTTATGAGTATGAACTATGAAAAAGTATCAATGCGATACAATGTTGGATATTAAATAGAAATCAAGGATTATGTAATTAGAAGTAATGGAGTTGAAAACACATAAGAATCTCATTTTAGCAATTTAAATGATAGAAATCTTAAAAAAGATGGAAATTATATCTTTTTTGACCTCAAAAAATATTTTTCCAATTTGAGGTCAACTATTGAGAACCTTGTGGTTGATTGAAATTAGTTTGAGGAGGACCTGAACAAGGGTGGTCGATCGTCCTTATGTCATAGTTGATCGGTCCTTGCCCTCTAGTCGGCTACTCCCTTTCCATAGCCATAGTTGATGCCCCATCTCCATAGTCAACTAACCTTTTTAAATAATCTCAATTTGCTTTAAATTATCATTAAATCGACCAAGTTAACTTTTAGAAAACCTATTTAATTGAGTTTGAGCTTTAAACAACATATTAAGTGGAAATTTCTACTAGAATCTAGGAATTATAAATCGTTAAAGAAATTAAGTGTTTAACTTTCTTTTTTTTTTTTATTTTTAAATGATCTCTTTAAGTTTTCTAAATGTGATGACCTTTATTTATATACATAGTTATTGTGTATTAATGATTACGATTGTAGGAATAGTACTTAATAAACCTAAAACTATCGGAACATTAAATAAAGTATTGTTTATGCTTGCATCTAGGTTGGGCGTATTGGGGTATTGAAAATGTAGTAATAAACTAGCAGCTTCATTGTCCTTTGAAGGGGATAACAACCTGGGAAGGCATGATATGTCGTTTTAGGCATTGGTGTCACCACTTGAGCACGCTTCGGCTTGGTGGGTCATTAATCAGTCAGTTTTCACGATAGGATTAGGCTACTAAAAGGAGATTGTAAGTGGACCCATAGTGTTAATGGTTGATTCTATTGTTGACTCTAAGATGAGGCAATTTGTTTAAGTCAGGTGATGGAGATTACCCTCACCACCGTCATATGTTTAGAATGTTAAGGGAATACACATATCATGTTTATTCATTTCAGGATGTTCGAGAGTATCCACATCATGTTGGTTTTTTTGAGTGTTGTAGAGTACCCACATTATGGTTTCTTATTTTGTTGAGGAGTTGTGAGTTACTCTTGATCTCAATATCTTGAGTTGTGTTGGTTGTTTTTTACTAAATATAAAAATTAATAATTGATTTTTTGTACATAAGTAATTTAAATCGTATGTATATTATTATTGATTGGCATAATGCATCGTCTGTATGATAGCTATGTACTGAATTTTGGCTCACCTTTTTTAGAACATTTCTTTTAAGGTTTGAGAAAATAAGATAAGTGGAAACTTATGACAATCTTGGCACTGATTTGTATTATAGATATGGGTAAGATGTTATTAGTTTTGATTGCTTAGTGACTGAAAGAATATTTGTTTAGGCAGAGCTAAGCAAAAGTTTTAATATCAATTTTTGATCGATTTTATGTTAGCTATTTTTTTTCCTTTAATTTATTTTTGGTCGAATTTATTTTCTTTAATTTTGCAAGTGAATTTTGAAGTTGGAGAAAGAATTCTGTGAGTTGTTGTGGATTTTTTTTATGAATTATTGATGATTTCTTTAAGAGAATTTGGCATATTATATATATATATATATATATATATTTATGGTTTAGTAGGTTACGAAGTCATGAATACTTATCCTGTGATACGAGTATGCAATGAAATGTTCACATCTCTTAATTTTAGGGTGTAACGTAGGCTTTATGTCTTTCAATTCTAATATTGTTTACGTAATTAATTAAGATTCAAAACTTAGAATCATTTATAAATTCATATACATTCAAATGCCTAAGTAAAGAAAGACTCCAAAATGAGATGATGTTGGTTCCAAGGGAAATGTGATTTTGTTCATGTTTTAGGAGGTAATAAATTTTATTATCTTTGATAAATAATCTTTTCACAAATATCTTTGCTCTTGTTATGCTATCTCAAACTATATTTTCATTATGTATCATCTTCATGTTTGCATTTGTGAAGAGAGTGCATCTTTATACCATGAGCACGGAATTGTAAGGATCTTCACACTCCAAAAGAATAAATTTTATAATGTTTTCAAATTTTCACAATCTTATTCATTTGATAATTTTTGAATTACATCTTCATTTTTGCGGAGCATATTTACAATTTGCTCTTCTACTTTTTGTTAATTTAAATGGTCTTGGCAAGAAGAATTTTGTGAATCCAGGTGATTGTAATTATTTATGAATGTAAGAAATTGATGAATCACCGATTATGTTGTATTTATTTATATTTTCTTATGAATAAATACATTTTTAGTCCATAATGTTTTATTGTCATTCTATATAAGTTCTATACTTATTTCCCTAATTCAATCCTCAATGTTTGTAAAAGTTCACAGGCAATGACTTATCTTAACACTTTTAGTTCTTTAGATATGATACATGCATTGATCTAATTGGTCTAATCTATTGATTTGATTAAATCATAGTTGTTAAAATTGTGACTCAAGTAAACAATTCTATGAATTTATTATTTTATAATATTTTTCATACTTAAAACAAATGTAAAACCATTTAAGAATATATTTTTAGTAAAATTATGAATTTTGATATATAATTTTATAAGTTTATGATTTTATCGATTTTATATGATTTCATAAGGTTCTACCGATTGTATATGTTCAAAGTATCAGTATAATTGCGATTTTGACAATCTTAAATAATATAATTATACATATTAATGGAGTAAATTGTTTAAAGAAGTAAAAAAAAAAAAAAGGAATAAAAGGGGAAAAAAAAAAAAAAAACACTCCAAAAGTTTTTTAAAAAGGAAAAATATCCAACCATCCTTTGATCTTGGAGTAACCACCTACTATATAATTGGATTGGTGGGTTAAGTAAGTTGAATGGCCCACTTTTTAAATAAGTTGTAACCTACCAGGGTCTATGTAGCTATTTTAGCCACTTTAAGGTTAGTGAGTAGCCAATGACAACTTTAGAGGGGTCTCAAGCCTTGGGGGTGGTTCGATATATATATATATATATATATATTATTTCTAGTGTTTTTTCATTATTTTTTCTTATTTGATTTTCTTAATATTGTCATTGATCTTTTGTATAATTTTTATATTATTTGTTTAATATAATTATGTAGACTAATTAAATTTGCTACATATCATACATTAACATAAAAGTTAACATAATTGATAAAAGTTCTTGTTTATAAACTTTTGCAAAGAGTAAGATTGAAATTTAGGGGAAGGTGTTGGTTGGGTAAGGACTCATAGGAAAAATAATGAAACCTTGAAGACCAAAAATATATTTATCCTTATTTCTTATATTAACGTAATTTTAAGAAAGAAATTATTAGATTAAAGGTATGTAGCACTATGGTGAATAAAAGGATATTGTTCTCTATGCCTTATGGGTTAACCATAACGGTGGGCAGCTAACCTAATCAAAACTTAGTGCCTACTTAACTTATATGATTAGGCTAATTTGAGGAGGATATAAGAAGTCATAGGGTATGTCCTAGTTCCAATTCTTGATATATATTTTTCTTTTTCATGAAAAATGGAATCTAAAATATTAAATGTCACCCTTTATCAGTAAAACAATTAAATGGCAAATGCAATAAAGTGTATGCACAAACTAATAGAAGGCAAAAGTTCTTTAGAAATAACAAATATTGCCTGTTGAAGTTTAAAGTTATAATTTTTCGGTTTCGAATTTTAATTTTAGGGTTTGTATTAGGATGAAACTATTTTTTTTTTACATCAATATAATCTAATTTTTGTTCTTTTTGTTTTCTTCATTGAAGAAAATATAAGTTTCTTTTTCATTTTTTAACACATATTGCATTATTCAATAAATTTTAAAGGGAAGGTAGTATTATCTGTAGTTTTTGTTAGTAGAGATTATGCTTGCTTGGGCTTAAGTAGACATGGTCTTATAAAAGAGAACATGATGGACATTGGGATATTATTCGATATAATCACTTCGATATTTAAATTAGAATGTTCTTTTGAGAGGAGGTTTGTTTTTTTTTGGTGGGGGGTAGAGGTGGTAAGGGTGAGAGGGAGTTTATAAAACAGTAGAAGGCAAACTGTGAGCCAAATCGGGAAAGTAGATAAATATGAATCTTATCCAAATAGGAAAGCAAATCATCTATTAGTTACGGAGATCTCAAAATAACTGGGGGTAAAGTAGTGCATAGCTAGCATTCCATTACTAGAGTTTGGTACGAGTCCTTTACGGGCACTATCTTCAATCGAGCCTTTTGAGTAGGTCATCTAACTTACTAGAAGGTCGAGGATGACTACCAATGGGGTGATGTCTCGCTGTAGACTTCTAGCTATAAGCAACTTGGGTCATTAAGGGTAGTTTGGTTAGATTACTAATAGTTAGATGTAGGCTTTGATCAGGTTGGCCTATATCTTCGATAGATTGAAATGGGCCTTACAAGCCCAATATCTGTAATAGCCTATTAACAAGTATAAAGTATCCAAGAATCTATACCTTTTATAACTTAAAAGTACAAGCTATAGAGAAAGTATATGTATGAAGGCATCATATACTTATACATTGCTCTATATGAGCAAGCTTCAACTAAGTACAATCAGAGCCTACCTAATGCCTCTCAATACCTAGTCAGAACCTACTTGATTAAGTAGGATATTGTTTGGGTACTTTATATAATATGGTTATCTACTCACTTTTCGCAACATGATGGGTTTTGATTCCAAAATGTAAAAGCCAGTACATATAGTGCAAGGTACAAATAAGGTTTTACATCTACTGCTTACTTACCCCTAGTTTACTTGCTATTCTATTCTTCTCCTTAGGTGGGAATGTAATTTTCCATATTGACTATGAACTATTCAATTATTTTTCCATCAAAGTCCAAATATGTGCTTAATTGATCAAGTGGTAGAAAATTAAGGTCAAATAGCCTATATTTGATGAAAAGGAGATCAATTGTAAACTAAGAATTTGCGAAATTTTTTTTTTTGAAAAAATTTTATCAATTAAATTTGTATTATTGTAATCATATTTTCTGAAGCCTACAAAAGTTCTTAAAAAATATATACATCTCTTAGATTTTGACAATAAATTTGTGTGAATAGTTTCATTTTGTCTGTGTTCGATTACACTCGTAGCTTAACAAATTAGACTTGAGGATGTTATATTACTTTTAAGTGGTAATGCAGTGGGTTAAATCGATTTTGGGATTTAACCTATATTTGACTCTTTAGGTTTGCAATAAAATGATTGTGCTTATGGAGTAAGTCCATAGACTGAGGATGCAATAAGGAAATTTGATGTAGTGGGCTTACAGCAAAGATTATTGGACCAACCTGTTTACTTTCAATCTTTCTCTAGAAAATTCACATGGGTATCATCAAGAAGAGAACTAATCTTAACCTTTGCCTATTAGTGTGATCCAATGGACATTGTTTGTGGCTAAATTCTATGAATATTGAAGAACTCCTCCTCATTTACACAATTCTGAAAATTGGGAAAAACAACTGTCCTGTTGTCATATTATTATCACGAAAGATGAATAAATCTTAGAACAAAGGACACATCACTTCTTTCCTAAAGGTAGTTGCTTTTCCTCTTTGCCTCTCCTTTTAGGCTACATATAGTGTGCAAATTACGCTACAAGGCACGTGATTACTATAGCCAGTTTCTTGTATCTATAATAATAATTTTCTTTATCTAATTTATTTATTTATTTATTTTTTTTTCACAAATGATCCTTTCACATATAACCTTATTCTTTTGATGCTATCTAAAATTATATAAGATATTATCATCACATACGTGATTATATAATTGTAAGGATCTTCATACCCTAAATATATAAATTTTAGGGGAAAATGTAAATAATTCTTTTAAACTTTGAGTTAAATACGGAATGATCCCCTAAATTTCAAAGTATCGTTTTAAATCTTCTAAATTTTGATAAATTGATAAATAAATTTCATAAATTAAGAATAACCTCTTGAAACTTTGATTTAATACGCAAATTCTCCATAAACCTATCAAATTGTGTTTTAAGATTTCTTAAATTTTGGTCATAATGTAACTTTTTTTTAACTAAAAAAGCAAATGTTCTTTATATTATCGATTTATCAACATTTAGGAGGTTAAAAACTATATTTTAAAAATTTAAAGAATTTATTCACATTTAGGTTAAAGTTTAGAGAGATTATTTGTAATTATCCTTAAAGTTTGTAATGTATTTGACTTTTTATGGTCACAATATATATTTGGTATTCTTGATTTATAGGATATATTAACAATTTCCTATATTTTTAACTTATTTAGGTGGTAACTTAGCAACAAGGATTTCTCAAAAGGATAACCATAAAAATTTGCAAACACAAGAGATTGGAGAATCACCTAATTTGTAGTTATTTCTATCTTTTGTGCTACTGTATTTTTAAGAAATTTAAATTATTAGATTAATTGTACATGGCGTCATGATATATCAGGAGACACTATTTTCCAAGTCGTACTTATAGGTTAATCGCTACTGTATTTTATTCTTAGATATGAGCGCACGAAACATGGTTATTTGTATATTATTTAAATATATTTAATTATCAAATTTTACATGTGTGCTTAGATGAACATGTTGTACAAACTCATTTGAATAAATAAGCCTCAATAAGTTTAGAACCAAGTTCGAACTTGAATTGATGTTTGAAATTAATTCAAAGTTTCATATTTTTATGATTTTTAATTATATTATCGATTCTTAATGATTTCTACATTAACTCATAGTGTTTGTATTTTCTACTCTTATATCCATAATTCTTATTTTTTAAAATATTTTTAAATTATACTAAACTTATTTTTATAATCTTATATTATGTATTTTTAATATAATATTGTTTTTAATATATGCACATAAACCGGCTCGTTAAATATATAAACAAGCCTATTCAAATTTAAATAAGAGTTCAAACCTAACTCATTTAAATAAAGAAATTTCATTTTAAGTATCAACTGAGTTGAATTTGAGTTAAAATAAGTCAAAATTGAATAGCTTACAAATAACTTGAGATATTTACATACTTACTCACCACATGTTTATATCACTAAAAACACAAATGTTGATTGTGCACTTGGATCATAAAACATTACCCTTGGCATAATTATCCCATGCATTCAAATAATAAATAATTAGACTCAGTATAGCTAATTTTTATTAATAAAATTGTAGTCCAATCATATTGGCAAAGGTGAAAGGACTTTCACCTTTCACCAAATTCGACGTAGCTGAATTTCAAACTTTTCACATTGGCGTGTCACTAGTTGAGCTGAAATCAGTTCAAACTTTAAAATTTCAAACTTCAACTCACCTCAAATTTAACTTTAGACCTCGAGTTAAAGATATATTTAACACGTTTTAGCCCAATTCGGTTATTTAGATTACGTTTAAAATTTTTATGAATTTTATATAAATAATTTTAGACTTACTTATATTTAAAAGATAAAAAATTATATAAAACTCAATTAGATTTACACGTTCGATGAGATTAGTATTCTCAAGTTCAAGTTCTATTTGATTTACTATTTAAATAGATCGAGCTCGAGCTCAACTTCACGATTATGGAGTTGAATTTAAGTAAAAATCTAATTAAATTTAAATAGTTTATGAACCTATTTAATTCATTTATATTTTTAATTTTACAGCAAAATATAAAATAATAAATAGGCTATCATGCTGATATTACTGCGAACGTACCTGTATGCGATATCCTCTTGGATCTTTTCCAAGTTGGAAGCTTGAGCCACGGTCACAGTTGCCACATCAACAAAATCGTAGCCATACTTTTTCTCTCTAACTTGCTTCTCAACTTGCTTCATCAGTACAGACTTGCCAACACCAGAAGGACCTGAAACCCCCACGATTCTGACAGTTGAATCCATCAAAGCTTTGTTGATTTCTTTAAGGATATCTTCTCTTGATTTTGTGACATGATAGTTGGCACCGGTGTATGTGCCGGTGACTCTTCCAAGGGGTGCACTTGGGTACGAGATACTTCCCAACTGCTCTTTTTTTTCTGTCAACTTCTTGACTGATTCGATGATTTCTTCTGCTCTCTTGCTTATCTCGAATCGTGTGGAAGGATTCGGGATGATTCCTCGGAAGCAACTTATGTTAGACTCGTCGTTCTTGTCGAGAAGGTCATTTGCTTGTTTGGTGGCATTTTCTACTTCTTTAATCCATGTAGAGGCTGCCTTCTCAATGTTTTCCCCGTTGTTTTCAGCTGCTTCAATGGCATGATCAACTTGGTCTTTTGCACCCTTGAGAGTGTCTAACCCATCTCTCAAAGTTTTCACATATGTCTTGTAATCTAGAACGTACTTGATCTGGCCTTTGACAGCTTCAATCAATGACTGGACGAGTGAATCTGCAGCTGGTCCAGCAACTAATTCAGCCATTCCCTCTTTTACTCTCTTTTTCTTTTTTCCTTCTTTATATAATTTCTTTTTTTTTTTTTTTTTAATTTTGAGTAACAAACTTGTATTTCACAAAAACAGTGCAAACATTAAGATTAAAAAGTTCAAACCAAGAAAATGAACGTGCAATTTTTTTCTTTTTTTTTCTTTTTGAAATTGAACTTGAAGTACAACGAAAATGCAAAGATAAACAGAAAGCAACTGTAATTGAGAGGAGAACGGAAACAGTGTACAGTCGAAAAGGAGATCGGTTAAGAGAAAAGATGAACTTAAAATCCTCAGTTTTTTTTTTTTCTTTTTCTTTTTTGTAGTTGTGATGGACAAGGACAATGGAAATGCAAAGACAAAATTTCCAAACCGGGAAGACGTTATGCTAAAACTGGCAATAGGAGAACTAAAGGGCCGCAAAAACAGAAGAAAAGGAAAGCAACTTCAATTTTTTTTTAATGAACGGAAAGCATCTTGTAAAGAAGATTGGTTAAGAGAAGAGAGGTGCTTAAAAACCACAATTACTTTTTTTTTTTTTTTTTTCTCCTTTCTTATTTTGTAACTGTAATGAACAATGCAAAGGTAAACAATGAAATTTCAACCCAAGAAGATAGATGACACGAAAACTTGTTACAAAGGAAAAACAGAAACTTCGAATAACACAGGCACACACACTTTTTTCTTTCTTTTTCCTAAAGGAGGGAAGAAAAGGAGGAGACAACGAAAACTTCAAATCAAGACCTGACAAATTTGTTTACTGTTTTGGGAACAAGAAAGTTTCTTTAAGTAGTATCTTTGGTAGCTGTTTAATTCCTGAGATGTGTTTTCAGAGAAAGAAGCTGGAATATAGTATGGTGTTCCGAAATGGTTCGTGTCTGGCTTTATATAGACCATCTGGAAATGGCCGACTGCAGTTGACCTTTGATGATACTATAATGAAGGCTGTTTAACCATTCGCTTATGTAAGACGAGGAAGTAAATTGAGATCCAAATCCTATATTCTATTATATTATACTGATGGATCTACATCCGCGCTATGGATATTAAGAAATAATAAATAATAGAGTGAAATAATTTATTAAAAATAAATTAAATAAGTCGACTACATATAGAAATACTTATAAAAATAAATTTTTTTCTTTTCCTTTTAAATGAAGTATGAGTGTGTGTATTAATTCATGATTTGGTGATATTTGGTATTAGTTACAAAAAATTAAAAAAAAAATCTTACAAATAAATGGTTTTACCTAATATGATAAATAAATAATAGATAAGAAAGTTTTAAGTAAAAGTGTGTAAAAATGTTTTGGCTCACTAGTCGACCTGTTTAACCTGCTTAAAAAGAAGCGGGATAGGGTTAAGTGTTTTTTATACATTCGTTTAACTTATAGGTCAAAATAAGCTAGTTTGAGTTAGTTCATTTATATCTTTAGCTTATTGGTTAAGATTGAGTATTTTTAGTCCGTTTAAAGAGCAGGTAGCTAGATTAGCTCATTTAATCCGTTTGTACACCTATTTTAAGCTATTATATGGAAATGAGATTAGAGTTGGATGTAAAAAAATAGGTTGATCATGAATTTAGCTATTATATGTAAATAAAGCGAGAAATTATGGAAAATATTAAATTTATTTATATTATAATATATTTATGGTAGTTTTAGTATTAATTTTTTCGTGATATAATTTTAAATTAGAGATGTAAATAATAATTTCATCCAGCCTTTGTAATTTCAATAGTATAGATGCCATGAAGACTTTATACAGCAGGTCTGACTTATTTTTATTTATATCGTGACTGACGTTATGACGGTACAACACGTTTATCATTTCATATTCTTATTTTAATTCCATTTTGCCTGCAGATGGGAACTCATTACATAATACCTTTTCTATTTTCTTTTCTTCCTTTCTGGGCCAAAGATATTTTATTGCTTTAGCCGCGGTTAGGTACAATGTGCCACCACAGATGAATCCGGTAATAGCGGTAGATACACGTGATACCAGTACTGGCATATAAAAAGGTTTTGGCGTTTACGGGAATGGATCCTCTGATTTAATTAATATATATATTTTTTTCATATTTTTAACTTATTACATTACATCATATAACAAAAAAAGAAGAATTTAAATTTGATTCATCCTATTAGGAAATAAATGTTTATGCTAGATAAGCAATATATTAACATTAAATTAATTAATATTAGTTTCTCATTAAAGAGAACCTCCCGATGTTATATGCTATTTTAGATACTTCATAATATGCTAAAACTAATTTCTAGCTAACATCTTCATTTTTATTGACAACATAAATCTAATAACATCTCCTTAATGCTGAATGTCATACCTCAAAGTTGTAGGACGTTTGTTGAGTGTGGGGTGTAGGTACAAATGCAATTGTCACGTGATTGCCGTATATGAAGTAGTACGGCACGTGATTAAAAAAATAATGTGAGCGACTCACATAAGATAATTAGAAGAGAAGTGCAGAAAGGAGAAGTAGACAATCTTGATGATGCTCTAACATATTTGGTGATAGGTGGAGAAGCGCGATAATATCAAACTCCACAATTAATAAAGAACGGGGTGGTGTTTTTAAGGTGTTTAGGTATTTGATTTTTGAGATAAGATTCCGATAGGATAACTACGTTAATGGGGGTTTTCCTATTATTCAAATGAGGATGTAAATGGAGTATTTATAAAAAATGATAGTTTTTATAAAAAATGATAGTTGATTACATTCGTCAGATCATAATGGTGATCAGTGGTTAAGATTGAAGCCTTTTATTAAAGGATCTTAAGTGGGCTATTTTTATGAGTTTAAGTTTAGACAAAAACTTTATTTATTATTTTAATGTGAGCCAAATTAAGAAAAGGTTGAATAAAACGAATCAATTCAACTGGTCCTACTTTAAGCCTACTATGCTAAATCTTCCTTGATCATCTCGATAATTTATGAGCTTAGCTCTTCGGGTCTTATTATCTTAGTCTAAAGAATCAAATCCATTTAATCAATAAGTTTGAAATCCAATGTTAAATTTGGTTCTCTAAATTTTGTCCCTTGACTGAAGTTATTCAAACGAAGTCGAAGGGGTGAGCCTTTTAGACGACTCAGGTACGTGTGCATTATTAAACAACTGCATCGCTGCTAGATTAATTTGAGAACTGTCTTAGTGAGCGATTCCGTAGCATTTCTCAATCGTATGTCATGCTTTAGCTATATTAGGTTGTATATTATCCCTAAGACATCACTTTGAAATAAGTCTTCCTTAAACTGCCTCTTCTTGAGTTAGTTTGTCTTTTTGATGCGATCCATATGAATTATTGGTTTTCTTGAGTTAAATTTGTATACTAAGTCTACATTAGCGATTTTATGGGGTTGACTCTATATAAATGTCACCTTGATCTTCTTCTTATATAAGGACATTTTTCTTATAAGGTCGTTATATATTATGTAAACGTTTTGCATAAATTAGATTTTATTTATTGTTCTATGATTGGTAAGCACAATGATCCTGCTAATCGGTTAACGAGTAAGGTTCAAAGGGACACTTGTAGAGTTTTTAGCATAATGTTTTGAAAGTTAAATGAACTTTTAAATCTTTATTTAAAAATCTCTCTTCAAATCATCAAATTAGCAGCACCATTCCAAAAGCCAACATGTATCCATATCATATATAAATATGGTGTCCTTGTAAAATGCTTTTTTTTTTTTAATCCATACCATCCAAAGACCAAGTCACGTGACACTTTGTGAAAGCTAAGTGCTTGTGGCCCCAAAATAAAATCATGAATGCGTTTCCCATATACACTCATTAGCAAAGACATGGATAAGGAATGCACATGGCTCTACAATGCATTAGAATAAGCTCTTGAAGGATGTCTTTGGCTTCTTATTGATTTTCTCTTGGTTATCTCTGTTATGTTCCTTTTTCTTTCGATTCTCTTTTTTTTTTTTTTGTCTTTTAATATTTCACTTTTATCAAGAATTTGACAGCTGCCCCCTTACTTTTTCTTTCTTTCCTTTTGTGCTCCCAAAAAGTAGACAAACTTCAGGCTTAGGACAGTGGACTCCTTACTTTTTCTTTCTTTCCTTTGCCGCCCAGTGATGAGTAGCTCCAACCATTGTTAGTCTCTCTTGGTTAGCTGCGTGTGTGTAAAGGTTGGTCTCTCAGTTTTGTTTTTCACTTCGTCATTTCTCTTTCTTATACAACATCTACTAAAGCAAACATGTCCACTGCTTCAAATTTTGCATGACAGTGCAGCTCGTAATGTGGGTGATATCAAGCTCCGAGAAAGAGTGACGGAGCAACCACCATCACCACAACTAAATTAGGTGAAGCTCTTGGCCCAAAAAAAAAAAAAAAAAAAAAAAACACTAGATGAAACTCCTGACGTCATGAACAACAACTTGTTCACGTTATTCGCTGTCCGAACTGACATGCCTATTTTTATTACTTTGGTGTCCATTTTGTGCCCGAAAGAGAAATTTTGACGAGCACAATGAACTAAGCTGCGATTGTTGAGCATAAACACCGAGGGTCGCACTAGGTGAATCCTTACTCCAGCGTGCAACTCATTCGCATGGGTTCACGCCTTAAAATTTACACCCCTTTTTTTTTTTTTCTTACCTTCCTTTAGAGCTGCTGAATGAAATTTAACGAGTACAGGTTTGTTAGCTTGTTTTAGAGAGAGAGACAGGAGGATGGTGCATAATTTACATAGGGTCCGTTATGGTTACATACGCGCATAGTTCGTCGTAGCTAGAACACACAAGCTGGAACCAAAAAGATCCTTACGACTCCATAGGAACTTAGAACCAAGCCCATCCGCAGCATGAAACCAAGAGTGAAGTTGGTCCTAGCCAGAACCGCCATATGCTGGAGTTGAAAAAACAATAAAGACTCGTTTAGGAACTCAGAACCAAACCCCTTTTGCAGCATGAGTGAGATAAACCAACGCCTCGAAGTTAGTAAAATAGCTTGAATCGTTAAGCTCAATTCTACGGCACGATCTTCACTTGGTACATATGGGTTTCTTCCTGTTTGGATCTGAGCTACATATACCGAACTTTCAGCAAGGAATTTGAGAAATGCTTGCTTCTTCCTATCAAAGATTAACTTTGCATGATCCAATATTTGACGCTCCCTCTGTAAATCTTCCAGGATTTTTTTTTTCTTTTCTGTTTCAGGTCTTTAATCTCGTTCTCAACTTCATAATAATTAGGAGGAAGACCAGATGTATGTGAAATCATTGGAAGTCTCACCCCCACTTTTTCTCATTTGCCTAGGATATACACACTAGGACTCCCTATTATCCCCCATCCAAAGAAAATGCTCCATCACTTATACAAGGGAGTGCATTTAGCATTTCATCCCCTCTTTGACACACTTAGAGTGTGAGAAAACGGATGATAAAATAGAGTTTCCCTTAAGCCACACCCACTAGTGGTCACATTATATAAGTATAGGTTATCACTCTTAATCATATTTACTGCAAAGCCAAGAAAACTAGGCAGAGGATCGCCATTGCACAAGCGGGTTTTTGCAAGATCAAGCCTCCTTTGTGGGTCATTGCATAGAAACTCATCAACACAAGGTCTTAGATTCTCAAGATAAATAGCAAGAGGATATCCCAATGCTTAACATTGCTGTTGGTTGCTGACCTTCCATTTTTATCCATTTATTTGCTTTGATATTTCAATAACCATCATTTGCTTGACTTGAGATGTTGAGAATCTTGTGTATAACCCAAATTTATGCATTTTCTTTACCTTTGAGGGATTGACTCAAACTCACATCCGTTATATTAAAACTGATAAGTGCACTTGCTTTGTATCAAGTTTTTGGCGCTGTTGCTAGGGATTACATCTCGAACTAGTAATAGTTTGCAAACCGGTACGATTTAAAGAGGGTAGACTCTTTACCGCCTAGACAGTAATTGGTTGCCAACTGAGGGTCAAAAGTTTATGGTTGTGACTTGTGTGCCAATCTTCATTGATGGGTGACAGTGAAGGAGTATAATGCTTGGGTTATGTGTGGCTTTCTTTTGTGATCTCGATAAAACCAATTGCAACTTGTAATATGAATTGAACACGAGTCTCGAGTCGTAAGGCTATGCACACATGAGCACATGAGGGGTAAGCGCGAGCCTTACACATGAGAAAAACTAAACATGAGGCTTGGATGTTAATACATGAGAATAGAACATGAGCCTGTAAGTTGAGCACACATGAATAAAACATGAGCCTTGGATATCAACACATAAGAGTTGAATGCAAACCCATAAACTGAGCACACATATTAATAAGACATGAGTCTTGAACATGAAGTGAATCTTTGATCATGATATAAGTTTTTGAACATGGCACAATGGATTCTTAAACATGACGCGACATGAGCCTTGAGTACGTGAATTGACCATGAGCTTAGAATATGAGCTTAACATAAGGATTGAACATAAGCTTCAAGCCTCTTTAATATACTTGTAAATTGAAAGTTTGAAATGAACATGACCCCCTTTAACATGTGTAGTTGCGAGCTAAATCATGTGAAATGGACATGAAGCCTCTAAGTGAGCATAACATATGAATTGAATATAAACCCTAAACATGGGTACGTGAGAGTTGAGATGACTTAAGCACTCATGAACCATTTATAAGGCTTCTATATGAGTACATAATAGTTGAACACTTCAATTCAACATAATCCCTTCGATATGAGTACATGCAGGCTTCTAACATGAGTGTGCATGTGTGAATTGTGTATATAAATTGAACATGACATGCCTGGCATGTGAGTTGAATATGAGTCTTGTCATATGAGTCGGATATGATCCTTAACACATGAGTCTTGATTATGATACAACATGAGGCCTAAACTCGACGTGAGGCCTAAACTCAACGTGTCTTGAACGTGATGCGAAGTCTGAACATGATACTAAGCTTGAATGCGATGCGAGCATTGAGCACTATATGAGGTATGCACATCATGTGAGACCTAAACACCACATAACCCTGAACATAACATGAGGCTTGAGCATGATATAAGTCCTAACATCATGGGATAGGTATGGTGCTTAAAATGTGAGTTGCATGCGAGTAGTTGAATTATGAGCCTTCTCAACATAATGAGTAAACATAAGGGTTGATCATGACATGAGGCCTCATCCTAACATAAGCCTTGATCATGAGTGAACATAAGTATTGCGCTTGAGCATTGAATATGAGAGTGAACATAAGTCTTGAACATTAGAGTTGAATAAGACATGAGGCTTAATTCCATATGTAAGCTTTATTCATGATGTGGGGTTTGAACATGAGTATACGTTCGGCAAATATATTACCGTAAATGAGTTCAACATGTGAGTTAAGCATGAGTCCTCTAATATGAACATGGGTGAGCCAAATCTTCGAGTTAAACATGAGTCCTTAATAAGGCTTCATTCCTTATATTGCCTTTGTCATTTTTTCTTCAACTTCTCATTTGTATAGTTGTACGATTTCTATCCCATTTGCACTTTACTTTACTAACTCATTTACTTTCTTTTATTTTCACATGTAATCAACCTTTTCTCCTCCCCTAAGTGGTAGCAATTGCATATAGACATTATTGCTTCTTTCAAGAATCAATAAGAGGAGGCAACATGGCATTATATAGAAGGAGTCTCGTGTGTTGAACAACTTTAATAGTGTTATCCTTACAATCGGGCAAAGGGGGATGTGTATCAAGCAATGGGAGTACTCATGTGTTGAGCACCGTGTATGCATTGAGCCTTGTGCATACGTACGCTTCGAGCATCGTGAGCGTATGTGCATCAAGCCTTGTGAATACACGCACATCAAATACCATACATAAGGAGTATTGTATAAAGAAAATATTATAAGTAATGATCATCATTACACAAAAATAACCTCATCATATACCTTATCCATTTATAATTTTCCTCTCCTAATTATTGACATGTGGAGAAGGGGCAAGTCGGCAAGTCTTGATGCGCTTCATTCCCTTATGACACCATTAAGGACCTAATGCTGCATTATAGTATGCTAGTCTTTAAAAGCCATTATACTGCTTATGGTAAGCATTGACTTAAACCTTGTTTCATACAATCTTCTTGATCACTCAGTTGTAAATTTTATATCTCCTTATAAGTACAAGTTGTAATTGAATATGTAGAATCAATAGCAATGAAGTTCATTGATCGGCTTTCGTGCTCTTTTATCTCCTTGACACTTTCGTCAACTTTTATGAAAGTATCTTATCGTTATGCATTTGAGGGCAATAGCTCTTTACTTAGCAGCAGTGTGCTAGATAATAATGTAGTAGGACAGCTTCAATCCCCTTAATGATTTGCAATGTCTTAACAACTAGTGAGAAGCATGTCTTAGGGACTTTACGTACTTAGGAGCAATTCCTCATCTAAGCAGCGCTATTATCTAATATAAAGTAGTAAAATTGTTTCGTTATCTCTTCTTTCTTCTTAAAAATGATACTACGTGGTAAGGAGCAAAGGCTTGACCTAGTCATATTAGTGTTAAGCAATCATAACCTTCAAATTTTAGATTGACATAATTTTAAGATTGTTTAGACTCTTAGATTTAAGGGGCCTCTTCTAGAATAAATATAATTATGAGATTTCTTAGACTCCATGATCTAAGGGGGTTTCCTTTAAGATACGCATAATTACAAGACTGCTTAGACTCAAGAATCTAAGGAATCTCACATATTGAAGCAAAACTTTTACTTGTTACTGATAATATATAAAAGATCTCTCCTAAGATGTATTCAATCGCGCATACGTAGCGACGATCACATTGATTGCTTGGATCAATAATTCTTTTTCATCAGTCAAGGGGGTATTTCTCACTACTTGATTGCATAGCATGACGTACCAGGATGTTACCTGGGTTCGAATGCCAATATGTTAAAGTGCTCATTAATGAGATTGTTTTCACTACTTGATGGTAAGAAACATAGAGATTAGATATCATGAAAACTATACATGATTATCATGGTGTGATATACGTCTGGGAGTTAGTGCTCTTACTAGTCTGCAACGTATAAGCTAAGCTTATTATTTTGTGCTTAGGAGACCAAGCTCTTACCAGCTAACAACAATGTGTAGTCTATATATTATATTTATTATCACTTTCTTTTGTTTGATTGAGGGGTTTAGTTTCCCTTATTTAGACATAAACTGTTTTGTGAAATTAACTTTGTACGGTAAGGAGACTAGTCTCTTACTTTCCAGTGAAAATTGTAATAAAATGAAGGTACTCAAACTTTTATCAAATTCTTATTAGGAAATATCAGTTATGGGAAAAGGAACTTTCATTAATGAAAAGCATTCATTATTGCACTTATGAAATGAAATGAAAAATGGGATAAAACTAGTGAGAACACATCTTAGCTACCAATAGTTCTCATACTTCTTAACTTATAATGTGCTTTTTAACTTCATAACATCATTGGTTCGCTTTCATTTCTTTATACCCCTGTGATAACCATGCATCCTCTTTTTCTTAAATGCTTGAGTCTTAGCCTCTTCCTCTATAGGTAGCTATACCTTGGGGGATTCTACTAAGAGTGTTTCCTTTTCATTCACATTCTCGTTAAAGAATATCGCTTTAGTGAAGTGAGACTTATTATGTGTGAATGGGTTATTTGTCACAGGAATGAAGATGTCTTGCTCATTGCAATGACCCTTTATGCATTGATGCCATGTTGAGGGTATTATGTTGTAATCATGTAGACATGTCCTTCTTATAAAGAGATGGTAAGATACAGGTGCATCAATCACATGGAAATACGTAGAGCCGTGGTTAGGTCTAATATCAGAGTCTACTCCAACACGCCCCATTGTCTTAATGGAAGACTCGTAGAAGCTATTTAATGTGATTGGTTGTCTCACTATGTTTTGAATAACTACCTTTGTAGCTTTAAAAGTTGATATTAGCATAACATTAAGTGAAAATCCATTATCAATAAATATCCTCCTAATAGAATGACCTTTGAGTATGTTTTCCACATATAAAGGATGATTGTAGTTAGGATTTATTGTACAAATGTTATCATTTGTAAATGTAATTGCCCCTTTATTCATCAAAATGATTCCCTTTGTGAGATGTGCTATAAGATATTTCTTATATTGATCTTATGAGATCCTTGTTAGTGTAGGTGCTACCTCAAATCAAGCATTCTCATCAAAGCTAAGTAAATCAAAAAAATTTCTAATATCAATAGTCTTTAACAAAGAAAGAGTAGTACTGTCATCTCCATTTGTCTCGATCTCAAATCCTTCATGCTTAACGTTGTATGCCTCAATTGGCTACATGTCCATACTTTCTGCCTTTATAAGATCATGAGTGATGACATTTACAACACCACGTTAGGTGTTATGAGTTGGAAGTGGGTTGTTCCCAACATCATTACCCTCGATGATCAGTCCTCCATTTTGAATTGGCTTAATAAATATTTTTTTTCAAAGTTCAACAATCTTTCGTAGATGGCCTACACTTTTGTGAAATTTGCAATACATAAGGTCATTCTTTTCTTCATTTGTTGGTAAATGTTCAACCCCTCGGAGTCTAATATTCCCATCACGTAGTCATTGGTTAAGCATAGAGAATTCATTATTCAATAATGTAATCTTAGGTCATGCTATTGAGAAGAGATTCTATTAGGTGATTTTAGGGTTAGGGTTAATTGGCTTGAGAAAGTGATTAATTTTAGTAGATAATTCTCCCGATCAAGAAAGATTAAAGAATGAATTAGAATATTATTAAGAAAATCACATGTTAGCTCTTAGGGAAGCAAGATCTAGGTACAACATTGAATCTTGAATTAATTTCCAATTGAATTCTTTCTTGTTAATTCTTGAATTGCATCTTAGTTAATCTTTAAATTAGTTTTAGTAGTAATTTAGATTTACTTCTTTAAGTTTCTTGAAATTAATTTTCTGGTTAAATACTAGATATCTAGTGACTACTAGTATTTAGAGTCTTTGAGGAATCGACTTTTGGATTTATATCTACTATATTATAAATTGATAGGTGCACATGCTCACATTAGATAGCAACAAGCATAGTTTAATGCTTTGAAATAGGGGGTTTCAACATGACATGTAATAGAAACACAAAGTCACTCCTTGTTACTCAAAGTTACAATTTGATATTTAGATTCAAACTTTTCTATTGTTGTGATTATGAGTTTGGGAAAGTGAAGCATATGCTAAAATAAGGCTTACTCTTAATGAATTTGGGATGGCCATGTTTGGGAACCCCAATGAAGCTACGAATTCCTAGCTAACCTTCCTATAGTGACTACTAAGCACTCTTACTATAAGAAATCTATCACTAGCTAAGTTGGTGAAGGAAAAGAGTTTAAGTGTTCTCACTTGCTACCTACTATTTTAGGGAAGACAATGGTGGAAAGAAGGGAAAATTTTTCGCTGCTTGTGACCTTAAGGAGCTAGAAGGTGAAGTGCTCTTCAAGATCACTACTTAAGGCATTGAAATATGCTTCCACCTAGGAGAAATGGGGATAGAAAGATGAAGAAAAAGGACTGTTGCTGTCTAAGAGAGTTGCTGGACACAAAATCTCATTGACTTGGTTTTCAAGTTTGCAAGTGTCAAGTCCTTTGTTTGAAGAAGGTAGACTTTATGTTAGAAAATCAGCTTAAGTGCATCCCGCATTGTTTGGAAAAGAAAAGAGATTCTCCTTAAGTTATTTTATTCACTTAGATAGTTCCATTTAAAGCAAGTCCTAAGTGTCCTAGATTTGGTTGGGGTTGTGAGTGAATTAAAGACAAGAACTTATGCAGTGGATTTTCAAATGTATTAAAAGAGAAAGGTTTGGTCATATGTGAGAAAGGGAAAATGATTTATTATGGGACACCAGAACCGTTCTAAAGCTTTTGTCTAAGTGTACACAATTATACATACAATCTATATAAGTTAATGCATTTAAGTATTAAGTGTTTTAAATACTAAGGTTAAATATTTTTATCGTGCTCCAAAAAAAATTATGTTTGAGAAACTTTAGTTTTTTTTTAAAGATAATTTATAAATTGATTTAATTCACCAATCTGAGAAATTTTGACGATACTAAAGCCTTTTATCTGATTCTAGCTTTTGGAAAAATTACAAGGCTTATAGATTCTATGTTTTTGGGGTGGAGAGATGATGACTTAGCTAATATAAAGTTTGTGAATTTGTTATTTGTATTTGAATGTTCATTTTATTGCTAATTGCATGTATTTAAGAGAATGTTGGAAATTTGTTGTTTATGAGGGGGATCTATCAAAGAAGTTGTATGCCCCTAATGTAACTTTAATTATAACAATATATAACTAAAGTTGCATAGGGGGTATGTTACTTCTTTGAATTTTTTTTTTCAAATTTTGCTTTGCTAGCTTCAGTACAAATTTTGATAGGGTATGCTATTTCACTACCCCAAAATTGTGATAACTTTTGTTTAGGACCCTCTTTTGTAATAATTTTTTTGTAAGAGCCCTATTTACATACTAAACTCGAAGTCTTCATCGGACATGCTTTGACCATCGTCGGCTGAGGGGTACGTCAGATGGCTTCTTTAGGTGATGAAGAACATTTCTATACCTACGGTTTGTACTTAGGTGGTGGTTAAATTGATGCTCGGCAAAACCCCCAAACTGTTGAATTGGAAGTTATTGATCCGAGCTTTCTTTGGTGGTTAAAAAAAAAGAAAGATATTTTTTATGAATATACAAGTGCTGAGGAGTCAGATAAACCATATAGATTGCTTCAATTTTGAGTGTATGGTAAGAAAAGCTAGAGAGAAGTGAGAGGGTAGTTGCCAGAGCTTTTAGAGGGAGAAAGCGTGATTGGGTCTCAACGAAGGGAAATCATTGTTAGAAATCAATCCTAAGACATCGGTATTTATAGGTCAGCACACATTAAACATTGAGAAAGAAGAATAATCGAAGGATAAAGCTTTAAATGGAGATGCATTTTCAATTTAATTCGAGTTTGCTGTTTTGATTCGATTTCTAAAATGATTTCTTTAGAAATCAACCTTTCAGTAATCCAAACACTCGAATACATGAAGAAAGTGAAAAGATTTGTCTTGAAAGAAGCTTTTGAGCTTCCTTTCCTTCCTTCCATGGCATAATAATAGAATTAATCAAATTCAAAGAGATGCATAATCCTAAGTAAGTCTTATGTTATTTATTACCTAGTTATATGTGATTTTTTAATCTCAATTACAATTTCAGATTGCAGAGATTCCTAATATGAACTACTCGGACTTGCATCTCTAATTAATTACTAACCTAGAGTATACTCTAATCAAATCCCATCTACAATAGAGTATCTATGGATTGCATTATGACCTTAAATCTTGCTATTAGGTTACCCTAATTAGGGAAAACCAAAAAACTAAATGTTTAATTTAATTTAGTTTCTTCTAATCATATCAGTCGATCATACTATAGTATTTGGCCAACTCTATGAAAAACTCACACATTAACTCAATTATAGGTAAAATTGAATGAAAGAGTAATCTAATTGGTGAGTGTAACTTTACACTCATTTTCTGTATCATTTTTGCAATTATTTTGAGTTATTTTGATGGAGTAATAAGGTAAAAAGGATGGAATTTATGTGCTTTTTGAGTAGATTTCACCAATTTTGAAGAATGACTTAAATATAGCAAGTATTGGAGCAGATTTTGTTAAGGATCAAGAGCCAAAGAAGACCATGGGTAAACTCTAAAGCTATGTTCGTTGGCCATGGAACCCTTATCATTAACTTCCATTGAATTTGAAGATTTTACACAAAGTGCAAGATCACATACACATACATATACATACTCTATGTCTCGTTCTTGGCTATGATCCCTCGTAGATTAATTCACATTAATTTTTTAGAGAAATATTACAAGGAGAAGTTCATGCTCCAACTCCATGGTCATGGTCTCTATTGTGGACATTCTATATTTTTGAAACTTGCCATTTGAAGGTCAATTTATAATAATCATATAAACAGAGTCTAGCTATACACAAAAAAGGAAGAGGAGATGTAATAGAGAAGAGAAAACTAGCTATAAAGCATTTCTTAGGGATTTTTATCATTTTATCATGCAAGTTGTTGCTTTTATCATGTTTGTAGAGTAGATTTGTGGATATTTAGATTTGTAACCTCAAGGTAACATGTAGCGTACTCAATTTCATTTATTCTAATGAAATTTCTTATTTCTTATTAATTTGATTGCATGTTTTGTATTGTTAAGTTGTTATTTTTAACGTTTCAACTTAATTATTAGACCCGATGCATAAATAGATCTATCGCAATTGAAGGGAATTGCCATAAGCTTCGCGATGAGTTATAGTTTTCTTTCAAAATTAATGTTATTTGTTTATGGGAATTCTTGTTCTTATTGATCTTCTAATTTATTTTATTTTAGAAGTGATTCGGATAGAATATAATTAGGATTATGGATTAATAGAGAACCAATGCCTATTAATTTATTAATTAAATCCCTTTAGTTAATAAGAATAGGGAATACATTAGAAATTTTTAAGATTACTACATGTTAATCTCTTGGTTATCAAAGTTTCGATATTACCTAAGGTTGTTTGGAAATTTTATGAATCAACGAGTATTTTAACATATGCCCTATAACGACCGTAATGAACGATGCAGGGAAAGGTTCAATCATCTAAGTGATTATCCACATGCGACTCAACCAAGGAATATGAAAATTCATTGTGGATTCTAAGGTCTTCCTTAGCGAGAGGAGAAGTCGAAACTGAAAGATCTATTGATAAGGTACATACACAGTAGTGATGCTAGATTAACTATCATAAAAAAACAAATCGAGTACCTTGCAAGAATTGCAATTGAGAAACAACAAGAACTTTTGCCACAAGCTCAAGTAAAACTTGTAACTCTTTGAAGTGGTAAGGAATTGCAAACTACTAAACAACCTAGAAAGAACCAAGTCAATTTAGAGCCAGTGATAGAAGAGCTGAAAGACAAAGTCGCGGAAACCCTAAAACCACCCAGGGAAGAACTAGAACCCTAAGAGTCAAAAAGTACAAACCACTAATTCCATATCCCTAGAGGTTAGGGAAGGAATGCTTAGATGAATGATAAGGTAAGTTTTTATATCTTTTTAACAATTGCATATTAATTTACCATTTTAGGAAGCTTTACCGTAGATGCCCAAATATGTGAAATTCTTGAAGGAGTTTCTCTAATAAGATGAAATTGGAAGAATTGTCAACAGTTACATTAAGCAAGGAGTGTTTAACAATCCTTTAAAAAGAAGTTTTTAGCAAAATTAAATGATCTAAGGAGTTTTATTATCCCTTGTTTAACTGTAGATTTATCTATAAAAAAATGTATTAGTTGATCTAGGCTTAGAAGAACTAAAACTGATACTAATGAGTTTACAATTAGTTGATAGATTAATAACATACCATAAGGATATAATTGAGGATATACTAGTTGAGATAGATAAATTTATTTTTCCTATAGATTTTGTGATCATAGACATTGATGAAAATATAGGAGTATTACTTAGCTTTAGGAGACCCTTTTTAGCTATAGCTAGAGCTATAATTGATGTTAAGACAACAAGCATAGATTAAGGATAGGAGGAGAGATGATAGTATTTAAAATAAAAGAAGCAATAAAGAAATACGTTGAATAGGAAGATACTTGCTTTTATCTTGATGTTGTGGATGCTTCTCTTTAGTGTTTTGTAAGGAAATCAAGAAGAGTCATCTAGTAATCCAATTAATGCCAACATAGCAACATAATTGGATGCTAATCCTTTACCTATGGAGAGAAGAAGGGTTGAGGGATGGAGTAGGCAAAATAAGCAATACTGAAGCCTTCTATTACGGAGCCACTCGAGCTAGAATTAAAGCAGCTATTAGATTATTTGTAGTATGCTTTCACAGAAGAGAATTCAAAATTTCCTATGATAATTTCCTCTAAATTAATTGAGCAACAAAAGGAAAACTTCTAAACGTGCTAAGAAGTCACAAGAGAGAGATTGCTTGTAAGATTTTTGATATTAAGGGAATTAACCCAATGTTTTGCGCTCATTAAATTTTGTTGAAAGAAGGTCACAAACTGGTAGCGAAACTGTAGAGACATTTGAAGCTAAACATGAAAAAGTAGTCAAAGTCAAAGTAATCAAACTTCTGGATGCTGGTATAATTTATTCTATTTCTGGTAGTTCTTGGGTTTGTCTTGTGTAGGTTAAACCTAAAAAGGGAGGAATGATGGTGGTCCCTAATGAGTAGAACAAGCTTATTCCTATGCAAGTAATCATAAGTTGGATAGTTCATATTAACTACTAGAAGCTCAATGATGCCATAAGGAAGGATCACTTCTCTTTATCGTTTATCAATCGGATGTTGGAGTGCTTATCAGATCCTATGTATTATTGTTTCTTAGATGGTTTATTAGGTTATTTTCAAATTCCAATTGCTTCAGAAGACTAAGAGAAAACTACATTTATGCATCCCTATGGCACTTTTTCCTATAGGAGAATGTCGTTTGGCTTCTATAATGCACTAGTGATATTTTAACGGTGCATGATAGCAATTTTCAATGAATTTATTGAAGATATAATAGAAGTATTCAATGATGATTTCTTAGTTTAGGAATTCATTCGATCATTGTCTTAAAATCCACAAAAAGTATTGTCAAGGAGTGAGGAAACTAACCTGGTATTAAATTGGGAAAAATGCCACTTTATGATACAAGAGGGCATAGTACTAGGATACAAAGTGTATTGGAGAGGTGTTGAGTTGGATAATGCAAAAGTACCATCATTGCAAAAGTGCCCCCTTCCACATCAGTTAGAGTCATACATAGTTTCCTAGGTTTTGTTAGGTTTTATAGAAGGTTTATTAAAGATTTTTCAAAAATAGCTAGGCCACTAACCTAATTGTTAAGAAAAGATGCTCCCTTTATATTTCTCACAAGACCATTTGGAAGCATTTAATACTTTGAAAGATAAATTGACACATGCTTTGATAATGGTTGCACTAAATTAGAGCTTACCTTTTGAGCTAATGTGCGATGTTGATTATGTTGTAGGGGCAATTCTGGGACAAAAGCAAGAAAAACACTTCCAGCTAATTTATTATGTAAGTAAGACCCTCACTAAAACTCAGGAGATTTATACTATGACAAAAAAGGAGTTAATAGTAGTGATCTTTGCATTAAAAAAATTTAGGTTATATCTAATCCTTTCTAAAGTTATTGTTTATATTGACCATTCTTCCTTGCGTTATTTTTTAAATAAAAAAAATGCTATGCTACAATTGATTAGATGGATATTACTATTACAAGAATTTGACCTAGAGATTAGGTATAAGAAAGGAGTAGAGAATTTTGTAGTATGCCATTTGTCGCAATTAGAGAACCTATCATTAGATAAACTAAATGAGTAGTATATCAATGACAAGTTTCCAGAAGAAAGGTTGTATCAGGTAAGTCCTTAGGAAAACCCTTGGTTTGTTGATACAATAAACTACTTGGTAGCTAGATTTCTTCTTAAGAGATTAGATTACCAATAAAGGAAAATTTTTTTCCATAATGTTACAAGTTACTTTTGGGAGGAGCCTTATTTGTTTAAAATTTGTGCAAATCAAATAATTCATGGATGTGTATCTCACTTGGAAAGATGGTAGATTTTATAACACTATCATGTAAGCTTAACTAAAGGACATCTTACTGCAAATAAAACAGCTTATAAGGTCCTTAAGTTTGGTTTTCATTGGCTAATATTGTTCAGACATTCTCAAAAATTTGTAGAGTTATGTGATAGATGCCAAAGTGCATGGAATATATCCAAGAGAGATGAAATGTTGCAAAACCCAATACCGATTTAGGATGTCTTCGATATTTAGGGAATTCACTTCATAGAACCATTTTCAAATTAAAATGGAAACAAATACATCCTAGTATTGGTAGATTATGTATCTAAATGGGTGGAAGCTCAAGCTCTACCAACAAATGATAATAGGGTGGTGAAATAGTTCTTGAAAAGCTTATTTTCCTGATTTAGTGCTCTTAAAGCACTTATTAATGATAGAGGAACCTATTTTTGTAATGTCTAATTAGAGAAAGTATCGGAGTGATATGGAGTTATGCACTGGATTGCAACTCCATACCATCCTCAAATTAGTATACAAGTATAAATTGCAAATAGGGACCTAAAATGAATTCTATAAAAGACGGTTGAGCATAATCTAAGACATTGGTCCAAGAAGCTCAATGATGCTTTTTGGGTGTATCATACTGCATATAAGACGTCAATTAGAATAACTTCATATTAGCTAGTGCATGGAAAAGCTTGCTACTTGTAGAAATTGAACGTAAAGCTTACTGGGCTATAAAATGTGCTATTAATGATATTGAGTGTATAGGTGAACACATAAAACTTCAATTGAAAGAGATGGAAAGATGACATGACATAGCCTATAAAAACTTAAGCATATTTAAGGATTAAACCAAGCATTATCATGACAACTTGATCAAGTAAGGAAAAAAATTCCAAGTTAGGGACAAGACTCCCTTATACCGATGATGGTTTAGGCCTTATAAAGTGACACAAGTATTTACATATGGAGAGGTGGAGATTTCAAATTCTAAGTGAGGAACATTAAAGGTAAATGGCCACCAACTTAAGTTAGATTTAAGGGGGGAGTTTGATTAAGGGAGTCGCACTAAGTTTGACCTCTAACTAATTTGAAAAAATGAGTAACCTCTATCTTAATTTGCCAAGTGAACAATGTTAAACAAAAGTGCTTCTTGGGAGGCAACCCAAGCTACCTTTCGTTCTTGACTCTAGTTTGATTTTCATTTCGTTTCTTTTTTATTTTGTTTGGTCATATAATAGTTTAAGACATGTCACTTTTAACAATCCTTCTAAGTGTTTTAGGTTGGAAACATTAAAGAAGAAGTTAAATTTGCTAAGGAAAAGATTGTAATCATGAACTAAGGCATGAAGTCTAAGGAATCAAAGAGGTGAAAAGGGTTAGAGATCCCAACCATGGACCTCTCATCATAAATTACACTTAATTTGCAATTTGAGGAACAAATTCAAGGAAGAACTATGGCTAAAGATCATGGCTATGATTTTGATCGTAGTCATGCAATACTGATCTAACTTGGTTACATTTACGTCTTCCTTGCTTATTTTGTTTCAAGACTTCCTAATTTAGACTCCTTTTGTTAAGGAATCACTTTCCTTCTTTCTAATAGCTTACCTCTTTAAGCCTTTATGAAAATTCAAAGAAATCTCACTAACTTCGCTATTACTTAGATTGAGATTGTGTACTTGCCATATTTCTTAAGTGCAAGTTTCCAATTGGAGGGGCAACAACACAATGAGTGTGTTTTACTTATGTCAATCTTTATTGTTGTGTGAATCATAATCCTTCCAAAACAAACACTCTCACTTTAATAGCCTAAAGAATTAAGTGTGGGGAAAATTCTCTCATTTACACTCCATGGCTCCTAGTTAACCAAAAACTAACCACCGTACTACTAGAAGGGCCTCTTCTCAACCCAACTTGAAAGATGAGTTGCTAGTGACACTACCACTACAAAGTTGTAATTTGATAACCCCTATCGCCAAGCTAGATTTGAAATCATCAACAAGAAGAGCTTTTTTACATCCAGTTTCATTAACTTCGAAATTCTAAGACATGCTGAGATGGAACCTAAAATTAGAGTCATGGTAAAGAAAGGAGGATGGGATAGATTGCTAAGCATCTGAGAATTGGTTTATGAGGAGCTTACCTTGGAGTTCCTTACTATGCTTTCCATAGAGCATGACTAAATTCTATATAGGGCCCAAAACACACTATCCTTAAGATTGAGAAACACTGAGTTTAACCTATTTATGGAGCTGAGTATTTGGTTTTTCACTTTTCCCAATTTGGTATACATCAAGCTTTCCCAATTCGATATATATCAAGCTTTCCCAATTTGGTATATATCAAGCTTGGCCCACTTAACATAAATCTCTTGACTAAACTAAGAAAAAGTTTCAAAAAAAAAAAAAAATTGAAAAAGGAGTCACCACTTGACCAAAATGGGGAAAAAATTGAAATTAGGGTTCATGGGTAGATGAACTCTAATATCAGCTATTAGCCCATGGGTTTTCTATAAAAAAAAAAGACTTCTAGAAAAATAGAAAGTAGAAAAATGTTCGGTTCGGAGGCTAACTTATTAAAATACGAAAGTTTTTATAAAAGAAATCTATGGAATTACTTAATGGACCTTGAATAGATTTTCAAATAATTGGGCTTTTTATTACTTTTTTTTTTCCTAAAGAAGAAAAGGGGAAATACAAAAATTTTTATTATTTTGGGTTGCCCCAAGTGTATATGTATCTATGAATTAGGATCAAGCCCGTGTA
Source organism: Lumnitzera littorea (assembly GCA_024138015.1). Lineage (NCBI taxonomy): Eukaryota > Viridiplantae > Streptophyta > Magnoliopsida > Myrtales > Combretaceae > Lumnitzera > Lumnitzera littorea. Next base: position 31,835,099 of record JAMXBB010000009.1, on the reverse strand, counting down.
GTTCTTAATTTAAGAAAAATTTAGTTTGTTGGTTCATTTTTATTTTTTTGGAAAAACTCTTATGACTTATAAATTCCTTAAGTTTTGTTAATTTTAAAAGAAATGGATTTTTGGTCCACCTTTAAGAAAACCTAAAGAAATCCTTACATTTTGGAAAAAAGGCCAATTTATTTTTTCTTTGTTAAAAACATTTTATTATGAGAAAATCATTCTTGGATAAAAACCCATCTTATTTGAAAATCATTATTCATGAGATCATACATACAAGCCTGTGTGACATGATATGGGAGAAATACAAATTAATCAATTAACACAATAACATGTAAGATTAACATTATCATATTATTCAATAAACTTACACTAATGGTGTAAGTTAGAACTAATTATGATTTTAAACATGTTAATTATAATTAATTGTTAACAATGTAACATGACTATATTATTTTACAAATTAACTATCAACACACAAAAACACATTATTCAAGCAAAAAACATGACAGGACAAGATCAACATGTATTTTTTACTTTTTATTTTTAAATTTTTGAATAAGCAACAAAGGAATCAAAGGGAGAAAAAACTTACCTCGCGTATGGATTGAATCAAGGTCGGTTTGGGCCGATTCTTGATGTAGGTCTGATGGCTCTCAACTTTTGAGATATTAATCTTTAAAACCCCTAGCTCAATTTCTAGGAAACTTAAGCTTATCTCCTATAATTTCAACAAAAATGCAAGTTAGTTTTGGGTAAACCCCTAGAAACACCATTCTTGATTCAAATTTAAACTAACCTGAATCCAAGCTTTGTTGGATGAAATCAAGCATTTGGCTTTGTTCTTTAAGGAGTGGGGAATCTCCTACTATTTTGGCTTTCTTTAATTTGCTCTATAATGAGAAAAATGGAAGAGAGAGAGTGGGGGTAATAGGTTTTAATGGTAGAGAGAGAATGTGATGATTTTTTTTTTTTACTTTGAGAGCTTTTCAATGTTTTGTGTATGTTGGAATGAAGAGAGTAGACCCCTATTTATGGTGTGGAAGCTCGAGTAATGCCCAAGAAACATCCATTTTAAAGAAAATTTGAATTTTTCATTCATGGAAATGAATACGGGTTTTTCCCATTTTTGATGTGATTTGATCATGAATTTGTGGAAATTTTTTGAAATTAGATATACAAAGATGTTTTAGAAGCTTCATTTGAATATAACATGCAATTACTTCATGATTTACAAGTCAAGGAATCCTCAATTTGCCAATTCAAAATTGGATGCAATGTGTACATTATTATTTTTTTTAAAATTTGAAGTATATTTTTATAGTACTTTCCTTTATAATAAAATTCAAAATTGGAGATTAATGAATAGTACTCTAAGTGAACATTAAATTTTCACTTTTTATTTGATTTGATTTGACCAAAAGATAGATGAAATTGGGCAGGAAAAATGTAGGTGCAAAATGGTATAAAACCTTTTGTGTTTGAGCTCTTTGAAGCTTTTGGACATAAGGAGAGGGGGAGAGAAATTTGGGTCTTTAATCAGGTACCATGTATTACTAAGCTATTAGACCATATGGTGCTATGTGGCACCAAGTTAGTGGCACCTGTTGCCGTGTAGAATGGTGCCATGCGGTATTACTAGATGATCGTTACATGGCTCACTATGGATTCGACATGTGGCCATTTGCTTGGTTACCATGTGTCACTTATCTTTTCTTTCTTTTTTTTTTCTTTTTCCTATTTTCTTTTTTTCTTTTTCTCCTCCCTTTCTTCATTTTTCTTTTCTATCGTTGGTTGCTCCATTCAACATTTCTTATTTCTCTCTCTTTTGTTTTATAAACTTCCTTCAATAACACCTAAAAGTAAATACCTGACTTCTAAAAATTTACACTTCCCTCTTTAACCCAATTTTAAGTCTAATAAATATGTGTGAAAAAGTTTTTGAAATTTATTTAATTTGACCAAATTAAGAACTCAATTTTTACCCATACTTGGCTTTTATTTGAAATTTTAAATTGCCATAAAATACTCGTTTTAACTTCAATTGAGGTGTGATTTGAGGCCATGATAATTAGAAAAATGAATTTTTAAAATGTTTCAAAATGGATTAGCTGAACTTAGGTAAAAAAAAAATTTAATTTTCAAAGAATGTCCATTCTTACTTATAATTTTCAATTCGATCAAATTGCATATACTTATTTTAACTTTAGAAGCTATTTTGGACCTCAAAATAGATAAGCACACGACCTTTTTTATGATTTTTAAGTTAAGTCTTTTTTTTTTTTTTAATTTTTGGGTTTTCTTATTTTTTGGTTTTTTCTAATTTTTTATTTTTTTCGAATTTTTAATGTATTTTCTTGATCTTTTAATTTCTTGGTATTTTTCATTTTTCCAAATTTTCAATTTTTTTTACATTTTCTAATTTTTTTTTTTTTTTTTTACACTTTTCATATTTTTGACCTCTTCCAAAGAGTAAGGGATCTAAACTAGAGATAAATTTTGGGAAGGTAAAAATGGGGTGTTTATACTCTCTATTGTCGAATTTAGCGTATTGATAAGGCTCTACGACAAGGCTTATGTGCAATCTCTTGAGTTTTACACCCTGTGGAGTTACCCCCACAAGCTACTGGCAGAAGTTGGCTGGAGAGAATGCCTATAGCTCTAAATTTGCAAGAGGATCCCACTTAGAAATCCCAAACACTGGATTCTCCACTAGTTGCTCACCTACATTAGTAGTGGGAGAGGAAATAGCACAGGGGTTATCACTATGCTTAAGTTCTTTTACCTCTATATCTTTGTAAAGGGGTATTCAATTAACCTACAGGTTGCTTTAGCTTTCTATATGAGACACCAAGCCACTGATGCTCGTGTTAACTAAATCAGGTGTAGGTCATGTGTCATGGTCCTAGTAAAGAAATTAAAACTCCTCGTTGACAATCCTTAGCTAACCATGATTCGAGATATAACCCTAATGTCTTTCGCAACTTTCCAACAGATGGGACTTCTCTTAGATTGCATCGATAGAACTCCTTTGAAGAGGAAAGAAACTAAAATTCCATCTACCAAGAGAGCTTGGTTAGGGAGGTAAAGAAGCTAAAGGATGAAGTGCATAAGTTGGTAACTTCACAAGAGCTTTTTGAATAATCCTTGAAGCGACTATTCTGTCGCCAAACAAGGATGATGAAATTTTGCAGTATCCTTACTAATCAAGTCAACATAAAAATTCCTCTACCAACTGATGAGGAATTGATTGAAGTCATGAGAAGAATGGATTCAAGGGATGAGGAGGAAGAAGATTCTAAGGAGGATAAGGAGAAGATTTCTTGTAGGTGTTCTTGTGTTGAATTATTTTGTTGAGTTGTTAATTTTTAGCTTTTATTTTATTTTTTAATTTTCTATTATTAGTTTTGAATAATTTTAAGTTTAGGTTGCAATTTTCAATTTTCAAGTTTATGTTCAATTTCCTTTCATTAATGAAATAATAAAAGTTTTGCATATGTTTGTTTCTCTTCTAAATTTGCTTTCAGACCTTATGCACAATTAATTGATAACATTTGTGATGCTCATTCTCATGGACTTTCAAATGTGAGTCACACTCATTTTGGGGAGTACTGTCTCTCCAATACTTTCTTATCCATTACATTATATCATATTTTTCTTGTACACATTATTACTATGCTTCACAATAAGTACATTAGGAACAATGTACTAACTGAAGTGTGGGTAAGGAGTATAATAGAAAATAGTATACCTTACAATGTTATTCAGGATATCAATCTACAAATTTTAAATCAACAAATCAATATGTTAATTTTAATCCCATTTTTATTTTAGTTTGCAATCCTCTCTTAGTAAATAGTGCTTGTATAAAAATTTTCCTAAGACACCATTGCACATTTTACACATTATTAGAATTGAATAGTGGAATTCTTGTGGGGCAAAGTTACATTTTATTTATCCTGGGATTCCAAGACATTAATTGAATGAAATCATCATTGAGCACCAATAATATGCTATTCCTAGAGGTTACTTAGATATATGTTTATCCCCCCCACCCTTTTTTTTAGAGCTCTATAATCCTGAGTAAAGAAGTAAATAAAACTTGTCTCTTGTAATTTTCCTTGAAAATTTTATATTGCTAAAGGTGTAATTAAGAATAAAATAATGTCAAAGTAGTTGGTACAAATTGATCTTAGTCCTTCAGAGAGTGAAATTCCTTCCCACTACTATTATGTTGAAAAAAAAAAAAAAAGAGAATGAGAGAATTGACATGGATTGACATTAGTCATTCAGAAGAGTAAGGCTTTTTCTTGCTATCAATATAAAAACAAAAAGGGCTAAATTAGTAAAGATCAAACTTGATCCTGTAGAAGAGTAGGTTCAGTTCCAGGAACTAATTTTACAATAAAGTTTAACTCTCAGGATGTGGCTAAACCTGGTACATCCTCCGGAAATACATCTGGAAACTCATTCACTACCCGTATGTCTGCTACCTTGGGTATTTCCTTCTTTGCATCCACAGCAACCACCCAACAAAATTTCCAATCATTCTCTTTTCCTTTTGTCTTAATTTGTTCATCACATATCTCCATCACTGATAAATTCAACCTACTTCCACCAGCTTTTCCTTGAAATATTGTTTCTCCCTCATTAAGATTGACAATTTTATTCCTACACTCCACAATGGCTTTATTTTTGGACAACCAATCTATTCCCACTATCACATCGTAACCCTATAAAGGTAATATCACAAGACTTAAAGGATACTCCTTCTCCTGAATTTTTATTCTACCATTAGCTACTACTTCTCGAGTTGTTACTTTCTCCTCAGTCGGAGTTCTAACTTTATAGGTTGTACTAACAGTAACCACACTAATTTCTTGTTCATGTACAAATTTCTGACTTGCAAAGGAATGAGATGCACCAGTATCAAACAACACAACAACAGGTTGTCCATTTATCAGCACATGTCTAGGAATGTACTAATACTATGATTACTAACTACACTAGTATTCATAAATCTTGAAATACAAATACTTTAATTTAATTCACACTTAGAAATATCATTACAATAAATAGTTTGAATACGTACCAATTACAAGTCCTTCATCATTCTCTTCTTCAACTCCCATGATTTCCTTGACATCATCATGGTAGTACTCCTCTATAAATTCTGAGAAATCCTCGTCCTCCTTAACTCCCACATCCTCTAGAGCGAAGACACGAGCAGGTGCAGTGGTGTTATCAAAACCTTTTGTTCGCTTAGCTCCTTGTACAAACTGTGGACAGTATATGGAGAAATGACCTTTCTACCACATTTATTACACTTTACTAATTTCATCTTAAGGCATGCCTTCAGCACATGGTTCGGGTCCCCACATATAAAAAATTTTCCCTTAAGCTGAGCACAATTTCTCGGAAAATGATTTGCACCACACTTCCAGCATTTGACATTTCCATCCTTGTCATAAAAACTCAAACTAGGTATTGACTGCGCTGGGCTACTAGCCAGAGTTACTGGTCTCTTTCTCTTATGTCCAGAACTTCTATTAGCGGCACTAGGATATGATCTTTTAAATGATGGACCAGGTTGATATTCTTTATTGATCTTTTGACTCCATATTGCTTGCATCCTCACACGATTATCTTTCAGTTGTCTTGCCTTATCTACCACTTCATTGTAAGTGGTAAAACTATAATCCAACAATTTGCAACACATTGTGGGGTCAAATTCAGTAAGGAACAAATCTTTCTTCAACTCAACATTATCCCGGTATGAGCCAGGCACATATTGTAACAATCTATTAAATTCAGTCTCATACTGGGTTACACTCATACTTCTTTTCTTCAATTCAAACAGATCTCGCACCATTCTGTTTTGCACACTATGAGGAAAATACTCTTTTCTGAATTCCTCCTTAAATTATTGCCAATCAATATTATTACCGAGTTGCCTTGCTCTCGAGTCCCACCATACTCTTATAGCTAACTTTAACATAAACGTACCATAAGATAACTTTTGAGATTCAGGGACTCTGAAAGCCTCAAAACTTCGTTCGATTTGGGATAGCTAATCATCAGCTATATCTGGCTTACCCATCTCCCCTTCAAAATAACAATTGGCTTTTATAAATTCAGGAAGTTTATTTACCTCTTGAGGTCGCTCCATTCGTTGTTCAACTTCTTGAGGTCTCCTGTTTCCCACATTACCACTAGTCAGAAGATGTTGAATCAACATTCTTTGCTATCTCATCATCGTATGCATACTGGCAAATATTTGTCCAATAGGCATATTCTCCTGTGAAGGAGGTAGAGGTAAATCTTATCTATATTGTTCTCTTGGTGGTGATGGTGTTCGTGGTGGAGGGTTTTGATTTCCTTCAGTTCCTCCTTGACTACTCCCGTTTCCAACTTCAGCCATAATCGTTTAATAGTTTAACTTATAATCCTGCATTCATATCTATCTATAAGTTATCCCTACTTTTGTTTAGAGAATGTTTATAAATTAATAAATGCTGGCAATATGTATTCATATAAAATAGTAATGACAATATCATTAAAGTCAACATACTTAGTAATCTAACTTTCACTATATATTTCATTCAACCTTACATCATTACTATTACAACCTCAAAACAAAAGATACAACTCGATAACTTTCAAATACATACATCAAATTTACAACTCGATTACATCATTACTTACATAATCTAATACAGACTCGATCTTTACAACTGTACAAGACAAAAGGTTACATCAACTGGCTACATCAGACTTAATTACAACGTACATCTAACTTGATCCAGAAGCCAAAAAAGTACATCAAAAGTTAAAATACATCAAAAGATCCTAAAATACATCAGTTTCCATCAAAATCACTACTGGATCATATCTAAAAATTTGCCTAACTAAAACAAGTCAGTCATCTGACTAAGCTAATCCTCCTCTGAATCCGTAGTAGCTACTCCATCAAAGGAATCGTGATCCACATAGCCTCCTACCGAATGATCCTTAGGCTCACTATCTGATGCAGAGTCTATAAACACTATCTCTGGAGTCTCAGGAATCACAATCACCTCCTGCACATCATCATCATCCGACTCAACTGTAGCACCAGCTCTAACTCTAGCTATCACGTTGTCTACGATCACCTGCATAACTACAGTATGTATATCCATATCGGGCTCATTCTCGTTCTCTTGCTCCTCCTCAGGGTCTTCTTCTAGCTCTTCTTCTTCTGGGTCCTCCTTTAGATCTTCCTCTGGATCCTCCTCTAGGTCTTCCTCGGGGTCTTCCTTGAAATGAACTCCATCTACTTGGGGTTCAACTGGAGGTGGGTTTTTCGGTGGTGGTTCTAGTATTTTAAGCTCAGGTTCAGGGTTAGGGTTCAATGGTATCTCTATACCATCACCAGTAGGCTCTGGAAACTGAGGAAACCAATCAATGATCCCTGGTGGGTACCGTCTAGGAATGTATGGAATGTGAGCAGGGATGTGTGCAATACTAGCAGGGTATGGTCTTCCATCCTCCAACCTAGCAGGGAAATACCGTAAGGGCATCATCAAGGTTATAATTCCTTCTTTCTCCAACCATTTCTGCTCAAAAGTTGCTATGGCAGTGTATCTATTATACTAAGATCCTAAACTCATCTCCATCCATGCCCACTCATCCTTCCAACTATAGCACATTTTATCATGAAACTTATCAATAATCTCATCAACTGTTCTAAATATATTCCAATAAGCTAATTCCATTAATAGCCATTGTAATTTAACCTTATAATCAATAGGAGATACTTCTCCATTCCATCCAAACCGTATCCAACGATGGACTAGTTCTCCCCTTCGACCCTGTAATTATAATTAAACCAATTAATATTTCCTATGTTAAAGATTATGGTTACTTATGTTATGCAATCTTTTATCGCCCACTTAATATTACCCACTCTCAATATTCCTATAATGTCTATTTCTTTTTAAAGTATGACGTTTTAAAGCAAGTTTACTAAAACTACGCTTTGATACCAACCGAGAACTGTTACGCCCCGAAGTCGCAGAGTCGCAACAGTCCTGCCGTGTAAACCATTCTATGATAGTAACTGGCCTTACAGTGCCTACCATAGACATGATCTACACAAGGCGTCGACGACTCCTCGCTTTGAAGTAAACAGTCTGATTAACAGTTATACTACAGTTAAGATAAATATTACAAATTTCTAATAAACATAGATAATTATAAGTAAGTCCACAGAGCTTCCTAGGAAGTTTTACATAAACATAACAGTTCACTAAATTACATAATAACTATCAGTCTTTTATCCTTAACTACAAGGTCACTCTAGTTACACATCATTACTAAATAGATTGATCTTCACACCCCCCAGCTTCAAAAGGACTAACCTCTGGGTAATTGTAAGGCAGCATATTACTTGAAGAGTTTAGAAATCAGGACCTGCAAAAGCTTCTATAAGGGTATGAGCAACTACAGCTCAGTAAGTTGAATTGGAGACTCATGAATGCATATAAGCACAAACAAGATTATCAAGCAATTAATTTCATGCAATACAACAATCAAGTGTCATTGCACAATGTAGTTCGATCCGTTGTGAAATCAGAGAAATTTCGCCCGCTCTAATCCGGCTTGAGGAGTTTCCATGTTATGCAGCAGCTTACAACCAAACCCAGGCTTGTGCAATGGAGACCTCGCTCTTCCCGCGACTACCTTCGAACTATTGACTTCACCCTCGCCGTGACCTCCTCTCTTGTCACTTAATTCGACTGAGGATGAAGAAGGGACCATTATGCAATCCTGCGCTATCCCTTTCGAAGGGGTCGGTATTTGATTGGAGAATCCTAATGATCCCCTAATGGGTTGCAATGCATGGCATTTTTTGTCATTAAAGTCGAATAGGATTAAATTTCATTTAGGGTTTTCAAACAATTTACACCAATTCACACCAATTCAATCATAACACATAATCCATCATATCACAATTTCAGTACAAATTCAGATACATCAAACACATGCATAAACTACTTACGATCACAACCATATACAATCCTAAGTCTTCGAGTACCGTACAAATAGTACTCTATTACAATAAGTAATAACCTAACTTACTTGGAATTTCTCAATCGTCCGATCATTTAGTCGCAAGTCGATTTGTCTCTAGGTGTCTTATAATATAAATAGGTCTTTTTAGTACTTATACTTTAAGGATTCATATTCTAAGTTATAATTTAACTCATTTTTTCCATGTATACCTATTATGTACTAATGATTCTTTGTACTCTATTTCGGGGTTCGAATTCTAAAATAGATTTTAGTTTTTTTATTCCTAAGTCTTAAATATGCTCGAATTCTAATGTGAAATTAATCACATTAAGGTCGAGTATTCAAATATCCTATTGGGTCTTAATTTAGTATTCTAAACTATTCGGTACACGCTATTTCTAATTGGGGTATCGGATTTATTCTTGATATGAGAAAATCTTATATTTTTATACATTTACCTAAAATTAAATTTTATTTCAGATTTAGTATTATTCTGATTTTTATTATAATATTATCTAAATAACCCTAATTTTCTAGATTTATTAATTTTCAATTTCACATATTACTAATTTCTTGCAATAATTACCTAATTTCCTAAATTAACTATACTTAATACTCCAAAGGCTAAGATTAGGTTTCCACATCAGAGATTAACATCCCTAAACATCTAATTACTATCTAAATCAGTAATTAGTATCTTAATCACCTAATTAACCCAAAATTTCCTAATTTTTCCATCATTTTAAGGCTAAAAATTAACTTAAAAATTTTGAAAATTAATTTTAGAAAAATGGCTTCATAGCACTGTTCTATATTACATAAGCATTCTACAGAAAAAAATTGAGCTCCAAACTACACTCCTAAACCTATTTATTTCTAGTTTTAATCATGCTCGGTTTTGCTCAATTTGTTAAGAACTCTATATTTTCAGACGTGATTAAACTAAATCACTATCTTTCCCTAAATCTACATACAATAAAACCTCAAAATAACAAGTTTCATAACTTTCTGGGCAAAATAACTAATTTTACAAAATTACACAAAATCAGGCCAATTAAGGGACTCACCCGGTTTGATGCTTTTTGGCCGTCCAAACCTGGTCCAAGTTTATCGGCCGGCCTAGACGGTGGGTCTGGAGTGGGGTGGTGGTGATGGCTTAGTTCTGGGTGGTGGTGGTGGCTCGGTTCCAGGTGATGGTAAGGTGTGGGTTTGGCTTATTAGCCCTATCTGTACAGTTTCCTTTCCTTTTTTTTTTTTTTGTTTTTTAGATTTTCTCTTGAATTTACGAGTCTCTCTATTTTTCTCTAATTCCTCACTGCCCAAAGGAGTTCTGTGAATTTTTTTTCCTATTTATAGAAGTTTTTGGTAATTAATATGCATTAATTAGACATGACATTGCCCTATTTCCTTGATTTTTGGCTTTTGTGTTGCCTAATTCTAATTGGATAATTTTTCTTTTTCAGATCCTGACCTGCCGTGACTAGATTTGGATCATTCCATACCCTTTTGATTTTTTTCTAATTTTTCCACAATTAATTAATAATTTTCTTTAATTATTTACTAAGTTTTTGGTCAATTTAGGTAATTTCGTGTATTTTTATCTACACATAAATACATGTGTGGTACATGTGAACATTTTTAATTATTATTTAGGTCGTTCTATGATTTTTAGTATGCATATAATCTATCTCTAGTAATTTATTAGTTATTACATTACACTTTTCACCTTTTCGGTAATTAGCAATTATTATACTTAAAATTTGAAAATTTTATAATCTCCTATTTTATTACTTATTTTCTTAAATTTAAGTTTACGGGGTCATTTTTACTAATTTTTCTATCAATAGTTTATAATTTAGGTTTGATTAGATTCTTTAACCGATTGTCCTAAACCTTGTGTTCTAAGTTCAATTCTAAAGTTACTTGGCTTAACTTTAGGGCTTACACAAACTTCCTATTAAGGATTCCTCAATCCTTAATACAATCAAATAAAGATCAAATGAATCAATCAGAAACTACCTATCTAGGTTTATGGTTGAGATGGTTCAAATCCTAAAATTGGATATGAGTGTGGCCCTTAATGCCGTAATCGATGGAGTTAAGCCCCATAGAAACTTCTTCAAGTCTTTTGCAAGGAACAAATTGAAAACTTTTGCAGAGTTCAAGGCTAAAGTCACCTCATACATTTGATAGGAGGATAGCATAAAAGCCTGGTGAGAGGTTGATCAGAACAGAGGAGATAGAAAAAATGACAAAAGGAAAAGTACAAAGGATAGACTTAGTATAGATGATGATCAAAGTTTGAATGCTGAAAGAAAGCGATGAAGGATTCTGACATTTTCATCCCATACGCCAGTCAATCGTCTAATTTTGGACATATTGATGGAGGTATGTGGGTAGAAGCATACTGCAGTGGTTGGAAAGAACGAGAAAGAATCCTTTTTGGAGAAATTCCAATAAGTACTGTAACTTCTACCATGACAAAGGTCATAACATAGATGAGTGCATCTAGCTTAAGAATGCGATCTAACGTAGGCATTTATGAAAGTTCCTAGCATATGATGCGGAAAATATCGAGAGACCATCCTTGAGGAGACAATGACATTCGGCTAATTATGGCTGGGAGAGATGCAAAGGATAGGAATTCCAATAGAGCACTTAATGGAGTGATCAACACCATTGTCGGTGGACCTATTATTAGCGAGTCAAGCTCTTTGAGCCTAACTAATGCCAAAAATTATGTTTGCTACATCCAAGGTAAGAAGGTCAGGATCGAAAACACAATTTCTTTCACGGAGGAATACTTTGAGGGCATCTAGAGGCCGTATGACGATGTACTTCTTATCATTGTAAGAGTCGCCAACTTCGAGATCAAGAAAATTCTTGTTGACATAGGAAGTTCAATAGATATCATTTTTTAGCATGCGTTTGACTTGATGAGCATGTTGTAGAGGATAAAGTAGACTTTTTCGTCATCAAATGTTGGTCCCCATACAACATAATAATGGGACGGTCATGTCAACATCTATTCGACATTGTCCCTTTAACTGCACATCTTAAAGCCAAGTTCCCTACTCCCATGGGAGTCGATGTTTGCAAAGGGGATCAGCAACTGGAAAGGTCCTTCATATAAGGGCCTTAAGATGAGAAGAGGTATTTCAGGTATAAACCTATCCGGAAGGCAAGTCGGTTAGCATAGAGGATGCTGAGAGTGATATTGAGGAAATTTCTTTAGGAGAGGACCTTGGAAAAACAATGAGGATAAGGAAACCCTTGTTAGTAGATATTTGGAAAAGTTTGATTAACTTCTTGCAAGCCAACATTGACATGTTTACATAGTCCCCCTCGGACATGCTGGGTATCTCAAGAGAAGTTATGGTACAAGCTCCAGAGTTATTCAAATGTGAAGGCAGTTCAACAAAAGAAAAGACATTTTGTGTTAGAGAGACAAGTGGCAATAGAAGAAGAAGTCCAAAGTTATTGAAGGTAGGATTTATCTCGGAAGAGCCTTATTCGAATTGGTTAGCTAATTGTGTGTTGGTCAAGAAGTCTAACGACAAATGGTGAATGTGCATCGACTTCACAAATCTCAACAAGTCTTGTCCCAAGGATTGTTTCCCATTGTTGAAAATTGATTAGATGATAGATTCAACTACTAGATACACATGATGAAGTCCATATGTCTTTTGTTACTAATTTTGGAACATATTGTTACATGGTGATGCCCTTTGGGATGAAAAACATTGGTGCAACCTATCAGAGACTTGTTATCAAGATGTTCAAACTCCAGATTCATAGAAACATCTAATTATATGTCAATGACATGATTATGAAGAGTGTGAAGGAGGATTTGCATCTGACCAATCTTGAGGAGACATTTGCTACATTAAGGAGATATAGCATGAAACTTAACCTACAGAAGTGCATCTTTGGCATAACGTCAGGAAAATTTTTAGGATATATAGTCACTCGGCATGGCATCGAGGCCAACCTGAGAAAGATTAAGGCAATAATAAACATGAAATGCCCTCGTACAGTCAAGGAAGTATAGGAACTCCCTGGGCGAATAGCCGCCCTCAATAGATTTGTATTGAGAAGTACATATAGGTACTTAGAATTCTTTAAAATCTTAAAGAATTTGAAAGAATTCAATTGGTTCGATGATTGCAAAAGAGCTCTTAATGATCTTAAAGAATTCTTCACGTCACCGCTAATACTCTTGACACCCATCTCAGGAGAGTCTATATTTATATTTGTTGGTCAGCTACTGAGCTCTTTTTTCTATATTGGTCAAATTGATGGCAAAGAGCATTGACTCGTTTATTATGTAAGTCATGTTTTGCAAGGGTCAAAGCTTTGGTACACAAAAATAGAAAAATTAATTTTAGTAGCAGTTCTCTCGATAAGGAAGTTGAAGCCGTATTTTGAAGCTCACCAGATCATAATGCTCACTGATTAGCCATTGCGGCAAGCATTGCAATGGCCTGACTCCTTTGGGAGGATGATGAAATGTGCCTTAGAGCTAAGTTTCCATGGTGTATAGTATAAACCTATAATGGCACTGAAGGCTCAAGTGTTGGCAGATTTTGTAGTAAAATTCATTGGTAAGGAAGATTGTATGGACATTGTCGAAAAACCAATTTGGTTCCTTTATGTGGATGGTTCTTCAATGAGAGAAGGAAGTGGTGCAGGCCTTATTCTTTAAGGCCCTTACAATGTTAAAGTTCATTATACTTTAAAACTCTAATTCCTAACTAGCAATAATGAAGTAAAGCATGAAGTTTTGATTGTTGGACTAAAACTGGCAAAAGAGATTGACACCGAGAAACTTGAAGTATTCTCTGATTCACAATTGGTGGTAAATCAGGTCATGGGAAGTTATGCGGCAAGGGAAGGTACCTGTTGATGGTACGAACGTTCGTAGAAGAATTTCAATCTTTTTTCCATTCATAAGATTTTGAGAAGTAAGAATATTGCTATTGAAAAATTGTCAAAATTAGCCAATATAGCATTCCCCAACTTGAGCGACAAACTTTTTTTCGAATTTCTTCTAGAGAAAAGTTTATCTACTCTTTTACAGAGCTATGAATTGGCTCCTTGCTGGAAAGAAGAATCTTGGATAGATTCTATAATAGATTATTTGAGAGACGATACTCTTCCTGACAACAAGAAGGAGTGTGAAGATTGGTTTACCAAGCTGCTAATTACACATTGATTGATGGTCAACTATATAAACACGGCATATCACAAACCTATCTTTGATGCCTTCCTTTGAGAGATGCTTAGAGGGTGTTATCTAAACTGCATGGCGGTGTATGTAGTAACCATGTAAAAGCACAAATGCTGTATGTTCGAGTATTGTGACTCGACTATTATTGGCCAACCATGAGAAAAGATGCAAAGGAAGTTGTCCACTATCCTTAGTGCCAGAAGTACAAGTCACCGAGTCATACGCCTGCAATTGAGTTATGTAGCCTATCCAGCCCTTGGCTTTTTACCCAATGGGGGTTAGATATTCACAAACCCTTTTCGAAATCTACGACCCAGTGGCAACTTGTCATTGTTGTTGTGGATTACTTTGCTAAATGGGAAGAAGCCAAAGTAGTGGCCATAATCATCGAGTAAAAGGTGGAATTGTTTGTTTTCAGTTCCATAATATCAAGATTCGGCGTTCCTTACATGATAATCATGAATAACGGTTCGTAATTTGACAACAATAAGTTCTGAGCATTTTGTCAAAGGTATAACATTCACCTCAACTATACGTTTGTAGTACACCCTCAAATGAATGGACAAGTCGAAGCTGTAAATAAGATAATCTTGCATGGCTTAAGAAGGAAAGTAGATTAAGTTAGAGCGAAATGGGCCGATGAACTACCGAATGTCTTATAGGGTACCGAACCATCGATAGAACTACGATAGGGGAGACTCCCTTCAGGTTAGCATACAGTACCAAAGCGGTGTTGCTTATTGAGTTGGATTTACCTAATCTACGGACGTAGAACTTCGAAGTGATGGTTAATCAAGTTAGATTAATGGCAAATTTGGACACCATTGATGAAATCAAAGATATTGCAAGAGTTAGGGTTGTGGCATACAAACATAGAGTAGTAAGGTATTACAATAAAAAAATGAAGCACAAGGTTTTCCAACCTGGAGATTTGGTTTACCGAAAAACGGAATCTACTGGCGCGTGAGTGAGTCAAGGGAAGCTTAGTGCGAATTGGGAGGATCCTGTTAGGGTCTGAGAAGTCATTGGCGATGGGGCCTATCAACTAGAAAGGTTAGATGGGTCAATCATTCCTTGAGCATGGAACGCTGAGAATTTGAAATTATATTTCAATTGATTGTTCGAATGATGTTCATCTTCATTTGTTTGTAAGAAGACAGTATACTTTTTTATGAGAATTATGTTTGAAGTCATTATATTTCCTTATCTTTTTGTAATTGCTGAGTCAACAAATTTTAGATTACATGGTGAATGAATTGACCTATGTTCTAGCTTATCATGATTAATTAACTACAAAAATTAGTTCCATAGTCGAGTAACGGGACTAGTCTATGTCTCAAATGGTTAATGGATAATGTCTATAAAGATGTATGAATTGGGCATGTGAAATAAAGCATGCCAAAATAATTAGGTCTGTGAAATAAAACATGCCGAGAAACAATTAGGCGTGTGAAATAAAACATGCTAACAAATAAGGTGTGAAACAAAATATGTATATCATACATTCCAGGAGAGTACGGTGCGTGAAATAAAATGTGCTGAAAATAGTTACATGAAAGATACTTCTCATTCAATAGTATATTGTTACAAATATTAGGGAAATGTAATGTACAAGGAAGACAAAGAAAATCCTATGGCTTATTCTCGGGATTAGTAGAAGTAAATTTTGGATTGGAGGTTGGGGCTTTGTTCGAGTCAACTTCTTTCTAGGCCCTTTAGGTCTCAAAACCAATGGATTTCTCTTTCCATACATAGAGGATTTCTTTTGATAGACGTTCTTCGTCTTCTCCTAGATCCTAGACATGAGCTTCATCATTACCCTTCATAACCATTTCGGCACCTGATTCATTGTCGTCAGCCTTGTTGTAACTGTTGACTTTATCGCCAATGTAGGTGAAATTGAAGTAGGGGAGATCGTAATTAGAGTGAAGCTTCAGGATCTCCTCTCTTGTTGCTTAGACCCCTCCAACGACTTCTTCTGTAGAAGTCTTTCGTACTATTGACTAGGAGTGACTATATCGAGAGTTTCTTGCACTGACGGTCCCTTCCTTACAGTCTCCTCTAGTTTGGCAACATGGCTTTGTAAGTTCTTGTTGTTGGTCTCTAACTCTTTAATTTGCATTCTGAGCTTATCTTCTTTGTCGCTCATCATGCAAAGAGTTTGGCTAGCCTCTAGCGCTCTTCTTTCTTCTTCTATAGCTCCTCCTTTATTCCTTCAAACTCTTTGTATTGCTCTTCAACTTTAGCCTTCAGGCTCAAGACTTTATTGGCAGTAAGGGTATGTGCCAAATTTTTAGTACCAAGGTCCTCCTAGAGCTTTCTCGCCTCAATGTCAACCCTTATCCTTGTATTCTCAACAGCAACAGTCTAGGCTTTGGAAGCATTATATGTATCCTTGATTGTTTGCAACAATTTTATTTAGTATGATGAGTACTAAATAGATATGGATACTCGGTAGAATACATAGACTCCTATGGATCTTACCTTCTTAGTTTCTTTATTCACCTCATCCAAAGTCGTTAGAATGTGGTTGCTTATCTGAAAAAGAAAAGAAATATCAACAACTGAGTAAATTCAACAATTAAAAGATAGATATGGATAATTACATCATATAACTTAGCTGCGATATAGGTCTTATTGTAACCACCGACCCTATTGACATCCTTCTTGGTAATCTCTTTGCCCTTTGGAAGAATAATTCCTTTCATTAAGGCTAAAGATTTTGTCTTGTCTCCTATGGCTAAGTTGGTATCTAAAATGTTGTGGCTCCAACAGGGGACGAAGTACTTGTTGACCTCCTTATTGGCGACGAATTTGGTATTACTGATGCCAAGAGCTTTGGACTGCATTGCCTCCTTCATCCTTTTGTCCAAACCCTTAGACTTTTCAATAGGTGGTTGGCTAGTGAGTTCCTTCACCAGTTTCTTATTAGCACTCGGTGCCGCCTTCACCACCAACAATGACCCTTCGACAATAGTGATATCTTCAACCTCACTATAGGGTTGGGTCTCTTGGCCACCCTTTCTTGGTTCGACAATAGGTCAAATATTCTCAACCAGAGGCTTCTTAGAATGAGCTACCTTTGCTAGTACTATCTTATTACTCTCCTTCCACCTCTTAACCAGTCGGGAGGTTTTCTTCTATGTTGCAGCCTGCTTTGATGTGTCCTCCTTTGCCGTTCTCTTCATGGCAGTAGACTGAGTGGTAGTGGCTACTATGGCTACCCTCTTTTTAGCTTTTGATTTTTTGGCTTTAGCCTGGGTTAGCAGCTTGATTGGATTTACTTCACTAGCACTCATATCTGCAATATGAGCAAAAATGTTAATGTTAACGTAGGGGAAAAGAATAAACTTACATTCTTCGTGTTGAGCAAGGCCCAAAGGAAATAATTCTCCTCTTAAGTCACGAGAATGACTTTTTTCTTGTAGCTATACTCGGCATGGTGGTCACTCATTAGTGTACTTTCTTTTTCAGAAAAGACTGGCTCTCCGCTTTCATAATGGCTTATAATTCTTTGAGTGTCCTAGAAGAACATTTTGTTCCTCCTCTCTTGAATTTTTTTTGCCTCTATAGCATCATTTGGCATTAGTTCTATATCCTTTGTGTGGATTGGCTCAGTCTATTGAGTCCAGAAGTCTAACTCTTCGTTAAACACTACTTAAATGAATTTATCATGCCACTTGTGGATCTTGGACTCTAACCCATTCATGAACTTACGCTCATACCTTGTAGCGGCAAAGTACCACCTGTCAAGTTACCTCCTAATTGTGAAGAAATACTAAAACAATGGAGATGTGGCCTTGACTTTAACTTCTTCACAAACTATCTCAAAAGTTGCTGGAAGCCGGTATGTGTTTAGTGAGAATATACTTAGTGTGACTCGAAAGTAGTTGAAGAAACCCTTCACAAAAGCTGAGAAAGGGAAGTGTAACTTAAAATCCAAATATTTCAGGTATATGTGGAATTCGCGCTTCCTTGGGAAACATACCTTTTCCTTTTCTCTCAGCCTCCTAAGATTCCACGATCTAGGGAAGTCTTGCTAGTATTGGCCATACTTCGTTATAAGGACTTAATTGATGGAATTGGTAGTTCTATCTATAGAGTCGTGGAAGTAAGCTATGTTGTTGTACAGATATTTTGCTGAGGATCTCCCTTCCTTGTCCTTAAGATAATTATCCAAGTGAGTTTATCTTACCTGTCCAATGTTGTTGGTTGAGCTACAAGAGGAACACGTCGTCCCGTTCCTTATTTAAGGGGGAGAAGTGGCTTCAGTTTACGTCACTTTAGAATTAGAGAGGATAAGTCAATGGACTACGTTACAAACCATACTTGAATGGTTATAAGGAATGATATTACAGAGATTGAAGAATGTAAGAATGAAGTTGAGAAAGCAAACTAACGTTTGATGATGTAACTAGAGAAATGTATTTTAATTTTGGATATTCCTTTAAATATGGACAATTCACCCTCGTAAGTGTAAATACATTTTTTACAGTAATGATGCATCGATTTAATAAGTTGTGTAGATTGTTGACCCGTGTTTCATGATTGAAATCTAACAGTTGACAACTCTTTAACAGTTATTAAGCCTGCGACATAGTGATTACTGAGGTGACAGGTGTCTGCCTATTACCTTTTGGTCTCTTCAATAGGTAGGAATTTGAAAATTATGACCTTTCAATTGTAATGCAATCTATTTTGCTTCCTACCTCGCTTAACATCTAAGGAAATTCTCCCCATTTAACCTCCAGTGTATTACATGTCACTCCCTTTGTCAAATTCTCAAACATGGGAGTTGGGGGGCAAATGTTGATAGTTAGTTTTCATCTGCTCAGCCTGACAAGTGTTAACAATTAAAAGTTCCACTTACTCGTCCACTCGGTTGCTAATAGGTTAGGTAATCAACTCTCTTGGCATATCGTTGAGTAACACGAATTCGATCCTAATTTAGATTTAAGTTTATGGTGTGAACGGTTATTACAAGCACTGTTATATTATACAACTACCTGCTCTCTCTACATTTTAAGGAGGGCATCTAATCGAGAAACTTCTATGAGTCTTAATGGTTATTCCGATAACTGCTGCTTCAGACATGATCGTTTCCTATAAATACGGGAAACAAACTTTGAAAGAGATATCTGATAACTCTTTGACCATTCACTTTATTTTTCTTATTTCTACTTACTGACTTAAGCATCGAAGTGGCTGTATTGGATTGGCCCTAATACTAAGTGACTTTCTTTTCTTTGCAAGACGTTTCTTAGTCACCAAAATCTACCAACAATAAGAGGTACACGACTAATATCATGACCATGGTAGCTGTACGTGGTCCTCTCTGAACTTCAATTCTTACTTGAATTTCTTCACTTTAATTGCCCGATCAATGTACTTTTTCAATTAAGCTCCAAAACTCCATGAAAATCTCCAATGATTCATCAAACTCTTTCAAATGAAACATGAATGAATTAAGCTCTAAATCACTGTAAAACTAACACGATTAATAGATAAAATCATGCAAAATTATCCTAAAATACTTATGCTAAATGAGTGTTATCACTATGAGATTGAAAGGAGATTAGGAGTAGAAATCTCCTTAGATTTACACTATTTTATGCGGTTCTAGTGAATTGAGATAAGTTATGAGACTTAGAGGGGAATGACCCCTTAATTTCTAGAACTAGAGCACTTAGTTCATGATAAGAATTAAGTATCTAGCTAATCTTACAGGAAAATGAGACCAAGATGAGATTTTTTGCCACATAGTTGAGTAAGATGCCTTACTTGGGATTGAACTCAAGTGAATTTCATCAAAACTTAATTAAAAACCATACACAACATCTAAATGGCATAACCTCACCACTACATCAGAAACATGTCATAAACCCATTGCTTTAGTTTTTGTGTTAGTTGTTACTTTTTTCTCCTACATTTACTTTCCATTACAACTTATCACTTTCTATTCGATTCGCTTAGATTAGAGTAGTAGGTTATAGTTTGGTACTTAGGTGAGCCCTTCTCTTCAAGGCAATAACTTGGTAAATATTCATTGGCTTTATTATTGCAAATGATTTGGCATACTGGTCGATTAAGATGACATGTTTTCAAAATCATTTCCTTCAAAAGTTATTCTTATTAGAGTTTCATGTTGTTGTTAGTTTTTGGTGTCATTGCTAAGGACTAACTTGTGTCTTCAAACCTATTATTTTTCAAGTGTTTCTTGTCATTGTCAGAGCTATAGTTACGACTTGTGACAATACAAAGGGAAGGGAAATTAGCAACAGGAAGTGTGATGGGAATTAGGTTTAGTAAGGTTTCACTTTTCTATTTAGTTGTAATTTTTTTATTATTATCTCTTTTTAATTTTTTGAAAATTGAAGTTAAACTCTGTAGGAAGTAGGTGGGAGTTTGACTTTTTCTTTCTCTTTTATTCTTTGTTTTTTTTTTTTTTCGGTTTGTAGGCTAACCCGCTTGTAATTATTTAGCTTACTTTAACTTATGCGTTAAGTGGGGTAGCTAAAGCGGGTTAAAATTTTTAGCCAAACTCGTATTTTTTTATGAGTTACATAGGCTAGCATGCATAACTCGCCTCGCTTGCATCGCACTACAAATAGGGCAAGAGGAATAGTACCTAGGTCTCAAGATTGGGTGTCACCTTCATCTTGAACAATAGGTTCTCCATTCTTGTTGTCACCCTCCTCTCTGGATTTGCAAGACTTAGGTAAAGGGTCCATGATGGATAGGCATTTCAGACTAAGGCTATGGTGAACTTTTTAAGCAAGCTCCCAAGCTTATTTCACCCCTTCAAAGTATTGGTCCCTTTGAAACTTCTCCCATTATTCTCTCATGAAGATGGAATTGAAGATCAACTTATGTGCCTCAAATGTGATAACCTTCTCACTTTCAAAGTTTGACATCTAAGCACTAAGGTAAGTAGCTTCCTCTAAGCTCGCCTTCTCCTTCTTCTTGTTGGCTTTTAGTAGACTCCATGTTTGCCTTATGCTTGCTTTTCTCTTCCTCCAACTCCTTAGCCAACTTCACCACCTTGGTACTAAGTTCTTAGTTATTGGCATTAATTGTCACAACCTCAAATTGATCACTCTTAAGTTCCTTTGAGAGGAGTCTAACCTTTGCTCTAACCCCTTCACTTTCCTTTCAATAGCTTGGAGTTTCTTGTTGTCCTTGGGCACAACCCATTTGAGGCACCCTGAAGGTTGTCAAATAAATAGTAAAGAACAGCCTTAAACTAAACTTACTTTTCCCTCTTAGCCTTCCAGGGGTCTAAGGTCTTCACCATGTGTATGGGCCTATAAAACACATGAACTACATGAATTATAAGAAGGATGGTTGGAACTTATTCTAAACTTAAGTACAAGTGTTTACCTCTTGTAATTTATTGTAGGCCACCAACTTTATTTGCTTATGTGACATCTTTTTATACTTGTCCTTGGGCAAAAGGGAACCCTTTAACATCTCCCTGCTTGGCCTGACAAGGCTAATGCTTACTTCGTTAGAATATATTGACCATTGAAGTTGTTAAGGCAGGCTTGGTGTCAATAGGCATAGGGATGTAATTCTCTACATCCACAATTTCATCCACTCAAGGAGGAAGAGAAGTTACACTCACTTGTTGTTTATAGGAGTCGTTTGATACCCCAAACCCACCATCGTAATACTCACCAAGGGTTTCTTTCTCCAACTTCACTTGTTTGGGCCTCACTGATATGGTAATATGGCTTAAGCCATATCTCTCAATCTTTTTTCCTAATATCTTGGCCGTCATTCTTGATAAACCTCCATTTGGAGTCACATTGGCGGGGAGACCTCTTTTTCTTCCCCTTGTCAACACTAACACTAGCAGTAGTATGAGCAACTTTCTTATCAACTCTCTTCTTTTCTTCCTTCTTAGCCCTTGCGTGTTTGAATTAAGCCATTTACATGGCAATGAAGCTTATGACATCTTGGATGGGAAGGTTTAGTCATAGAAGGCAAACATTTAGTTTGAAATAGTGAATCTTGATTGCCTTAATAAAAGACTGCATCGAGCACTGGCATTGGCTTACAGGGACTCCCATTAGTCAACAATGGACTACAACCATAGCGATATACTTACCTTAGCATGACTCCAAGGGAGAGTAATACCTTCTACATTCTTATTACTACCATCCCTTGCCTCCTTATTATAAAAAAGAATCGGTTCCTTGTAGACATATTGATCTACTAGGGTTTTTTCATTCTATCCTATATGACCTAGACGTCAAAACTGTTAAGATTACGTTGCCAACTGAGCTGTCCTTGGCCTCCAAAACTTTAATATCTTTGATATGGATTGGTCTAAAAGTTTGATTTGCAATCCACCAAGATGAGCATAAATTTCTTCTTCCACCTATAGACGAAGGACTTTAGGCCCTCTAATATCTTTTTGTATCAATGGGCTGATAATTAAAGCCAATTAGGGATTTCTATAATCCGAGGAAGTACCTTTAGAGTAGTGGTGTAGCCTTTACTTGAAGTTAGGTATATAACACCTTGAAGGCTATAAGTAGCCACACACTGTTAAATTTAAGTTAGGTCGAACACAAGCGGTAATAGGTAAAGAAATCCCACTGAAACTCAGTGAATGGGACAAGGAGTTGCTCAACCCAAAATTTCTCCCAGTATAGGAAAAATACAATTGTACAGAGTAATGTCATGTGATCATCTTCTTTGAGCACGAAAGCATGCCATCCTTGAAATTTTTCTTTAAAGCACATTGTTAGGCAATGGCTAACCTCTATTCTAGTTATCTCACTTATCTAATTAGCTTGGCCTTGTTGTATATGGGTATTGCGGCCTATTCACCCTTATGATGATTTGAGTATATATTATGAGGAAGAGCCTTAATTTTTATCTATTTATGCTCGTAATCATTAATTTCCATTGACCTATTATTCGAATCTACCACTTGAGATGATGTCACTATAGTCGCTGAAGGGGGAGCCATCCTCCTTGCCATCTCCTCATGCTCAACACTTTGAGTTGACTTAGAGCTTAGAGAAAAAAAGCGATATAAGATTGAGAAGAATCGCTTAGATTTGACATGATTACAGGAAATTGTAGAACACATAGAGTACTTAGAAGATCATTATGAGTTTGAGAAGAGTTTTAGTTTGGGATCAAAGAAGTTTCAGAGAAATGAAGAAGTTGGAAGTGGCAAAAGTGTGAATTCAAAGGAGTGTAGCCAATTTTACAGTTGCACCCTCAAAAACCTAAATGGTGGTTATGGGAAGTCGAAGTGACATGACACTTTGGCTTTGAGATCTCCTTATGTAGAATTGACTCAGATTGGATAGTCGGGATGGGATTAACGTAACAAAAGTGCGTAGAGCTAACCAATGATAACTTGAAACCTATTATGTTCATAAAATGAGCAAAGATTATTGTGCCCAAAGTTCAAAATTCGATTAAATCATCCTTGGGAAGCCATAAGAACCATGGATCAGATGCCGCCTAAGATTTTGGGACTAATGTTACGTGTCATATTAAGAAAGCTTAGGGATTGATGCCTTGGCTCAGTTTGGTATAAGATTTTGTCAAAAGTAAAGGGATGCTAAAGATAGTTCAGATATTAATGCATTAAGGCTCGCCTAAGGCATAAAGCTCGAGAAAGTGAAGTGATACCTTGGAAGTCAATCCATCCCAAACAATAAAGAAGTCCATGCCACTCCCTTTTACCGGTCTTGCCTAGCTAGGATGAAGGTCAAAGAAGCCTCCCAAAAGTTGGAACAACTTAGAGTGCCCCTTAGGAACCTAACCTTATGCTAACTCTCCCTATTGATTACTTGTCATTGAGGGGGAAAGGGGGTGTAAGTGTTTGTAGGCGATTTTATGCATTAAGCCCTAAGCCCTCAAGGCTTACGTCAACCTATGGGGATCAGGGGCTAAGCTATCTAAGCCTATGGTGAGCTATTTTAGTCTAAGCCCAACCTTTTTCCTCATGATCTCTATCTTAGACTTAACCACCACCTTAGTTCTTAACCTCCTTTGGGTTGGTACTCAAGTTTCTAGAGTTTGGTTCCACTTGTGGCGTTCATGCTTAAGATGCTTAAGGACCGGATGCCTACTTAGAAGTTTTGGAATGGACAACCGCTAGCATAAAGCGAAGATTTTAGTCTATGTAGGATAGTCGTTTTACTACTTGCCTTTAGATCTTACCTAAAATAGAATGATAAACTTTCCCATTTAGGTAGGCTTCAAATGTATCCAATTTCTGGATTTATTTTCTTCGCAACTACTATAAATAGAGGTTTACCCTCAAGGGAAAGACACTTTATATACACATAACATTCTTGCCTTCTTACTTTCATCTTAAACCCCACATATTCGTTGATTTAAGCATTACAACAGTTACGTTAGACAAACCTCTTATGCTTCTCATGTTTTTTTTTTCTTTCTTTTTTTTTTTTTAGGTCTTAGGTCAATCGTTTGATTCTCAAACCTCAATCTCTGTTGACAAAAATTCTGAGATGATATATTATATTTGTATTTGGACATACAGCAGCGAGAAAGAAAATAAGAACACAGTCTTGTCGTTGGAGTAGCATAAATTATAGTTCATTTTAGAGGAAGTAAGTACGGATAAATTTGTGGTAGGTATGCATATAGTTTTCTTTTTTATTAATCTTTTTTATTTTATCAGTAGATAGGGACTCGTTTGAATAAACAACTATTTTCAGGATGTGCAAACATTACCCCACTGACTTTGCGGTTTCAATCAAATCAGCAATAAGTATTGAGATAAAATATTTTTCATAGATCTAGATATTAGTACTTATATCTGAATATTTTAAGTATGTGGCGAATTTTATCATTAATTTATCTGATAAAATTTAGGTTTCTTATATACCTTAGATATTGCAAACATTGACTAGAATTAACGTTTGGAACGTAACATCTTAAAAATCGTATATGAGATATTACTCTTAGGAGCTTATGCTCCCAGCGATTAAATAAAGACCTCAAGCTCTTGTCCTCTTCTAAATAAGCAATTAATTAGCCGTTCATAAACCGCTGACTTTATCAAATAAAATAGATGGAGAATAAAAAAGTTATATCTTAGTAATACCTATTATCAAGAATAGATTAATATTTTTTTTTTAATGTTTGTGTAAATTTTTATTGAAGGGAATACTTATTTCAATATTTATTTTACCTTATTAATTTCAAAGTTAAGTTGAAAATACAATTAAAAATATTGGTTCGCCCCTGTTTGGTTATATTTAGAATAACCAAAAGCTATTTAATTGTAATATTGATGGGATACATTGGTCACACTATTTGAACTTTTATAGAAGGAATAAAAAAATTTTCATCTTTTCTTACTTAACAATTACTTCCAATGGAGTAGGAATACAAAAGTCTCTGAAAATTAAAATTTCCTACTTATTTTTCAAGCAAATAAGGTAATAGAAAGTCAAGATAAAATAATTATTTTATTCCAATTTTTGTTAACTCCAAGCAAATGGGTAGTAAATCTTGAAAGGGCTTCCATGTTTAATAAAAACGTATTCAACATTTGGCTCAAGCTTGAGTTTGGAGAAAATGGGGACATGGACATAGATGAAGCTATGTAAGTTGGATAAACAGACTAATCAAGTTCAACCTACTTTAACACGTACGTTAAAAAGACTTGCTTGTTGCCATCCGTCTAATAAATGGGTTTGGATTTTTAAGTTTGGTTAAGCTTGCAATGGGTTAGTAAGGATAGTAATCAGGATGGGTTTGTGATGGGTTCAATACTCTTCCCATTACCTTATAGGATTACTTGAAATCCACTTGACAATCCCAATGGGAGACTTAGTTCTCAAACCCACTACCTTTCTTTTTCTTCTTTTTTATTTCTTAACATTTTATTATTATAATTTAATTTAAATTATGAATTCTTGTTTCAATTCAATTCCTTGCGTCGAAATTATACATTTTTACAAACATGTTTTACATTTTTAATTCAATTCCTTTACATCTTTTTTCCTTTTTATTTCCTTAACGTCTCAATAATTTCCCACACTAAAATTATTTGAAATGTTCATAATTATATTATAGTGTCAAAGATAGTGGTGGTTAATGAACTGGTTATAGTTGTTGAGAGAGAAAAAAGAGATTGAAACTTAAGAGAATGAGAGACGAAAGCAACGAGTAAAGAGAGATATAGATTAGTTGTGGCTAGGGTTTACTTTTTAGTTTTATTTTTTAATTGTTTATTATTATTAAATAATTTAAAATATTGTTATTTTTAATCAAGTTTGGATTTCCTAATGGGTTAAACACTTGTCTCAAAACCCTACTTAAACCCTTTGGGTTTTTAAAAAGAATCCTAAAACTCAACCAAACCCTATAAGGTATAGAGTATTTAGTAGGTTGGACGGGTTGGTACCCTATATGTGCTTGTCTAGTTTCATCCCTATGAGTTACTAGGTAGGATTGGCAATTTGTCTTAATGGGTTATACCTCATGTCTAGGCTTAAACACAAGTTTTAAAACTTTAACCTCTAACATGATCTGTTTATTAATTAAATATAGAACCTAAATCTATAACTCGATTTATTTAATTAGCTTGTTTCATATCTAGGTTGAACTTGCTTATTATAATAATATTCCAAAATAATAAAATTGCTAGTGAATCTCTATTTAGAAGACCTACTTCTAATGTTGTCTTCAGTTTGTGTGATATTTATAATGAAAATTACCTTGGAAATTATACTAATATTTGTAAAGATATTTTTTATTTCTAATCTAAATGTATGAATATAATTCTAAAGAAAACATGGTAGCTAAAAAATTCAACCATTGATTTAGATTTAACATTATGTGACTAACCTAAATAAAAATTTATGTCATAATTGTTTTATAGGTTAATTTATGACATTTTAACTTAAATAAAAACCGATTAGTACGTTCAATTCGATTTTTAATAAGAATATCAAATGGTTTCACTAATTAGTAAGATATGCTTACATGAATGTATATACAAAAGTGAAATATGCCTTTTTCTATGAGAATGTTGGAATACAAGGAAATAAAAATTTAAGCGTTTGCTTAATCGAACTAGACAACTCCATCTTCCCAGTTTGTATTAAGAGCTTTAAAAGAATTGGAGGTTAGGGAGACACTTCTTGACTTTAGGGACAATGACTCCATCTTTATATCTTTATCTTTGTAAGGTTGCATGGTGTGTAGTTTTGATACCAGAGAATAGAGACAAAGCTATGAATACCAATGTGGTTTGTTTGTTTTACTATTTAATTTGTTTTGCTAGTGTTCTTTTTTTTTTTTTTTAAAGTTATTATAGGTTTCTACTTTAACTTGCAGGCTAAGGGAGCTAGGCTATATACTCCACTTTTTGAATGGATTGAATATTTTTCACTCCTACTCACTTTCTTTTATGGGTTAAACGAGGGTGTAGTTCTAAACATGTTAATATTTGGGTTGGATTTTGATTTATTTTTTAAAAGGGTTTTATTTCGTTAGATAAAAAATCTTATATAACTTTTTAAAAATGTACTTTCATAATAACTTAGTAAATAAGATGGACCTAGTTGAAGCAAGATGTTGATTCATACAAGGTAAACAGGGGTAGTTGCTTATAAGCTAAGTTTGCAACTTGTAGTAGATTCCTACGATCCATTTATTTGGAGGTAATAGAGAAGGAATAAAATAACTATTTTCTGTCAACTTTTCATTATCTTGTTTACTTAGATTTTGCATGGGGAATTTTTATTTCTAGTAGCTTTTCTATTTCCACTCTAAGGGGAATACTTAATACCTTACAGAAGATAGAGTTTTTAATTCTCTCTACAGAGGGAATAAAAGGACCAAGTAATCCAACCATTATACCCCACCAAAAATGTTAATTAATGAAACTACTTACTAATAGTAGGGATAATTTGATACTTTTGATTATATGTCCAACTTGATACTTCAATTAATGAGGCAAAATAAAAATTGGAATAAGTATTGTTTGTAGTGGAAACTTACACAAAAGTAAACACTAAAATAGAAATTGTAGTAATAATCATTCTAAAGGCACAAATTTCCTATTCCCATCCTTTTTCATTCTAAAAAGTGAACGGGAAGGGGTGAAAAAGGTAATATTATTTTTGCTTTTGGTAGAGTTTTGCATATTTGTCACATACCTCAAAACTTAAAGTGTAGCAACAATTCACCACATATTTTTACTTGGATAAGAACATGTAAGGCTTATTTCTTATGTTCTTCCGATCATTAAATTCAACTAATAGCAAAAGAAAAAAGAAGAAGAAGAAGA
Source organism: Lumnitzera littorea (assembly GCA_024138015.1). Classification (NCBI taxonomy): domain Eukaryota; kingdom Viridiplantae; phylum Streptophyta; class Magnoliopsida; order Myrtales; family Combretaceae; genus Lumnitzera; species Lumnitzera littorea. Next base: position 31,806,528 of record JAMXBB010000009.1, on the reverse strand, counting down.
AGAAAAGAAAATCCCCAGATGGGGCAAGCAAAAGCCTAGCAAGATAACTATTGTGAATTGTATACACACATAAGTCTAATGCAACAAATAACCTTCCATTATCTTATTTAGGTGAAATAACCAATGTAGTCATAGTGGGCTTAGACATGGAGTAACATAGATTTGGGTTAGTAAACAAGTCAATTTATTAAAATGTCACAAATTTCTAAAGGGTCATATGATCTACATTACTGTAACACCACAAAAATTGTAGAGAAAATGATTCTACACGTCTCACCAAAAGACATCATCTCATATAGAGTTCACCACTTGTATCTAGCCATCAAAAGCATATTCCTCTATAACATTCAAATCAACATTGCATACTACAAATCAACCCTAATATTAACAAGAAGTCAACCCCCAAATTTTATCATGATAAAATCTAAAGCTTAATTTGGGTTAATACTGGCTGGATCCTCAGTTGAACCCCCAACTCAACCTCCACTTAGCTTTACTTACACTTTAGCTGATGCCTAGTTCGGCCTTTTTGATCCCAAAAACGTTCCCCCATTTTCAGTCTACCTTAAGTCGAACTCTCACAAAATTGATTTTTAGATAGTTTGTAGATCATGTTTAGATTTTAGTAACTCAATTATATAGTTAGAGTTAATCCACCATGTTTTAATACTAATATGAAAGATTGATTAACACTTACATTAACACTACAAGAATTTTAATCTTTTGAGGCTAATCATTAGTATATTTAGCAGCAATCATTATTACATATGAAACATGTTTTATTAGTACACTTAGAGATTTTTACTTCTTTACTATCCAATTAAATAAATATTACACAATATCAACTACATAAAAAAAATTACAAAAATACCTATCCTATATCGCACTTATAAAATGCGACATAAGTATTGTATAGTTATATATATATATATATTGTGTATTATACATACGATATTAGTGCTTCAATTACACTATTGATCCATTGGTTGTTTTCCTACCGATCAGTCAGTAGGTTTAAAGTAAACTCTCTTCCAATTAGCCTATCGATTGATGGGTAGGTTTAAGGTAAACTATTCTTCAATTAGCCTGCCGATCAATTGGTAGGAAAACACCTGATTGTAGGCAGGCTTAAATACCTTATATCGCATTTTCTAAATACAAGAAAGCCATAGTCTATCAAACATCAAATTGCATCTACTAGATACGATATCTTTGTAGACTATTTTGTTGCATTTATAAGATGCGACTTAATGATGGTATTTCCATCATTATTTTTATACAATTCATGTTTTTGTAATTTTTTTTTTTAAGTTTAGTAGACATGTAACCTACCGAGAACACTTATATGAAAACTAAGGGCGTGCAAACTATTAATTATTAATTTATTTCACATATGTTAATTATTACAATCTGGTCACTAGTTATTAATATACAAATAAAGGGTGTACGTATATTAATTATTAATATATGCAAAACACTATACATGTATATGTTTTTGTCCCATCACCAGCAATTGGTTGATAGCGCCACGGCTCTACCCCTCCCATCGCTTGCTGCTAAATTTTACTTGCAACCATATTTTTTAAAAATTATTATAATATTAGACAATTTTAAAGTTTTGATTATAATAAAGAATGCAAAAAGAAAAGTTCCGAAAAACAACTTTCAGAGAATAATCGCTCTTTGAGCACAAGTTCGATACCTCAAGCCATTACAAATAAATTATTATTATTTTTTAAAAAAGACAAATTTGAAGATAAAAGGTAACAGGTAGCCAATGGCCAAAAAATATAGATAATGTTCTGACAAGTATGTGTATAGTTCTTATTATTAATTTTCGTTTTTGTCAGCTGATGGGGCTCATTTGAGTAAGCAGCTAGATGTTAAAATTAGTTCATTTGGCTCTGCGATAATGCGAACTATTTTTCCTTAGAGGCAGTATAATATGCAAGGTATATCGGTACTCATTTCGAAATATTTTAGGCAATTGGAAATTTCCTCGTCAGTTTACTTAATATTATTTTAAGTTTCTTACGTACGTCAGTATTGGAGCCACTGGCATTAGCTACAATTAATGCCTAAAATAACTTCATCTTTTGGTAATATTTTTATATTAGTGAACACCGCATCCGTGTTACAAGTACTAAAGAAAAATAAATGATCGACCAAATAATCTAGGAAAAAAATTAAATAAATCATTCGTATATAGAAATGTTTATAAAAATAAATTTTTTTTTTCTTTTAAATGAAGATTGGACATGCATATTAATTGATGATTTGGTATAATTATTGCAAAAAAAAAAAAAAATCTGACAAATAAATATTTTTATTTAATATAATAAATAAGTAATAAGAGATAAGGGAGTTTTAAGTGACTACAATTTCCATAAAAGTTGAATGTTGTGTACGATTGGTATAGGAGTGGGATTATTATTAGAGTTGGAAGTGGAAGATTGTGATTGATTATGATTTAGGCTATTATTGGAATGGAAAAAGAGATGGAATCAGAAATTATAGGAAAATATTAAATTTACTTATATTATGATATATTTATAATATTTTTAATGTTAATTTTTTTTTGTTATATAATTTCAATAGGACATCTAAATAATGATTTTTTAGGGAGCATTTACTTAAGATGTTTCAATTTTTACTGATAGAGGTGAGATGATACCCAGCTTAAGCCCATCAATTAAATGAAGACCTTAAGCTTGTACTTTTCTGAACGACCAACTAATCACAAGTTGCGTACGTTTGCAGGAGTATAAGCTAAAAAATACGTATTATAGGAGCATTTTTACTTTCTCGAAAGGAATAAACAGGAAAATGGAAAACTTGCTTATTGTAAATCCCTATTGCTACGACTAAGTTAGAATTTTATTCCATTGTTTAATTCGTATAAATTTTTATTACCGGAAGTACTTATTTCATTTAACACTCATTATCTACAGTATTAATAAATTAGAAATATAACTAAAAATATCAATTTTTCCATCATTTTAGAAAATAACAAAAGTTATTTAATTGTAGTACAGTATTAACAAAGGTTTAATTTTCACACATTTGTTTTTTTTTAAATTTATGTAACAACTATTCCTAGTAAAGTGACAATATAAAAAGTGTGAGATTAAAATTCCTTATCAATTTTCAAGTAAACAAGGGAATTGAAAGTTTATATTGAATAATTATTCTAGTTTCTCTCTACTCCGATTTTTCAAGTGGATAAGGAAATCGAAAGTTAAGAGATAATAGTTATTTTTATTCGTTCTCTGTTACTATCAAGTAAATGGGTTATAATATTAATATGTATTCTGCAAAAGAAAACAAGAAAACTTTAGTTACGTGTTGCTGTTCTATAAATAATTAATGAAAGAGCATCTATATATGAATTTCGAATTATATATTTTGTGCAGCATCGAGCCCCATATTTCATCACAGATTTCACTAATAAAAAAAATAAAAAAAAAAAGAAAAAGAAAACATGAAGTAAACGATAGGATAGAGAGAACCACATTGACTCATGGCAAGCATTTTATGGGTCGTGCTACTCACAATACACGACACGTGGGCACCATCCCTTAGGTTGATGGCTGTAATCCTCCTACGGTGGTAGAATGTCCTCAAATATCATCGAAAATCAAACAAGAATTTCAACGAGAACGACAAAAACAAACTTATGGTAGAAAGCTAACCATTAGAAATAAATGAAACTGAAAAGACAAATGTAACAATTAAGGTATTTTATTTATGTATATGTTTGGCAGGATACATTTTCCAGTGGACAGTCGATATAATCAAATTAAACGTATAGTAATTTTAAGAAGGTGACCTGGTTGTATTTACAAGTCTTTTTGAGTAGCAAGTGGTTTTGAATTACATGATAGGCTACTAGTGGAGGTGTTTCAATGACTTTAGAAAGAATGCTAATAATGAAAGGTAAAAATGATTTTTTTTTTTCATTTTCTGTCGATATTTTTCTCCTGTTTACCATCGTCACCAACAATCGGTTGACGACACCCCTACCATCCCCATTGGCTAAAACTACTAGTGACCACAATATTTTAGAATTACTAATATAATATTTGATAAATCCTAAATTTTTTGTTATAGCAAAGAGTAGAAAATGTTAAAAAAAACAATTTTTGGAAAACAAGCACGAATTTAACATGAGTTCAAATTACCATAATAAATAAAAAGAAAAAAAAAATAGAAAATAAAGGTCACCATTAATTTGAGGAAACACAACTCCAAAAGCCAAGGGTTGAATTGGTACTTGCAGATGGAGCAGTGACGAAGAAAATAAAGATATAATCTAGGCATTAGAGCAAAATAAATTATATTTCGTTATAGCTGCAGTATGTATATATAATATTGTTAAGAATGTTGTAGTTTAATTGCATGAATATTGTACTATTGATGTGTCAAGTTTTATTTTCCTTTTTCTCCAAAAGTTCTAGTATGTATAGTTGGTAAAAATATATATATGTATACATACATACATATATATACATATATGTAATATCATTATAGGGATGTTTATAATTCTTTTCTTTATTATTATTAGTCATTTTCATTTTATCAGCAGAGAGGGACTCGTTTGAGTAAACAACTATTTTCAAGGTCTGTAAATATTATCCAATAGACTCCATGATTTCAATTAAATTCGCAAATAGTAATGAGATCATTTTTCTTTCTTTTAGATCCAGTTCAATACGAATGGTATCATTATTTACATCTGAGTATTTTATGTAATTGCTAATAAAATTCAGGTTTCTTATATACCTCAGACACTGCAGCCATTTAATTATAAATAATGCTTAAAGCGTGACAATTTAAAAATTGTATATGAGATTAGAAGCCGATGCCCCAGCGATTAAATAAAGACCTGAAGCTCTTGTCCTCTTCCAGTCACCGGCTGCGTGCATTTGAGGCGTTCAATCGAGGCACATGTGCTCGCACGTGCTAGCACATGTATTCCGCCACATAAAACAAGAACACTTTATTGAGTGTCTCTGGTCTCGGAATAAATAATGAAAGAAGCACATGCGTATGTACCCCGCGACATGGAACAAGAACGCTTTAGCTAAGTGTTACTGTTCTCGAAATAATTAATGAAAGAATAGATAAATTATGAATTTTAAACGGCGTACTTTGCGCAACATCCAGCTCCATTTTCATCGCTGGTCAAGGGAATAACATCGTTTTTGTTAAACTTTCTTGGAAATTCTTCGTGAGAAATGACGTCATCCCATTCCATCATAAGAATTGTGAAGTAAATATAGATAAAAGAGAAAACTGCCCGTTGACCCAACAATCACCAAATTTTATGGGTCGGGCAACTCCGCCCACGTGGAGTAATTGTCACAATTCATCTTTTGGGTCGTGGAACATTGGTAAATATCATCGAAAATTTTGATAGAATTACTGAAAGTCCATGCTGAAAAATTTCATGCCACTTGAAATGCTAAATTTCTTTTATTTTTATCTAGGTGGTGATCGAAGGGCCATTACCGCAGGTGGATCACAAACTCTTGGCAAGTGGTGTTGTGGTATTGCCACTTACCATGGGAGTGGGTCAAGAACCTTGAGTAGTGGTTTATGTGAACGAATTATATTAGTGGTGCGACCAACTGCTCCTGGTAGTTTGGTCAAATGACCCACCTTGAGGGATGACGTGCACTCCTACAAGGCGGCTATCAGTCGTCCATTCAATGCTCTAGAGTTTTGCAATTTTTTATTATTCTCTTGCCAATTTTCTCTCTGTCTTTTCATTTTTCTACTATTTTTGAGGAGTAAATTGATGAAATATGGTATATCCGCACATATATAGAGGTTAAGAATATTAATTGCACATTTTCAGAGTAAAAGGTGCAATGCACAAATGAGGGTCTCAATGTGCATTTTGCGTTGTAGATGAATTGCTCAAAGAACTAATATAATCAAAGCCCGTAACTGCTTGCAAATAGTGGTCAATAAGTGGATCCTCTTTAAAGGCCCAATTAATAGAACTTGAGCCTTGGGTTAGGTCCAAATTGTAACTATATTATAATATATAGTTTTGGAAGTACTTTTTATTTTTACAGGCTTATTTCCTGTAATCATTAATTTATTTCCACAATTATTTTGTTAAATCTTAATGTTCTTTCGTATTTAATTTCCATTATTTCTATTATTTATTATACTACCTATTTATATCGATTATATCATCTATAGAAACCCATAATGTTGTATCTCTCCATTTAAACTAGGTTATTTTTAGATGTGTTGTGGTGTGATCGTTTTTAAAAGTGAACCATATTCGTTGAATATGAATAGTAAAATGAAATTCATCTCTAAATTTATTTACTTTCGATTTTTTTTATAGCAATCCTTTCAATAGGTGGAAATATCTTTTTGTGAACTTTTTTTTATTGTTTTTTTTTTCAATTCAAGCTTGATGTTAATTTCTATATTTCAATTCATTTTCAAGTTTTGTAATGACTTCTAACTTCTTCATTTTTTTTTCTTATTTTCACAAAAAAATGAGTTTAAACTCATTAGGAAAAGATTCTTTCTTCCACTAAAAAATTTCTTTCTTTCTTTTTCATGCTGCCAATTCATTAGAAAAATGGGTTTAGACTTATTAGGAAAAGATTCTTTCCTAATGCAATAATTCAATAGAAAAAGCCTCATTATAGTATGATTAGTATTTCTCTTATGTTTAAATTTTTTATTAGTGCTCTTTTTTGTTGATTGTATAATATTATTTAGTGGATTCGTCTTTTAAATAATGCAAATAGCAAACTGAGTATACAAAAAGATATTCTAGACATATAGATAAATAATCTAGAGACATGAAGATGAATCATCTACTAGAGCTTACCATGGATGACAAAGGGATCTATTTATTTTTTTATGTATTGTTGATGTATAAAGCTTAGAATCCATTTTTGATATTAGAGCAATGATCAATGTATAAAAAATGGATCTAGTATGATCAATATGGCCAAAAAATGCATGATTAGTTTTTTATGTATAACATTCAATAGCATAATCAAGCAAAGTGATTATTCTAAATAATATAGATAGCAAACTAAGATGAACTAATAGTACTACATAGAAAGAAACTCCAAGGATGTAAATAAAAATTCTAGAAACATAAGGATGAATCATCTACTAGAGCTTACCATGGATGGCAAAGGGATTTATATATGTTCTATGTACTGTTGATGTATAAAGATTGAAATATATTTTTAATATCATCAAGAGTGATGATCAATATATAAATTATGGACCAATATATAAAAAGTTGATTGATCTAGCATCATTAATATGGTTGAAAGAAAGACGTTTATGTAAATGAAAAAGAAAAAGAAAAAGAAAAAATGAATTGCAAAAATAAATTAAAAGGAAAACTTGGTGTTACTTAATTTGGTCAATGCCAAGAAATTTTTTGACAAAGGAATTAATAGTGAATCTTATATTAAAGTAATTCTTTTTTATGTATTGTTAATGATAGTACTTTTGGTATCATACATCTAAAGTTGTTAAATTCATGATTTTATCTAAAGTTGCTAGAGGTTCTATAGAATTGAAACGTAAAAACATAAATATTTACAACCTATATAAAATAACTTAAAAAAATTGTGGATATGCATATAGTAATTCTTTAAAACTTGAAATATACGATGAGAATAAAGAAACGACTAAGTTCCTTTTTCATGAAAATTTCTTAATAATATATAATTTATTATGTACAAGAGAAAAATAAAGAAATTTGAAACTAATTTTTTTTTTTAAGTAATGAATTAAAGGGAATAGAATATTTTAATTTATTTTAAATTATTGATAGTATAAACTAAAGTATATATTTTTTCTTATAATCTTTGTTATTGGAGTTAAAACCTAGATAGAAACTATAAGCATAAAATAAGAAACCGAGAGAGAAAGCAAAAAGAAAAAAAAAATAAAATATGATTGGAAAAATGATGCAATACGCTAATAGTTGATGACTTGTAAAAGCTTAGTTGTATTTTTTTCATTTTTTAGCTCATTTAACTTATATATGTAAAATTAGCAAACTTGGTAAAAAACATAAATTTCTACCGATTTTATATGTAAATTCAGTTAAAAATATAATTTTCTATACGAAAATGATTTTATACATGAGTTAATGCAGAAGAGCCTCTTAAAATTATAAACTTATATAATTGCACTAGTAGAGTCGTGATTTTAACAATTGTGCACGCATATAAGTAACTTCTATTAAGAAAAAAAAAAAAAAGAAAGAAAAGGGAGAGAGAGAGAGTTTTTCTTACTAGAATGTTCCCTATTTCAATAATATTAAATTAAGAGGTCATGCATTTGCAATACGTGTGCACAAAAAGCAAAATAAAGAGAAAAATAGAAGAACATTATGCTTTATTATCCGTAAAATAAAAAATAATAGAAATGTATTAGTATTGAATGCAAAAAGATAAAATAAAGTCATTTTTACATTTATATTAAATATAAATTTAATGGATGATGCACTAACAATTTGTCAATATGAGATAATAGAAATGTGTTACCATATGCGAGACTCTACAAAAATTGGTGATTAACTCATAATCAGTCATTTCGAGAACAGTTTGTAAAGTTTTAGGTGATCGCGTAAAATGTTTAATCAAGTCCAAATTTTATGACAAAACTAGAAATATTAGTAGAAATAACTTTGTAAATTTGGATTTAAGAAAATAAAATAATTAAAATTTATATTTATAAAATAAATGTATTTTACCCATTATTCATTGAAAGTGAGTAAAACGAGTTCTGATAATTAATAAATTATTGGAGATAAATTATATGTATACTAAAAATCACAAAATAATTTAAATAATATTTAAAAGTATTTATTTGTACTGGATATAATTTTACGTGTAAGTATAAATACCCAAAATTACTTAAAATAGCTAATTTATACTAAATAAATATAGAAAAATTAATTAAAAATTCAATAAAATGGTGGATTATGTTGGAATTCACTAGAATGAGGCATGACAAGTTGAGGTATCATTTGGCCAAAAGAAAAAGCAAGATAAGGACACATAAAAATATGTTTAATAGAAAATTAACACATGTTAGGACAAATAAAATCCAACCAACTCTTAAACATTCTCTATAAATTCAAGAAACCACCCCTTTAGCTTAGTTAGACACTCCATCATACAAGAAAAATAATGAGACAATTTGAAAAGTTAGAGAGAAAATAAGGAAAATTATAAAAAAATAGGGCATTTTATGGCTACATGAGAGTTCGACTACTAAACCACTACTTGAGAATGTAAGGCCACCACTAGTACATGGCAGGGGCTACACCATGATTGATCAACAACTACAAGGTGGTTAGCGATGGTCGAAAAGATAGAGTCTAATGACTCTCTTTTCAACTTTGATTTTGCAAAAATTAGTAAAAATATCAAATTTTCCTAGAAAATTCTAAAAAGTTTTATTTTAGCATATTTTTGTATGTAGTTTTGAGGAAAAATATTATTTTGATGAAAATTGAGTCCTGAAATATATTGCTCTTAATAAATTGCTAAAAATTGAATTGATTTCGCTTTTGTTTTCCAAAACTCTATTGATGTTGTTTTGGCTCCAAATTTTTATTGTAAAACATCTATTATATATATTAAATTACTATGAAGAGTTTTTGTGTAAACTATTCTCCATATTTTTATTTGAATTTTAGGCCCTAAAATCTTATTAAAATGACTATTTATTAACATGTATTTAATAATTTTGTTTCAAGTAATTGATCTAGATCCTGGTATTGGGTGTATTTGGATATCTTAAATTGTTGAATGATGTTGAGGGATGATATTCGTAGTGTTAGGAGTATTGGATTTGGCTATTATGGGTTTAGTGCTAATAAATGGGTAATGTGTGAAATATTGAAATAAGTGAAATAAGGAATATTGAATCGAATTGAGGTGATGTGGGACTAAGTAGTGTACTCTGACTTTGATTGTGAATAAAATTTTAGAAATTATGCTAAAATGGATACACTTGAATTAGAAGCTAGATCAGGAACATGGCATATAGGATGAATTAGGGAGTTGACTAAAAATTAAATAAGAGACTTAGTATACCCAATATGTAGTTAGATGAACTTTACAGAATGAATCGGGGGAAGTTTCTATGACTTATGTGTAAAATAGTAATATGAAGTTGAATTAGAAGCTATTTTAGAAGCAAAGTCAAAACTAAGGAGTATACTAGTAAGCTAGGGAATTGATTAGAAACTGAATTAGATACCTTTTTTCACTCGAATTAAAGTTAGTAAAACTCTATGAACTAGATTAGAAAGAATCTCTAAGGTTTAAGGGTGAAAATGAAATTAGAAGCCCAATTAGAACCTAGCTCAAAACAAAAGTAATTATAAGAGACTTAAAACTTGAATAATTAGATATAATAAACTATAAACTAAAGATAATAATAAGAGTTACAGAATAAAGCCTATATATAGTAGTTTTATGAATACTAGAACGACCTCTATATTATAAGGACTATCAATGAAAGGCTGTTGTGAATCGCATCTTAAGTGAGTAAGCGAGACATTTAGATAAGTTTGGGGTTAATACGTAACTATATTTTGAAGTACTATTTGTAATACTTGGAGGATTAAGATTATATTTGGTTATGCTTATAGGTAGTTTGTTGTGCACATACTTGTATGTGTGTATTTCTGAATTTAATTGTGTATCACTCACTTATTGTTCTAGTTTGCAACTAGTTGAATTGTTTGATATTGATTGATCGCCTTAAGCTGAACTTAATAATATATGACTAATAAACTTAACTAGTTACGAATTATAACCCATTGGGGAAATGTTTTGGATTTTTTGATCAAATACCAATGCTTTCGAAAAGGATAACACTAGAGTATAATGGTCTTTTTTTTTCTTTTTTTTTCATCCTTAGTCGATCTAAGTGGCAAGAGAAGAGATTGCTGCAAGAGTGAAGATAGTGGTTCGAAAGTAGTCGCGGGAAAAGTAGTGTTTCCATTATACAAGTTTGGGTTTAGTCGTGAGCTATTGAATGTGCGTTATGTGAGATCCAATCTTCGACCTATTACTTGAGACTTCGAGCAGCGAACCATTTGACGTGGGAAGTATAGCAAAGGCAAGTAATAAAGAAGTGCCATTAAGAGAAGTTTACGAAATAGGTTAAGCCAAATGATTATACTCAAACTATTTGATATCAACACGATTTAGTGTATTTGGAATGATTTAGGTTTTTTAGATAATTTTATCTAAATTGAACCAAATTTTAATATAAATTCATAAAAGTTAGACAAATAGCCTTAGTAATATCAATTTCTTAAGATAAAGTATTTATAATATTTAATTTCAATGAAATGTATTTTTACCAAGTATAATTGGTAACTATCGGAAACTCGAAATTAGAGTTCTAAATGATTAATAAACCTTAGAGATAAATTATATAAGTAATAAAAATATTACATGACACAAAATAATATTTGAAACATATGTATATACCCTACGTATAATTATAATGCTTAAATATGTACCTGTAACTAATTAAAATACCCAATTAATTGCGATTTAAGCTAAAATAAATAAGGAAAACAATAAAAAAATCCTAGAAAATAATGGGTAGCTGGATTTTACTAATGTCGGTATGTAGAACCATGCTTGATAGATGGTGGGGATTAGACAAGGATTAACATGCAAATCTCATTAAGCTTAGAAGATGAAATTGTGAAGGGAGGAGAGAGAAAATTTCTTTATACATCCAAATGCTCTCAAAAATTTTGGAAATCACCGCATTACCATTCTACTTGTAAAGTAAAACCTAGGAAAAATAATCATGGGTTTAGAAGGAACAAGAAGAAAATTAGAAAAAAAAAATATAAAAAATAGATGCAAGATAAGCTTGATGGAGTGCGAGTAGATAGGAAGAAATTGGGAACAAACCAAGAGTGCCACCTAAAGGAGGTGGCCGCCATTAGTGGTCAGAGATCCATTTTTTGGTGAGGTTTATATTTAGTCCGATTTTGTAAAAATATAAAAAGTGCCTAAAAAATTATGAAAAAAATTATTCAAATATATGTTTGTGTATAGAATCTAAGACAAATGTCATTTTGTACAAATTTAGTGGTGGTAATATATGTTCCTAAGAAATCAATGAAACTAAGCAATTTTCAATATTTAATTAAATAAGCCTAACGATGTAGCTTCGCCTTCAAAATTTTTTTGTAAGCTGCCCTATATTGATATTCAATTGTTATAAAGAGATTTCTAGAAAAAATATTTTCTAAATTTTTATGTGATTTTTGAACCCTAAATTATATATTAAATTGTGTTTTAATGTAAAAATAAATAATTTTCTTAAATAATCTTGGATTCTGAGTTGGATTAGTTCTTAAAGTATATGTACTATTTTGGGATGGTTGTGTTGAGTAATAAAACGAGGAGTTGTAGAAAATTGTAGTTTGGTCTTTTGCACTATAATGATACCTAGAGAATAGGTCAGGGGCAATATATGAGTTAAATGTAAAAACAAAGGATTCGGAAGCTTGGTTAGAAGTTGTTTTTCTTAAAAATTTTAGCAATAATAAAGTTAGAGGGTTGCTTAGAGGATAATTTAGTAAGAGCCTTAAATTGGAGAAACCTAAAAGTTGCGTTAGAGGATAAAACTGATATTATGAATGACCCTAATGTAGCTCAAACGGTAACTTAAAGGATTTTTTACTACAGAAAAATTACTATAAAATCACTTAAAACCTAACTAAGAAGATTTAGCAGTTTTTAGTAACTTATAAAAATTATTGATTGGTCAAGAAATTATGGTTTGTAAAAGAGGATAGTGCAATAAGAAGCTGTTTTGAAAGCTAACTTAGAATCTAATTTAGAGATTGAATCAGATTTAGCTTATAATGAACTAATTACCAACAAGCGAGTATATAACTAGTATATATATATATATATATATATATACTTATAGTCTTGACCTATAATTGACCTTTGTAATACTTACTCTTGCTAGGTGAATTCGTAGAAGAAGAAGCTTATGTTAATGGGTAAGATTAGGATGTATCGCTAGCCGAGTAAGTGGATATTTGTGTGTGCTTTAAGTAGACTTATGTTTACTCTTAACTTTGCATGCTCTATGATGTTTTAGCTTGGTTGAACTTAATTTCAAGTTGATGTGCTATTCGATGAACATATGGAGCTACCTATTATAATTGTTCCTAATTGAATAGTGACATGATATTAAACTTGATTGTTCGGTTGGTACTAATGAATGCATATGTGATAATTATTGGGTTTTATGTTATGGAACTGATGAAACTACAAGGTAAAGGTTAGGTAACAAGTGATAAATAAGTTTGGTTAGATTTGCTAGGTTTTACTTAGCATACAATCTAATACATTCATGGCACAACATGGTACAGCATGGCATGGCACGGCATGAAAAAGACCTATAGGTTAAGTTTTTTAAAAACTGAGATGTTGTTAGGTTGGTTTCCATATGAAAAGCTAGGTTTATCAAGTGAACTATTTGATTTATAAAAGTTAGGTTTTGAGTATATAGAGACTGCATTGTATCTATTGGGCCAGCTATATGCCAGATTTTCCAACCACTCTATGTGGCTGTTGCTAGGCTGAAATGTTTGCTAAGTTCTTGGATATGTTATCTAAATGCCCGGTTTGAGTCGACTAAATCAGATGAGTTGCTAGGTTGGGTAAAGATATTGGCATTGATGTATGTCACATGCATGAGCATGGCACACTCTTGATGCATTTCATTGTTTTGTTGGGGAATCATAAGATAACATAATTGGACTAACTACTTGAATGATGTGCCTATTTTGTTATACTTGTTTGTATTTATCTACTCTCATTTAGCTTATAGTAATTAAAGGGATAAGTTTATCTTATTCTTAAGTTATGGATGAATAGATAGAAGAAGTTATCGAAGTAACAAGGAGACTTAAAAACTCTAGCTAAAGATGGGATCTTGAGAGAAGTTGTTGACTATAAAACATAGTTTGGAGTACATGAAGATGGCTTTTCAAGAAAGTAGTGGGTGTTATTTCACCAAAGGTTTAGTATGATCATAGTAGTCTAAAAACATGTATTTGTGAAAGAGTTACTATGTTGTACAGAAGTGTATAATTATAATACTCTAAGTACGGCTCACTAATGTGGAAGCTTTTGTCATTATTAGTCATATTGAATGACAAATTATCTAAAATTAATTGTTTATGGAACTAAAGAGTAAGTTAAATACAGGTTTTGCCTTATCTTTAACTCAAGAATAGCAGTAATGAACTATCTTGACGTATCAAGAGTTTGAGTAAAATATTTTAAGTAGATACTTAGAAGACAAGGCATTATACGCTAAACTCCTCAACTCAAATTAAAGCGAGTGAAATTTTGTCTAATCTCATAATGGATAGGTTAACGTTGTGTAATGACATTTGTTTTGTTATACCTCGAACAAGAGAAGTTGTAATAGTCTTGCTATGTAAACTAACCTAAGATAGAAGCTAATTTCATAGTTACTATTATAGATATAGTTCACACAAGATATACACGACTCAACTAACTTGAAACATCTGTTTTGATAGTTGTGAATGATCAAACCTGTAGTATAGTTGTATAAAGTACTTATTCTATATAACCTATTGTCTCATAACACAATAGTACTTACATAAACAATACACATCTACAGTTATAATTTACAATAAGAGTTTACCGAAGGTCATAGGTTTGAAGTTTAATTACAATAAGATAGGAAACTAATAGGTGTGCCAAGGAATTCCAAATTAGTTTCCTTAAAACTCGAAAGAAAAGTCAAAAGCCCAAATTTAGTGGATTCTTCGTTCCTCATTTTCCCAACCAATAGCACATTAACCTGGGAGTGGTAGTATCTGAACATCCTAATCTTTACTTGTCACCTATAAAAGAGTCTATGGAGATGTGAGCACAATTAGCTCAATAAGTAGGATGGTATTAGAAGAGTGCTAAATAATCATAAGCAAGGTTATTAATTATGATGAAATGTAATGCAAACAATCACTTGAAACATTGCACAATATTATCCGATCCATTATGAGGTCAGAGAAATTACATCTGCTCTAACTTAGATTAAGGAGTTTTATTATGACTCAAATTAGACCAAACTTGGGCTTGTGCAATGGAGATCACTCTCCTCTTATGATCACTTTTGAACTACGGCCCCCACCTTTGTCGTAACCTCTACACCTATTACTTAGTTAAACTAAGGATAGGAAAAGGATCATTTTAGATATCCTCATCAAAGGGAGTTGGTATTTGGCCTAACACTGCTAATCGTTTCCCTTATTGGATGTTATGTATGTCAAATTATGTTACAATCAAATCATTATTAGTTTCAATTAGAGGTGATTAGACAAGTTCTCATAATACAGAAATGATGCGATAATGTAGAACAACATGCTAAGGAGTTTAACTCTCATTAGAACTAAATATTAATAACACGTATGGCATGCACACACAATTAATTACAATCACAAACAAAAGTACTTTTAAGTCTTTGGATACTCTAATACAGTATCCCAATAAGCGGTAAAGCTACAATCCCAACCTATGCGTTTAGATGCTCATTATGGAAGACTCGTATCTTCAATGCCTTGATCACTAAAAGATCCTATAGATATCAAACCTAAATATAGTTTTTGTAATAGTTACAAAAACATTAGGATTTCATTTAAAATAGTTATATCTATAAGTATAATATCATTTTCCTTATATAACAATATATAGTTTTACTATATAGGTTAGGTTAAGTTATTAAATATTAATAATATACATAGTTGGACTATTGCATACAATATAACGTTTCGATTATATCGAAACATACTTTTATTTGGTTAAATTACGTTTTGATTATGGTAGGGTTATCATAATATGTAAATCCTCGTAATATTGTCAAGATATAAGTTATTTTATTTAAAATTATTCGATTTTTGTAAAAGTAGTGTCATTAGGTTTATACAAATCTAACGATACATATTACAATTCCTATTTTTATAGATGATTTCTAATGGGTAGTTCGAATTTCTAAAACAGCCATACGAATCTAAATAAATATAATCTATCTCGATCGTCAAAATATCATTAAATATATTAAAAATCCACTTTTCATCAACTCTGACCAAGATGTATATATATAGTTTTTACTTCATTATTTATCATATTTTAGCCTATTATTATCAGAAACGAGTCTTGGTTCGTAATTTAAGCTATTTTACTTTGTAAATTTGTAATAGCTTGGGTCACTAAATAATTCCCTAAAAATTTCTATAAACTCCTAAAAATATGGGGAATTTAGTTATCACTTAGTTTCGTGTTATCAATTTACCGCTTATATATTCGAAATTACAATTTTACCCTTAACTTGTGTTTAATTACCCAAATATTATCTTTTTTACATAAAATTATTTCATACATATCCTAACATCATTACAATTCATTAAGAGATAGTATGAGCCAATTCCATCAATTAATTTCACAAAACTTATTTTTTGACATTTTCACCTTAATTCTAGCTATTTTTAAGGCTAAAAATACAATAAATATTAAAAATACTCAAATAAAAAATCTGGTTACATAGCAATCATCTATATATCATATGTATCTTACACAAAAATTTTGAGTTAGAAATTATATCATTTGATACATTTATTTTGAAAGCCAAAATTCGAGTGAATAGTAATTTTCTTAAGTAAATGTATTAAATATTCAAAATTTTACAAAAATAAAATTATCACACGAAAGCATATATGAAATAACATAATTACAAATTTTTCCATAATTTTTTGGTTAGATTTATTATTTTTAAAAAATATTTGAAAAATAGGGCAAAAGTTTGACCAACCTATTCTTGGGTGCTCTTATAGCCATAGGGTAGTGAAGGGTTATTGAATAGACTGGGCATGGGGTGGATTAGTGGTGATCGATTGGTTCTATAGCAGATTGAAGTTTACCCTAAAAACTAGTCTTACTTGGTTCTAACTCTGTTTTTCTATAATTATTTTTATTTTTCCTATTTTCTAGAATTTTGCTCTCTATTTATTCTAGTCTCAACTTTGCTAAAACTATAAGATTTTGGTGGTTTGTAGTATTTATAGGTTCTAACTTGCCATATGGAATTTTCTATTTTTTTTTTTAATTTCTCTCTAACCTAAGCATGAGGTGCCAATCTCCTCTTAAATCTTCTTTTGAATTAGCAAAATCAACTCCCACAACATGTTGTGGTAAAGGCAATTAGATAAGCTTAAATGGATATTTTGTTTAAATATTAATTATATATATATTATATTAGTATTTAGTTATTTTATTGATGTATCAGTATATATCCTATGTATATGTCACATGTAACATATAAATATATTTGTATAATTATGTTTTTAACATATCTTTTATTTTTAAGATATATTTCTTATTTATTTTTATGAATTCAACATAGATTATATATAATTATGTAATTTCAAGTTTATTTATGGGTATAATTATTATTTATATTGGGTATACTCATAAAAATATATGCATATTCATATAGTAAATTATATTATCTCATCTCATTTTATAACTTAATTAGCTTATTTTTAAGTTTTGGTTCCATTCTCAGCTTGATTTTAAGGGTCTTGATTACATTTATACTATATTGAAAATCTTACTTCTAAGGGTAAAATTGGGATTTTAGGTCATTATTTTCAAAATCTAACTTTACTAGGTTACTTCAATTAACTTTTTTTATTTTAGCCATAAAGTTTAGACTCAATTAGATAACTTTTCTCTAAAGGCCCTAAATTTAGGCTTGGTTATCCTAAGTACAATTTTAAGGGCTTACATTTTTACCCCCTTTAAGAAAGTTTTGTCCTCAAAACTTTTATTCTAAACATAATAACTACTTATTTCCTTATAAAAGCTTACCACTTACCTTTTTCTTTCAAGAGTCCTGAGTAATGATTTTATATTGTTGACTTTGGTTCTTAAGTTAGCTCTGCCATTAGATTGCTATTAATGCGTATTGTGACCAAGAATAGACAAGGCCAATCGCTAAATGGGTCTAAGCTTGTTGAAAGCTTGAAATGAGTAATGGAGGAATGGCGTAAAAGGACAAATGATGAATAAAAAGTCAGTAAAACCTACGAATAACTCTAAAGAATATGATGCACTAATGGAACCTTCGATGACTCATGGTATAATTCGATATGATGCACGAATCAATCTGGTGAGGTTATTTGTCACCTAGTCTTGCTCAAGGGTTAAGATAAGAGTGATGCCGAGAGTAAACAGGTAATATTTATGCAAGGACGAAAAACACTCAAGTGTATTAATGATAATCAATTTGATGTTTACAGCTATAAGTATAAGGGGTATTTATACTAGAGGATTTAAGGCAACATGCCTAAAAGGGCAAAGACAAAAAGGGCATTTCTTAAGGAAGTAATATACAAGATATAAAGGGTAAAAATAAACATTCAAGGAAAAACATTCATTGGTGTAATAGATTCTACACATGATTTTGTATGAGTAGCAATGTTGTATTGGTGATGTCGTTAGAAGATGCAGATAAAAGGTATGGTCAGCTTACTTGCCTAAGCAAGGGTGGCTTAGTTAGTTCAGAGTCTCTCTATCTTAGCTCTTCGGCAAAAGAGATGCCGAGTTATTGATTAGCTCAAAAGTGAGTGGTTGATCTTCAATTCGGCATACTGTAGAGAGATGGGCAGTCATTTGGCTCGGCATAAAGAGTGGCTCGGCAAAGAAGTACTTGGCTTCGATAGGAGTCGGTTAGAGAAGGAGAAATCGCCTTGTTAGGCCTTCCAGTCCTTGGGTTTGGCTGTGAGTCAAAGGCTCAGTAATCTGATTCCTATAATTCCTTTTGAGTTGATTTAGATTTGGGATCAAATCTGAATGATCTTCGATTAGCTCTCCTTTTAGGTGATATTGACTGAGATCAGCAATGTTGAAGGTGTTAGAAACCCCATAGTCCTCGGGTAGCTCCAATCTGTAAGTGTTATCATTGATCTTTTGGAGGACTCTAAAAGGGCCTTTAGCTCTTGTATATAATTTGTTCCTCTTCTTGCTCGAAAACTGTTCCTTGCTGAGGTGCAGCTATACCAAGTCTCCTTACTGAAATTGTTTAGCCATATTACCCTTATCCTTCTTTTGCATTTTTCTAGTAGCTTAGTCGATGTGTTAAGTGACTTTATCGTAGGTGTACTAAAGGGATTGTACCTGAGCTCTCGCATCAAGGTCTTCTTGTGCAGGTATAGGTACATGGGTATGATTGAAGGGTAACTCGAGATTAAAATCATAGACTACTTTAAAAGGAGTTTGCTTAGTGATGCCATGTACTGTTCGATTGTAAGCGAATTTGACTATTGGCAGGCAGACGTCCTAATTAGCCAAGTTCTTACCCATTGTAGCTTGGAGCAGTGATCCCAAAGTGTAATTAACCACCTCTATTTAGCCGTCAATTTGTGGGTGGCAAGAAGTATTGAATATTAGTTTGGTCTCCAATCATTGCTACAAAGTCCTCTAAAAATGGCTTAAGAACTTCGAGTCCCTATCGGAGATTACACTTCTCAGTACACCGTGTAACTGCACAATCTTCTACAAGAAAAGAGTAGCAATAGCTGAAGCATCATTAGTTTTAGAATAGGGCATAAAGTATGCCATCTTGCTAAACCTATCTATGACAACTATTATAGAATCTTTTCCTCAAGTAGTTCATGGTAGTCCGAGAACAAAGTCCGTGCTCAATTTGGTCTATGGCTTCGTTGGAATAGGCAATGGCATTGCTTTCCCTTTCTTGGCTCAACACTTAGCCCTTTTGCATATGGTACAGCTTTTAACAACTCAGTACACATCTCGTCTCATTCTTAGCCAAAATAATCGACCACTCAACAACTCATACGTCCTTTTCTCCCCAAAATGTCCAGATAGTCCTCTATTATAGGCTTCCCTGATTAGCAGCACTCGAAGTAAACAAGTCGGTATGCATAATTTTTCTCCTCGGAACAAGTATCCCTCCTCTATATGATACTCATCCACAACCTTCCCATTGATACAATGCGAGGTATATGCACGAAGCATGGATCCTCAAAATATTGCTCTTTGATACATATAAACCTAAACAGCCTGGTCTGCAATTCAGTCAAAAGTGCATGTCTTCTCGAAAGAGCATTTACCACTATGTTGCTCTTCCCTACTTATATTTTATCACAAAATTGAATTCTTCAAGGAACTCAACCCATCTCGCTTGCTGCCTCGATGACTTGGTACAACTTCAAAGGTGCCTTAGGGACTTGTGGTTAGTATAAATGACAAATTCTCTTGGTAGAAGATAATATTGCCATACTTGTAGTACTCGGATCAGTGTTAAGAGTTCTTTGTCATATATGGAGAAATTTAACTATGGTCCTTTAAGCTTCTCACTATAGAAGGCAATTGGTCGACCTTCCTACATCAAGACAGCGCTTATTCTAATGCTTGACGTGTCACATTCTAGCTTAAATATTTTCTTGAAATCAGGTAAAACTAATACCGGGGCGGAGGTCAATCTTTCTTTTATCTCGACAAAATTCCTCTCTTCCCTTTCTCCCCATCGAAAGTTGATGTTCTTCTTTGTTAACTCAATAAGTGGTATGGCAAGAGTGCTGAAATTCTTGATGAACCTTTTGTAGAATGAAGCTAGTCCGTAGAAACTTCTCACGTTAGCATAAGTAATAAGAGTCAGCTACTCGACGATTGCTTAGATCTTCTCATTGTCTATTCATAAGCCTCTTCTACTTACCACATAGCTCAAGAATACCACTTCCTCCTTGCAAAAACAACACTTCTAAAGATTACCGAATAGTCTCTTGGCATGTAGGATATCCAAAACTACTTGGAGATGTTCATAGTGACTCGTCATATTGGTATTGTAAACTAGGATGTCATCAAAGTACCACTTCCTCCTTGCAAAAACAACACTTCTAAAGATTACCGAATAGTCTCTTGGCATGTAGGATATCCAAAACTACTTGGAGATGTTCATAGTGACTCGTCATATCGGTATTGTAAACTAGGATGTCATCAAAGTACACTACGACATACTTCCTTATTAGATGTCCAGCACATGGTTCATTAGTCTTATTAAAGTGCTCACGGCATTCAATAAGCCGAAGGACATGACCATCCATTTGTAAAGTCCATGTCGAGTCTTGAATGCGGTCTTTCACTCATCTTCTAGCCTTATGCAAATTTGATGGTATTTAGATTTTAGGTCAATTTTGCTAAAAATCATGGCTTTGCTCAATTCATCCAGCATGTCTTCTAACCTAGGAATAAGATACTTGTATTTGATTATAATCTTGTTCACAGCTTGGCTATTTACACACATCTGCCAAGTTTTATCCTTTTTTGGTACTAGAAGCACCGGCACAGCATAAAGGTCAAAGCTCTCATTAACAAACCCTCTCTTTAGTAACTCATTGACTTCGTTAGAGTTCAGAAGCCTGCTCGGGACTCATCTAATATGTGGGCTTATTCGATAGTGCAGTGTTAGGTATTAAGTAAATTCAGTGTTCTATGCCTCGAATCGAAGGTAATCCTTTGGGTAATTGTTTTGCGAATAGGTCAACATATTTGTCTAACGACTCCTTTATTTCTAGGGGTAATTCACTTCACTCCTTCATCTCCAATAGGTGTTGGACCAATATGAGGGTCAGTGTATCGGCCTTAAGGGTCTCTTGGAGCTCGGCTCTACTCATCACCAGAGCCTTCTTTGATCAGCGGGTAAGTTTGGTCTATAGCTTATTAACTTCGCTCGGTGGCATTAGGTTCAATGTGATTTTCCAAACACATATGTATTCCTCTATTCATCATGGATCACTCTCCTATCAAATAGCCATGTTCAGTCGAGCAACACGTGTGAGGTCCACAGAGGTAGAACATCGTAGAGAATCTCATCGGAATAGTTTCTAATTGTGATCGGCAGTAGTACTTGATGAGTGACATGTAGTGCTCCCTTATCACTCAACCAATGAAACTTGTACGGCTTAGGGTATGCAATGGTTAGCAACTTTAACTACGTGACTATTTTAGCTGATGCTACATTGGTGCAACTTTTACTATTCACAATCAATGCTCGTACATAGTCATTCACTTTACAGGTGGTATAAAACAAATTCTCCCTTTACTCTTCCTCTTGTGAAGGCTCCAAGTTCATAGTGTATTAGACAACCAGGACCAACTTGATACGAATTTGTGGATGAACATACGAACCTGATATCACGCGTAACTAAAAGATGAGTCCGAATTGCGAGATGGCTCGAAAAAAGTAAATGATTGTCGAAGGATGAGCAGGGGTTCTTGTACATTGACAATGGATATGATACATAAGTATGGTTGGAGGTCACTCGCTATTAGTCCACACTCAAATAGGTTAGATAAGAGTAGCTCAAGAGTAAGCCGAAAGACACTTAGCTTAAGAGGAAGTAAAAAGTTCAGTATATTCTCTATATATGATAATTATACGGCTATTACATTATGAGAATATTTATAGTATCATGTTAGGGTAAGTCTTAAGTTATAGAAAATTTCCAAAAATGGATCCTTATTTTCTAAACAAAAGGAGAATAATTTATAGGGCAAGCATGATATCATATGCGACGAACGTCCTCTATTAGAAAGGACAATACGGATGTTAGAAAGGATAGCACGTGTATGTTTTATTCAGTATGCAATTTTGACAATATTGTGAGCTAAGTTAGGGTAGGCCTCTGATTAGGTCTGTTTCGCATTAGTAGTTTAGCAGCCTAACTGCTAGGGCTGGACAGGGGTTGGCTCAAGGATGATTCATATTTGGGTTGGCTTCGTAGGGTTGGCTCCTAAAAATTGTCAACTCAGCCTCAATACTGTGGAGATGGCTGATTTCCTGATTTGGTGCTTAGATTAGGGTATTGCGGAGGGGTTGACTCTACATGTCGACTAATCACCTTGACAGCTTCTTAAAGGGTGTAGAGAATAAGATAGCTTGACAATTCAAACTGGGATAAACACTGCTCCTTAGTGTTTAACTCACTTTGGATAGCTTGGTGAACCGTCTAAGAAAGCCTTCGGGTTCGGGACCGCGTGATTGGTCCTCAATCCCTATCAAATAATGTCTCCAGATCTTTAAAGAAAATACTATAGCCGCTAACTCTAAACCATGAGTTAGATAATTCCTCTCATGAGGCCTCAATTGTCTTGATGCATATGCTATCACTTTTCTATGTTGCATCAATACACATCTCAGTCCATTCTTAGAGTATCATTATATACACAATAAGATTTACTTAGATTTAGTAAAATAAGTGTTGGTGCTAAAATCAAACGATCTGTCAATTCTTGGAAACTTTGTTCACATTTATCACTCTATTCAAATTTAACATCCTTTTACGTTAGTTGAGTTATGGGCTTAGTGATTTTGGAAAAGTTTTTTGTAAATCGCCTGTAATATCCCACCATTTCAAGAAAACTTCTTATTTTTGTTATAGTCATTGGTTGTTTCCATTCAGCCACTGCTTTGACTTTTTTGGGATCTATTGAAATTCTTTCACCTAACATTATATGTCCTAAAAATGATATTCTATCCGGCTAGAATTCACATTTACTTAACTTAGCATACAGTTGATTATTTCTCAACTTCCACGAAGCCAAACATAGATGATCGGCATGATCCCTTTTAGTCTTGGAATAAATTAATATATCATCAATGATTATTAGAACAAATTTATCTAAGTAAGGTTGATATATCTGATTCATTAAATCCATAAACATAACTGGTATGTTTGTCAAACCAAAAGGCATTACCAAGAACTCATAGTGCCTATATTTAGTTCAAAGAGCTGTCTTTGGTACATCATTTGGATTAATTGGTAATTGATGGTATCTAGATCTTAAATCAATATGTGAAAATACTATGGTACCATGTAGTTGATCAAACAAATCATCAATCCCGAGTATTGGGTACTTATTTTTAATAGTCACCGTATTTATCTCTTGATAATCAATACACAACCTTAGTCAGCTCCATCAATATCCATTTCGTTATTCGAGCCATCGTGAGAGTATTCTTCCATCCATTCATCAAAATCCTTAATATCCTCTTCTATACCCTCAGTTGTAAACACCTAAGCTGGTATAGCCATTGTCTTTACTCTTTCGGATTTCTTACTTTTTTGTTTGGCTAGACCATAATATCTTAAGAAATGTCCTATCATTCTACACCTGTAGTACTTCACTATTTTCATCTTTGGACACTCCCTCAACATATGATTCAGATTACCACACAGAAAATACTTGCCCCTTAATTGAAGGCATTGCCTAGAAAAATGCTGCGCTTTACATTTCCAGCATCTCACATTTCTTGCCTCATCATAGAAACTAAATCTAATCTTATTTGAAGCAAGGCCACTAGTTATAACAGCTAACATTTTTCCTTTCCGGCCTGAGTTATTATTTGCACCTAGAAATGTTCTCTTAAAAACAGGCCTATATTCATTAACTCTTCTCAATTTCTTACTCCACTCATCTTCTATGACCAGTCGATTATTCTCCAATTGATGCGCCTTATCTACAATTTGATGATAAGTAGTGAATCCATAATCTATTAACCTCCATCACATTGTTGTATCAAATCCATTAAGAAAAAAGATCTTTTTTCAGCTCATGATTATCTCTGTACGACTCAGGCACATATTGCAACAATCTATTGAATTCATTCTTGTATTGTGCCATACTCATAGTACCTTTCTTTATTTTCATTAACTGTTGGGTCATTTGATTTTGCATATTGATAGGGAAATATTCTCTCTTAAATGCCTCCCAAAATACTTGCCATGTAATGGGGCTTGGCATTGTTCTTGCTATTGAGTCCCACTAGACTTGCACTCCCATCTTTAGCAAGAAAGTAACATATGACACTTTTTGATTTTCAAGAATTTTAAACGCCTCAAAACTACGCTTAATCTAAGCTAACCAATCATTAGCTAAAACAGGCTTACCTACTTCACCTTCGAAATACCAATTTGATTTCATAAACTCGGGAAGTCGACTTGCATATTGGGGTCGAATTCCTGTGGGTTCAACCTTTGCTGGTCTTTGGTTCATCACATTTCCACGTATGATCAAATGTTGAATTAAAGGTCCTTACTGTTAGATTATGATATTCATATTAGATAACATTTGTCCAAATTGAGTTGGGTCCATCATGTTTGGAGCAAGTGGTAGTACATCATTTCTAGGTGGTTTTAGTGGATTAGGAGGATTAGGAGGTGGTACTTCTCCTTCAGGCCGGTTATTTTCATTTTTGTTTCTATTTGCTTCCTCTTCCATATTTGGATTCATAATTCATTAATTATTAACCTTGTACTCACAATGTGCATATTTGAAGTTAGTATCTAACCTAGGTGATTTATATTCACATATAGATTAATTATTCTCTGCATTAGCAATACATAACTACAAATTTCCTTATCAACAATCTCAATCAATATAAGATTTGCAATACTTCACCCCGGTATAAACAATGATATATTCATACACTATTTATTACACACTCCATATGTGATCAAATATATTTGTACGTCATGGGCTCATCGAGTTTCACCTATAACATTATATCATTTTCATAGTGATATCTCATACAGATATTGAAAAAATAAGGACATTTACTTTACAATAGTTTATAGGATAAGCAAAACTTTACATTCAAAAGATTACATCACTTTATTTACAACATCATATTACATATTTGATTACCTATTTACATCATTAACATATTTGGTAACTACAACATAAAAAATACATAGGTTACATTTAAAAGGTCAAGAGTACATCAAAAGTTGCTAGGGGGGGGGACCTAGATACATCAAAATAACTAGGTCAGGTGATATCAAAAGCCTTAGACTTATCTTCTTACCATCTCCTTAACTTTCATTTTCTTGCACTATTTGAAGTTGCTACATTTTCCAAGGGAAACCAATCTTCTATCCTAGTATCTTCAGATCCTAAACTAATCTCCATTACTATAGGGGTATCAAGTATAACCACTACTTCATGCACTTCATTCTTACTGTCTTGTGCTTTATCTTCTACTTCAGCCTTTTCTTCCTCTAAATCCTCCTCAAGATCATCATTGTTATCCAACCCTATATTTAGTTGAGCTTTTTAAGGTGGATTCTTAGATGGTATCATAGGGGGTTCAAGCTCTTGAGGTTGCATTGGTGCTTCCATATGTATAGTTTTATCTATAGGGTATATAGGAAACAAATCAACCACACTAAGGGGTTAGTTACTAGAAATATGTGAAACACTTGGTGGTACCTGATCAAAACTTGGAGGGTAATCCTTATCTGCCTCTACTAAAGCTGGAAAATATAGTATAGGGATTATCATAGATAAAACTCCATTTTCTCGGAAGTACTTTTTCTCATAGGCAGCTATAGCAGTATACTCAATATAGGCCCTAACTCATCCCTCATTATCCTCCAATCATCCTACATACTAAAGGACATCCCATGCTTATAATTTTCAATAATCTTATCGATAGTATAAAACATTTTCCAATTAGCCATATCTAGTAATAACTTCTACATCCGAATCCTATTATCGATAGTTGTCTCATCCTCTTTCCATTCAAAATTCTACCATGCATGTAATAAACCATTCCTACGAATCTGAACTAATAAGTTAAAATCAGTTTATAACCCATTTTACATATATATAAGCTATATATATAATCTTATGAATCTAAGTCTTTTATATTCATTATCAACCACACTCTTAGTGATCCTATCAACTACTTAATTTAATTAGACACTTTAAAGCTTGGTTCTTTTAAAATCATGCTTTGATACCAACTTAGAACTGTTACGCCTTAAACAAGAGAATTCAAAATAGTCCTATCGTGTAAACTAACCTAAGATAGAAGTTGACCTTATAGTTACTATCATAGATATAGTCCACATAATGTGTACATAACTCAACTAGCTTGAAGCATCCGTTTTGATACCTATGAATGATCAAATATGTGGTATAGCTTTACAAAGTACTTGTTCTATTTAACCTACTGTCTCATAACACAATAGTACTTACATAAATATTTTATATTTAGAGTTATAATTTACAATAAGAGTTTACCAAAAGTCACAGGCTTGAAGTCTAATTATAATAAGATAAGAAACTAGTGGGTATCCTAAGGAATTCTCAGTTAGCTTCCTCAAAACTCAAAAGAAAATTCAAAAGTCCAGATTCAGTAGATTCCACGTTCCTTACTTTCCCAGCCAACTACACACTAACTTGGGAGTAGTAGTATCTAAACATCTTGATCTTCACTCGTTACCTATAAAAGGGTCTATGGGGATGTGAGTATAACTAGCTTAGTAAGTAAGATAGAGTCAGAAGAGTACTTAATGATTATAAGCAAGGTTATTAATTATGATGAAATGCAATGTAAACAATAACTTGAAACATTGTACAATGTTATTTGGTCTATTGTGACATTAGAAAAATTACATTCGCTCTAACCTAGATTAAGGAGTTTTATTGCAACTCAAATCAAATCAAACTTGGGCTTGTACAATGGAGAACACTCTCTTCCTATGACCACCTTTGAACCATGGCCTTTGCCCTTGCCGCGACCTTCTTGCCTATCACTTAATTTTGCTAAGGATGGGGAAATGACCATTTCAACTATTCTCATCAAAGTAAGTCAGTATTTAGCTTAACACTCTTAATTGTTTTCCCTAACAAGTACTATACATATCTAGTTTCGTTATAATAAAACTATTATTAGTTTCAATTAGAGGTGATAAGATAAGTTTACACAATGCAGAAACGATGTGATTATGTAGAACAACACACTAAGGAATTTAACTCTTGTCACAACTAAATATTAATCACATGTATGGCATGCACAAAAACAACTATTTACAATCACAAACAAAAGTACTCTTAAGTTTCCAAATACTTTAATACAGTATCCTAATAAGTGGTAAAGCTACGAACTTAACTTACCTGTCCAAACGCTCACTACGGAAGACTTATATCTTCAACACCCTGATCACTAGGAGATCCTATAGATATAAAACCCAAATTTAGTTTTCGTAATAGTTACGAAAACATTAGGGTTCTATTTAAAACAGTTATGTATATAAGTATAATATCATTTTCCTTATATAATAATATATAATTTTATTATATAGGTCAGGTTAAGTTATTAAATATTAATAATATATGTAATTGTACTATTATGTATAATATATCATTTCGATTGTATTGAAACGTACTTTTATTTGGCTAAATCACGTTTTGATTGCATTAAGGTTACGTAATATGTAAATTCTTGTAATATTTTAAAGATATAGGGTATTTTACTTAGAATTGTTTGATTTTTATAAAAGTAGTATCATTTGGTTTATATAGATCTAACGACATGTATTACGGATCTTATTTTTAGAGATAATTTCCAACTGATAGTTCTAAGTATCTAAATAAATATTATTATATTATATGTATTTTATATAATTAATCTATATTTTACATAGCTTGTCGATATAACTATATAATATGGATAGTATCTAACCTTAATATGTATATAACCTATCCTAATCGTCAAATCTAACCAAGATGTATATATGTAGTTTTTATTTCATTATTTATCATATTTTATCCTATTATTATTAAAAATGAATCACTGTTCGTAATTTAAGTTATTTACTACATAAATTTGTAATAAATAGTTCAGGTCACTAAATAATTCCACAAAAATTTTTATAGACTCCTAAAAATATAGGAAATCAAGTCATCACTTCATTTTGTGTTATCAATTTACTGCCTACATACTCAAAATTACAATTTTACCCTTAAATTGTGTTTAATTACCTAAACATTATCTTTTTACACAAAATTATTTCCTACGTATCCTCATTACAACTCATTAAGAGTCAATATGGGTAAATTCCATCAATTTATTTCACAAAACCTATTTATTTCACATTTTCAGCCTAGTTCTAACTATTTTTAAGGCTAAAAATAAAATAAATATTAAAAATACTCAAATAAAAAAATTGGCTACATAGCAATTATCTATATATCATATATATCTTACAAAAAAATCTTGAGCTAGAAATTATATCATTTGATATATTTATTTTGAAAGTCAAAATTCAGGTGAATAATGACTTTCTTAAGCAAGTGTATTAAATATTCACAATTTTACAAAAATGAAAATATCACATGAAAGCATGTATGAAATAACATAACTACAAATTTTTCTATAATTTTCTAGGTAGATTTACTATTTTTTAAAATAATTGGAAAATAAGGCAGAAGTTTGACCAATTTGTTTTTAGGTGCTTTGATGGCAATAGGGTGGTAGAGGATTGTCGGATAGATTGTGCACGGGGTGGATTAGTGGTAGCCGGTCAGGTTCCAGAGCAGATTAATGTTTGCCCTAAAAACTAGTCTTGCTTGGTTCCAGCTCTATTTTTGTATGATTTTTTTCCCTATTTTCCAGAATTTTGTTCTCTATTTATTATAGTCTCAACTTTGCTAAAATTGTAAGATTCTAGTGGTTTGTAGTATTTATAGGGTCTAACTTGCCGCATGAAATTTTTCTTTTATTTTTTTTTAAATTCTCTCTAACCTAAGCATGAAGTGCCAATCTCCTCTTAAATCTTCATTTAAATAAGCAAAATCAGCTCCCGCAGCATGTCAAGGTGAAATCTAGCCATTTCCAGCAATTTTTAAGGCAATTAGATAAGCTTAAATGGATATTTTGATTAAATATTAATTATATATATTATATTACTATTTAGTTATTTTATTAATATACGAGTATATATCCTATGTATATATCATGTGTAACATATAATTGTACTCGTACAATTATGTTTCTAATATATCTTTTATTTTTAAGATATATTTCTTATTTATTTTTNGTATAAATTTTTAATTTTTCAAATTTATAGGCAAATGTAAAGTATTTTTAGTTTCACATCTATGTAACTTATCAAAAATAAAAATTATCCTTATTTAAATGTTCCTATATAAAGTAAGATAAGGCTTTTATTATATTTTTCTCTCTCATATATCATTACCCCTTCCTCTTCTTAATCACTATTTATTGTTGTACATTAATATGAAACAATAATTATATTCTTATAAGCAAGCTATATTAAATACATTTCATTATACGATAATAATAACTGTTATTATTAGTAAACATTGATAATCCTATATAGTCAAATTATAGTAAATATATATTAATGTATGTTAATAATTATAATAATATACATTAATAAATATTAATAGTCATATATTCAAACTATAATAAATATTATTAACTAGTGTATAGTAATTTGTTGAGTCAAACTATAGTAAATATATATTAATATACACATTAATATATAATTAGACATATGGATCTTCTATTGTATAATGGTTACTTTGTCTTAGTTATATTTATGAACTTTTAAAGGAAATTTCCATTATAATTATATTTTGGTCAAATCAATATAATTTCAGATATATGTGTTGCATATTAGATATAAACCATTTTATATACTATATCATACAATATGTTATAATACATATTACATTACATTCTATTACATAGCATGTGTTATAATATGAATGTTATAATTATTTTTTTTTAAACCTCTTTGAAAGTTAATGTGTGTTGATTCCTCTCTCTCATATCATTATTCATTTTCTAGTAATAATACATTTCAATTCTCTTTAAGATTAGTTTCCATCAATAATCTATAATATTAAAAAGTCTTTTATGCCTTCTTTGATGACTTATATATTCAATTTTAATTAATAATTCAAATATAATCATTAATTTATGGTGTCATTATATTTATCATTAATTATTTGTTTTAATTAACATTAACATGACTTATCATAAATAAATATATACATATATAGTAATAAAGTTTTAAGGGTCTTTGGTGTCTTACTTATTTTAATTTAATTAAGTGACTAAAACCTTAACCATTAATAGTACATTTCAACTCTCATTATTATCACTTTCCATCAATAATTGAAATTTTAAATCATTAATTTATGGTAGAATTATACTTGCAATTAGTAATAAATGTTGACCCTCATTAACATTGATTTCTATCAGTAATCGACAATAATTAAATTCTTTAGGCTATTATTGGTGCCTTACATGGTAACTAAAAATTCTCTATTTGCCATTAATAATACAATTCAATTCTCATGCACGGAAAATTAAAATTTGAAACATTTTATTAATGGCATCCTTACATTTGCCATTTATAATAAGTTTCAATTATCATCGATATGTAGTAGTGATTTTCTTATGGGGAAATTTATTGATATTTCTCTTTCATTCATTTGATATTAGATTTAACTTGGCTCACACTTAAGATATGTTCTCGTCTATCTTTTTTCTTTTATCTCTTTAAGTTATGCCTTTAGTAGGTTTTTCACTTCAACCATTTCCTTCTAATTTAATTTGAAATTTATTTTTAGTTGTAAGGATGCAAATAAATTTAAAGTCTCATGATAAAATAGTATTAATTTGACGTGATTTTTTAAAAAAAAAAAATTAACAAGTATAACAATTTTTCTTGAAATACTAGAATAATATACTTCCTAAACACATTCATTTTTTTAGAATCGGTTTCATAGATCGAAGTTATTAATACCTTGTAGGTTTTGTGAATATAGTTTGGAATAATGAATTGGAAATATTTAATTGTGTAAATCAAATCTCTTTTGTATAATATATTCTTTATGCGTATAAATTGTAACTATTTTGGCAATTAATTTACTTTTGAAGTTCAATAAATTAAATGTAGACATGATTAGCAATATTGGTGTTAATTTATACTATATTTTAATTGTTATTCAAACAATATGGTCCTAATATGATATGCCATGTATATAAAATCACCAAAACAACAAAAATTTACATTAATTTAGGTTATTATAAAAATTTATGGATTAAGAGATAGAATTAAAATTTTTTATTTGATTGTAAGTTTTCAATAAGTTTGAAAATTAATTACTGAAATTGAAAGTTTTATAGTTTGTTAAAAAATAAAAAATTTCAAAGAAATTCTAATTTATTTGTTTTTTATTTTTAGCACATGCATCATAGGTGAATAGTCTGCTTGTATTTATATGCACATATAATATAATAAGCATAATTAAGCTGTAATCATTACATGCTATTTAATAAATAAAGAATAATATATTATTTTCTATATAGTATAGAAAGACTATGATATGATAAATATATATAAGAAAAAGAGTGAATACGCACATATGTAATTTCTTAAACTATATAGAGAGTTATGAAGATAAAGAAATAAAATTAAAATTTATATTATAATAACAATATTGTGATAGGATGTGTAAATCATATCATCATATATAATTTAAGAAGCTCTTTCCTTTTTTATATTTATTTCTTTTATTTGTCTAGTTTTATATAATTTGAAAAGTATCGACCTTTTATTATTATTATTATTATTATTATACTAGCAAACACCACTATTATTTATATTTAATTATATAAAGAAATGTATTCTTTTATTTGAGATCTTATGCAACTATTACATGCACTTCATAGTAAGTATAGAAGAACTATGATATTAAGTGTATGCAAGAGAAATATTGAGTTTCCCTTTTTATGTGTTTTCTTAATACTCATGTAATGACTTTATGTATGTTTTTCTTTTCCTTATCATATATAACAAGTCATTTGTTTTCAAAACTTTATATTGTTTAAATAATTTCTATTTGTATGACATATAAAAATCATTAGATTATATTTATATTTTTCGTTTTGAGAAATGAACATAATTATTATTCAAATTTTTATCTCCCTATTGCATGGACTCTTTAGCTAGTTACTTTAATTTTTTATGAACAAAATAATATAAAAACATCAACCAAGTAATGACAAATAAATAAAATATTAGACCTGTGACAGATGTGATTCGATTTATACGTTAAGTGCCCCTTTAAACTACTTGTGAATTTAAGTATTAAGCAAGCCAAAAAGGAATTTAATAAAAGAGCTACAAACATTACAACAACAAATCCAAAGCGAATGGCGACTACCATCACAAAATTGACTTTGCAACCAACTTTAACCATTCGCAATTGAGCTTCTTGGTCATGATCTAAATGTAGAGTTGTACAATCGCATGATATATCTACATAAACGTATATATACGCTAGGACTTTTAATTCGGTTAATTACGAGGATACTCATGAATTAGAATCAGGTTGATAATGGCATAAGTTTATTTAATTAATTCAGATATAGATCAAGTGTATACAAGCAAGGTTGGATCGCGGCATAGGAGGGAAAGGTGGAAATGGAATGATGTAGCTGTTCATTATGTGGGATCATTTGCTTCAAGGAGTGAACGACTAAGACCGTACATAATAAAGTAATGGATGCAAGTCATTAGATGGAGGCTCATGGATAATGCCAGCTTTAATCAATGTGCTCTAGATTTTTTTCACTTTGAACCCCCCAACTGATTCCATCGACCATTTATGAAGGGAAATAAAATCATATTTTGCTAAGTTTTGTGACTAAGTTAATATTTTATCCAAGCCTCCACCCATTCACCCATGCACCCTAACTTGCTCGGAAGGTTTAGCCTTTTCGTGGCTAAAGCCTTTCTTCTACCGTATCAAATTATTATCAACCGGTTTTGGAACGCATCAATTAAGTAATTGATTCTACTCCCAAAATTACTGTAAAAAAATTTGAATCGCATTATTTTAGTTATAAAATTTTAATTGACACTTGAAAATGTAGAGATTGCTTTATGTTGTCATGTGCCTGTAGCCATAACGGAGTAACATTGAATTGACATATACAGAGATGATTTAAAAAGAGAAATAGAGAGGGGAAAAGGCAGTCTAAGAGAAAACTTGAATGTACAAGTGAGAAGTGGAAAAATTTTAGAGTATCAATTCCACTATTGTTTAGAAAACAGTTGTTGTTTCTTTTTCTTTTTTTTTCTTTCCTTTCTTTTACCATGTTTGGTCTTCAACAGTGGAAACTTAATGACAGTGTTTCTATAATCTCTATTTCTCTCTCTTCTTCTTCTTTTTATTTATTTTTTAATATAATAAGGAGGAGTTCTTGAATACTTATAAAGTTTGGTCATTGACAACGCTTAATAGTATATTTTAACATAACAATTTTAGCATCACTTGAAAAAAAAAAATTTGACTGTAAATTTAATCGATCATTTATGTGCTATAATTGAAAGTTTTTATTTATCTGCTATATAATTGAGTGAGCTATACCAGGCAGCCTAATGTGGGTTAGATCATGTAAATATTTGTTTTGTTTTTGAGAAAGTAGGTTATCGTATTCATCTCCAAAGCAACTCATCGAATTCCCTTGTAAAATAATTATCCAAACTACAAGATTTATTGCATTTCCATGGTTGTATAATTACTTAGAAAATATCAGTAATCTCCTTTCACATTCCTATTTGTGACTATAAAGGCCAACCTGTTCATTACTTTTCATCAGTTATTCTCCTACATTACTTTTCAAGCAACACTAGAGAAATACATAACAAAAATCATTGTCATGGCGATGAAATTTGTGCTTGTCCTAGTAGTGATGACAGTGATCCCCTTTGCAACACAACCCATTGCTAGTGCTACGGGGAGCCACGAGACGGTGGCTACCCCGGGCCACAACCTCGTGAAGCAGGAAGTGGTGGACTAATGGAGTGTTGGAACGCAATGGTGGAGCTGAAAGCTGTTCCAATGAGATTGTGCTCTTCTTCTTAGATGGCGAGACAACTCTAGGGCCCGAGTGTTGCGTAGCCATCAAAATGATCTCCCACCACTGCTGGCCGGAAATGTTTTCTTCTCTTGGATTTACCAATGAAGAAGGAGATATTCTTAGGGTTTATTGTGACGGTGCTGCTACTCCAACTGACCCTCCTCAGCAAAACAATTATCAACATTGTCAATTAGTTAATACTGAGAAGGGGTTTTAGATGTATGACATGCCAATATGACTATAATTTTGCAAATTAAATAAACAGTGTCATTGGAAAAATTATGAATGAGTTCAAGACGTCTTGTCTTGGTATTCAAAAGAGAATAGTCATAATTAGTGTTCTATAAACATATTTCTCAAAAATGTAACTGATTATTTAAACGATATTGTACTTCTCATTATCAAGTCCAATTGGTTCCTACACCAGGTTTATAATGTTCGATGCTTTATATAAAGCAATTATTTTATACGCTTGTGTATGCTCGTGAAGCTTGATAAATCCTCAAATATTCGGGGTTCAATGCAAGTACAAACACCTCTTTAAGGTGGCCAGATTGCCTTCGGTAACCGAAGTTCGATTTTGTTTAGGTCTAGAGTTTCGTTTATATTGATCCAAGCCCGTGCAAATCCATCTGTCGGGCCTAGGATTTCTTATGCCAAGGGCATGCCTTGCAAGGAGTAATTGGGTTTGATCAAGCCCAACCTTTTCCCCCCACTTTTATCCCATAAATCATAGTTCCATAACATTTAAAATCTTCAGATCATCAATTGTCTATGGATATATAAAAAGAGTTCATAGAGTTACTAGAACATAAGATGATGGCATGACATTAATTATTTTGTATTCTTACTACTAAAGTTACAGAATACTTTGTCTAATGCTTTCGGTCCCCTATTTTCAATCCATTAACGAATATTTTAAAATTTAAAGAAAAGTATAAATTTAGCACTAAACATAATGTCCTAAATGTTTTTATTTGAGCCTTAAATATTTTACTTTTCAATCCTCCATGTTTGCAAACAAATGTAAAAAAGTTATTTGTTATTTTACCATTAGATTTTTTGTCATGGGTTGACTTGGTTCAATCTGATTGGACTTGACCCTTTTACGAAATCGGTACGAGTCATCTTTTTGATTTTCATTGATGGTAACGCTCAATTTAACCAATTGATCAAATTGGTTCGATTCGGTTTTTATAAGAACCTATCAGGCTTTTTATTTTTTTCTTCTATTTTCTAAAACATACACTAATTTGCTAAAAAATAAAAGTAGATAAATGAAAAATAAAAAATAAATCGTAAAAAGTTTCCAACTTTTAATATTCAAAGATATAGGTAATTTTAATTACTATATAAATAAATATTAATTATATTATAATATTTTTGTTGATCTTGGTTTAATTCTATTCAACTCTTGTTGAACCTCTTAACCTTTAACCCCTTTGTACTCTCAAGTTAACCTTTCGATCTAAATTTGACAATATTTTAAATAATTAATTAAATTAATAATATATTATTTAATTAAAATTACTAAAATGTATAAAATACATAAAATGATAACAAATTAAAAAAAATGTAATCCCAAAATACTAAATTAATCAAAATAATAATATTGATAAAAATAATGATATATTATATATATATATTATTGATTATGAGTAAATCAACTAAAGAAAGTAGGCTTGCGTGGAGCCTAGTTTAGATAAGCTTGGGCTTTGTCTCTTACTTCTTGATACCTGCAAAAAGGTCCTAGTAGGTATAGCCATGGGAGCCCTTTGTAGCTCAAGTTAGTAAGATGGACCAAGAGAGTCCGTTGGGGGTTGGGTTAAGGGGGTGGTAGTGGTGGAACCGTACTTGCTTAATGGATGTAGTGTTTGTAACGTGTCAGTCTTAAGTTGGAAGAGAAGAGGAAGAAGAAAGAGGAAAGGTTTTAAGAGAAAGAATGTGTTCTATCTTACTTCATGGCATCTGGTACCTTTTATGTGAGTTATCTAGACACAGTGGTTAAAAGTTCGTTTGTATTGGTCATCGGTAGATAGTGTACTCTTCGTTAGAGATAGCTCTATTACAGACAGTATGTTGTGGTCGGTTCGATTACCAAATCTATAGCTCAAGGACTTTTGTAAAGGTTGCCAGGTGTACAAGTCGTACTATGGACGTTAGATGCTAATTAATGAGTTGTGGTGATGAGTAGGCACTAAAAACAAAAGCTAGGCTGAAATATTAGGGAAGGGATTGGTTAATGCCTGATCGGGGGCGAGTTGAGCTCTAAACTTATGCTAAACAATCGGTGTACACTAACTTAACTATTAAAGGGTGACTTGCTTAGATGGGTGTTATTTTGCTTGTCAAGCGAGTTGTGGTATAAAGGACGGGCTTGCCAACAGCTTACGTCTTCCTTAGCGTAAGCACATGGCCTTATGGAGAGGTCGCAATGTAACATACGAGCTTACTATTTGCTTAAGTACACTTCAGTGTCCCTTGTGCTGGGCCCTGCTCATTAGGCCTTGGTCCAGTTGATGGAGTACCGATTATTAGACACCTTACCTAAGCTCGCCTTTGAGGCTCACAATCTCTCATGAGAAGGATTCTATTTTCTCAGCTTGCCGAGGACAAGCTCTAATTCATGGAAAAGCTGTGGAAGAACTCTTGAAGACCCCAACTCAGATGCATTTTGTTCTATTTAAACTCTTGCCTAGTTGTCCACTTGCTAAATGTTGAGGCCGAGGTCTCTATACACTAAGCTATCTTTTCCCATCTTACTAAGCTGTAGCCTCACTCAATTATCTCGATAGCTCTTAGCACAACTTAGCAATAATAACCTTAACATTAGCTCTATTTAGTTATAATACCTCAAGGCTCTTAAAGTATGCAGCCACTGATAGCTTGCTACCTGTCTCTACTTTTTTGACTTTTGTACTATATTCCCTTTTTGTTCTTTGTCATCTTTACCCTTTTTGTATATAGTAGGAATCTCTTTCATACATTATCTTCTATGTAATTTTCATTATTGTATTGTTGCCCTTATAATAAATAGTCCCTTATCTTTTGTTACTAAAATCATCTCAAACAACATTGTTAATGAATATTCTTATTCTTGTGAGACACCAATCTTTGAGTACATTCTTTTTACACTCTTATCTAATTTTATCGAGTAGCTCAAGATTAGTAGTGAGTGGACCTTAGTATCAACTTGTACTCCACATCAAGTGAAGTATTAATAGCTCGTTCACTTGAGGGAATGAAACCTAATCCCCCTTATTCCTTACTGGAACCTTGTTACAATGTTTGCTTCAAATCTTGGCTTGTAATAGCCATTATTTCCAAATCCATATTATGTGAAAATGTCGAATGGGGATTCCCCCCTCTAAGGTCAGGAATTGTGATTCACCAATCCTTCCATTTTCTTTTCCAAACCTGCCCTTGACAAACTTTAGCAATCTAGATTGTAAATGGTGACTTTGTATGGTGATTGTGAGTGAGATGCTTGATGGGTAGATGAGGTGTAATTACACCACCACCCTCTAATGACCACATTAGTTTACTACTACCACCACCGAAGTAGCACAACACTACCACACACTAATGATGAAGAGTTTGAAGAGATAGGGTAATTAGGAGAGAGAGTGACTAAGAGAGAAAGTGATAGACAAAGGGAGATCAACAAATCTATGACAAAGAATTGTGAGTAGAGATGTGCAATTACATTTGTAATTAGGGTTTGTACCATAATAAAAAGAAGGTTATAGTAGTTGTTAGGTGGTCAAGTAAGCAAATCTAGTTGCAATTATAGTCTCAATTTTGAGATTTGTTTTCAATTACATTTACATTAGGGTCTATTGTGCGTATGACGGTGTTTGGTAGTCGGAGAAGAAGGCATGGTCAAATGTGTTTTCATGGCTCTATTGCTGTAATGGTGTGGAAGAAGATAATTGTAGGGAAGGTAGAAGATGAGGACCAAATAGTCATTTTAGATTTGTTACATTGCTATTCTTATATGTTATTTTTAGTTAAGTAAACAATGTAATAAGAATTACGGGTTTATTCATTTACTAGTAAATTGAGATCCCATTATGGGTCTATTCTATTTGGTGAAATAAACTAGTTGTAAGTTGTGTAATGTTCCTTGGTGAGTCATATTCGGATAGTAGCTTCACAAAAGCTACTATATTAGTCGACCTATCCATTTCCTCTTCCTTCAATACCTTAAAAGACCCACTGTTACTACTTCTTATGGTAAGCCCTAGTGATTAACTATGCTCCTAGGTACACCATATAATCTTGGTATCAGAGCTTGAGGTTACGACTAATAGTTAAGAATTATGGTGGTTGTTTTAGTTCTCATGCTCTGTTATACTATATTTTTCTATTTTGAAAATAGAGCAAGTCTTTGACGGAAACACTTGTTGAGCTTTAAAAATGTCAAATCTTAGTGTTCAAAGAGAAATTAGTGATGTTGAAAGTGATGCATATGGTAGAGGCTATGTTACCCAGCAAACCTTATAAACTATTGACAAGCAATTGTAAGACCTTGCTGTTATTGTAGCTAACCTGGTTATATCCATATAGAGGGTAGTAGAGACTAAGCCTCACGAGAGAGTTGATGAACGAGGTTGAGATGTGAGAGACAGGTTGAGGAGACAAGTAGCTGAGCATAGAGCACTTGAAGCTATTAATGTGAACCCCACTCTATCGCGACATGTTGAAAGGTTTGCGAAGAGGAGACTTAAGTTAGATGAAATTGAAGAGTATAGGGAGGAGGAGGAGCAGTATGACGGATTTGAAGAGCGTAAGCTTGACGCCCTTAGAGGATTCGAACATCTTAAGTTGCAAATTCCAAGTTTTAATAGGTCTAGTAGTACTGATGATTAGTTGGACTGGGAGGAGAAGATTGAAAAGATATTTGACTTATACAATTATAAAGATTTGGTTTGTATTTGAATAGCTGCTTTAGAATTTTTTAACTATGCAGCAGTGTGGTAGAAGAAATTGCAAAATACACATTAGTGAACTCGATGTGAAAGCTAGACCTAGAATGAGATGAAGATAGTTCTAACGAGTAGATTTATGCTAGAACATTATGAGCAAGACACCTTCTAACATCTTTAGGAACTTAAGCAGGGCAGCTGATCTGTAGATAAGTATGTTTAAGAGTTTTAGTTGCTAATGATCTGCTGTAATGTTAACGAACCGAAAGTATAGACAGTGGCTAGGTTCATTTTTGGACTTGACAATGTAGTAGAGGTGTAGAGGATTGGAAATTTAGATGAGACCATTTGAGTGGTGCTAAGGGTTAAGAGGCAAACACGAAATTAACTTAGCCGATTACAGAGTAGTCGACTTAGCTTGCTGAATAGAATTAGTATGTCAAGCCGACCTGGATATGGCTGAGCTTAATATGGTTTCGAGGCTGACCATCGAGGTCAATTGTTGAGCAGATCCGATGATGGCCAAAGAAAGACTAAGGTTGAGGAGCCTGAGGTTAGAATGGATCAAGGTCAGAGCTCTAGTAGGAAGACCAGAGAAATAAAGTGTTTCAAGTACCTTAGCTTTGGATACGTGGCTAATTAGTGCGTGAACCAACATATCATGACCATCAAGGCAGATAAGCCCTGGTTTGAAGTTAAAAGTGCTAATAAAGGTGAGGAGGAGGAGGAAGCTAAGTAGTGCTTTGATCAGTTCTTAGAAGAACCAAAGGCCTTTACCCGACCCAAGTAAGGAGAGTAATACCTTAATATGGTTGTTTCAAGAGTTCTCAATACAGGTGTTGCAAGGGAAGATGAGTAGTGGGAGAACCTCTTCTACACTAATTGTTGAGTGAGTAGAAGCTTATTTGCTTTAGTCATTGATGGGGGAAATTGTACCAACGTAGTAGCGTAAGAAGTGGTGAAGACCTTGAAGTTATCGACCTGTCCTCACCCTAAACCTTATAAGATCCATTGGCTAAATGAGAAAGGTGGACTCTAGATCACTGAGTGAGTGAAGGTATTGATCTCCATTAGGGAAAGGTATAAGGATGAGATATTGTGTGATGTTTTGCTGAAGTGGGCTTTGCATATATTGTTATGCCAACCATGGCTCTTTGATCTTAAGGTACTTGACAATGGATATAAGAACACCTATATGATCCAAAAGGATGGGAAAAGAGTTGTATTAACCCTAATGAGCCTAAGAGAAGTTCAGGAATCATAGGAAAAGATTTCCAAATCATTGTAAAAGAAGTCCTTCGTCATTTTTTGACTAATTTTTTAGGGATGTTAAGGAAGAGTTTGTATTTCTCCTAGTTAGAAGATTACTTGAAGCTAGAGAGATTGAAGCATTACTTGCCAAGCTGTAGACCTTGCTCCAAGAATATGCCAACCTGTTTCTAACTAAGAGGTCTACCTTTTGTTAGAGGTATAGAGCATTGCATTGACCTCTAGCCTGGAGCTGCTCTACTTAACCAACTTGCCTATAGTCAAAGAGAGCATGAGCTCCTATGTTATACCAGCTGTCTTAGTACCGAAGAAGGATGGCTCATGAAGAATGTACATTGATAGATGAGCTATCAACAAGATCATTGTCAAATACTAATATCTAATCCTATGGTTGGATGATATATTTGATGAGTTTCATGGTATACAAATATTTTCAAACGTTGATATGAAGAGTAACTACTACTAGATTTGAATGAGATGAGAGATGAGTGGAAGATTTCTTTCAAAATGAAGGACTGTCTATTCAAGTGGTTGGTGATGCCATGTAGACTTACAAATGCATTAAGTGCCTTTATGCGGCTTATGAATCTTGTCTTGAGGTCCTTGATAGGTAAATGTGTTATGATCTATTTTGATGACATATTAGTGTATAGTACTGACTTCAACTCTCATATTAAGTACTTAAAGTCAGTATTCGATATCTTCTAAGGTAAATGATTGTTTGGAAATTTGAAAAAATGTTTGTTCCATTAGAATGAGGTAGTATTCTTCAGTTATGTTACCTCTAGAAGAGGTGTCAAGGTTGATGATGAGAAGATCCGAACCATTCTTAAATGGCCGACATTGATTAGTGTTGCCGAAGTGAGGAGTTTTCATGGTCTAGCTTCATTTTATTGAAGATTCATTCGAAATTTTAGTTCCATAGCTGCCCTACTAACCGAGTTGACTAGGAAGCGCTCTGAATTTAATTAGTCTGAGAGAGCTTAGAAGAGTAATGAAGAGATCAAATCTAAGTTAACTTCTAACCCAATGCTAGAAATTCCTGACTTTGGCAACGTTTTTGGGATATGTAGATGGCTATAGTTTAGTGCATGTCCTTTCGTAGGTTCGTACCTCGAAAGTAAGAGAAATCGTTCACCTTTTCCCCTTACTTATCTATATAAAGGGGGGAGGGTAGTGGGGTTATATGGGTCCTCAATTTTCACTTTGCTCTACTTAGAGGAGACTCTACTAAAATCTCTATTGGCAAGCAAGTTGCTTTTCCTCGTGTGCTTCTACTTTTTGTTAATCATTCACAATGGTTGATCAGAGTACGACTAACAATTGGAATGAGTCTTTCCTTCCTTTTATTTTGAGGGAGATAAATGAAGGTTACAAGGGCTCATCCTGAATAGGGGCTAATAGCCTTATTTTCCTTGAAATAGTGGTGGTGGCAAGAGAGGTTGATCAAGTGATACTGTCCAGGGTATAGAGGATGGAGTGTTTGCAACGACATCTTTAAGATGTATACCCCTTAGTTGACTAGGAGGAAAAAGTTAGGCAGTTGTTGTGCACAACTAATACAAATTGGCATGCATGTGCTCGTGTTCCTTACAAGGAGAGCGAGGAGAAGTTAAGGTTGGGCAGTCGATTAATGGGAGAAGTGCTTGGGCGGCAATTAGAGGTGCCCATGGGTGGGTAGTCGGTATATGATATAGGGGATAACCGATTGTTCAATATTTATGTGAAGTTGTTCAAGCTTGGTCTTCACCTCCATTTTTCGAAGTTCTTTTTGGAGTTCTTTAGGTACTTCAAAGTTGCTCCAGGGAGTCTTACTGCGAATGCTTAGATTTAACTACTTGCATTTGAGGCGCTGTGCATTTAGGAGTTGCAAAGGCTGATTGTGGAGCTATATAGACACTTCTTCCATTTAAAGAGGGTACATTACTACCTAAAGCAAGGCTTTAAGTATTTTTGATAAGTTACCAAACAAGGTTGAAGGATGGAAGGAGTTCTTTTATCGTATTTGGGCTTTTGAGCCACTTGATTTCCTAACTGAGTAGAGATGGCCTATTCGGGGCAGTAGATTGAAGGCTTTAGGAGATAAGGATGTAATGAATAGCATCGAGCTCTTGAATTTGGCGGGTTGGAAAAATATCAATCCTTTGTTGATATGTTAAAAGCATAAGAATGGCATTCTGTTGTTTAGTATGGAGACAAATATTTGCTATGTTTGGCCAAGGAGGGGTTGTTAGTTGTTTGCTACATCGCATCAATTTGTTGTTAGAGTGGGGTACATTGGGCTACACATCCTTAACTTTATAAGTGTGCTATCTTCATTTTACTCTATTTATTGATGAGTTTTTTAGCTCTTTTTCACCTTTGGAATTGGCTATGGAAAGGGTGAGGGTGAAGCTTCTTGTTGTGCAAACTTGGTGGCTTGAGAGTGCTTCAAGGCCCAAGAAGAGAAAACAAACCTAGCTGGAAAGGGAAGAGGAAACCTAGTGTTGCCCTTCCAAAATGTCAAAGAAGAAGAGTAGAAGGCAGTGGACACTTCTTGAGGTTATACAGTAAGGTAGCGGTGATGTGCCAATAGAAGTGCTGTTGAGGACTTTAGGGTCGAGCTAAAGGGCATTTGGTGGTCTAGTTCTAGAGGTTTAGGCTAAGGTTGTAATTACCACATAGGGGCCTCCAGTAGAAGGTGCTTAGGTGAACGTGATGCAAGAGAGGTCAAAGTGAACTCCTCAAAGTGCTGGTGTCTATGCCATCAAGATCCTCAATGATGAGGACATCTAACCTCTAGTCCATCGTTAAAGGTGAACAATCCATGTTTAGCCTATAGATCGACCTGCCCAAAGGTTTAAGAACTACAAGTGCAATTTCATGTGACTTATTGTACGGAAGGACAATGTAGAGGCCTTTGTAGAATTGCTGAGGTCACATAATGAGGTAAGCTACTCGGATGTTTCTGTTGAAGTGCACGACCTTAGTTTTGATTACTAACTTTATGTTATGCTCGCAGTTGTATGGTTTGCTGGATTTCTTCCTCACATACAATTAGTTACACCTTCAGTTAGAGGGGAGTCGAGTGAGGGCCGAGGTTAAGAGGCTCTAGAAGGCGTTAGAAGAGGAGAAAAAGGTGTATGGCAACTTAGTTGTCATGTTTGGTAATCTAGAACACCAACAGAGGGAGCTCCTTGGGCAAGTAGGTTAGCTGAAGGATGAGCTAAAGAAGGTTGAGGAATCTGGCAAAGTTATTGAAGATAAGATGACTGTCGAGCGGAGGGCTTGGGGGGGAGAATCGGACAAGGTTGGAGTTGAGTTTTCTTAGAGGGAGTTTGAGCTCATAAAAGGGGAGGGGTTGGCACCTAAGGTCAAGTGAGACATTTTCCTATAAACCTTGGATGACCCCTTGATCAAGAAGGCCTTCCCCATGGCTAGATATGCAATGGTAGAGGAAGTGTGGAAAGAGGTTCGGTACAATATGCATGATGTGAACTTATCCTTCTTAAATTAGCTAGATGAACTTGATGTTGCTATTGGAGGTAGGTAGGTCAGTGGCAAGTCGTTTAGTGATTCATTAGTAGCTTTTAACAGTAGCCCGAATGTAGGCCTTAAGGAGGGAGGTAATGATGGGGATGTTGGGTAGCAATAGTAGGAGCAATATTAGTAGTAGGTCGAGGATGCTTAAGAACGTCTATGAACTTTTCCTTTTTTGTCATATGTAGTGTGGCCAATGCGTAGCCATTTTTTATTTCTTTTTTTTATATTCTCATTTTAGTGAGGTAGATGCTAACTTGCTTCT
This sequence comes from Lumnitzera littorea, assembly GCA_024138015.1. Classification (NCBI taxonomy): domain Eukaryota; kingdom Viridiplantae; phylum Streptophyta; class Magnoliopsida; order Myrtales; family Combretaceae; genus Lumnitzera; species Lumnitzera littorea. Next base: position 31,761,675 of record JAMXBB010000009.1, on the reverse strand, counting down.
ATGTAATTATCGAAGACTTGAATGAAAGAGATTTCTAGTACTTGTCTTTAATTTCCTTTCTCTTTTTCATTGGTCCCTACTTCTTGCGTTTTATTGTTGTTGCATGCTTAAACTCCATTCGTTTTTGTCTAAGTCTTTTGTATTAAGGTTAATGTTTCCCGCATAGTCCACTGTATCTTGTTTCCTTACAAAATCACTTGAATTCATTATCCTTGAGTAGGGGGTTTGTACTTACATGCCGATATTCATCTTTTGGCTTGCTCTCTTGCCCATGTGTTATCACTTTGCATTTGTCCTTGATATTCATTGTAGGTCAATGTATCTTTCTTCCCGAGCATATTGCACATCTATTGCAGACACCTTATTTTTAACTCTTGTAATTTTAGAGCTTATTTTTTAGAATAGGGACAAAGGGTCTTAATTTAGAAAAATACAAAAAAAAAAATTATAAAAATGAAAAAGAGAAAAATTTAGAAAAGTACAAAAAATAGAAAATAAAAAAGGAAGAAGAAGAAGAAGAAGAAGAAGATGTAGATAATTTAAAATAGAATAAAGTAGTTTAAAATAGCTTTAGTATTTTAGATGACATTTGAGCTGGGTATTAAATAAAAATTTCATGAAGGGAATGTTACACTTGGGCTAAAAATTAATTTAGCCTAGGCTAATTAGTCCATATATGCAATTTTGATTGCATATATGGAGAAGGCATAGGTTACTGGTTGTTGGTAAATAACACACGAATACATAAGAAAGACCCAAGTTCAAGTCCCACAAAGGTCACTCGTGACCTTTCTTTCTGCAGAACTAAAAAATGTGTCTAAAACACTTTTTTTTTTTTTTTTTTGTCTTCTTCAGCATCTCCCAGCACTTTCCCAATTTGGCTAGATCAAGTTCATGGCCATATTCAATGGCCTTATCTATATGATTTTACCAAATTAATAGTAAAATAGTGTAGATAACATATGATTTTATTGAATCTAACTCAAAACCCGTCCATGCTCAACCAAAATAAGAATTAAGTTAGCCTTGCAAATTACCTTCAAGTTAGAAGTCCGAGATCAGTAATCATGGTTGATTCGACCGTGAATGATTCTTTCCATGCTTGTTTGAGCTTAGTCTAGTATAAATGGGAGCTTACCTATTTGTTTCAAGCATCAAGCTTCCATCCAAATCACTTAAAAACACATACCCAATCCATTTTTCTCACTAGTCATGAGCTCTCTCTCTTTCTCTAGTTCAAAACTTGAGCATGACAACTTTCAAGCTAAACCAGCACCATGACCATCCTACTTAAGCTACAAACTCTCCCTCCCAAGCACTCATAGCCCTTACCGTTGCTTATAGTATCTTGGCCACCAAAGGTTTCGTGAAACCCTAATTGCCATATTTACCACTTTGACCCACCACACTTCATTGCCATTAACACGGTCAGACCACTATCACATGCCTTACCTCACTATAGAAACCTAAGTCAATGTACCCATCCACTTCGATGACTACGACAACAAGCTACCTAACCCTTTCTCTCTCTACCACAAATTGCTAAACTACGAACCACTACAAATCCACCATAGTTCATTGGGGCACTTTGTTTACCCCTTAAATCCAATTACAAACACACAAAATTCTCTTTCCTTACTCAATTTAGTGCCATATTCCCTTAGAAGCACCCCTTATAGGCTGTGATCCATCCTTCTCTCTCTCTCTTACAGTTGCGCATATGTGAGAAACACATGTACTTAGAGCCCTAATCTACCTTCAACTTGAACCAACCACTAACTCAGATCTAACTTACATTCCAATTGATCTAACCCATGCCTAGTTCGGCCCCCCTTACTTCCCTTTATATGGTTTTGTACTTTAGTTGTTCTTTTTCTTTTTTCTTTTTTCTTTTTATAAATATTTCACTCTATTATAAAAAAAACATGGGAAAGAAAACAACAACAAAAAAAATAAAAAGAAAAGAAAAAAAAAGAGAGAAAAGAAAAAGAAAGTTTTAGTTCATTTTATTATTTTAGCTTATGGTGAAAAATAAAAATGATGAATAGATTAAAAAAAAGAATTAATGTTTATTCATTTAGAAAAACTATTTTCAAAAAATAAAAAATAAAAAACTCAATTAACCCTTTTTAAAATTAGAGTTTTTTTAGAATGTTTCAAAAAAAAAAAAGAATTAAACTTAACTATTTTTCAAAATTAAAATGAAATAACATACTAGAATTTTTGAAATGAACTACAGAAGTTTAATCTTGAATATTATGTATGTAGGCACCTATACGAATGTACGGGGTGACTTAGAACTTGTAAAAAAATACTTTTCCCCATTTTGTAAGTATTTTTTCATCATTTTCTTCATTTTCACATGTAGATATAGTTTTGTTTGTTTATTTACTTGTAAATTTGAATTAGATGGGTAATTAAAAAATAAACTTAAATTTGAAAGGTCAAGGTGGCACCTGCATAGGGTTTAATAAGATAACCCCTGAACTCATATATATGGTTTCTTGGAACCTTTTCAAAAAAAAAAAATAAAAGTTGTAAGCTAGTAGCTATTCTAATTTGATTACCTTTCTCAGTCTTACGGGGTAGTGACTCCAAATGTTTTCAAGAAATAAAAGAAACCGAGTTTTCTTTAACTTTAGTCGAGGGTATAAACTGAATAAGCATAGAGTTTAGTTTAAATCAAGTTAAGGGAAACAAATTAAAAAACTAAAATTTTAGGCTCAATTGCTTGGCAACTCTACTAAAGATCGTCAAAAGAGTTAGCCACTTAAAACTTCCAAAGTTAGATTTATTTTTCAATTTACCTAAGTTATATTGTAATGTAAATATTTTTAGTTGTACAAACCTAATTGTTACAACTTACCTATGGGGTTTACTTAAGGGTTTTTCTATTTTTGAATCATATAAATGTGGTAGATACAGTCAGAACCAAGCCAACCTAGGACCTTAGGAGGAGGTTCAATGTGTAAACTTTAGATGCTGTAGGGTAACCATCTTCTCAAGTTGATCTAGTTACCCTACTTAAAATTCAATGTGACCAAGGAATCGTTTTTTCGAAAACGTGTAAGGTCACAGAACTTAAGGACCTTTTGCACCTACCTTATTGCATTCATAAAACCCCTTTTCAAGGATTGGCAAGAACCTGTAATGTGATAAATAAAAAAAAATTTACAAATATGGAGTCATTATAATTTTCTTGTATTCATTTTCCTTTGTAATTAGTCTTATTTTTTTTTCCTTATAAATATCCTTGTAAAGATTAAATGTAAAGAATCGATTTTTGATGTAATATTTTCTTTTGTGGATATGGCTAGCTTTGCCTAATATACTTTTAAGGAGACCGATATCCACTCGCCTTGTAAGCACTATAAGTCATTAGAGAATTAGTTTCAACTCTTCAGTTTCGATAAGTAAGAATTCATTAAGAGCAAAATTGGACCCATTTTATCCTTATAGAGTATCAATCTTATATTACTCTAATATAGGCCTTAGTGCATTTTTGGGAGCCCCAAAGCCGTCGCCTTCTGTTTTGGCCCAAACCAGTTGAGCCTAACTATATAAGAATACACATAGTTACTTTGGGCTCTATATATCATTGACAACATCTATGTATCGGACCTTGAGATCATTGCACAAAAAAATTTTAGCAAGCTACTAAGTATAAGGAAAACAAAAATATACCAAGTTCTGGTATAAGGAAAGGCCCTTAGGATGGATGATATTATTATGTGGTTCTCCAATGAATTGAGATATTGGGAGAAATGAAATATCTTTTGTGTGAATCTAGAAACTTGGCACCAGCATCAAGTAAATGCTTATACCTTAAGTATTTGGTGCCATTCTATTCCTAAATGAGTCACAGCATATTCACTTTAGGGTAGCTGAGTTGATATATCAATTCTTAGAAAGAAAATTTTCCTTCTTAAATTTTCTACCATTTTCTTTTCTTTTTTTTTTATCCTCTTCTCTATGCCATGACACTTAGATTGTCTAAAAAATTCTTCATTTTTCTTTATTTATCACAATTTTACACATGTAATTGGACTATATATATAACCGCCACTTTTTCTCTCTCTTTTCTATCTTCATTTTCAAATTTTCTCCTTCATTTTGTCACCTACCATTCTATCTTCACTACACTGTTAAACTCCTTATTTTACAACAACAAAAAAAGAGAATAAGAAGAGAATTCTTCACCAATATATAACTATATAAGTAAGTATATATAGTTCCTTTCTATTTTCTTTGTATTTTGATTATACTTGTTGTATTATGTACATTAAGTTTTAGTTATTTTCTTAAGTATTTATATATATACTATTATAGTAGATGTAGTATACATATAACTTAATGTTTTGTAATGAAAAATTCATGTAAATATAACAAATTATATGTATGTATGTCTATTTCTCTTGGAAATTATGTTGTGTATGTGTATATGTTATTACACATATTAAAGTATCTATATATATAAGTACAGGTACATACCTAGTTGAATAAACACTACTTTATATAGTTTATGTATGCATAGAATATTTACATATATGAAGTGTATATATATATATATATATATATGAATTATAATAGAACATATAGTATAAATATATGTATATATAAATAAAATTGGAAATATACATATACAAATACCTACTCACCACTATATGTGCATATTTCCATATGTACATATACTTGCATAATGGAAATATTAAATATTTATATATATATAATTGAAAATATATATATGTGTATATAAGTTATGCATTGAAAGTTCTTTAAAAATATAATAAGAAAATATAAATACACGTATAAATATGTGTATAAAAGTACACATAAAATTAAGTATAAATACATATACGTATATATGTACATGTATGTAATACATATAATAATAGTACATTAAGGGTATAAATACGTATATATACGCACATGTATAGGTATACCTATAATAATAGTACAGTATGAGTATATATACAAGTATATGTACAAGTATGTATACTAATATACTAAGTATACATGCATACTTAAGGATATAATGAATTTATAAATAAGTATAGATACATACATAATTATACTACACTTAATTAATATAATATGATAAAACACATACACACACCCACACACACACACACACACACATATATATATGTAATTATGTATAGTGGACCGAAACTCACAAAATAAGAAAAAGGTCTACATACATAATAAATAATTAATAATGATATAAAAGTTAAGGAATAAAGAAATAAATTATCATGTGAACCAATAGAATTATGCCATGTTAGCAACTTATCTAAAGTAATTAATTAAATAAAAAACTTCAAAATAATTAAAAATATATTAATAATTAATGAATTACAATACCATATAAATACATATAATAATAATAATATAAAATTTGAGAAATGTAAGAAAAAAATCAAGAAAATTCAATAATTGCCATGTGAACAATTAAAAAGATGTACGTTAGCAATTCCTTTAACAATAATCAATTAAACAGAAAATTCCAACATAATTAGAAAATAATAATTAATTAATTAATTAGAAATAATAATAATAATAACCAAAATAATATAAGTGGTATATTAAGCTTAAATACATAAAATTGAGCTTAAAAATGGGGTTTTATAAAAATATGAAATTTAGAAACGAATTAAATTATAAATTAATAAAAAAAAACTCAAAATTAATAAATAAAAATATTCTAGTCAAAATAAATAAATTTATAACAATTTATGCCCATGTCGAAAAATGCGGATTTTAATATCAAAATGGACCTTACTATGTCAGAATACACCTAAAAAAAATAAACATCGATTATAAGATCATAAAAAGAAAAAAAAAATCAAAGTTAGAATGGAAAAGTTATGCACAACTAAAGATTTAAAATAAACCGGGAGGAATAAGTAGGATAATTAAGTTAATTGATCTTATAAACTAATAATAAGAAGAGAAAAGTAACAAAATACATAAAATACTATAATTTATAAAAATTTTAAATATATTTCCTATTTATTCTAATAAATAAGTTAAATCATGTTCAAGCCATACTTGTTTTATAATGGAAAGTTAGGCTAAATACGATAAATATTTAGTTGATTAAGGAATTTAGTTCTTCCGAATACTTGTAAGTCTTATTATCCTTTTAGATAGCCACTTGTCGAGTTTTGGAAACCTTAAGGCTTGGAGAATAAGCATTAATCTAGGTGAAAAAGTTCTAATGACCCACTATCTACTTCTACATGTTATTTGTATGATGTTTTGCTAGTTGTTATTGCTTGTATGTCTGAATAACTGTTTTGCTTGTTTGTTATCATCACTTTTCTAAACCGATAAGTATAAATATCTAACCAAAATAACCAGTTATATTTTTCTCTTGTCTATGACTTAATTGGTATACTAATAGAGAGTGTTAACTTTGTAGATTTTTAAGAAAAGTATTTTTTTAAAGTGTTTTTCCAATCCTAAATATATTTTTGGTATGATTTTTGAGAGGGCTCATAGCATTGTGAACGATATTTTATTGTTAAAGCAAAGTTAACATGATATCTCCAATTAATTGCGGGAGGACTTGCATATTTATACTCGTGGGGCCTTGGATATATTTTGATAGCGAGAGAACTCGCTTAGTTATGCCCAAGGGACCTTGGATGGTGGATGACCTTAGTTGGGGTCCACCTATTTGGATTGGTATTTCGTACTTGACTAAGGTAATAGTTAAGTATCATCTAAAGGAATGGTGCCCCCCTAGGCAACATCATGTAGATAAGGTGAGGTGCCTTGTACAGATAAGTACATGGGATAATAGACATATAGATGACGTAAATCTATACCTTCCATGGTTCTAGACTCCCATGGATGTGTTGCTTACATTCATCGTGCATGTACTAATTTCATGTATGGATAGCTTGCCTATGTGTTAATATTGTTTGATAACTTGCTTGATTGATAGTGGCGAGGAACGAACTCACTAAGCTATGGTATGCTCATTCCCTTATAGTTTCTTTTGTAGGTTCATTTGAGCTTGGACTAGGATAAATTCCAAGTGCTGAGTGCAAATTCGAGATACGTTTGATAATGATAGAGTCAATAGATAAGTGTGTAGCTGGTATAAAAGTATCTTTTGTACAAAATATTTATATATTAAGTATTTATATAATTTAATATTTCTTATAAATTACAAAGTTTATTTACCCTATTTTATTATTTGGTAGGGGATACTAATTCTCTAAGGTTCTGTAAGACTATAGAATATCGGATATCTATAGCTATTTATATTTTATAGTAGGTCAATTAATTAAAATCGGAAACCTTAGTGATTAATTATTTAGAGTTTTACAATTTCTAACTTAAAAGGCGATTTTTGTATAATGAGTACATAGATGATATGAAAATTTTAAACAATTCTACTAGGTGTCCTATAGGATCTTCAAAGGTATGATCTCATCAAATCCTTTGAAGAACGAATCTACTTACCTGAAAATATTGCCACTTGTTATTAGGTTTAATATTTTTAGAATACGTAAGTTGAAGAGATACTCTTAATAGCTAAATGGAATTCAAGTGATCGAATGATTAAAGGATGCAAAGGCTTTGATGCAGTTCCTCTAATTGGGTTCAACATCTGCATTGGATACTATCTAGCCACAATAATCTAACAAGCTGTGCCCATTCAAGCTTTGGCTCAAAAACCAACACTTGAGCCGTTACGGTTATTTTTCATGACACCCAATTCCTTCTGGCTAATAAAGTGGCCCAACTATTGGACATCAAATCTCTTTGGTGTAAAAGGATAACCACCCCTATCATTAATGGGATACCCGACAAATCTCGAATCACCAAGGAATTCATCTATTACTAACTTTAGAAATTAAGAGAAAATGTAGAGATGAAGGAAAAAGAAGAGGATCAATTTAGAACTATGCTAGAGAAACCAAGAGAAGGAGAGAAGAATCTAAAAGCTTAATGTGAAGAATATCAATAGAGGATAAAGGTCTCGGAAGCACAAATCAAGAAGATTAGGGGTAAAATTCAAGAATTAAAGGCCCCCAAAATTCAAAAGAAGAGGAAGGATGAAGCTAAGCCAAGTTGTCGCTAGAAGAACCAAATTTATGCCTTCAAAATTTTCTTTTTCTTTTAATAAAATAATGTAACCTCGATAGATTGTGAGAATTGATAAAAAGTGAAATATTTTACTACATTATGAGTCTCTTGCCAAACTTAAAGTTCTTTACATCTGTGTGCCATACATCCTTGCATATTTATTTATTTATTCATTTCACTTCCTAGTTTTAATAAAAGGTGTATACATATACATATTTATGCTAACTTGTTGTGAAGTGTTCTTACTCCAAGGTTTCAAAGATAGCTCCTAAATGTCAAACCTTTTAGAGAAGTCCAATCAAAGCCCGTTCATACACCAGAATGGATAGATAAGGAGATGACAACGACAAATTCAATAACAATAACAATAGCCATGTCAACCTTTAAAGGACTGATCATATCGAGTTGATGATTCGCTCCTTAGAAAAGACTGTAGTAAAATGGTTGAATAAATGAATTTTCTGGTTAATAGCATCGTCTTGCTTAAGGTTACAATACTATTGAATGAGGGGCATTCAAAGGCTCATTGCGAAAAGAATGTTAAGGCTTTACCTCCTAAAGAGAACTATCTACAAGTGCAACCGATGTTTAAGTCATTTGAATCAGCAGGAGTCTATTTGAAGGTCAACTTGAGGATTGAGCCTAACACACATTCATTCCTGATTAACATAAGATCGAGACCTAATCAAGATAGCTTGAAAGAGTTGGAAAGAAATTTGACCTAACAAATCATAGAAAGGATGAAGGCATTGGAAGTTACGTTGGTTTTGAGTAAGTTGGTATCACTGATTTCTCTACATACGATGGTGGGGCTTACCCTAAAAAATTTAAGGTACTAGAGTTTGAAAAGTATAATGGGATTGGATCCTTAATTGCACATTAGATTGTATGTGTGTAAGATGAGCAAATATGTCTAATATGACTAGCTTATGGTATGAACTTTCTAAGATAGTTTGATGGGATCGGCATTAACTTAGTATGCCCAACTTGACCTAAACTAAGTGAACACATGGGAGAAGCTTACTAGGGCATTTTATGAGTAATATAAATTTGATGTTGAAGTGGCTCTAATAAAAATTGATCTAGTGAATCTCAAGAAGAAGAATAATGAGCCGTTCAAAGAGTACGCTTAGAGGTGGAGAGCCTTAGCTGCAAGGGTATCTGCCTTAATGTTTGAAAGGGAACTTACTTCCACCTTTTTTAATACAGTTGATAAGCCCTACTTCTCCCATCTGATTGGGTAGGCTTCATGCAATTTTATAGAGGTTATAGTAGCAAGATGTAAGATTGAACACACTATCTCCTTTAGTAAGCTTCAAGAGCTATCTGGCAACATCCTTTTCATCATCTACTCCTAGACTAGTGAACATTAAAGCTAAAGAAGCTATAGTTAGCATAGTGGATTCAAATGTGAGGCCCAATGCTTAAGTTTCTTTCAGGGCGAATCCTCCTCAAATCTAACAGCAATTCAGAAACTAACCTTAAGTCAACAGGGTTTTAAGACAGTACACCAAAATACTAATTCCTCTTAGCTAAGTTTTTGAGAAGCTAAGAAAGGACAACTTAACTCAATTTGAGCTCCCTAGTGACAAATATAAACTAAGGAATTTTTATCCTAATTAGAAATGTGAATATCATTTGGGGTAAGTGGGGCATTCAACCAATTCATATTGGAGATTGAAAAACAAGGTCTAGTATTTAATTGATGAGGGTTTAGTCCAACTAGACTTCATAGAAGCTCTAGCTCCAAATGTCAATAATAATCCCCTACCCAACCATAGCCCTATTATTAACGTGGTTTTAGAATTTGCAATCAATATTGTTGATAGTTGATTTTTATTCACTCATCTACTTAGCTATCGATAAGCTGAGTAACTTCATTCTAAGCTAATGCCAAATAACACAGATTTATATCTAATTTAAATTCAAGGAGAGTGGCATAAAAAGTTATCATTTAACACTATTATATTACATAATTGCCCGCTATCTCTACAATTTAAGAATGTGACTGATCAAGAGGTTTCTAAGTATCTTAATAATCATTCAGACAACTATCGCTTTAGACATAACATTCGCCTATAAATACAGGAAATAAATTCTATAAGGGATATCTGATAACTCTTAATTTTTGACTGAGCCTTTCTCTATATTTACTTGTTAACTTAGGCATCAGAGTGGTCGTACTGGACTAGTCTTGATACTAAAAGATTTTTCTTTCGTTATAGGACAACAGTTTAAACCTAAAATCACCTAACAACCAATATGATCTATTTAGGTGAGAAGCCTAAAGTCTTTCAATTTTACAAGAACAAGCAAGCCCCAAGCACCAAGAGGTATACATTCTACGTATCGATGGCACCTAAAAACTATTAAGCTACCCTATTCAATTATTAGGCAGTTAACCAAGAGAAATCAAGTTTGTTAGTATGTAGGATTACTCGAAGTGGAAGAGTCTATGACCCAAAAGAAGATCTCAAAAAGAAAAATGTGTTGGAGGAGACAAGCAACAAAATGACAAAATACGAAGAAGGGCTTTCTACCTTTACTAAAACGATCAAGTCAAGTGAGTGCAAAATAATGGATCATAAAACTCTTGTACAAATATTATTGATGGGTTTGCTAATGGTGTCTGAACCATATAAGAAAGCTCTATTCTAAACTTTGAGGGAGATAAAAGTCTCTTGTGAAATGCCTATTGAGAAGATAGGACTGATCACTAATCTTTTTCAACCGAAGAATTAGGTGAAGAAGGTAACCAACACCCCAAGCCACTTTTCATAGTAGGAAGAAGCAATGACATAATCATAACTAAAGTCCTCATTGACAATAGATTGTTGTTGAATGTATCTCCTGTCAGCACCCTAGACCTATCGGGTGTCGACATAACTATAATCAAGCTAAGTTCTACCATAGTTTGGGCTTTTGATAAATCTAGAAGGGAGATTATAGGGGAGATAGACTTGCTAGTTGATATTGGCCTTCAAACATTTAATAATTAGTTCTAGGTTCTAGACATCCAAAGATCCTTCAACTTACTCTTGGGAAGACCTTGGATATACTCAGTAGGGCTTATACATTTAAGCTTACATCAAAAGGTCAAGTTAATCTCCAATGGCCAATTGATAAGAATTCTTAAAGCTTAGGACTATGATATTTATAAAGAAATGATTATACCTTATATAGGTACTAAAGAATAAGAGGACTTTGGCTTATAGATGTTTGATGAGGTATACATGGTTACTGGTTATGGTAAAGGAAGGATAGAGAAGGTAAAATTTAAGGAAGGCCAAATTGGTACCTGTGGCCTTGGTTATGTTTCGACTCCAATTAAAGAGCTTTAATTGAAATAAGCTAAGGGCAAAAGAGGTTATAGATTGTACTATGGTCTAATGACCTTTCCACCATAGATTGTGACATTTGTCTAGGTTGACATTGAGACTGTTGAATCTGCTGAAGAAAAATTCCCTTACAAAGTGGAATCGATGGGCCCATCCCACAAGCTCCAGCATTTGAATAATTGGTTCTTTATCCTTGCAAATGGTAATAGGTCTTCCCTAGGGTAAAGGGTAAATCATAATCTAATTTTTTTTTTTAATGAGTTTTCAATAATCATTGTTGTTCCTTCGTGTACTCATGAGGACTCCCCCAATATTCAATAAAATATCAGTTCCCTTTTTCTCCATTATTCCTTGTCACTTATACTTGTTTCTTTTGTATACTTTTTATCCAAATCTAATGCTCTGAATGAAAACTGAAGATACCTAGCTCAAATGGACGATGAAAGTATTAAATCACTCTTGGCCCTACTAAGTTAATCGTTAGGAGTGATGTTGATGACTACAATGAAATATAAGAAAGTTGGTAAAAACATGAACTAGGAGGAATTTCCATTGATGAACCAATAGAAATAATCAATATAGGGATTAATGATAAGCCAAAGAATTTAAAGATTGGAGGGGATTTAAAAGAAGAATAGAAAGTAGAGATAGTGATGCTATTATTTGAATATCATGATGTGTTTACATAGTCTTATGAAGGTATGTCTAGGTTAGATTCTTCAATTGTATGCTCACACGAGAGGACATCAAACCTAAGAAGTTTAAGCTAAGGACATTTCGACCAGATATCTTGTTAAAGGTCAAAGAAGAAGTAAGAAATTACTTTAGGTTAGTTTCATTGAGGTATCTGATTATCCTGAATCGGTGGCCAACATTGTATTAGTAAAGAAGAAGAATAGGAAAGTTAGAGTATGCATAAATTTCTAAGATCTTAATCACATAATACCTAAGGATAATTTTCCTTTACCCTACATAGATGTCTTAATAGATAATATAGTTGGAAACCATATCTTCTTATTTGTGAATGGATTCTCCAAATACAATCAAATTAGAATGTCCAAAGAAGATAAGAACACCAAGACAGCCGTCATTATCACTTGGGGTAATTTTTGCTACAAGGTAATGCCCTTTGGACTCAAAAACATCGAAGCAACTTACTAAAAGGCAATGGTCACAATCTTTCATGACATGATGTACAAGGAGGTAGAAGTATATGTTGATGATATAATTGCAAAATTTAAAAACAGGGAGAATCATGTGGATAATATGAGGAAGTGGTTGAATAGATTGAGAAAATTTCAATTGAAGCTGAATCCAAAGAAGTACACTTTTGGGGTGACATTAGGAAAATTGCTGAGTTTAATAATTAGTTAAAGCAATACTTAACATGCCTTCTCTACATACACTTAAAGAGGTCAAGGGTTTATTGGGCAGATTGAATTCCATAGCTTGGTTTATATCTCAACTCACAAATAAATGATGTCCCTTGTTTAGGTTGCTAAAGAAGAACGCTAAGATAAACTGGGATGAAGAATGCGAGGAAACCTTCACAACAATCAAGAATTACCTTATGAACACTCTAGTTCTAGTTGCTCCTAAACCTAAGAAGTTGTTGTTTCTATACCTAACCATATTGCTAGAATTCGTAAGATGTATGCTTAGAAAGAAAGATGAATAAGGGAAAGAGCGGGTTGTATACTATCTGAGTAAGAAATTTATAGAAGAAGAGTAGAAATATTATGAAATTGAAAGAAAGTGTTGTGCTTTGGTATTGGTCATGCATCAGCTCAGACAATACACACCTTACTATTGGATTGAATTTTTGACACAACATGATCCCCTAAAGTATTTAGTAGAAAAGTTGACCTTAATCGGTAGGATTTCAAAGTGGTAGATGCTACTATTTGAGTTTGACATCACATATGTGAGTCAATAGTTTAGTTAAGGGGCAAGCCCTAATAAACCAACTGGCAGAAAACCCCTCTAAAGATACTCCTTGAGAATTGTAAGTCAGATTTCTCGATAAGGATATCTTGGTAGCCGATGATGGTTCTAATCAAGAAAAAGACAAAAAACTCTTGAAATGGAAGATGTTCTTTAAAGGAGCTACCAATGTATCTGGATGTGGAATTGGGGCAATATTGATATCTCTTAAAGGTACATAATTCTTAATGGCCGTAAGGCTTATTTTCCTATACAATAATAATTTTGCTAAATATGAGGCACGTATTATGGGACTTAAAATGGCCTTAAATAAAGAGATATGAGAGTTAGAAGTATATAGGGATTCATCTAGGCTTGGGGTGAATATAAAATAAAAGATCCCAAATTAGTGCCTTCCCACCAACACTTGACTGAGTTAGTGGAGACGATTGAAGAAATTTCATTTACATATATCCTGAGGACTCAGAATCAATTCATTGATGCTCTAGCCACTTTAGCATCTATGGTTCAAATATCTTGTGGGGTAGAAATTCAATCACTCAAGATCAAAATTGAAGAGAAGCTTGCTTTCTGTCTAGCAATTGATGATGTACATGATAAAAAGCCCTGGTACCATGAATCAAAACCTTTTTACAACAAGGCACAAGCCCTAATGATCCCGAAAAGAAAGATAGAAAGATGATCAGGAGGTTGGCCACCTAGTTCTTAATAAGAGAATCCACTTTGTACTGGCGATCGTTTGATTTTATATTCTTGAGGTGTGTAGATGAAAAAGAAGCTAAGGTCTTAATGAAGGAAGTACATGAGACAGCATATGGTCCCCACATGAATGGCTACATGCTTACTAAAAGATTATGATGTTGGGATACTATTGGTCAACTATGGAGGGTGATTATATCAAACATGTTAAGTACTACTACTTGTGCCAAGTTTATGTAAATAAGATAAATACTTTACCTTAATAGTTACATACGCTATCTATACCATGGCCATTTTCAATGTGGAGTAAAGACATCATGAGCCCAATCACTCTAGAGGCATCTAATGGTCATTGTTTCATACTGGTGTCCATTGACTAATTTAGTAAATGGGTTGAAGCCTCATCTTATTCTAGTGTTACCAAAGGAGTAGTAGTCAAGTTCATTAAAAGGGACATCCAAGCTCGATATGGGATTCTAGAAACAATCATTATCAATGATGGCACAAATCTCAACAACAAACTCATGTTAAAGTTGTGCTAACAATTTAAGATCGTCCATAAAAACTCTACTCCCCATAGACCTTAGATGAACAGGGTTATAGAAGTAGCTAACAAAAATCTTAAGAAAATCATTGAGAAGATGGTTGTTACCTATTGTGATTGGCATTAGATGTTACCATTTGCACTCATGGCTCATCGAACTTCTATTATGATGTCAATTGGGGCAACTGATATCAAGCAAGTGCACCTATCAGTTTTAGCGGATGTGAGTCCGAGTCGATTTCTCAGAGACTTCAAGTATTAATATTAACCTTAGCTCTATTATCTAACCGGAAAATTGTGATGAGTTGAATGAATTAAAAATACTGAAATTAACAAACTAAACTAATTATGAGACTTGATTAAGTAATTTAGAAAGCAATAAAACTAAGAACGACTTCAAGGAGGTAATAACGTATTTAGGAATTATTTCCCCTAGTGTTTAACATGTGACCGCTTAAAATATATTCAATTCAATTTCTATTATTCTTGACCGAAGGGATTCACAATTAAAGTTAATACCTTTCTCAAGCATATTAACCCTAATCCTAAATTATTTACTAGAATCTCTTTACTTAGTAATATAACTTAGAATTGCATTAATGTATAATGAATTCCCACATAAACAATCAACTTTCCGGAAAAAACATGTATCTTATCTCTAAGTATACATGTAATTCTCTCCAATTATGCCAAGATCTAATTACACATACAATTTCTTAATCATCATGCATAATATCATAAATTGATACTCTAGAAATATCAATCAACAATTAAATAACATAATTGAATCAAGAAAAGATAGAAACTTTATTGAAAATTATAAATCAACCCAAGAGTCACATGAAACCCTAGGTTCCATAATCCTAAATACATGAATTCTAAGTTATCATAATGAAACTAAAAATGAGTTCCATAAAAAACATAAAATAAAACATGAAAACCCTTTTGATTGATGAAAAATCTCTCCAATCTTGAAGTTGGTGTTGCTTTCGCCTTTTTTCTCTTCTTCTCTTCAAGTCTCTTCATTTCTCGAGTGTCCCATATGTCTTGTGAAACCCTAATATGTCCTTTTATAATGTATTGTAAGGTTTTCGTTTTCGTCACCAGACATGGCCTGGGACATGGCCGTGTCCTCAGGTCGTATAACTTTCTGACCTTGGCAAATTTTCCTGCATGGACACAGCCTGGGGACATGGTCATGTCCTAGATTGTATAACTTCAAAACTTCATAACTCCTTCATCTGAACTCCAAATTGAGTGAAACTTGATTCCTTTTCTTCATTTTCAATCCTAGAACGCGTTCAAACCTTGAAATCAAAATTTTACTCAATTAAGTATCAATTTCTTTAATCCTATTGCTTAGTATATGGTATTGAAGCTATATTACTAGTAGAAGTCAAGATCCCATCTCTTAGAGTGTTGTTAGAAACTTAATTAGATGAGGTTGATTGGGCAATGAAGTGCATTGACCAATCAAATTTAATTGACAAAAAGAGATTCATAACCTTATGTCACAATCAATGCTATCTGCAAAGAATGGCTTGACCTTTTAATAAAAAGGTATGACCTGGGAATTTCAAAGAAGGTGACATGGTGTTGAGAAGGTTCTCCCTAATGTACAAAACCTTAGAGGGAAATTTACTCCAAATTACGAAGGTCCATATATTGTGAAAAGAGTGCTACTAAGAGGGGCTTTAATTTTATCACAAATGGATGGTCTAGGTTTGAGGGAACTTGTAAATGCTGATGTAGTGAAGTTGCACTACCCTAAAAATCAATGAAATTTTTCCTTGGAACACAAAATGCTAGCAATCTTAAATATTACTATGGTTTAATTTTCATTTTGCTACATGCAAAACTCGTATCCTTAGTAGTCATCGGCATTAGATGATTCCTAATGCTTTTCCTACTCCATCAAAAGGTCTTATTCTCTTACTCTACTCAAAGAAATCTTATACACTGCAAACACGAGAGAAGATGAATGTGAGCTTCTATATAATGATAATTGATGAAAAACTCTTAAATTTCTTTATTATGATTTCACCTTTCTCGATGAGGAGATAGGTTTTCTATTTTTCAAGGTAAGGCCGCATCTCATGGCAAATAACCATCACCTGAGAAAGGCCTAGGTATGATCGGGGGAAGCTAAGAGATAGTTTAGTTGAAAAATTAAGGATTTATGTGGGCTAGAAATTTGAGACATGACCTCTCTAATCTGAAAATGAGGTATTTCATGTGTTGGGTCCCTCTCCTTAAAGTTAATGGTGAGTAGTACTTTATGTGCTCCATTTCAAGATCAGAATGATTTTGAAAGGTTAAATCATTAGTTTTGATCAGACTTCTTAAGAAAAGGCTTGACTATTTGGGCACTATCGACAAAGCTAGGTAAGTGCTGCTATACATTTAAGCATAAAGTTAAGTTTTTTTTTAAATGTTTCATTTGCATTAAACTTCTACCTCATTTTAGGGTCTTAGTTAGCTTAAGGAGTGCTTTGCTCGTTCGCCTAGGTTAGTCAAATCAAAGGAGTATGATTAAGTCCTCATTTAGGATCAAAGTTAGCTCGAGGACTGCTTTACCCATTCGTATAGGTTATTCAACTCAGAGGAGCATGACTAGGTTCTCATTTAGGGTCTTAGCTAGCTTAGGAAGCACTTTACCAATCTTCCTAGGTTAGTTAGCTTAGAAGAGTAAGACTATATTCTCATTTAGGGGTTTAACTAGCTCGATGAGTGCTTTGCCCATTCACTTAGGTTAGTTAGCTTAACTTAGCCTTGCAAATCACCTTCAAGTTGGAAATTCGATAGGAATCAGGCTACTGAACCTCTGACCAATAGCCGAGCTCGAGGACTAGAGAGACTGGCATAACAAATCCTTCTGTTCTAACAAACCCTTGCTAAAGCCAAGTACTTCTTTACTGAGTCACCCTTATGTCGAGCCGTATGACTGCCATCTTTCTACAGTGTGCCAAATTGAAGATTACTTAATAGTGCTCAAGCCGACCAATTACTCAACATCTTCCTTATCGAGAAGTTGAGAAAGAGAAACTCCAGACTAATAAAGCCATCCTTGCTTGCATAAGCCATTTGTACGTACCTTTTTTTTTGTTTGCATCTTCTAACAACCTCGCCAATGTAGCATCGCTACGTATACAGTATCATGTGTATAATCTGTTACACTAATGATTCTTTTTCTTGTATATACATTTTAACCATCTTTGTATCTTGTACATTGCTTCCTTAGATAGTATCCTTTCTATCTTTTTATTTTTAGGCAAGTTACCCTAACTTATGAGTGTAAATACCCTTGTACTTGTAGCTGTAAAGAATCAGATCATTAATATACAGTTTAAGTATCTTCTTCTTTGCGTAAACATTATTTGTTTACTCTTGGCATCACTGTTATCTTTTCCTTTAAGTAAGGTTAGGTGGTGAGTAACCTTATTGAACCAATTCGTGCGTCATATCGAATTGTATTGTGAGTCCTTAGAAGTTTCACTAGTGTATCATATTTTCTAAAGCTATTCGTGGTTTTGCTTACTGTTTCGTTTATCATTTTTTCCCTTTTGCACTTTTCCCATTAATCAGTTTTTGAGCTTTCTACAAGGTTAGACTCATCCAGTGACCGACCTTGTCTATTCTTGGTGACGATTCGCACCATCTTGGTATTAGAGCGAAGGTTTTGTTTGAGTTGTTGGTTCTTTTGAAGTTCTATTCATACTGTATTTAACGTATATGAAACAGAGTAAGTTACTGTGTTTATTTGAGTGTTGTATTGTTAACTATTAATTTCCTGAAGTATTAGTTTGAGCTTTGAATCTGTGAGGAAAAATAATAGACCTAAATACGAATGTTGGTATTGGTGATGACAGTAAAGTTGTCCACCATGGACGATAATCTCAAGGAATTCCCAAAAGCACTGATGAGGGGCTTGATGAGGTAGCTAAACTCTTAATAAATTAGACCCAAATTGTTCATGCGCTGTCTTGCCAACCTACTAAGGCTGTACAAAACACTCCTCAAGCTACTCAACTTATTAGAAGTCAGAACCCAGCTTGACCCGTTCGAGGTCGAGGATTTGGCGGATAAGTAAGGTGAAGTATAAACCTGAGAGAGCTTAATGAAGAGGAAGAAGAGGAATATTTTAAAGAAGAATATGTACAAGTTTATAGAGCATTTAACCATGTGAAGCTTTGAATTCTAAGTTTTAATGGATCTAGGAATGCTAAGGAATACCTGGAGTGAGAAGAAAAGGTGGAGCATATGTTTGATTACTATCAGTATGAGGATTATGAGAAGGTGAGAACTACTACTGTTGAGTTCTCCAAATATGCTATCATGTGGTGGAAGAACTTTCTGGCTATGAGAAGATGAGAGTTGTACCGAGAGATTAACACTTGGCCTGAGATGAAGAGAATACTTAGAAATAGATTCGTGCTGGAAATCTATCTTTAAGATACTTTCACTTGGTTTCAAGAGTTGAGATAAGGAGGTTGAAATGTTGACAAGTATATTTAAGAATTTCAAATACTTATGATATGTTGTGAAGTAGACGAACCACCAACTCGAACGGTCTCAAGATTTGTTACTGGGTTGAGAGGAGACATTCGAGATATTGTGGAGCTCTAATGATTTGACATAATGGATGAAGCCGTTAGGATTGCTTAGTGAGTAGAGAGGCAAAGAAGGAGTTGAGTACAGGCCGGGATGCCGACTAGCTGACTTGAACAGGTAAGTCATCAAGCTTAGCTGAGTATAAAGCTGATTAGAAAAGCTCATTCGAACTTATGAGAAGAGGCAAGGGTCTGGAAGGAAGACAAGTTGGATCAAATGTTTCAAGTGCTAAGGGTTCGGATATATGGCTGCTCGGTGCTCGAATCGAAGAACGATGGTCATCAGGGGAGAAGCCTCGAAGCTAGCAGTAGAAAGTACTGATGAGGAACTTGAGGAGGAGGAGGAGGTTCCTGCTAAGAAAGAAAATGCCGAGAAGGAGCTGATTGAAGAGGATGTGTTTGCTAAAGACTTAGATAAATTACTCATGGTCGTTCGATGCACTATAAGCATGGAACCCTCGCAAGAGGAGGAGTAGAGAGAGAATTTATTCTATACCACTTGTAAGGTGAATAATTAGGTGTGTACCCTCATTGTGGATAGTGGATAGTGGAAGTTGCACTAATGTAGCATCGGTTGATCTTGTTTCAAAACTAAAGTTGCCGACTGTTACACATCCGAAGCTGTACAAGTTGCACTAGTTGAGTGAGAAAGAGAAAGAAGTGTTGCATGTCACTCAACAAATACTATTGTCGATCACTATAAAGAACTACTCTAACCAAATTCTCTACGACGTATGACCTATGTGTGCTTCCTAAGTATTGTTAGGTAAACTGTGGTTATTTAATAGGAGAGTTATATATGATGGCTACAGGAATACATATATGTTCGAGAAGGATGATCGGAAAATCACACTGAATCTGATGTCACCGAGAGAAGTTAATAATTTACAAACAAAACTTGCTTACGGATCGAAGAAAGTTATGGTAATGAGTAAAGCCGAGCTCTAAGAGACCATTAATGCTGATGAGTTAACCCTTTTATTAGTTAGGCAACTGTTGGAAATGGAGGAGCGGGGTAAGCTACCTCAGGAAATTAAAGAGTTGCTAAATGAATATGTTGACCTGTTTCCATAACAGTTACTTGAGGAGTTAACCTCAACTCGAGGTATAGAGCATTGCATTGACTTAGTACCCAACATTTCATTACCGAATAAGCCAGCTTATCAGATGAATCTCTAGTAAGCTTTTAAGCTCCAATGTCAAGTCAATGAGTTGTTGAAGAGAGGCTACGTAAGTTAGAGTCTCAACCCTTATGCTGTACCTGTGCTTTTAGTGCTGAAGAAGAATGGAACCTGGCGAATGTGTGTAAACAGCCAAGCCGTGAACAAAATTATGATCAAATACAGGTATCCGATCTCGAGGCTAGAAGACATGTTAGATGAACTTAGTGGAGCCAAGATTTTCAGTAAGATTGATCTTAAATCTGGCTACACTCAAATCTGCATGAGGCTAAGTGATGAGTGGAACACTGCATTCAAGACTCGACATGGACTTTACGAATGGATGGTCATGCCCTTTAGCTTGTCGAATGCTTCGAGGACTTTCATGAGACTAATGAACTACGTACTGAGACATCTCATAGGAAAGTGTATCGTGGTGTACTTTGATAACATCCTTGTCTACAGTACCGACATGCTGAATCACTATGAACTCCTTAGAGTAATCCTAGATATCCTCTATGCTAAGAGATGATTTGGCAATCTAAAGAAATGTTGTTTTTTCTAGGAGGAAGTGGTATTCTTGAGCTATGTAGTTAGTGGAGGAGGCTTACGAGTCGATGATGAAAAGATCTGAGCAATTGTCAAGTTGCATACTCCTACTACTTGTGCCGATGTGAGAAGCTTCTACGGACTGGCTTCGTTTTACAGAAGATTAATTAGGAATTTTAGCACCCTTGTTGTATTGCTTATCGAACTAACGAAGAAAAACACTAACTTTCGATGGGGAGAAAGAGAGGAGAGGAGCTTCACTGAGGTAAAAGAAAGATTGACCTTCACCCTGATGTTAATACTACCCAACTTCAACAAAATTTTTGAGTTGGAATGCGACGCATCAAGCATTGGAATAGGTGCTGTCCTAATGTAGGAAGGCCGACCAATAGCCTTCCATAGTGAGAAGCTCCGAAGACCTCAGTTGAATTACTTCGTGTATGACAAAGAACTTTTAGCACTAATCCAAGCATTGTAAGTATGGCAGCACTATTTACTACTGAGAGAATTTGTCATATATACTGACTATGAATCGTTGAGGTACCTTTAAAATTAGACTAAGTTGTCGAAGCAGCAGGCGAGATGGGTTAAATTCCTTAAAGGATTGAATTTTGTGATAAGGTACAAGCAAGGAAAAAGTAACATAGTTGTAGATGCTCTTTCGAAGAGATAGGCGCTTTTATCAAAGTTGCATACTAGATTGTTTGGGTTTGCAAGTATTAGAGAACAATACTCTGAGGATCTATACTTTGGACCCATAGTTTTACGATGCGTCGATGGGAGGATAGTGGATGAGTATCATGTAGAGGATGGCTATTTATTTTAAGGTGAAAAATTATGCGTGCCGAATTATTCATTGAGGGAGCTACTGATCAGGGAAGCTTACAGTAGAGGACTCTCCGGACATTTTGGGGAAAGGAAAACCTGTGAACTATTGAATGGTCTGGCCGAGAATGAAGATAGATGTACACTGAGTTGTTGAAAGCTGTACAATATGCAAGAAGGCCAAATGCTAAGCCGAGTAAGGGAAAGCAATGCCCCTACTTGTTCTAATGAGATCGTAGACTAAATTGAGCATGGCCTTTGTAAGCCCCAAAGTTCAGCCAAGTAACCGTAGGATTGAACTTAGAACTCAAGGTTTAGGGCGATCGGTTAAAAGATCCGATCAAACCCAAATTATAAACTATTTAATAAGATACCAATAAAAATGACCCTGTAAACTTAAATTTAAGAAAATAAGTAGTAAAATAGGAGACTATAAAATTTTCAAATTTAAGCATAATAACTGCTAATTACCAAAAAGGCAAAAAGTGTAATATAATAACTAATAAATTAGTAGAGATAGATTATATGTATACTAAAAATTTTAGAATGACCAAAATAATATTTAGGAATGTTCACGTGTACCCTACATGTATTTACGTGTAGATAAAAATACGCGTAATTACTAAAATTGGCCGAAAACTAAGTAAATAATTAAAGAAAAATATAAAATAATTATGGAAAAATAAGAAAAAATCAGAAGATGATAAGATGAATCAAGATAAGGTCGTGGCAGGTCCAAAGCTGCAAAATAAAAATTAACCAATAAGAATTTGACAAACTAAAAGCCTAAAATCAAGGAAATGGGGCAAAATCCCATCAAATTAATGCATAATAATTACAAAATTTGTCTATAAATAGCAAGAAAAATTCAGAAGCTCATTTGGACAGATAAAAATCAGAGAAAATTAGGGAGAGTCGAAAATTCGAGAGAAAATCCAGAAAATAAAAAAAAATAAGAAAAACTGTGCAGTTAGGGGTTTTAAAGGGAACCTACACCAAACGAGGAGTTGGGAGTGGACAGCCACCACCACCACACGGTGGTGGCAGCGCCCAGGCCGGCCAACAAGGCCACGGCGGCCCGCGGTGGCCGGAGCCACCTGAACCGGTGAGTCCAAATTCCAGCCCGATTCTTGTATAATTTTGTAAAATTAGTTATTTTGTCCAGAAAATTATGAAACTTGTTATTCTGAGGTTTTATTATATGTAGATTTAGGGAAAAATGTTGATTTAGTTTAATTATGTCTGGAAATATAGGGTCCTTAACAAATTGTACAAAACCGAGCATAATTAAACCGGAAATTAAATAGGCTTAGGGATGTAGTTTGGGGCTCAAAATTTTTCTGTAGGATGCTCATGTGACATAGAACAGTGCTATGAAGCCATTTTTTTAAAATTAATTTTTGAAATTTTTAAGTTAATTTTTAGCCCTAAAATGATGGAAAAATTGGGTAATTTGGAGTTAATTAGGTGATTAGGATGTTAATTACTGATTTGGATCTTAATTAGATATTTAAGGAAGTTAATCTCTGCAGTGGAACCCTAATCCTAGCATTTAGGTACTAAGTATAGTTAATTAAGGAAATTAGGTAAGTAATATAAGAAATTAGTAATATGTGAAATTGTAAATTAATAAATATGGAAAAATTAGGGTTATTTAGATAATATTAGAGTAAAAATCAGAATAATATTAAATCTGAATTAAGATTGAATTTTAGGTAATTATATAAAAAAGTAAGATTTTCTCACATCGGGGATAAATCCGATATCCTAATTAGGACTAGCGTGTACCAAATAGCTTAGAATACTAAATTAAGACCCAATAGGATATTTGAAAACTCGAGCTTAATGTAATTAATTTCACATTAGGATTCAAGCATGTTTAGGATTTAAAAATCGAACCAAAACCTAATTCGAAAATTGATGCGGAAACCGAGACCGAACCCAAACCTAAACCTAGAATAATTATAAAAGACTTAATACCTAGATAATTAGGTATATTAAACCGTAAACAAAACCTAACAATAAGCATTATAGGATAAAACGAACCTATAACAGTTATATGAAAAGTTGAAACCACGTTCGTGTTATAGGGATAACCGGCGATGGCCTGAGCAAATCGGACCTCGAGTAAGCGAGCGAGGAGTCGAGGTAAGTTGGGATTAATACGCTGCTGTATTTTGGAGGCTTAAGATTATGCTTGATTGTGCTTGTTAGATAGTTGAATACGTGCATGTGCTTGATTATGGGTGATGCTATGATTATGTTTGTTGCCTTGGCGCATATTGTATGAATTGTATGTAATGATTGATCACCCTAAATTGGACTTAATCAAATATACGACCAGTAATCATAATCGAACAGGCATGGCAACCCGTTGGGGGATTTAGGACTCTCCGGCCAAATATCGACCCTTTCGGAAGGGATAGCGCAGGATTGCAAAATGGTCCCTTCTTCATCCTCAGTCGAACTAAGTGACAGGAGAGGAGGTCGCGGCAGGGATGAAGACAGTAGTTCGAAGGTAGTTGCGGGAGGAGCAAGGTCTCCATTACACAAGCCTGGGTTTGGTCGTGAGCTGTTGCATTAACGGTAACTCCTCAACCCGGATTAGAGCGGGCGCAATTTCTCTAATCTCACGACAGGCCGCGGACAACGTCGTGCGATGGCATTTGCTTGCACATGCATTGCAACTAATAAATGATTGAAAACCTTGTTGTGTGTATGGTATAGTTTTAAGTCTTCCGTCCTAACTTACTGAGTTGTGGTTGCTCACATCCCTATAGACATCGTGCAGGTGCTGGCTAAGAAGCGGCAACCAATTACTCCGAAGCTAGCAACCATTGGATCCTGGGGAGTGAGGAAAAACATTGAAGAATAAACACATATTTTAAGGTCTAAGTTTTTATTTTAGAATTATTTTTCATTTCTGAGTGATGTAATAACTAGGGAATATACTATAGAGAAATGTTGTAAACTTTAACTGCAATTATTGAATGATAACATATATATATAATTCCTCACTTTTATAGGTAAACGATTTATTTAAATTACAAATTGTCTACTTCAAAGCGGGTTAGTTGTGGACGCCTTGTGTAGATCAGGTCTAGGATAGCGGTTGTGAGGCCAACTTCTATCTTAGGGTGGTTTACACAGCGGGGTTGTTACGACTCTGCCGCTTCGGGGCGTGACAGCCTTCATTCTTGGACTATTACGAATTGCCCGAGGCGAAGATTCTGTAATGGTCGTTATAGATAGGTTTAGTAAGATGGCATACTTCGTGCCTTGCACCAAGACTAACGACGCTTCGGCTATTTCTTTTCTTTTCTTGTAGGAGATCGTATGGATATACCGTGTGCCGAGAAGTGTAGTCTCTGACAGAGACCCGTAATTCTTGAGCCATTTTTGGAGAACCTTACGGCTTTAGCTGGGGATTAAATTACTCTTCAGTACCTCATGCCACCCCTAAACTGAAGGTCAGATAAAGGTGGTTAATTGTACTTTAGGATCACTACTTCAAGCTACAATGAAAAGGAACTTAGCTGATTGGGATATCTGCTTACCAGTGGTCGAGTTCACCTATAATCAAACAGTGCATAACACCACTAAGCAAACCCCTTTCAAAGTTGTCTATGGATTTATCCCTGAGTTGCCCCTTGACCACAACCCTATACCAATACCCATGTAAGAGGACCCTGATGCTTCAACCAGAGCTCAATCCCTTAAGCACATCTATGACAATGTCACTCGGTATATTAACTAAATTGCTAGAAGAATGCAAGAAAAGACCAAGGGTATAACGATTAAATAATTTCAGTCGGGAGACTTGGTGTGTTTGCACCTCAATAAGGAATGGTTCTAAAACAAGAGAAGGAACAAATTGTTTGTAAGAGTAGAAGGACCTTTCAGAATCCTCTAGGAGATCAATGATAATGCCTATAGATTGGTATTGCCTGAGGACTATAGGGTTTCTAACATCTTTAACATTGCTGACCTCAGTCCGTATCACCCTAACGGAGAATTGAGCGAACACCATTTGAATTTGATCCCAGATCCAAAATAACCTGAAGGGAATGATGGGAATCAGGCTACTAGACCTCTAACCTACAGTTGAGCTCGAGGACTACAAGGACTGGAACGACGAATCTTTCTGTTCCAATCGACCCTTGCTGAAGCTGAGTACTTCCTTACCGAGTCACCCTTCATGCCAAGCCGTATGACTATCCATCTTTCTACGGTATGCCAAATTGAAGATTACTCAATAGCGCCCAAGTTGACCAATTACTTGGCATCTTCCTTATCAAGAAGCCAAGAAAGAGAGACTCTAGACAAGCCATCTATTCGTACCTTCATTTTTGTTCGCATCTTCTAACAACCTTGCCAATGTAGCATCGCCATGTATACAGTATCATGTTAAAATCCATTGTACCAATGATTGTTTTTCTTGTATATACATTTTGACCCTTTTATATTTTGTACATTGCTTCCTTAGATAGTGTCCTTTCTGTATTTTCCATTTTAGGCAAATTACCCTAACTTATGGGTATAAATACTTTTGTACTTATAGTTGTAAAGCATCATATCTTTAATATACACTTTGAGTATCTTCTTCCTTACGTAAACACTATTTGTTTACTCTCGGCATCACTCTTATCTTTTCCTTTAAGTAAGGTTAGGTGGTGAGTAACCTTATCAAACCAATTCGTACGTTATATTGAATTGCATTGTAAGTCCTTAGAAGTTTCACTGGTGTGTTATATTCTTTAGAGCTGTTCATGAGTTTTGCTTACTGTTTCATTTGTCATTTTTGCCTTTCTACACTTTCCCCATTAATCATTTTTCAAGCTTTCTACAAGATTGGACCTATCTAGTGACCAGCATTGTCTATTCTTAGTCATGGGTTGCCCCAAAATCTAAGAGCAATAATCATGGCTAATTTGACCATGAATGATTCTTTCCATTTTTTTTAGCTTAGTTTAGTATAATAAGAGCGTCCTTATTCATTTCAAGCATTGAGCTTCCATCCAAATCACTCAAAATTACATACCCTATCCATTTCTCTCACTAGCTACAATCTCTCTCTCTCTCTCTCTCTAGTTCAAAACTCAAGTATGATAGCTTTCAAGCTAAATCAATACCACGACCATCCTACTCGAGCTACAACCTCTCCATCCCAACCACTCATAGTCCTTGCCATCTCTTGTAGTGTTTCGACCACTGAAGGTTTCATGAAACCTTAACTACCACATTCACTACTTTAACCTACCATACTTTACCTCTATTAACATGAAGAGACCATTACCACATGCCCTACCTCACTCCAAAACCTTAGGCTAACGCACCCATCGACCTTGACAACTACCATAGCAAGTTACCTAACCATTTCTGTCTCTACCACAAACTGCCAAATTATGAACCACCACAAAACCACCACCGCTCATCGAAGCACTTTGTCTACCCCCCTTAAGTCCAATTAGAAACACACAAAATTCCCTTTCATTGCTTAATTCGGTGTCTCATTCCTTTGGAAGCATCCCTTATAGGTTGTGATCCATCCTTCACACCACCCCCCCCCCCCCCCCCTCTCTCTCTCTCTCTCTCTCTTTCTCTCTCTCTTATTTGCGTACATATGAGAAGCATGTATACTAGGAGCCCTAATCTATCTTTGACTCGAATCGACGACTAACCCAAATTTGACCTGTGCTCTAACTGATCTAGACCATGCCTAGTTTAGCCCTCACTTCTCCTTGTATTGTTTTGTATTTTAGTTGTTCTTTTTCTCTTTTTTTTTGTATATAAATATTTCACTCTATTATAAAAATGAAAAGGAAAGAAAATAACAAAAATGAAGAGAGAAAAAAAAACAGAGAGAAAAGGAAAAGAAAGATTTATTTTATTTTATTATTTTAGAATGTGGTGAAAAATAAAAATGATAAATAGATTAAAAAAAAAGAATTAATGTGTATTCACTTACAAAAACTATTTTCAGAAAAATAAAAATAAAACTCAATTAACTCATTTCAAAATTAGAGTTTTTCTAGAAATTTTCAAAAAAATAAAAAAATTAAGACCCTTCCTCTTAGATTTTTTATTAAATAAAATCAAATAGCTAAAGAACTTAAACCCGACTATTTTTCAAAATTAAAATAAACTAACATACTAAAATTTTGAACACAAACTACTGACATCTAGACGAAAAGATTCAATCTTATAGTGGATCGCTTTAACAAAATGGAATACTTCATCTTGTGTCATCAAATTAATGATGCTTTATATATTGTTGATTTGTTTTTGCAAGAAACTGTCTGACTACATGGAGCGCCAAAGACTATTGTTTCAGATTGAGATACAAAATTCTTAAGTTACTTTTGGAAAACTCTTTGGAGAAGACTTAGGACTAAACTTGTGTTCAACTCTAGTAATCATTCTCAGACTGATGGCCAGATTAAAGTGGTCAACAGGATGCTAGGTAATCTACTATGAGCTATCGTGGGAAAGAACTTAAAAGATTGGAATGTATGTCTACTAGTTGTGGAGTTTATATACAGCTAAGCTATCTACAACACTACTAAGAAGACTCCATTTGAGGTCGTCTATGGCCTCAATCCTACTATAACCCTAAATCTGATTAGCACTCCCATAGGTATTGAAGAAAGTCAATTTGGAGTCACTTGAGCTTAAGAATTGCAAGAGTTGCATCAGTTTATAGCAAAGAAGATTGCCAAGTTCAACTAAAGGTAACAAGAGATTGGTAGTTACGATCACTAAACTATTTCCTTCATACTAAGGGACTTAGTAGGATTTACCTCAGTTGAGAACGATTTCGGCACTTAAGATAAAGCAAGTTATCTCTACACGCTGATGGTCCATTCAAGTTCTTAAAGCAGATCAACCGCAATACTTATCAGATTAAACTACCCAAGAACTATGGTGTTTCCTTCATCAATATTGACCAAAAGAAGAAGACCTAACAGATGCTACGATAGAACAAGAGCTAGAAACCTCTTCTGATTTAGGGACAAATATTTCCGAACCCTAGGCAGATGATACAAATCAACTCCTTAGATTAATTGTGCGCAACCGAACTAAAGTATTCCAAGGACTTATGTGGAGGATACTAGCTCAAAGCCCCATCCAAGATGTGGATTCCTATTTTGATCTTCATCTATTACATTATTGTTGACCTGAGCATCGAGCTCTCTTGTGTACCAACATAGTTTCTAAAGTTGTTGAGCAGAGGTGTTGACCTATCAAGCTTTCACCAAGACCTTAGCAACGTTTGAGCAAACTAACCTCAAACGGTTATCTAAGCCAAGCTCCTTAGCTAACTAGCATTCGACCCTAGTCTAAGCCAGATATTCTTTATCGACTGATTGATTGAGCTCCGACTTGAACTAGATTAGGTTGACTTTAATTGCAAACTCTTTTCTCCACCTTGTTCGAATTGTATCATTCTCTTGGCCACTAACCACCATGTGACACATTTCTTTTGGCATAACATTCTAGATGGATTCTTTATTTTTTTGTACAGAATATTCTATCTCTTTTATCTTTTTTATTATATTTCATGTATTCCAATGGTAAATTACCCTTTTTTGTCTTTTCTATGTATGCTTGTAACCTTAGTAGGGCTAGTATACAAACTCCATTTATTTGTATGCAGACATCAATCAATCACATTATTAGAATATTATAAGTTTCCTTTCAAGCAACCTTAGTGTTCTCATTTATCCCTTAACTTTTATTTGCCCCTTTAGTAAGAAATAATGGCAAGCGACCCCATAATTTAGACCGGTGAGTCATACTCAACGGATTAATGGTTGAGTAGGATTGATTGGTGTTTCATATTCGTAACTTCTTGAATTCACTAAACCCATTTTCTTTTCTTTGTTTCTACTATTGTAATGCTTTTCTATGTGTACGACCTTAAAGATGCATCATTACATAACCCTCTTCAATTGGTCATTAGCCACTTGACCCCTTTTAGTTGGCCATTAGTCACCCCTTAGTCATGGGGTGGTTAAAGCTACCAAAATATAAAGGTAGGTGGGAACTTACTGATCAAAGTGGGTCATTCAGATCCATACTTAGGGGGAGGTCGCACAACTATAGGTAGTCACCCAACAAAGGGAAAAAAAAAAGAATTTTTATTTTTATTTTTTGTAAAATTTTTATAATTATGGGTGGCCATCAACCATCAGTAGTGCATCGAAATGATTTACTTTGGTTTGTAGGTAGTGATCCCCCTTTATATTTTGATTAGTAGCTAACTTTGGGGTGTGATGAAACCTTTTCTAGGTGGTTGCTAACCATCCTTAGTCTTAAGTGGACAAAACTATTTTTTCTTTTAATTTTTTCCCATTGTTGTGATTTTTTTTTTTTGTTTAACTTAATAAGTAATATATATTTATATATGCATACATAATATTTACCCACCTCTAAGTGGTTACTAGCCACCCTTGACATCAAGGTTGTTAGATTTTTTTTCCATTTTTTCTTTTTCTTTTTTTGCTATTTTTAAATTTTTTATTAATTTACTTTTAATATATATATATGTATATATATTTATGTATATATTTTGTTCAAATTTTTTGCATTTTTATTTCTTTATTTTTTTTCAATTTATTATAATTTTTTATTAATCTTATTCCATTTATGTAATTTTATTATATTACTTATTTTATATAATTACTTGGACGAATGTAATTCTACCTTATATCACTATGTGACAGAAAAGTTAACACCATTAAGAAAAATCATTATTTGTAAACTTTTGCAAATATAAAGAACTCAAATAGAAAAAAAAAGGGAAATGTTTAGTACTTGGATAAAAAAGATGGGAAATATTGTGAATTAAATTTGTGCTTTTTCCTAAAATTTATTCATATCAACTAATATAACTTGAAATATTTTCTTATAATCTTCCTTTAAAATTGTCTTATAAAATATATTATTGTTCATTAAATTATTTCACATATTTTTATTTATACTAATGACTGACCCAAATAGGTTGCTAATGAACTTTCTTACTCATCATTAAATACTAGTTAACCATGTACCTATGATGTGTGTGCTAAAAAATGAAAAGTCTAAATTAAAATCCTTTAAGATTTATTCATTTTTTTTTTTTTGCCATCAAATTTTATAATGGTCAATTTCAATAACCACTTTCTAAAATTTTTTAAATTTATGAATTATTTAGAGTATGCATGCACCAAGTCTCAAGAGATTGTTGAGAATCTCTCCACATGTTGTATCCAGTTCGAATTGTCAAATATTTAAAATTGCTTATCAAATCCCAAGATGTGTTTAACTACTTATGTTGTCTTATTCAAGTTATATTGGCTTGTCTAATATCTAAGATTCTTCATAAGACTAAATTCTTGATGGAAGTTATAAAAAGAGCAAGAGAGAGAGTAAAGAAATTAAGAAGATAGGCTCAACAAGTTGTAGGGTTAGAGAGGGAGATGAATAGGTAGATAAAAATTAAGAGGAAAAAAGAGAAATTCAATAAGTTGACAAATTTGTCCATATTATAATCCATTTACGATTTTAAAAATGATTAAAACGTTTCACCTTCACTTCAAGAAATTTACATGTCCCACTTTTTCCATGTTTTAATCCAACAACTAATTGGCAAGTCCAACGTACATTGAGTTCGAAGACATTATTACCGAGTAATAGCTATTTATATAAGGAATTATTATACCTTTACATGGTAATTTCGATTATCAATTTGTTTTGCAATACATTTATAGATATATGTAAGATCTAGAATGGATCAACTAGAGTGTGATTAAGATTATTTCCTCACGATATATTAATAACTACAAACTATTTAGGCTGATCTTTTTATATAAAAAAAAATTCTCTTTTTTTAATATATTCTTCAAATAGTTTTTTTTTTTTCCACATAAAATGCAATGTTCATCATATATTAACCAGCATCAACAATATTATAAATACAACTATCGCCAACAAAGAAAGGAAAAGAAGAAGTATCTACACAATGAAGCTTAACCACCAATCCTTAGAGCACATTCCTCTCCTCATATTAGAAGCTACCCAATTAGTAACTTGATTGGCTGATCAATTAATAAAATAAAAAAGACAAATGGAAAGATTGCAAATCCTTTGATAAGTGTAAGAGCTCGACAAAATAAGGCTTAGTACTCTAATGAAGCCCATTGATATTCCCTTGAAGAGCTCGCACTGACACTTGACAGTCCAAAGGGAAAATCAACTTGTCCCCACCCACGCTCCTTACTTTGTCTAGCGCTGAAATTAAGGCCAAACACTTAGCCACTTCAAGAGAGGAAGTCGATACCAGCCTTGGCCATTTCGAAAAATAATACTAAGCCCACCATGGTCCTCAGACCTAACCCAACTTACGTCCACATTAACCAATATGACGTCGGGATTATCCAAATAGAACACCACCTCATGACAAAAAACCCTAGCATCATTATACTGCATCTCCTACTCTTTTATCCCCGATGAACGTGCCTTTCATCGCCGGAGACAACTACACCAATTTGTTGATGCGATAGACCAAAACTCCCCAAGGAGGATCTTTAACATCGAAAGAACCATCCATGATCCCCTCTACAACCGAAGAAACTAAATCTACTAAATCATCAAGTAACAAGCCGATTCCATCATTCATGCTTACTAATTGCATTAGAGAACTAGCATTCATGGAGGGGACAGTAGAAAATAGGTTTAATTTCTCAAAGCTGCGGAAGTTGAAATTTCTGACCACCATGAATGAATTAGGGTCTTATTTATTAAAGCTCGCGTTACACCGTTCCTTCCAAATTGACCGAGTAATTTCAGCAAGGCATGTAGCTGTCTCTTTTAACCCAGAACCTCTTGTGAACGATTGGGAAGTGGAGATCCACCATTTAGCAAACCTGGTAATGGTACTCTTCTCAAATCGCAAGCCAACAATGCCGAACCACACATAGGTGGTCCAATCACAGCAAAGCAGAGCATGTTTCGGAGTTCCCCTATCACTACAGAAGGGACAAAAGGGGTTGTTTGAGGCTCTTCTATGGTATAGATTTTGAAAAGTTGGCAAAGCTCCTAACAAAGTTTGCCAAATAAAGTGATAAACTCTAGGTAATGTTGCTAGATTCCATACAAGTTCCCATATCATTGGCTGCATCATATGCGATGATGATGCACTTTGTGTATGTGCAACCTTCATCTTACTATGTAGGAAGTGATACATGGACTTAACACAGAGCATACCAGATCGCATGAAAGGCCAGATAAGAGTATCTTCAGTGTGAGGTTGCAGTAAAGATATGTTCCTAATAGCTTGTTCTTCGACTGGTGATATTAAATGTTGAATACTGGATAGCTGCCAAACTCCTGCCTGAGCATCAATTAGGTCTTGGACTTTCAACTATGTATCAACCTCCGAACTCCTACCAAGCCTTTTGGTTGAAAGAGTTGGTATCTAACGATCTCGGGGCACAAAGATCCTCTCTCCACAACCAACTTGCCATAATACCCCACTAAACAACACGTCTCTTCCCTTTAGGATGATAGTCCAAACCCAAGACGCGCACTTTCCTTTCCTTGCAAACCGAAATTCACCCTCTGGAAAATATCTACCTTTTAATATTCTTGCCCATAAGGCATTTAACTGCTGCAGCTACAATAGCTAAGCCATTTTAGCTAGGAGACTTAGATTAAAAAGTTCCAAATCATGAAATCCCAATCAGCCCATATCCTTAGACATCGTCAAATGATCCCAATTGGTCCAATGTATTATATTTTTTCCTTTTTGCTGCCTCCCACCAGAAGTTTGCTATGATTGAGTTAACTGATCTACACCATTTCTGTGTACATAAAAATCCTCATCATGTAGAACATTTCACTTCCTGCTTCATTCAACAAATAATGCTTCCATCCTTGCAATTTCTTAATAATTCTTTCCTTGACAAAGTTCATAGCCTCCATCTTGGACCATCCCCATATGGTGGGCAAACCCAAATATTTACCTGGATTTTCAGTTGTAGGAATGTTGAGCACCCATGCAATTGACCTCTGCTTAGAAAGTGGAGTGTTAGCACTGAAGAAAATAGTAGATTTACTGAAATTTACAGCTTGGCCCATAGCTTGGCAATAAGCATCCAATATATATCCCAAATTTGTGACATCAGATTCATCAGCCTTTAGGAAAAATAAGGAATCATCTGTAAAAAATAGATGGGTTAGAATTGGGCAAAAATGATTGAAAGATATGCCTTTTACGGCCCCTGCCTCTGCTACTTTGGATATATCCTTAGACAACACATTAGCTATCATGATAAACAAGTAAGGAGAAAAAGGGTCATCCCAACGAATTCCCCTAGTAGGTCAAACCTGACCAACTAGTTTACAATTGACCACCACTTCAAAAGTTACATAGGTCAGACATGCCAACTAACCCATTGTTGAGAGAAACCCAGATGACATAACAACATCCTTAAGAAAGCTCACTCTACTCGATTATACACCTTCAACATATCAAGTTTTACTGTACACATACTCTTTTTCCCATGACGCTTATTCTTTAAATAGTGAAAAGTTTCGTGTACAATCACTAAATTATCTTGAACCAAGCATTCAGAAACAAAGGTGCTTTGGTTCTTAGAAATAATACCAGTCAAAATTGGTGCAAGGCAATTGACTAAAATTTTTGAGATAATTTTGTATAGATCATTGCATAAACTTATGGGCCCAAACTAGGTGACAGGCTCAGGATTGGCAACCTTTGGAATCAAAACCAAATTTGTATTATTTAGAGAAGAAGGTAACATACCTCAATGAAAGAATTGCTGAACCGCCCGAGTCACAATGGGGCCTACAAAGTTCCAATAGGTTTGATTGAATATCTTATGGAACCCATTCGAACCCGGTGCTTTAAGCCTGCCCAGCTGAAACATTGCTATTTTAACTTCTTTTGAAGTGATAGCAGCACGTAAAACTGAGTTCTGTTTAGGTGTAATCACCGGATCGACCCAGGATAAACAGCATCTGTCTCTCCTGTTTGAGTCAGTAGCAAACACAATAGAAAAATGTTGAATAAACATCCTCCCTGTCTCTTCTTTATTTGATAAAACAGCTCCTTTAAGTGAAACACTTTGTTTCGTTGTCTTCTAGCAAGGGTTGAATGGTGAAAAAACGAGGTGTATTTATAACCATGAAGTAGCAAGTTCACTCATGACCTCCGATGCCAGAAATGCTCCTCTCTCTTCTAAAGACCCTCAATTTTAGCTTGAATTCTCTCCTCCTCCTCCATTAAAGAATCATCACTAGTTTTTTGGATGTCAACCAATCTGGCCTTAAGCTAGTCAATCATTTTTTTAATATTAGGAAATGTGCCCTTACTCCACCTCAAAAGTTTCTTACTACAAATCTGCAGCAGCCTCATAACTTCATCTAAATCAACACGGTTTGCACCAACAGCCCACTCTTGCTGGGTAATTTGACTACACTCTTCTAACGTATGCCAAAGATTTTCAAACTGAAAGCGTTTCTTACCAACATTATCCTTAACTTTAGCGTCACATACGATAGCAGGATGATCGGAGCCATTAATTGGCTCATTAAAAAGTTGTGATTTAGGGTCCTACATAAACCAATCATTTGAAACAAAGCAATGATCAATTATTTCCTTAACACGCACATCATTTCACCTAATATTTGTCCATGTGAATCTTGGCACTTGAAAGCCCAAATCATGTAGCTTTGCATCACTAACCATCTCTTAGAAAGAACATAGTTGGCGTCTGTCCCGCATCACACCACCTTCTTTTTCCCAATCATGAAGTATATCATTAGAATCGCCGATGGAGGCCCAAGGACCATGTATAGACCAGAAATGTAAATTAAGTCCTACCAGAAGATTTTTTTTATCCCTAAGATTGCAAGGAGCATAGCACTAAGTAAATAGACCTACCAAGGAGCCATCACCTCTTAATACTTTAGAATGTATATACCTAGGACAACTCTCCAAAACATTCACCCAAAAATTAGCCTACCACCACAAAGCCAAACCACCACTCAATCCTAAGGTTGGTACATAGAAAATTCCCCTGTATCTTCTTCTCGAGCAGAAGCGCTCCATCCTTGAATTTTGATTTTATGTTTCAATAAGAAAAATGAAAGTCAGATTGTGCTGCTTTATCAAGTCATTAAGATGTCGAATTGTCAAGATTGACTCGAAACCTTGACAATTCCAAGATAAATAGATCATGGAGACTCGGTGGCTTTTGAGGGCAAGCGACTAGTTCCTTCCCACTTTGAGATCAAATTAGAAGAAGTAACCTCCATTTGGTGTTGCAAAGCCTCAACATTAACGGCCAACATAGTAGTTCTGAATGTCTTCTTAGTCTTTGATTTTTGCTTATTTTGAATACCTTTACCACTTATCCATGGAGTTGACTTTTTTGCTTTGACATCCACCTCAACCATCATCTTAATTTTCTTCTTCACCTCTGTAGATGTAGTAATACATTCTCTTTTCAATCTTAACCTATCAAACCGTATGACAGGTCAGGTATTGCTCCTTCCCCCTTCTGCAATTCAAAACTCAGATAGAGCTTAAAAACAAGCTGATTGCATCAAATAACTCTTTGTTGCAAAGATAATTGAAGAGGGACCAGTGGAGATACTATGGTCCAAAGATCCCTCCATCACTTTGAGGCCTGTATTAGGGGAGGTCCCCACGATAGCCAACTCAGAAATTGCCGACTGATTTTGAACTTTCACGTGATCAATTAACAGCTAACATCCCGTGGTAGGTTCAAAAAGTTCAAGCTTAGTCACTGCAAATACAAGTATAGGTCGTTGATTTGAGAGAGTTGACACACCATGTGTCGCCACTTGGCAAGGTGGTGAATTAGAAAACTAATTCTGATCAACTAAAAATGATTGCTCCAAGACATGAGATAACTAGCCAAGTTCCACACGAGGCTGATTTCCAACACAAGGGGTAGCTGATGGTGACTTAATACTCTCCTCTTGATTATAGGTAAGTGCATCATACTTTCCATCATCATTCATAGCACTCTTACGTGGATTTTTTTCCAATGAATTTGAATGAATCTGATAATTTCAAAGTACCACAGTAGAGTCTCCTAAACCTGTACCTACGGTACATCTTTCACTATCATAAAAGTCCCTAATGGGAAAAGCCCTTAAGGAAGGACCATATTTCATGGAAGATTGTCTAGCAAACGTGCACTATTTCATCACGTCTTAATCTTCCACAAACAAAATAGAATTCAGAGAACCTTTCGTGGCGAAACTGGACCCAATATTTGTTCCCTTGTTTTTGATTAACCCAAGCACCTATAATAAGGGGTTTAGTACGGTTAATCTTCACTTTTCCCCTAAAAAAGTTCCTTCTAAGCCTAGTTTCAGATCGCGAAGGATCCATTGTGATGACTAAACTTGCCAAAGCACCCAATTTATTAGCGTTACTCATTGACAAGTGCTCTAACTGAAGGCCATGTATTTGTATCCAGAATGATAGGGAGTCAAAAACAATGTCCTGCATACCGGTACCAAATCTCCACTCTACCATAATAATACAATGGCCTATCACTGCCTAGGTGTCCTCGTTACAAATTATTATTACAATAGCATAACAATCAAAGGTCAAAAGGTACAAATACACCTAGTAAGAGTCGGTTTCGAACCGTCAACCGATCGGCCTCGTGCAAGATTAGGCCAAACCGCCCTCCTGAACCATCAAGTCTTAAGGACTTAGGCAGTTTAAGAGGGCGAAATCGCATGAATTGGTGGATTGCGAAATGTTAAATTGCCCGTCAATAAATGGGCGGGTTGGTCTGATCGGTTTATTCTTTAAAAAAAAGAAAAAAGAAAAAAGAGAGACCACTAAGTTAGAAAAAAATAATTAGATAATATTTAGTAAATCATTACATGTCAAAATTACTTTATTTACAATGGTGAAAAACAATTTTTTAAAAATAATATCATCAAACTAATGATAAATAACTAATTACAAGTTAATTATATTTTAAGGATAAATGAAAAATTCAATTTCAATTAATGTAAATTCTTTTTGTAAAATTTGTTTAATGTTAGGGATTTAGATATGAGGAAAAAATAGAATGCGAGGGAAAAAGATAAAAAAAATTGAAATCACATTAAGTTGAAAATTGAGAAAAAAAAATTAGAAATTATTAATGAATTAGTATACATGATGTGATTTCAATTTTTTTTATCTTTTCCCCTCGCATTCTATTTTTTCCTCATATCTAAACCCCTAACATTTTTTTTTTTTTTTTTTTTTTTTTTTTTTTTTTTTTTTTNAATTGCCCGTCAATAAATGGGCGGGTTGGTCTGATCGGTTTATTCTTTAAAAAAAAGAAAAAAGAAAAAAGAGAGACCACTAAGTTAGAAAAAAATAATTAGATAATATTTAGTAAATCATTACATGTCAAAATTACTTTATTTACAATGGTGAAAAACAATTTTTTAAAAATAATATCATCAAACTAATGATAAATAACTAATTACAAGTTAATTATATTTTAAGGATAAATGAAAAATTCAATTTCAATTAATGTAAATTCTTTTTGTAAAATTTGTTTAATGTTAGGGATTTAGATATGAGGAAAAAATAGAATGCGAGGGAAAAAGATAAAAAAAATTGAAATCACATTAAGTTGAAAATTGAGAAAAAAAAATTAGAAATTATTAATGAATTAGTATACTTAAAAAAAGATAGAAAGAATATTATATTATTAGAAATTATTAATGTATTAAAAAAATTAATAAAAAATTAAATATTAAAAAAAAAATTAGTTTATCAACCTCAAACTAACGAGCTCATTGAACTGATCCTAAATTATCAGCTTACAAATTGATCATGGTTTACTTAACTCCAATCTGTGAACCAACAGTTCAAAGTTGGAGCTAGTGTGGCTCGATGCCCACCTTTAGGTATAGATTAGTGCCTAAGCATGAAATCTTCACTTCTCTTAACTCCTTCCATGCCCACTTAAGAATGTTGACTACACCTTGTTTGATAAGCCATTTATCAGAAATTATCTTGCCAACCATTAAATATTCAACACAAGTGACTAACTTAATGTTTTCCTCTAGGTCTAAAACGGGGAAGCCATCATCAATAGCTTTTATATATAACTTTATTTCCACTTCATTCTATTCTTTACTCATGTAATTAATTAAGAAATGTTTTTGGGTAAAGAATTATTAAATCTTTCATACTTTAAAATTTGAGAAAATAGATATAGGAGTTTTATTATATAGTTTCTTTTAATGGTTAACCTTTAATTTTATTTTTATTAATGATTCCAAACACAATTATTGATACACCTACAATATGAGTACGTTGATTGCTAATTTAATTTTTATATTAGTAGTTTTTGTTGTTAAGCAATTTAAGAACATGAAACATAACGTGTATAGTTTAAGAAATTTATATCTCTCACATTTTCCATGTTTTAATTACATTAATTTTTTTTTTATTTTTCAATTACATTGCAACAAAATATGTAGTATAAATAACCAATGATTAATGAAAAAGCACCTAGTAAAAGCTCTAAGATAAGGGGAAAAAAGGGCTATACCATGAATATTTTTTTTAGCCAACATTGTATTGTAAGCAATTGGTCATTGAGATTTTGTTTTAAAAAAAAAAAAAAAAACAAAGAAGAATTTTGAACATTTACTTCCAACTTTTCTATATAATAAAAAATTAATTTAAAGTTTAATATAAAAAGAAAGATATGAGATAATGAAATATACTATTTAAGAAAAAGAACATTAAACAATATGGAAACAATCTGTCAAAATGAAAACTTGCTAATATATAAAGTTATAACTTTTGTCTTAATACAACTACTGTTTCTCCGAGAAAAATATCGAATCACAAAACATTGGAGGAAAGGGGAAAAAAACGAAGCATGGTACCGATGCACCATCAATCTCTTTTGCCGAAGAATTTTAACGTACCCCATTCTTTATGAGCTTTACTTCCATTCTGACCATTGAAAACCTCTGGAAAATAGCAAACAAAAAGTACATAAATCCGTCATTCTTATCATAGAACAATGAAAAAACGATATGCGAATTTAAAATTAAGAGATAAAACCATAAAACAATGTATATTCACTTGAGGGAAATGGCACTATTCCTTATGCACTCTCTAATACTTTGTTTACTTGGATTATTTCAATTCCCAAGTCATCCTCATTCCCAAAATAAGCTGCATGGCCATTCGGAGCTCTACCACATGAATCCCAATTACAGCATCTTTCCCTCAATTTTGGTCCCAAAATGTCCTCATACAAATTAAAAAATTACACTTTGTTACCCTCAAATAAAACATCACACATTGTTTCGTTCATCTCCGATCCTAATTTAGAGGATGTCTTCATCGTAACCAACAGAAGCTTGAAACCCCTTTTCTCGTACACTGTCGAAGAAATCGGGGATGAAAAATTGTAAGCTTTCTTCATCTCTCAACCTCTTCCATCGTCTTTTCTTTCCCCACAGAGATTAATAGATAGTGGCATTTGTTTCTCATGTTTAATCCTTTTCCTTGGTTCTCTTTTTATATAGAAAACACAACCCAAGTTTTTGTACGTGATTTGGTTGGGACTTCTGTACGTCAAACCTTCCAATCCGTGCGGGCTTTCACTGTCGCTGAAAGAATTTATGTTTAGATTTAATTATAAATCTTAGAGGTAGTGTACAATTAACTTTAAATATGTATTGCACACTCAATGGTTGAGAGTGTTACATAAGCTCCTTCATTGCTTCTTTCATGTAGATTGCAAAGCTTGATCAAGGTCAACTTTCTTCATTTTCGCATGGTACAAGGGAGCAAAGGTAAGACTTTTACTTCTATTTCTTTTTCCTGTACATGACTTTACGATACAGAATTTCGCATCGTTTTATTGCACTATGAATATTCAATTACATTTAAACCGTAATGCCCAATCACATCAAGTTAACTCTGATCCATTATATATTTCTTACTCGGATAGTCCAATTGTGATAATAGGATATATCAATCTAATAGCCTTGGATGTAGATGATCGATCAAAATCAAAACACTAGTAAAAACAAAATTAGGTTTTATAGACGGAAGTATTCCAAAACATTATGAGAATTTGCCTAATTTGATTCATTGGACTATATGTGATTATATTGTAAGATGTTGGATTTTGAATTGAATGACAAGTGAATTTTCACAAAACTTCTTTTATGCATAGACAAAATTAAATTTGTGGAGGGAAGTAAGTGAACAATATGGACAGAGAATGATCTACTCATTTTTCATTTAAAACTTGAAATTAGCAATTTAAGGCAAGGGAATCAATCAATCAATTGGAGTCAAGAGAAGTAAGTGAAAAATATACATAATATACTCAGTCCTTTATAATTAATTTTTTTTCTCAAGCTTGAGAGGCTAGGGCCTCTTTTAGCCCCCTAAGATCGTCCCTTGTTGAAGTATATCACAACAGGCTTAAAAGATGTTAGGATTAATTGCAAGTTTTAAATTGTTATCTAACTTTTGATTCTTAGTATCGGAATATTGTACTTGTGGATTGAAATAAAACTATCTTATATTCAATCTCAAGGAAAACTTGTACAATAAAAGAAAAATGAGAATTTTGAACCAATGTGTAATCAATTCTTATTTGGAGAGCCAATGCCAACTGTTAATAAAGTATTTTATTAGTCCAACAAGTTGAAAAACAAAGATAAATTACGTCTCTTGGTTCATTTGATGTGAAGATTCTAGCAGACCATTCAAATAGAATAGGAAATATAAAGCTTGCGTGATAAAAGAAAAGGAGGAAATCAGAACAATAATAAGTTGCTTCCTAAGCATTTTAAGAATGATGGGTACACCACAAAAAATTACTTTCAAATTATTGGATATCCCCTTTAGTACAAAGCAAAGAAAACTATTAAAAATCAATAAGGTTAATAGTGAAGTGTAGACAAATAAAAGGTGATCTATATGTTTTAACTCCTTTTGATTGTTCAATTCATGCATAAGTAATTTAGACAAATTAGGATTGTTGGTTATGAAGCAATTAGATCAACAAAAGTGAGGAAAAAAGAAAAGAGAAGCTAGTCTCATAATGCTTAGAAGTATCCTTGGTTAGAAGCCACAGACATCAAAAGTTGAATAGGAATCATGAGTTCAAAATTAGCTCTGATTTTTTCAATTTATTTAGTCAACTTTGATGGACATAATTTTTTGTATATGGAGAGTTATGACGCTCATAATATATTAGTAAAAACTGATTTGAGTCTACCTTAATCTAGACAAACGGCTTTGCTTTTTTTAAGGTTATTTAGAGATTCAAATTTGCAACTTTTGGCAAGATACAATGTTGGTGAAGATTTCCTTATTAGATTAATAAAGTTTATCTTATTTTATTTTATGGGATTTAGATTTCATTGAATTTTGTTGTTTGCTCTAGGGTTATGAGTAAAGCTATAAATGAATCGAGCCATTCATAAGCTATTCAAGTTTGGCTCCTCTAAGCTCAACTTAGCTTGAGTATATTCATAAATGAAGCTTAAGCTAAAACAAAAAATAAAAAATCTTATTTATTTAAATTAGCTAAGTTCGAGCTCTTGTTTAGACTTGTCAATTAGCTTATAAGTAGACTTGTTTATATTCTTAATAAGTTGACTTATGAGCAGGATCGCAAGTGGGCTCATGACTTCACGAGCCTACTTGTGAGTGCACTCGTGAATAGACTCGCTAATTGAGTTTATGAGCTATATGTTATATTAGAAATCATATTACAATGAAATGTAATATTAAAAAATGAGAAGAGGACTAAGATAATTAAAAATATAAAAAGATACATTTTAAAAAATTCGAATTAATTTTTAGTTTTGATTCAAATTTAAGCTCAAGCTTAATCTTGTTTACATAGACAAACTGTGCTTAAGCTTAGGCTTAAGATTTCATAATGAGCTTGAGCTCGTACTTAAACCTATAAGTTTTAGGCTTCGTAAAAACTCGACTTGGCTTAAACTTGTTTGAGTCTTCAAAAACTCGCTTTGTTTACAACCCTAGTTATGAGACTATAAATACACTAAGGAATAGTTTTCTTAACAATCTTTGCAATAATACAAGTTTATTCTCCTATATTATGAGTTTTTTACGTTACATGCTATGTCAATTAGTATCAGACCAGGATGTCAACCAGTGGCAACAACAATGTTCATCATGACGATGTTAATGAAGCTCGAGTCTCTGTTTAAGGGGATGAAATTGAAGTTGCATTACATTGTCTAAAGCAATGTATAGACTAGATTCCAATGTTTCAAGGAGCACCTTAAAGATGTTGTAGAGCATCTCAATGGTCTAGGAATTAACACATGTAGGAGGTAGCATGACAATAGAAGGCAAAGGGTAAACATGGCTTGTGATGACCCTATTGATGGGATTGCACCTAATCGTAAGTATTATTGCTATAATTGAGATGATGATTTAGAAGGATCCATTGAGTATAAAATGCCTAGTTATGGCCTTATCGAGGTAATTGAAGAAAAGATGTTTATGGTGATGGCAATAAGGATTTTTGGGATTTCAAGTTGAAGATGGATATTCCTTACTCCAGTGGAAGTTTGGGAATAGAAAGATTTCTTAATTGGAGTATAGAGATCAGCAAGTTCTTTTATTACTTGAAGATTCCACTAGAAAGGAGAGTTAGGTTAGTCACATGT
Organism: Lumnitzera littorea; assembly: GCA_024138015.1. Lineage (NCBI taxonomy): Eukaryota > Viridiplantae > Streptophyta > Magnoliopsida > Myrtales > Combretaceae > Lumnitzera > Lumnitzera littorea. The sequence goes on along the minus strand of JAMXBB010000009.1, from coordinate 31,718,156 downwards.
AGATTAAAGGGAGAAGCTTTTGCATGGTAGGGATGAATTTAGTATAGGAGAGAGCAAGAAGGGAAGTGTCCAGTATGTACATGGTATAAGATAAATGTTATATTATTAAGCTTTGTTAAAGTATTTGTTATTGGAAGAATATTTTAACAATTGTTTCTATTTTGTATTACCTTATATAATTTCTTTTGTCTGCAATTTCCTAATACTCTAAAAGTTCTTAAAACATGATGTATAATGAGCTTTATGACTTTATTACCATGTTATATATGTATATGTAACAATTTCTCACACTGTCACGTAATAATTTACATTACCGATAGGTTTTCATTTACTTATGCAAGTATATGGCAAGCTCTATGATGCAATAAATGATTTAAGATATAATATATATATCAACTATAATGTCAAAATTAACTGTCGAGCATTTTTAGAATAGCTATAAAATTGTAGCAAAATAATAACGAGTAAAGTAATTAATATTTTATACACTGGATATTTTTATACGTGTGTTACATTTGCTAGTTATTTTATATTAAAAATGAACAAAACTTCTTCAAAACGAACTACTCAAGCCGCCTCCTTCTCCCTTCTTCTTCCTTTTCAGAATTTGTTAAAATTTATACTTCCATTCTTTCCAAGTTCTTCGTCCTTCCAGCTTCTTCTTCCTTCCTTCAAATATCTTGTGTAAGATGTCTTACATTTGTTTTAAGTGGCTTTTTATACTTCTTGAAGCAACTTGCAAAGGAGATTGCCAAAAAGTTGGTGGATATAGAAGCAAAAAAAGGCTGCAAGATTGATGAACTTAAACGATGAAGGTCATACTATGGTAGTTACATATTTTTCTTCTTCTTCATTCTTCTCCTTGTTCTTGTTAAGTTATATGTGTTCTTTCATCTTTTGTAGGAATCAATTGATGAAACGCTAAGATGTTGCAATAACTTGGCCATTGATCATGAAAAAAGATACTTTAATCGTTCACAGCTAGACACCATAGTTGCTTCGAATTTCGTACCAAGGAAATATCCTGAAATTCATGTAGCAAGTTCTCTCTAAAAGTTGGTTAATCAACTAACTTTAGCAACATTGGCCCTGGCAAAACTGGACTCTTAGCAACTTTGTTGTTGCTTAAGTTACCAAAATCAAAAACTATATACGTGGACTCACAATTTCTTTTTTTTTATTAATTGCTCCAAGCTCTTGAGTTGTAATAGTCATTGGCAGTAAATAGCATTTGAGTGTTTCTCACATGTTTTGGTTTTTATAATGGGAAGATAGTATGACTTCACAGGATATTTATTTTTTAAAAAAGAAGTGTAGATAATATCAGGGAGTCCAAAAAAACAAAGGAAACCTGGCAAGGTATATATGTATGTATGTATATATGTATCTATATATATATATATATATATCACACTGACTCCACTAAATTAGTTAGTTAATCTTAGCGAACATTTCAATTATAAAAAAAGGAAAAAAATCATTATATATATTTACATATATGTTGCAAAGATAATGTATATAATAGCATCTCAGAAAAGGTAGGAAATATATGTGGCATGTCATTACCCGTTGTCCATTGAGAAACATGTAATTATTCTTAAAATTAACAATTGTTCCTCCTTAACATTCAAAAGAGTCATTGTCCAAATCAAATGCATCCTAAATCAAACATATCAATGATAATGTATATAATAGCATCTAAAAAAAAGTAGGAAATATTTGTGGCATATGATTACCTGTTGTCCATTGAGAAACATGTAATCACTCGTACACTTAACAATTGTTCCTCCTTAATATTCAAAGGTGTCATTGTCTAAATCAAATACATCCTAAATCAAACGTATCAATCTTTGTTATCATTTCGCAATCTTCAATTATTTATTTATTTATTTATAAGAACTCTTTTGCTAAGGAGATGGAGAAAAGGTTCACTAAGTTATGGTAAGCTTTTATCCTTAAGGATTTTAGATTAGAGAAGGAACTTTCGAGGAGACTACCTTAATATATATTCTACAAGTTGATCAATTAGATTTATAAACTCCATAAAAAAAGTATACAATCTACTCATTTTAGCTAAAAATACAGTGAATTCTTAGGTTATACATAAGATAAATATGTTTCAATGTTATCTTTTGATAATTTGATGAAGCTTGTTTCAATTCTTCCCCATCTTAAAAGGATTATCTTTTGAGTCCTCTATAATGAAGTTGGAACCTAATTTTCCTAAATGATCTTATAATTATCTAAGTTCAACTTAAGTGCTAGTATTCCCTTGTCATCATACTCCATTAAACATTCTAATCTATCCCTTATAAAATTTTTAACCTCTTCAAGTTTTCAAAAAGGAGGTCATTAGGGAGTTTGCTAACATTTGGAGTGCGAATGTTGAGACTTCTTGAGCATGACATATTAGGCTTACATTATTTTCTATTTCGGCATCCCATCCATTAAAAGTATCAAGTGGAGTAAACTCTTCTAGAAAACTAAGTTTTTAGGAACACCAATTCAATTACCACTAGTCGATTATAACCGCTTAAGTTTAGGAGACTTATATGGATCAATTTGCTAATTTGTTGAGGAAGCTTAGAAATGTTAGATCCACGAAAAGCGAGTATTTGTAACTGTTTAAACTTCCCAATGTCCCTTATATCTTTAATTCTACAATGATTTTAGCATATTGAATGGATTTCATCAAATAGTTCTATTAAGGAAGGTAATGCAGTAAGAATTATACTAGAAAGATCTGTAACTTTGAGTTTCCTATACCATTGAAAAATGAATCAGAAAAATTGAGAGGAAAATCTTCAATATATAGTGGAAACATATCTAGCTTTAAACATGGAATCCTTGAGGGAGTTTGTAGATACCATATATATGTAGGAAAGATACATATTTGCAATTCTTTAACTCATCCACCAAACAACTAACCAATGATTTATTATTTTGTAGCACAAGAGAATGGTGAGCCTTTTTTTCTTTCTATAGGGGAGAAAACCACACTCACTATGTGATCTTGAACTAACTCCAAGTTTTCCTTTTTGCAATGCATGAAGAGACTTGATTGATATTGATCTTGAGATTGAAAGGATGGCTCTAAGGAATTTGAGACAACTAACACTAAGAGAATGAAGGATGAGGGCGAAGTAGAAGAGCAAGTGAATGATCAATTGTCTAACTAAGTCAGCGTACTTAAAGTTAATATGGCTAACAATAGGGATCAATAGAGGATGATGTTTGATTATTCTCTACCCTCTTTATCTGAGGCTGAGTCTAGCATAAATAGGCGAACTATTATAGCTAATAATTTTGAGATCAAGTCAAATATAATACAAATGGTACAATAGTTTGTGCAATTCAATGGCTTGCAAGATGAGGACCCCAATGCATATATTTCTAGCTTCTTGGAATTATGTGATATATTCAAGATTAATGGGGTAACCAATGGCACCATCAAATTGCGTCCTTTTTCTGCTCTCTTTGCATAATAGAGCTAAACAATGTTTAAGTTCCCTTCCAAGGAATTTAATCACAACTTAGAATGAATTGGTTGAAAAGTTCCTAAAAAAGTACTTCCTACTTGCTAAAACTACCAAAGTAAGAGTTCATATATCATCATATGCCTAGTTGGTAGTTAAGTCCCTCCTTGACACTTGGGAGTGCTTTAAGGACTTGTTAATAAGGTGACCACATTATGGCCTATCCAAACTTTTTACAATGGTCTTAACCTTTTCATAAGGCAAATGATAGACATAACAGGAAGGGGCACACTTAATCTAAAGATGCTTGAACAAATTCAAAATCTAATTGAAGGGAAATCATGAACAACTACTAATGGGAAGACACCAAAGCCAAGCAAAGAGTTACAGGTGTATATGAGTTAGATGCGGTTCATTCCTTGGCCACCAGGGTAGAGATGTTTGTTGAGCCCTATTTCATTTTCTTTAATTTAATTTATATTAAGCTTAGTCCGTTTAATATAAATTACTCGATATAAAATTAAGGAAATATTTTTCTTTAAAAAATGTTTTGAAAAAAAAATATTTAAAAAAATTTGGAGTTGCTGACTAGTTAAACTAGTAAAAAATGAATCGAAAACCCTAATTTAGTTACTGATCTGTGTATGTTTTAAGAAAATAATTTTTAGAAAAATAACCAAAATAACTAAATTCATAGACTAACCTATTAAGACTAAGTCATCATGTAAAAAAAAAAAAAAATCAATTATGGGCTTTATTTTTATAGTTTTCTAAAAAAATATTAAGATATGTAAAGATATACAGAATATAAATAAAATGAATTTTTTATTATGGATTTCAAGAAAAAGAAAAAAATGTTCTTTTTTTTTTATTTTTTAAACTGTTACTCCGAAGATGACTACGTACTCACTAGTTGGGATTAAACCAATGTAGTTTTTTTTTTTATAAAATATTTAATAGGTAAATTCTTTTTAAATTTGAAAATCGATCGAGATTTATGTTTATTTATCCATTTATTATTTAAAAAAAAACTAAAAACATCTAGTTTTGCAAATCTATTTAAAAAAAATTAACTAAATCTTTTTGAAAACTCTAGTTAAATTTTTTTTTATTTTTTATTTTTAAAAATTACTTCGTATTAAAAGATATTTTTTCTAAATCCTACATAAAAGTTACACTAAAATACGTATCTAGATACGTATCTTTTCTAAATCCTATATGTAAGATACGTATTTAGATACGTATCTTTTCTAATACATTAAGATATGTATCTTCTTTGAAGATATGGATCTTGGAGAAAAAGATACGCGATTTTTTTTAAATGTAATTTATAGCTAAAACATGCAATCTAACTAAATTTATTAAAAATTGAAAATTATCGAAGAAATTATATCAAAGAATATGATGATTATAAAAAAAATAAAAACCTGCATTAAAAAAAAATTAAATAACTAATAATAATAATAATTTATTAACTAAACAAGTCGAGTCACGTATGATCGGCATGTTCATGAATGAATATAGGCTTACATGTTAGGGGATTGTGAAAAGAATGTTTTAAACTTCACCATCAACTCATAATTTATAAACCACAAAACCGAATCTTTCATATCTCTTTAGATATAGATTTTATCTCCACAAACCTTAGATATGAAAGATACAATAACGAGTCTTATATATGAAAGATACGATTTAGATTCTTTGAAGATTCGACTTAATTTCTAGAAACCTTATTTTAATTTGGGCTTTCTATTTTCTGAGCCCAACTCAATTCAACTTGATTTAGCCTAATAACCTACTTAATAAATCCTTAGTCTATTTTAACCCAATATAAATTAGATAAAAAATCCACTTTATATCGAACTGAACTAAAAATATTTCAATGAAGTCTGATTCTTTAACAATTTAAAATTTATTAAATTGACTACTCACCATTATCTAATTCAACCCTAAACGACTCGTCTTTGACTAGACTCAATGCGACTAGACTCAATGCGACTTGACACGATTTGACTTGACTTAATACTTTATTTTTATTATTTTTCAATTTTCATTTTTCTTTTTATTTTTTATTTTTAAAACCTAGCCCAGTAAAAATACTAAAATAAAAACGGCAAAAATGAGGTATTTGTAGTTGTCCCTCTTTGTAGTGAAGTTTGTAAAAACTTTATTATAAAGACAAAAATGATATACTTATTTTTGCCTGATCCTTGCTTAAATTGGCATAGTAAGGACTTTGATTATTAAAAAAATTGGGTCTTGACTTGAAAGGTCGGGTATCCTTAATACGATACATCTCTTTAAGCATCTGTTGCAAAAGGATAGATCTTTCGAAGATAAGATAAGATAAGATAACATTTTATTAAAGACAAAGTGAGATAACACTCTCATAAGTAAGTGATCTTTTAAATAACTGGATGTTGCTTCTTTGAGTAAGTAATCCAAAAAAGAATAGATAGCGCTTCTTTGAGTAAGCAATCTTAGAAAAGAATAGAAAGGACAACACTCCTATAAGCAAGTGATCTTAAAAAGGAACAGGACAATGCTCTTTTGAGTAAGCGATCCTAGTAAATGATTAAATAGGACAGTGCTCCTTTGAGTAAGCGATCCTAAAAAGGATTGGATGGCGCTTCTATGAGCGAGCGATCTTACTAAAAACTGGATAGCATTCCCATGAGCAAGCGATTCAACAAAAGGAATAGGACAGTGCTTCTTTGAGCAAGCAAACCTAGAAAAGAATAGATAGGATAGTGCTCCTATAAGTAAGCGATCCTAGAAAAGAATAGATAATACAACGCTCCTATGAGCAAGCAATCCTAGAAAGGAATAAATAAGACAGTGCTCTTTTGAGCAAGTAATCTAACAAAAGATAGGACAATGCTCCTTTGAGTAGGCAATCCTAAAAAAAGATTAGATATCGCTCCATTGAGTAAGTGACCTAAAATTACTATATGAAATGGATAGCACACCAAAGGGCAAGTGATCCATGAATTTCAAGGACTTTGATAAGTTTTGATAAAATGATTTGAGACTTAAGTTTGAGGGATTTTGATAATTTTTTGAAAATATTGACTTTTCCTTTTTAAGAAATTTTTGTTGACAATTTTTGAAAAAAGTTCCATTTCTCTTTTGCAAAGGTTTTTTTTTTTTTTTCTCTTTTTCCTTCTTTTTTTTTTTTGAAGAAATTAAAAAAAAAAACACTCTTTGATGAAAAATTGTGTTGCTAAGTAAGAAAATCTCGAAAATCCTAAAGATCATAAATAAGGGGTTAGTTTGCCCCTTATCCATTGATCATTCATTCATTTAGTCATGTTTTTTAGAGCAAAATTCATGATTTTTGAACTTGTCGAAAATATTGATTTCAAACTTGGGGTTAAGACTATTCATGTTCTTAAGAAAGCACTCAACTACTCTTTAATTTTCTACCAAGGGGATAGATATTATTACTTGAAATGTTCAGTCTAAGTGGACTTCCTTGCACTCTTACAGGTTTGTTTTCACTTTTGGCATCAATTCCAAAAATTGTAGTCTATCATGTAAATAGTATACTTTGGTCAATTAATTAGGTTTTTTTCTAGATTTGCAATATAAGGCTTTTGGTCAATAGTTTAAGTAAATGGATATCAATGTGTTTCAGCTAATTTTGAAAAAAATTATATACCATCTGTCCTGGGTTTATAAGCTGAGAACCTAAGAGAGATTAAACATGGGCTTGCTGTAGTTTCAGAAACAAGTTTCACTTAATATAAGTCAATTTCTTTACTCAAAGAGTTTCAATAATGATGATAAATTGGGTGAGACCATAAAATAAGGGATTTGCTTTTGAGCTTGGAAATTTATAATGTTTAAATTTTAGATACCATCATAAGTTCGGACTTTAGGCTTATTAGTAATTTTGATTCATGCTTAAAGGTGATCACCTTACCAATATTTTCAATTTTTCTCTTTTTTTCTTCTTTTCTACTTTTTCTTTTCTTTTCTTTTTCTTTCTCTTCTCTTTTTTTTTTTTTTTTTTTGTGAAAGCGGTCACTTTCTCTTGTTGAGTTTTTGCTTGATGGGATTCAAAACCCTAAAACCATAGGTTCAAAGAATATAATCTTAGAAGAGGTGTATATGGCATGGAGTGTTTAGGAAAAGTCCATTGGCTTTATGTGTTTGAATAAGTCTATGGGCTTGAGTAAGGTGTATACGATTTGAAGCTCTTCTTCATTCTAAAAAAATTGAATTATATATGATAATATTTGCTTATGAATTGGCATAACTAAAGCAAGCATACATTAGTCTACTCCTTTTCTCCAAATTTATGACCCTATCCTCCAAACTGCCCTACTTTAGGATGGTTCTTGGTAGGCTAATTTTAAGAAAAATCCTTAAAAAGCTCAAATGGGTTTGTAAGGGATAATTGTGTTTAAGGATGATGAAATGAATGCCTAATATTATTTTGACACATGTTCCAAGTTCAAGACAGGTTTCCTTTAAGGAATGAGCTCAAGTATTCACATTGTGACACTCCTCTCTCATGTGTGGTTAGGGTTAGTGTTTAGAACACGGGTTACCTCTTTTCATCATAAACCTTTCAAGTAATGTGTTACCATTCACTTGGGCAGAAAATTTTAAGCTACGAGTTCACATTTACTTTCACTTGCCCCAAGTCATGCATGATGTATTTCATTAATGAAGGACTAATGACATACCCTTATCAAGCTTAGCTAAGTGTACATCATAGAAAAACAAAATGCACAAGAAAAACACTTTATTCAAATAAATCTTATCTCCAAAGTGAAAGATTATACTAAAAAGAAATAAATACAGGAATTAAAACTCATTTCCACTTCTTACCCCCATTTCTATCACTTCTTCGAACTTGGCCCATTTAGTTGAATTGATCTTTTAGAGGTATGCCCAATGGTGAGCCATCTGGTTAGATGGTAGTAGTAAACCCTCAATACCTGATGTTGGAGGTTGTCTATTTGATGCCTTTAGGTTAGGGATACCACTACCTATAGACCCATCAGTCTCTAGAAATTTTTGGTTTAATAACCTTAGTATCAATTAAATCTTGCGCCTTATACTTCAGTTTCTAGCAATCTTCTATGGTATGCCCTACATGATATTTACACCATTTGTTGGGGTCATGATTACTTGGCTTATATTTCCTTATTGGGTTTTCATATGCCAGTAGTCTTACATCTCTCAATTACTTGAATACTTAAGCCATTGGAATCTTGAAATGTCTAAGTCACCTCCTCTTGTTGTGGACGGGCTTGTCTTGAATATGGGCTTTCCCAATTGGTACATTCGCTCTTGACTTCTCTTTCCTTAAATCATCTTCATGCTTTGGCTATAATGTCCTATCCACATTTTTTCAAGCTACTTGAGTGCATAACCTATTTCCATATTTATACCTATGACTCTTTCTTATATCTTTGCTAACTTTTCTTCTAAGGTTGCAACCCTATTTTTTAGATCATGGCATTAACATACCCCATGGACTTGACCATTCAAATTCATTTTTGGCAACTTTTCCAAACTTTGTATCATGTTGATAGTGGGCTTTGTGTAGAATTTGGGCTTTAGATCCCTAACAAAGTTCAACTGGACCAATTTTTCATCAATCAAATCTTGAACTTTATTATTCAATTCCCAGCAATGGTCAGTAGCATGCCCCTGCTGACCCATGTGGTATTCACATTGCATATTGGGATCGTATTTTCGAGGTTTATACCCTGGTGTTGGAGTCTTAGGATGCAACAAACCTTCTTCTTTTAGGCGGCGATAGACTTGAGACATAAGAATTGAGATATGAGTGAACCTCCTTCTAGGTGATTTCTAGCCTAGCTTATTTTCCTTAAGCTCTGGATCAGTGCTTAGGACACTAGGCTCGCGTATCATTAGCTATGACATCGTAGTGTTCACAGTGGCTTTTGAATCCAATAAGTTTAATCCATTCCTTATCAATCTCCTCACTCTAATAGCATCTTCAATGCGACTATTGGCTGCAACTATGTCTGCAAACTTAAAAGTAGTATGGCTTAAGAGGTGATTATAATAAGGTTCACCTAATGTGCAGATGAATATGTTGATCAATTCATTTTTTTGGCAATTGTACTATGGCTTGAGTGGCTATGGATCTCCATCTTTGGGTATACTCCTTAAAGGACTCAATCAGCCTCATTTTCATGTTATTTAAATCTATTAGGGAAGGAGTCAGTTCTTCATTAAACTTATACTGTTGATAAAAGGCTCGAGCTAGCTTATCCTAAGTATCAATCTTAACTAAGTCTTGTTGGGCATACCATATCAATATTAGCCCAGTTAAGCTATCTTGGAAAGTTTGAATCATCAATTGCTCATGTTTAGAGAAATGGGTCATCTTGTGGACATAAAGCCTAAGGTGAAGTTTAAGATAACCCCTCACACTTTTTGAAATTTGGTACCTTAAATATCTTGGGTAACTTATGGTCTTCAAAAGCACTAACATTACTCAAGCCTAGATTACTTTGCGCATTATGATCCTTGAGAACTCCCATTTTCTCTTCAATTTTCTAAAAGATTTCTTCCTCCATCTTCATCAATTTCTACTCTAATTTCTTCCCCAAGCCCTTGGTACTATTATTGAGCTTATGAACTCTCAACTTTTTAGACTTGTCTACATTAGATGGTATGTCAATAGGCCCTTGAGCTTGGGTATGAGCTATGGTCTCGATTGGCTTCATATGTGTGCTTAGAACCCTTCAATTGTGGCTATTCTCTATTCAAGAGCTTCAGATATATTGGTTTTGACAACGATTGATTATGGGCTAGATTACTTAAAAAACAATCTTTCAAAGCTTGCAAGATTCCCTTCTTGTTAGCAACATTGCATTCTTTTTTAAAAAAAAAAAATCAAGTTTTAATTAAAAAAATTTTTTTTTTGGAAATTTTTATTAAAAAAAATCAATATTAATTTTATGTTATAGAAACCTAATACTAACATTGATGAATCTAAACAAAAAAATTGAAAACATTAGGACATAACGGTGATAAAGAAAAATGGAAATTATTTTACGATAAGAAACTTATTAAAATATTACATAAGGGTGACGACTCATAAAAAGAGCTCTATCAGGATTGTGATAGTGAAAAACAACAACTTAGATATCTACAAGATTAATGACTTTGAGGTAAGAAATAATTTATAATGGGAGTCTGATGTTTAAATCTTTTTCTTTTTTTTTTTTTTACTTTTGATTTTTTGTATTTTATTAGTTCTTAACATATAGTATATGTAAGGCATTGCAATAAAAATCGACTAAGTAAATAAATTATCATCAAATTAGTTTCTTATCATAAAATATCTTTTTGAAATTTCCTTTTTTAAAAAAAAATTTGGAAAATCTTTTAAATAAATGATAGTTCCATAATAATCTTTATTATAGTTAATTTTCATAATTACAAGCCCCATAAAAAATTTTAAAAGTTGATATGAAGTTTCTTTTTTTATTTTTATTATTATTATTATTTTTTTTACGTTAACACATTATGGTACAGGGGGAATATTAATGATCTTGTGCTTTCTATGTTAGATCTTATGTTACATAATTAATTACTCATGAAATAAAACAAAATCTACAAGACTTACATATACTAAACAAGATAGCATATACAATAGATGTGATGCAATATGCTACACGTGTGTAATATAATGGGCTTAATAATTAATAAATTATAGGATGTATTATGAATCCATAGTCAAGAATACACTTATATATAAGTAAATTCGAAATAAGATTTAAAAAGAAGTGAAGCTCGTGAATATTTATATATAAGGGTTACCAATTTTTTAAATTCCCCTTTTTTTTTTTTTTAAAAGAATGCCTAATTGACCGCACATTAATTAGGCTTTTCTTATAATTTAAAAATGACTACCTTTTTTTCAAAAATAATGATGTAGTAAGGTAAAGTCTACAGGTCTTAAGCTCTGTAGTTTTAAAGATTTCTAGAGAAAAACATAGTGAGCTATATAAAAGCTTCAGTGGGCTTGCCTATCACTATCAAGTGAGAGTAAAGACCTCAGAGACCTGAAGGTTACACAATGACGGCCCATCCTAAGTTCCTAAAATGGTCCAAGTATGACCACAACTAAGCATGCAAATGAATGTTAAAATGAATAAACCCCTCCCCCCCCTTAAATCCCTAACAATGGTGCATTGGGTTGTTTTTTTTTTTTTTTCTTTTAAGGCTTGCATCACTGAAAATCAATTAGTACAACTACAAAACAATAAAAGAAAAATAATATAAAAAGCCTATTACTTAATTTTTGCATGGCTAGCCCACCAAGAGTCCATAGTGAAGTCGCCATTTCTATCGAGCCCTATTTCATTTTTGTCAATTCAACTTATATTAAGCCCATCCCCTTTAATATAAATTACTTGACATAAAATTATGGAAACATTTTTCTTTAAAAGATGTTTTGAAAAAAAAAATATTTAAAAAAATTTGGAGTTACCAACCAGTAAAACTTGTAAAAAATAAAATTAGGATTTTCAAGTGGATAAACTCTAATTTAGTTACCAATTTACATATTTTCTATGAAAATAATTTTTTAGAAAAACAACTAGAAAAATTAACCTCGAGGACTAACTTATTAAAATTAAGTCATCATGTAAAAAAAAAAGAAATTAATAGGATTTATTTTTATATTTTTCTAAAAAAATACTAACATATGAAAAGATATAAAGAATATAAATAAAATGAATTTTTATTATTTTTTCTTATGAATTTCAAGAGAAAATAATTTTTTTATTTTTAGATGGTTGCATGTAAGGTATCTATGTACCCGCAAGTCGAGATCAAACCAATATAGTTTTTTTTATAAAATATTTAGTAGGTGGATTTTTTTTAGATTTGACAATCGAGTTAGATTTACGTTTATTTATCTATTTATTTAAAAAAACCTAAAAAAAATCTAATTTTGAGAATCTATTTTAAAAAACCTAACTAAGTAAATCTTTTTGAAAACTCCGATTAAGATTTTTTTTAAAAAAAATCACTACATGTTAAAATATATCTTTTCTAAATCTTACATGCAAGATACAATATATCAAGATACATATTTAGATATGTATCTTTTTTAAATCCTATATGCAAGATATATTAAGATACGTATATTTTCTAAATCCTATATGTAAAATACGTTACGATACATATCTTCTCCAAATATATGGATCATAGAGAAAAAGATACGTGATTTTTTTTAAATGCAATTTACAACTGAAATGTGAAATCTAACCAAATTTATTAAAAATTGAAAATTATCTAAGAACTTATAGTAATGAATATGACGATTATCAAAAAAATATAAAAACTTGTACTAAAAAAACAAATTAATAAAAGTAATTAACTAATAATAATAATAATAATAATAATAATATCTAAACGAATTGAGTCGCACATGATTGGTGTGTTTGTGTTAATTGTATCATCATCGTTTAGACTACTTTCATATACTCGATATTGAATTGATTGTACATATGGGTGGCGTCATGTTAATCATATGCGTGTAAGTGATTAGTTGCATATATGAGTATAGTTGTCCAACAACTTGTATGGATCTATGCTTATGTGTTTATTTGATTTTGACTCTGTGTGTATGTGTATGTGTTGACTTCAGGCGTCATAGTGTATGATGTGTATGTGTAGTGCAAGATGTCATGTGTGGTGAACATCAAGCGTATCGTATGCAGGCATGTGCTGTGTCGTGTAACAGCAGATTGTGGGTTGGTGCAGCTTATGTGTGGGCATATGGTGTTAAGGTAGATTGTAGCGTGTTAGTGCAGCTGTATGGATTGTGGGTCGATGCTGAATGTGCTCATATGAGAAACGTGCAATTGATTACGTATTTGTTGAGTGTATATTGTGGGGAAGTATCTTCTTATATGTGGAGTGGTGTGTGAGTGATTAGTATATATGGGGGTAGTCATCAGAGTGAGATATTGGTGAATATGTGTTTATGTTCAATGAAGGAATTGTGCTTGGTGTGGATGAATATAGGCTTGCATGTTAGGGGATTGTGAAAAAAACGTTTTAAACTTCATTGCCAACTCGCTATTTATAAACCATATGATCGAATCTTTTGTATCTCTTTAAATATAAATTTATCTTAACAATCCCTAGATATGCAAGATACAGTAACGAGTCTTAGATATGAAAGATAAGATTTAGAATTTTTGAAGATTCAACCTAGTTTATAGAAACCCTATTTTAATTTGGCTTTCTATTTTCCAGGCCCAACTCAATCCAACTTGATTTAAACCAATAACTTAATTAATAAATCCTAAATCTATTTTAGTCGAATATAAATTAGATAAAAAATCCATTTTACATTGAACTGAACTAAAAATATTTCAATAAAGCTCGATCCTTTAACTACTTAAAATTTATTAAATTAAGTACTCACCATTATCCGATCGACCCTAAACGACTCCTCTTTGACTAGACTCGACTCAATTTGACTCGATATAACTGGACTTGATGTGACTTGACTTAATGTTTTGTTTTTATTATTTTTCAATTTTTGTTTATTTTTTATTTGTAAAACCTGGCCTAATAAAAATACTAAAATAAAAACGGCAAAAATGAAGTGTCTACAATGTTTAGAAGATTGACTCACTCTTAGTTGGTTCATACTAGCCTCAATTTAGCCCTAATAGTATGTTCAAAGAAGGGTATGTAGAGAACAAGCAAATGGAGGAAACTAATTTTCTAGGGAAACCTTTAAGACCTTAGTACAATTCGTACAATAGTACTTACAATCTTAGGTAGAGAGATCACCATAACTTTTCTTAGGGAAATCAAAACCAGAATTAGAGTCAACAGTAGTGGTCAAAGGACTAACATCATCAAAGATCTAATTTGCCTCCACCTAGGTTTTAGCAACCTTTAGCTCCTCCACCAGCTCTAGAGAAGAAATTGGAGAATCTCTTAGAAAAATATATTCAAACAAATGAAGGGAAGATGCGACAAATAGAGATCTCCTTTAGAAATCTAGAAGCTTCTATCTATAATATAGAGAATTCAAGTGGCTAACTTGCAAGGATGATGAATGAGAGATAACATAGGTCATTGCTTGGGAATACTGAAGCAAACCCCATATAGCAAGTCAAGGCAATGACTCTTAGGAGTAGGAAGGAGTTGCAAGCTGAGAAAAAGAAGGATAACAAGGAAGCTCTTGATAAGCCAAATACAGTCTAAGAGAATGAGACTCCAAGGCAACCAAAAGCGAAGGAGTACCTTTCTCCAATTCCATATCCTCAGTGCTTGAAAAAAGAGCGCCATGATGAGCAATTCGGTAATTCCTTGATCTTTTTAAATAGTTATATATTAACTTACCTCTTGTTGATGCTCTTTTGCAAATGCCTAGGTATGTAAAGTTCTTGAAGAACTTCTTGTTAAATCAGAGGAAGTTGGAGGAGATTTCAATAGTCACTTTGAATTAGGAATGCTTAGCTTTACTTCAGAAGAAGCTGCCAAGGAAGCTTAAGGACTTAAGGAGACTCATTATACATTGTGTCTTTGGAAATTTTCTTGTTGATAAGGCTTTGGCAGATTTAGGAGCTCGCATCAATCTTATGCCTTACAAACTATTTAAAAAGCAAGGGCTAGGTGAACTTAAATCCACATGGATGAGTCTTCACTCAGTTGATAGGTTAGTCATATACCCTAGGGGAACTATTGAGGATGTCATGGTACAAGTTGATAAATTTATTTTCCCAATAAACTTTGTTATTTTAGACATGTATGAAGACCTTGAGATACCCCTTATTCTAGGAAGGCTCTTCTTAGCCACTACTTAGGGCCATAATTGATGTTAATGACGAAAAACTAATCTTAAGGATAAGTAATGAAGAAATAGTCTTTAGGGTCTTTGAAGCTATTGGTAAGGCGTATTGTTACTCTAATAGGTAAGTGCACCAAGTCAAGTTATAATATAGATAAAACAAATGTTGAGTCCGAGCATTGATCCCATGAGGAATTAGTTATGTTAGTATATCTAATTATTTTTAAAAGTAATATCCTTTAAATTATTCAATTACCTAACTTCTAAAAATGAAGATTCAATGAAATAAACTAAGAATAGATTGTGATAAAATAAAAGATTAAACTAGCAAATAGAAGTAAAGAAACATAATTAAAACAATTAAGTAACAATAGAATAACTAATAATAGAATAACTTAACAACATAAATTAATTAATTATGAAATAACATTTTCCTTAGTAAATCCTTATTGTTGTTTACTACCTAGTTCTAGGGGATTATTCATTCTCAATAATTATATTGGATCGTAGAGATTCTTATCATATTCCTATGGAAATAGGAATCTAAGTTAGCTAGATTTGTGTCTCTAGCTAATTCATAATCTTGAAACTTGCTTTACTGGAATCACTTTTGAATAGAGCATCATAAGATTGCATTAAGAACTTAAATCTTGCTATTAGGTTTCTTTTAGAAAGATTTAATACCTAATCTCTTAACATGCTTAATCCCTTCTAATTACACTTGTCTGTTCACTACAAGGCTCACGTCTCTATAGCAAACTCAAACATTAAAATAATAACTTAGGTAGATATTAATTTAATAACAAGAACGGTGTAATTAGATTGCAATAAGAAAAATCATATATTGAAATTCATAAATAAAAATCACCCTTTGAATATAGGGTTCAACAATTATTTACAAAGTAATTAAAAGAAAGACATGATAACTAAAGAAAAAAGGAAGAAGAATGGAGAAGCTTTCTTAGTAATTCTAAAAGCTACAAACTAATGCTCAAGGGGCTCTCTTTATAAACTTAGGCTTAAGTGTCTATTTATAAGGAGTAGACCTAAGATTACAAAGAAACCTAACAAAAATAGAAGATTTGGAAATTGTTGTAACTCTATGCTTGAAGTATACAGCCGTGAAGCTTGAGTATATTCTTGCTCTTTAAGCAAAATCTTCAATTTTTGAGGGAAAATCAAGCCGAGAGGATCATGGGTAGGGAATATGGTTGTGGTGCTGAGCTGTGATCTCTATTGGATTCCTCTATCAAAACTCCTCTACTTCATCCTTTAATCTATGCTTTCACTTTGTTTGAGCTTGAAATTGCATAAAATCCTTTAAAACATCATGAAATGTTCTCGAAGTCTCTAAAAAAATAAATAAGAAAATTAAACTCAAAATAACATTGAATTAATAAGAATAAAGTCTAAATCAATACAAAATACTGATAGAAAATATATGCTAAGTTCATGCTGTAGACACCTCATTTTTGTCATTTTTTTCATTTTTCATTAATTGAGCCAAGTTAATAAATAAACAGAAAAATAAAAAAAATTAAAATTAAAATTAAAAGAATAAATAAATAAATAAAAAATAGAGTTGAGTCGTATCGTATCGTATCGTATTACATCGTATCGTATCGAGTCAAGTTATGTTAAATCGAGTTGCGCTGGATCGTTTAAAATTAAATCGAGTAATGTGTGTGATTAATTTAATAAATTCTTAAGTTGTTCAAAAATTGGGCTTTATTAAAATAATTTTGGTCCAATCCAATATAAAATAGATTTTTTTATCTAAAATATATTGGGCTAGATTAAATTTATAATTTATTAATTAGGCTATATCTAATTGGATTGAATCGGATCGATCCTTAAAAAATAGAAAGCTCAAATTAAGTAGGGTTTCTAGAAAACTAGATCAAATCTTTAAAAAAATCTAAAATGTATCTTCCGTATCTAAAGTTCGTTACCGTATCTATGGTTTGTCGAGATACGAAAGATTCAATAAGTGGGTCTATAAATAGGAAATTATTGAAGAAGTTGGACCTTTCTTCCACAATCTCACAATCATATTAGTCCATCTCAATTCTCAACAAACCAAGCAGTAGCCAATTCCACATAATTCCATACCGAATGCCTCCTACAATTCATAATACCATTTCCCCCACCAAATTCCAATCCACTTGCTTGCCCCCTTCTAACCGAACATCCTTGCCTTGTCCATGTGCAGCCCCTGCCTTAATCCCCAATCGAATTCCATATAGCCACCCTAACAAGCCTGACACATTCCCATAAAATCCAATACGTGATTAATCACCAACGAAGTCAACTGAAGCCAACCCTTCGAAATTCAATCGAACAGTAATCCATTATCCCCCGACTACGAACATAAATCCAATCGAGCCCTAATCCTCTAACATTTAACTCCAACACCACCATTCAATCCCAAAGACCTTGACCTAACTCCAATTCCAACGCTACAATTCAATTCTGAAGTCTAGCAATTCCAAATTCCATGCTACATCCAATTTTTGAATTAACAATGCTCTGATCCAATTTCGTAATTTGAAGTTGACACAAATCCAACACTAATTCCAAGTCTAGATGAATTCCCTGAGATCCAATTCTATAATCCAATTTCATAGACGAAATCTAATGCACGATCAACATGCGTGACTCAATTCGGTAAAAATTATTATTTTATTTATTAGTTAGTTCAATTTTATTTACTAATTTTTTTTCTTAAGTATATGTTTTTTTATTGTTATTTTTGTATTGCATAATGTTTTTAGATAATTCCAACAAAATTTAGTTCAATTGAGCTTTTAGTGAAATCATGTTTTTTTTTTTTTTAAACTAAATGTATCTTCAACATATCTTGTAATTAAGATTTGGAAAAGATATATATCGGATATGTATCTTATCTTTCAGATTTAGAAAGATACGTATCTTGTGATTAGGATTCAGAAAAGATATGCATGAAGATACATGTCTAACCGTATCTTTAACATATCTTATTATTATGATTTAGAAAAGAATTTTTTTTTATATGTCGTAGTTTTAAAAATAAAAAAAATCTTAACCGGGATTTTCAAAAAATTGAGTTAGTTAAGGTTTTCTTTAATTAGTGAACTTAGATTTCTTAGGTTTTTCTTAAATAAATAAATGTAAACATGGCTCGGTTTTCAAAATAAAAATAACCTACTAACTAAATATTTTATAAAAAGAGAATTACGGCCGATTTGATCCTGAACAGCGGGTATATAGGTACCTTCGAGGCAATTGCATAAAAAAAGGAAAAAAAAAACATTTTCCCTTTTTCTTAGAAATTCGTAATAAAAATAATAATAATAAATCACTTTAGTTATCATTTGCTTATTTAGGTATATTTTTAGCATTTTTAGAAAATTATAAAATTAAAAGCCTATTAATTTTTCTTTAATCTTTACACGACTACTCAGTCTTAATAGGTTAGTCCCTGAATTTGGTTTTTCTGGTTTAAACTTTTAAAAATCACAATTTTTTATAATATCCGCAAACTAATAGTTAAATTAAGATTTTTCTACTCGAAAACCTTAATTTCATTTTTTACTAATTAAACTGGTTAGCGACTCCAATTTTTAATTTTTTAAGAAAAATATTTCCTTAATTTAATTTCAAGTAACCTATGTTAAGTAAGCTAGGCTTAATATATGTTAAATTAAGAGAACAAAAATAAGACTTAACACATGTCATTAGATGCCCCCATACTTAAGCTTTTGCTTGTCTTCAAGCAAAATGATAGAAGTCAAAGGAAAACATTTCAAGGACAAGATGATTAACTATAATCTTAGAAAAGTGTACCCTCAAAATTAACTTAACAAAAATTCTTTCCATATCACCCTTATTCCTTAACTTCATAGTGCATCTAGAACACTTGAATAATAACAAATTTAGAACTATTGAATTTCTGTGATCAATCTAAATGATTCAGAGTTATCTAAAACACTTCAGTAGGAACTAAACTAGATATTAAAAAAGGCATAAACTAATCAAGAAAAAGTTATAGAGGTTTCCTCACTCAACTTAAGAGGAGTGAAATATCTCTAAATTATTTTTAACTTGGAAAACTAGACTAGATGTATATTACATCAATCCATCCTCTAATTGTCCTTCTACATCCATCAGTTTTCATTAAGAAGCTTATCAATTCAATTTGATTTTCTTTATTGAAGCTCAATTAGCATTGAAAAAGTACTTTGCTCTTCTTAAGGATCAAGGCTAATCCTTACTAATTTATCTTATTCTTAATTACCTTAGTAGTTGTTAATGGGAAAGCATCTTGTTTTTCTGACGGATCAAGGCTAATCCTTAACAACTTTAATTAATTTCTACTTTTTCTTATTGGTAGCAGGAAAGAGTCTTGTTCTTCCAAGTGACCAAGATTGATCCATACCAATCCTTAGCAATTACGTTATTAATTCTATCCAATTATTCAATGTGTGCTGTTAACTACTTTGACCTTTTAAAGGATTTCCAAAGGACAAATCTTCTTTATTCATCTAATCTAAAAAATTTTGAAAAAGAAGGATAGATAAACCACCCTCTAGAATCGAGTTTAAAAGTCAAAATAAATAGTCCTTAGCCCATTCATATCTAATATAATCCTGAGTCTAAGTCTAATTCTAAGCTTAAGTGATGGGAACTCTGTATCTTAAATATTTAACCACTTAATTTCAGTAAAGTGTTCTAAATTCATGAAGGATGTGGGAAAATTTGAAAATATTTATGCTTGCTTACATATATATCGAGGGTTGCAACTTTCTATAATATTTGAAATATTTTGGCAAAAGCTTAAGTGAGTACATAATAACATATATATTTTATCATTCCCATGCACTTATGTTGTACATCATCCTCAATGTACATAACCATACAAATCAAAACTCTAGTAGGAGATAATAAAGTTAATTATAAAAAGAAGAAAAGAAAGGGAATTTGAACTTCCTTAGTTTTATTGTTAGATTCTTTCAAAATAATTGAAGTCCCAAAGTTGATTTTCATCAACCCATAAAGCACTTGATTTTCTTTTCCCATCAAAACAAACTAACTAAGGGAAGAGAAAAGAAAATTTTGACTAAGAAAAATAGCTAAAATTACTATTGCTAATTTAAGTATCTAAAAAGTTAGCATCCTACAATCTTACAAGTCATCAAAAGGCAATAAGAAGTTAGTTAATTAATACAATCATCCAAAATAGCAAATAAAATGAGTTAAGTCTTTTAAAAAATGAAAAAGAAATCACTCTTCATCTTCTTTTTCCTCCTCCTCAGTCTCATCTCTAGTTGACTCCTTAGTAGAGTCTAGTTCAGGCATTGGTGGTGGTGGTGGTAACCAAATTCTTAAGAAGCCCATGATTGCCTCCTATTGTACTAAAAATTGGTTCACCTTATCTTCTATGGTTTGTTGAATCTTGAATAGCTTCCAAATTTTTTAAAAGTGGCAATCATTGAGGAAGATGAAGACTTAGCTTGTAGCCTAGAAGACAATGAGGTAGCCTCGCCAACTAGTTTAGGTGGTAGCTCTTTAGGTGCTGGTGGGACTTACATAGATTTGATTGCATCATGAGTGAGTGAAATAAGGGCTTTCATCCTTTGTATGTGTACCTTATTGCAAAGGCTAAGGTAGTTCCTCACTAAAAGAGTTATGAAAGGACCTACAAAAATATACTTGGATCGCCCCTTAGTAGCTTGATTTCTCATGAACCAAGCCATCCTATGTCCTAAGTTAAGGGGTCAATGGTTAGTAATCTCTCATTAACCACATCTTGAATGTTGTCTTTACCAATAAAGTTTTTAGCTAATACATAGTGGATTAGCCTAAGAGTAGGATCAATTAAATTAGACGCTTTCAACATTCTAAGATTATAAACTCCTCTCTCATTTCCAGTCAAGTCACTCCATACAAATGACTCAAACATATCTCGAAGTAGTTGATGTGGTAAGTCCATATACTTTTGCATCATAATATAGTTAATAGAATAAATATGCATAAAGATACCAAAATCACCAATAGGCATGGTGACCTTATGAACATAGCATCTAAAATGAACAATGTTCTATCTATCTTGAGAGAGGTTGTATATACCTAACCTGAAAGCACTAAGGAACTTCAAAGTGAGTTCTCAATATACCAATTTGTCAAAAGGCACTCAAACCTTTTACATTGCCATTTACGCTAGAATGTAAGTTGTGGGGGGTGATGGTTTATGGAATAACACTAGATTTTTACACGCAACATTTTTAACTCTTGGCATTTTCTAAAATCAAAACAAGAGAAAAGTTTACATTTGATAACAAAAATTCATGTAGCAACATTAATCCAATAATTGAACCATAACAAGCATACTTATTTCATTGCTAGTTAATACACTAAGAAATTAAGTTGATGAATTAGTCAACAAGTTTGCATCATATAATGCTGAAATTGCTAAAATCATGGATTAGCACATCTATAAGATAATTTCAAAATCAAATCCTATGAGTTTTAGCATTGAATATATAAATTCTCAAGATTTTGGTTCAATAAGTGGGTTATATTGAAATATTAGGTTCTATAAGCTTGGATTAATAAAATTATAAGTTAGTGAAACACTAAAGATATTTTTTTCGATCTTAAATCCAACTTATAATTTTATCATTAAAATTAGCATAAACACCAACATTCAATATATATATTCATTTAGAAACTTTTTTTTTTTTTTCATATTTCAGTGTCCATGTACAATTGAGATTACTTAAGTCTATATTAGTAATTAGCATAAAAATTACATGCACATTGCTCACAAACATTAGTCATTTAAGTTTCTAGTTTCATCATAAATCAAAGCCATCACAATGCAAATACAGCATTAAGTTTATTGTGTTTCTTCAATTTCTTTCTCTTTCTCTCACTTTCTTACCTTTTCTTTCACTTTTTTTCACCCAATCCTCACAAAACGATGCATTTTCTCCAAGATTTCTAGTAGATAATAGATTGATAGCATACCATATTGCATTATCTACAATAGATCACTCCTAAAAACTTATATTTTTGTACACATGCAAAACAAGGTTTCTCCCATGAAAACCCAATCATAAATTGAATTTTTATACATTTTAATAACAAATTAAAGTTGATGTACATACCTCAGATTTGTTGTTTTGTGCTTGGATTGAAGGATTTTGTGAGTGATTGAAGTAAGGTAGTGAGAGAGTAGGGAGAAAAATGTGTGTTTGAGAGATAGTATAAGTGTAGAATGAGAATAGAAGAGATTACCCATGCTTTTTTAATCCAGTGTCGACTATGGGTGAGGATCACAACCATGGAGTATAGTTGTGTTCCTTCCCTTTATGTTGGATAATGAAGTTACGTGTCTACGGCCAAGAACCATAGCCGTAGTATAGGCCATGTTCTCATCTTCAATTTTTTTTTTTTTTTTTGGCTTCATCTAGAATTAAATTACGAGAAAATCATGGCCTAAGTCCATTGGCATAGAATTTGGCCATGATCTTTTTTATAAATTAAAATTTTCATGCCAAGTTGAATTTCTTCAACTCGATTCCTAAAATTAATGATTACGAAAAATTAGTACTAGATAAAGCACAAAAATTCAACTAAATAACAATCTAGTTAGATGACAAAGTCACTAACTAATATTAGCTAACTAAATTCAAATACCAAAAATTGTTCAAAGCAGGACAAAAACTAACTCAAAATTGAAAGCTTGAGTTAACTTATTGAAAAGGAAAACGATGTAAACTAAAATAACTAAAAATAAAAATTAATCAAACTTAGGCTACCTCCTAAGGAGCACTTTTCTTTTACATCATTAGCTTAATGGTTGAAGTTTCTTTCCCTAGTTTGCTTTTGAACCAATGAGTTTAGGATTCAATTCAGTATTTTTGGGTAAGCTTCCTTGTAGCCTCCTAGTGATTGATCTCGCCAACTAGGCCAATTAATTCTCCAAATTCCCTAATGATCCTTCCATATTTCTTAGTATAGCTTTGTTAGATTGGAATCTCATGTTTAAACTCTAGATAATTCGATTCAACAACTCCTCAACATTAGGAGACTTGTTATATTGTTGTCTATTATGATTCTACTGCTACTATTGGCCTCCCCAAGAAAAATTATGATGATTCCTCTACCCTGGGTTATAAGTGCTACTGAAAGGCGGTTGGCAACAAAATTCACATCCTTAGTTTCCCTTAAAACTTTATCCTATACTACATTAACGGGTTTCATTAATCCATCAATCTTTTTCCTTAAGTTTTCAACTTGAGTAATTAACAGAGTTATAGAGTTAACTTCATACTTTCTAGATGATTTTATTTTGACTCTTACATTATCTCACTGCAAATTATTCATTGTCATGCCTTCAATCAAATTTTAGGCCTCCTCTGGTGTATTTGTACTCAAAGTATCTCTAACTACAAAATCAATTGTTTAATGTATGGAATAATTAAGTCCATTATAAAATATTTAGATTTACATCTAGTGAGGCAGTATATGATGTGGACACCTTCTCAACATTTTCATAAATTACTCCTAAGTATCATAAAGAGTCTCATTATCAAAATGAACAAAAATAGAAATGTTATTTCTAAATTTTGCTACCCTAGTAGATAGGAAATATTTTTCTAAAAAGTTTTTTACTAATGATTCCCTTGTAGTGATGAAACCTCCAAGTAAAGAATTTAGCCATTGTTTAGCCTTATCTCATAGAGAGAATAGAAACAACCTTAACTTTACTGCATCATCTAAGACACCATTGATCTTGAATGTTTCACAGATTTTCAAGAAGTTCAAGATGTAGTTGTTGGGGTCTTTGTAATCTTTCGAATTAGATGAAACGTTAGACCATCTAGATGACATTAGGTTGAATTTGGAAATTGGTCTAAATTGTAGGTCTCGCAATGCTAGATTCGCTTGTAGTCATTGGTCTGTGAGCGTCGTCATTGTTGTTTCCATTGTTCAAGCTCATATCTTCTTCCTCATTATTTGAACATTTTGTATCTTCCTTTAATATGAGGTGCAAGCTTTGATCTACGGTGTCACAATTTCTTTTATAGAGATGTTGCATTGTTCTTTTAATGTGTAGATAAAAAACCACCATTTTTCTATTACTGCTTCTTCTCATAAGTTGAAAAGATTTAGAAGTTAGCAATAATATAGAAAGATCTTCTCATAAGTTGAAAAGATTCAGAAGTTAGTAATAATATAGAAAGAGAGAATGATATCAAAATAACTAAGGAAAAGAAATATTACAATTATGTTAAGGTAATTGATGAATCTAAAGTTTTGCTAATTTCTTAATTAGACTACTCTATTTTAGGCTTCTTAGCAATGGCACCAAAAACTTGGTAGGGTATATACCGCTCTAATAGGTAAGTATACCTAGTCATATTATAGTGTAGATAAAATCGATGTTGAGCTTGAGTTTCAATCCCATGAGAAACTAGTTATATGAGCATATTTAATTATATTTAGCAATGATACCCTTTAAATTATCCAATTACCTAACTTTTAATAATAAAAATGTAATGAAATAAACTAAGAATGAGAAATAAAGATTGTAATAAAATAAAAGATTAAACTAGCAAATAAAAGTAAAGAAACAAAATTAAAACAATAAACTAGAAATAAAATAACAGAATAACTTAATAACATAAATTAATTAATTAAGAAACAACATTTTCCTTAGTAAATCTTTATTGTTGTTTACTACCCAGTTTTAGGGGATTATTCAATCTCAATTGCTATATTAGACCATGGAGATTTCTAGTCCTATTGTTATGGAAATTGGATTTTGAATTAGCCGAACTCATGTCTTAAGCTAATTTCTAATCTTGAAACCCTCTTTATCTGAATTGCTTCTGAATAGAGTGTTATAAGATTGCACTATGAACCTAGATCCCACTATTAGGTTGCTTTTGGAAAGATTCAATACCTAATCTCTTAACGTATTCAATATCTTCTAATTACACTTGTTTGTTCATTATAAGGCTTGTCTCCATGACAAATTCAAGCATTAAACTAACAACCAAGTACATTTTAATTCAATGACAATAAGAATGGTGTAATTAAATCGTAATAACCAAAATCATAGATTGAAATTCATTAATAAAAATCATCCTTTAGACATAGGCTTCAACAACGATTTACTAATAATTAAAAGAAAGACATGATAACTTCTAAAAGCTACAAACTAGTGCTTGAGGGGCTTTATTAATAACCATAGGCTTAAGTGTCTATTTATACGGAGTGGACTTAAAATTTATAAAGAAAACCTAATAAAAGTAGAAAATTTGGAAATTGCTATAACTCCATGCTCGAAGTACATGATCGTGAAGCTTGAGCATGTTCTTTCTTTTCATGCCAAAATCTTCAATTTTAAAAGGAAATTCATGATGAGAGGATCACAGGTAAAGATCATATGCCTAGGTCATGATCTCTACTACGCATTCATTCCTCAATCAAAATTCCTCTACTCCATCCTTTAATCTATGCTGTCACTTTGTTTGAGATCAAAATTGCATAAAATCCTTTAAAACTTCATGAAATGTTCTCGAAGCTCCTCAAAACAATAAATAAGAAAATTAAGCTCAAAATAAAATAGAATTAACAAGAATAAAGTCTAAAACGGCATAAAATACTTGTAAAAAATATATGTTAAATTCATGTCATCAGTTATGAATAAGTATGCTAAATTAGTTGATACTTGTAGCCATTTGGATGCGACCGATGCAATTGTTTCTAATTGCACACAAGATTTGCTAACAAAAGATTCGTTGGATTTACTACATCCCTAATGTAGTAAAGTGGTTGCACAATTAGATGCAAATAAACCTACTGTAGAATGTTCGAGTTTACAACCAATTCAAAAGACAAAGAAGTTATGGTTGAAGCCCTCCATTGAAGATCCACCAACATTTGAGTTGAAGAAATTGCTCAAGTATCTCGAATATGCCTTCTTAGAGAAAGATTCTACGTTGCTAGTGATTATTTCTTCTCACTTGGAAAAAGATCAAAAGGAGATATTGTTAGAAGTTTTAAAGATGTACAGGAAAGCTTTAGCATGGAAGATTTGGGATATTAAGGGGATAAGTTATTCATTTTGCACATACAAGATATTATTGAAGGAAATTTATAAGCCTGTAGTGCAACCACAACAATGGCTCAACCCAAATATGAAGGAGGTGATCAAGTTGTTAGATGCCAGGATGACATATCCAATTTTAGATAGTTCTTGGGTAAGCTTAGTACAAGTGGTCCCAAAGATAGGAGGCATGATTGCTTTACCAAATAAAAAGAATGACCTGATTCCAATGAGGATGATGATAGGGTGGTGTGTGTGCATTGATTACTAGAAATTGAATGATGCTACATGCAATGATCATTTTCCTCTCCTTTTATAGACTAAATGCTGAAAAGATTGGAAGGATAAATATACTACTCTTTCTTAGATGGCTTTTATAGGTATTTTCAAGTACTAATAGTATCGAAAAACGAAGAGAAGACGACCTTCACTTGTCCATATAGTACATTCACCTAAAGGTACACGATGGTCATATTTAAAGACTTAGTGGAGGACATTATGGAAGTCTTCATGGATGATTTTTCAATGTTTAAGGATTCTTTTGAGCATTGTTTGAATAATTTAGAGAAGGTCTTGATGAGATGTGAAGAGACAAATCTTGTCCCTAACTGGGAAAAATACCACTTCATGGGTTAGGAGGGCATTGTATTGGGGTACAAGATTTTAAGGGCCATTGAGTTGGATAATACCAAGATTTATACAATTGAAAAGTTGCCACCCCTGACTTCAGTTAAAGCAGTTAAGAGTTTTCTAGGACATGGCAGTTTTTATAGGTGATTAATTAAAGATTTTGATACAATTGCTTGAGAATGATTTGCCATTTGAATTTTCCTAAGAGTATGTAGAGACATTCAAGATCCTCAAGGAGAAATTCACCAATGCTCCCATAATGGTGGCTCCCAATTAGAGTTTGCGATTTGAGTTGATGTGCGATGCGATGGATCATGGAATGAGAGCTATTCTAAGGCAAAGAAAGGACAAACATTTTCAGCCAATTTATTACACTAGCAAAACTCTTATAGATACCGAAGAGAATTATAATAACTAAGAAAGAGCTACTGGATGTGGTTTTTACTTTTGATAAATTTGGTTCATACTTGATTTTGTCTAAAGTGAAAGTATATACTAACCATTCTAGTCTCATGTACCTTTTGACCAAAGTGGATGTTGAGCCATGCCTAATTAGGTTGGTCCTACTCCTTCAAGAGTTTGATGTTGAGATTTGAGATAAGAGTGGTGCAAAGAACCTAATTGTTGATCATTGGACAAGATTGGAGAATCCAAATTTAGAGAAATTAGAGGAGCATGCTATCAACAATGAGTTTCCTTAGGAGCATTTTTATGCTATTAATTAGATAATAGATATGGAAACTCTTTGATTTATTGATTTCGCCAATTATCTTGTTACTAATATTCTTCTCAAGGGGCTTTCACACTTGTAGAAGGAAAAATCCTTCTCTAATTTGAAATATTACTTATAGGAAGATCCTTACCATTTTCGAGTGTATGTAGATCATGTGATTAGAAGGTGTATTTCATATCTTAAGGGTTTGCAAATCCTTGGGCATTGCCATTCGGGATTGGTTGGAGGGCAGCGTAGTGCCAACTATATAACTCATAAGATCCTGGAGGTAAGATTTCATTGGATTACACTCTTCTAGGACACCCAAAAGTTCGTAGACCTTTATGAGAATTGCTAAAAGATTAGAAATATTTCTTGTAAGGATGAAATGCCATAAAATTATATTTTGGTATGTAAAGTTTTTTATGTATGGGGTATAGAATTTATGGACCCTTTCCTAAACTTAAATGGGAATAAATATATTTTAGTAGCTATTGATTACAATTCTAAATGAGTTGAGGCTCATGCCTTGCCAACTAAAGATGCTTGGGTAGTCATAAAATTCTTGAAAAAGCTTTTCTCCTGTTTTGGTGCTCCAAGAGTGACCATTAGTGATAGGGGCATGCATTTTTGTAATGCTCAGCCATAGAAAGTCCTAAAATCCTATGGTATAACGCATATGATAGCTATCCCTTAACACCCATAAACTAGTGGGCAAGTTGAAGTAGCTAATAGGGATTTGAAGTGAATCTTAGAAAATATTATGGAGCATCATCGGAAGGATTAGTCTAACAAATTAGACAATGCTCTTTGGGCTCATAGGATAGCTTATAAAACATTGATAGGAACCACACCATATAGACTTATGTACGGAAAGGCTTGTTATTTCCCTATGAAGACAGAAGTCAAAGCTTTTTGGGTTATTAAAACTATTAACATGGATTTTTAGTATGTAGATAATTATAAGAAGCTCCAATTGAATGAACTTAGCGAGTGGTGCAATCTTGCTTATGAGAACTCTAGATAAGGTGAGGTAGAAACTTTCAAGAAGGTGATCATGTCCTTTGATACAATTCTCGCCTTTAGTTGTTTCTTGGAAATATCAAGTCTAGGTGGTTAGGACCTTTTATGATTACCAAAGTCTTTCCTTATGGTGTGGTAGAAGTCACCCATCCTGAAAATGGTACGTTTAAGGTTAATAGTCAACGATTGAAGTTACATGTAGGTGAAGAGATTGAAAGTCATGAAAGGAAGAAGTTTCAGCTCCTTGATCCTAGAAAAGAGTATGTAAATTGATGCATCCCATCAAGCTATCAATGTTAAATATAGCACACTTTCTAAAATTTATTTAGTGTTCTTTGTTTTTATTTTTGAAGTTCTTTAGTTTTACATTTTGTTTCTTTTGACTTTAAGAAAAAATTGACGTATACAAAAACTGATACGATTAAATAACATGATCATGCTAGTGGCCATGTCTAGCTTATAAGGAATTGCAAGCCCCAATCTCATAAAGTTATATAGGCAAGACGATACAATCGTGCCTTTACTCATGTTAATTCCAATAAAGGAATTACGCTTAGACCTCAGAAAGTTACATGGGTAATGCTTGTATTGTTGCTAGAACTCACATTAAGTGTGACCACAAAATGTGACATGACTTGATAGACACGATCGTGTTTATCAGCATGCCACTTACAGTATAAAATGCCTTAATGAAGATTAAGTTATTTCACTTTGTTCCCTCTTCCATTCGATCACTTTCACTTCTCTTTAGTTCTCTCACCTAAGAACCTACACAAACGTACTCTTGGATGCACTTTGTACTATCCAACAACACTTTGCACCAATCTTTTCTTTGGTTTCACTTCAGGAATAGGTACATATCCTCTTACTTTCTCCTATGATTCTTGTTGTAGTTTTCTTTGTTGTATGTATGTGATTACCATCAATGATCCTTGATAGAAATTAAAGCTTTTACATGATTTCAGTAAAATTGTTTGATTTAAGTTGGATTCTTTAAGAATTGGTTTATTTTTCATGATTTCAATGGTAGATTGTTACATGACACATTTGTGTCATTTAAATTAAGCAATAAGCTAGGTTTTGAATGACATGAGTGAAGACATGATTGTGTCGATTTCTTTGCATTGTATAATGATTGGGTGTTGCATTTGTGCCAATTTCTTGACTAAAATTCTCGATCTCCATGCATTTGTATACTTTCATGCTTTAAATTAGCATATAGGGTTTGGCGGTTCTTTTAAATTTTGAAGTACTAACTGTTGAAAGAGTGGATAATTGATAATTTTAAGTTTTCATAGATCATCTATATTTCACATTTATCTATTTAGTTACTGGAGTTGGATGATAAACTCTTATGAAAACAACTAAAACTCACATGTCCACCACATGTTTGATAAATTGTCTTAATAAACAAGAGCAATATTTCCTCTACACTTTGCATTAGTTGATGCCTATTCATACTTTAAGTGTGGGGAAACTTTTATGCACCTAAATTGACTTGAGATTTGTTTCATTTTGGTAGGAATTATGGTACCAAAGGAGAATCTTTCGGTTAAAAGAAAGGGCAAGAGCATAGCATCTACATTCTCTTCTTAACTACCCCCTTGCCTCAACTATTAACAGCACTAAAACCATCGATTCATCCCATGTTGTAGTTCAAGGATGACACAGCAAAGGCATGTTTTTAATTTTTACAAAGTTGTACTACTAGAGAGACGTTATATTTAGATTGGGATGTCATCCTACAATTAAATTTGGAAGAGGAGATCTATAGGATGGTAAAGGTACTTCCATGGAGAAATTTTTGACCTTTCGAGCTCCATTTTGACTAGAACTGTGATCCAAATCAACTCCTTGGACAAGTCAAATGTAACTGAGCTAGAGGACTGCAAGGACTGTAAGGACTTACATGGAGATTACTAACTCAAAACATTATTCACAACGAGGATTCCTATTCGACCTTAATCTTTTACACTTTTGCTAACTTAAGTACCTAGCTTTTGTTAGGACCAACATAGTTTTCAAATTGCCAAGTAGATGTGCTAACATCACACTCATTGTTGAGCTCATAACATGCTCTAAGAAACTCTTAAGCCGACTTGCATTGGACTTCTGTCTGAGCTGAGCTACTAAGATACTTAACTTAAAGAGGACCAGAATACCCTTCAATACTCGAGCTCTAACCTGAACTAATCTAGGTCAGCTTTGACCATTTATTCTTCCGAATAAGATCCTACAACTGCCTAACGACCTTAGAATCCACTCTAGCTTAACTAACCACACTCTAAGCCTTAATCGCCTCTTAGCATATGTCTTCTAGCACAACACTCTAGAATGATTCTCTACTTTTTCATACATAATATTTTTTGTCCTTTTTAGCATGTCTTATGTATTTCATTTGTAAATTACCCTTTTTTATCTTTTCTGTGTATGTATTGTAACCCTAATGAGGTAAGTATATAAACTCCCATTTGCTTGTATGTAGAAATCATCACTCTTCATTATTGAATATAAACATCGCCCCTTTGAGAGCACTTAGCTATGTCTTCTATCTTATTCTTCAACTCTTATCTAGCTTCTTTAGTAAGAATTAGTGGCAAGTGGCCGTAATACTACATTCGTGTGTCATATCAAGTGTTAGGATTAAGCTGAGTGGGATCTACTAGTGTATTATATCCGACTGGTAGCCATCTAGATTTGCTAAATCCCTTTTTTATTTTCCTTTTTCTATTCATTGTGGTGTAGCTTCCGTTATCAAAGCATGGTTCCAAGAGGGAGTGTATGAAGCATAGTAGAGTTGTGGTTCTTATGTGCTATTAGTAGATGTTGTGCTCCTTTTATAGTTGTTACAGTGTCTTGGAGTGAAGTAAGTTTTGAAGTTGTGAGCTACGTAATGAAGGTTCATGGATTGGTAAGTTTAGTTTTCATTGTAGCTCTATTTTCCATTGCGAAAACAAAGCCTAATCATTTCTATCATATTTATGTATTTGTGTCATGTATTAAAGTTGTTAGATTGCGTTAGTAAGATTCTAGGTAGTAATTAGAAGTGTTTGTTGTGTATTATGTTGTCAACCTATTGAAGAAGTATTACACTATGTCAGATTCAAGTATTCAAGGTGTTATTGGTGATTTAAGTATTGATGCACATGTTGGTGGAGGTTAAAATAATAGTAATACCCTTGTATCGATTGATGATAAACTTGACAAACTCACCAATCTTGTTGAAAGTTTGGTTACTACAATGTAAGTCAATAGGTAGCAACTACAAGGTGTGCTTCTTTGTAACCCACCTGAGAATATTCCTAGGAGGCAATATGGCCAAGGTAACTAAGCTAATTACTTAGTTCAACCCCATTGAGTTGGAGGAGTGGCTGACTAAATTGTTAGGTGAAGGTTGGAGTTGGAAAAGATTGAGGAGGATGACAAGGAGGCAAATGTAAGGGAATATAGAGAGGAAGGAGAATAGGTCAAATATTATGAAGCACCAAAACGAAGATGCCGAGCCCCCCGAGGACTTGATATTGTAAAGGTCTAGATTCCCACCTTTGCTAGAAGTGAAGATGCAGATGAGTACTTAAAATGGGAAGAGTAAGTAGAGAAGGGATTTGACTGTTATGGGTATACAGATGCTATAAAGGTTCAACTTCTTGCACTTGTTGCACATTTGCTAAATTATAAGAGCTTCCCTAAGGAAGCTAATTTGTTGATGACTATGTGAAAGAAATCTAGATGTTGATGATCCAAGCAAACGTGGAAGAGCCTAAACCCTGTATTGTGTCACGATTCATTTATGGACTCAAATATGAAATTCACAATATTATAAAAGTATAAAGATTCTATACATTGGAGGAGCCTATTAAGGTAGCATAGAGGGTCGAAAAGTAAAGGAGAAATGCCTTGAGTAGACCTAGCCTAAGTTTTTCTTAAACTCTTGCTCCTTATTGACCCACTTATGTTGAGCCAAGGAGACCCTTAAAAACAAGACCGACGTAATGAAATCCAAGTAGGCTAGAAGAGCCGAGTTAAAGATAGGCTGATCTGGAGGTAATATGAGAAAGGGTAGGCCTCTAGATGGAATACGAGTGAGGTAAAATGCTTCAAATGCTTGGGTTTTGGATACATGACTGCTAAGTGTTTGAACCAACATGTTATAGTGCTCCAAGGAGATGTAGTAGATAACACTAATGAGAGCGAGCTAGAGAATGAGAGGAATGTTGGAAGAGTTGAAGCCGAGGATGAAGAGGAGACCTGTATTTATACCGACTAGGGAGAAGTGATGACACTATTATTAAGATGAGTGCTAAGCTCCTTGCTAAGCTCCAAGGAAGATCAAAGAAAAAATTTGTTCCATACAAAATGTACCATTAAAGGATAGTTGTGCACCATCATTGTGGATGGAGGGAGTTGTACCAACATTTTTACACAATCCTTTGTATAGAAGTTTGGACTACAGACCTTTAAGTACCCCCGACCTTACAAGCTATACTAGCTTCATGATAAGGGTGGTTTGCACATCATTGAACAAGTATCTGTGCCTTTTAATATTGGGAATGTGTATAAGGATGAAGTGGTATGTAATGTTGTCCTATAGGAGCTTCACATTTGTTACTTGGAAGACCGTAGTCGTTCGACCGACATGTCACTCATGACGGATATAAAAACACTTATGCCTTTATCAAGGATGGAAAGAAGATCATGTTGCAAGATGAGCTAGAGAACCAGTCACATGCACAAGCTAGAGGACTATAAGGACTCATACGGAGAATACTAGCTCGAAACATTATTCATGATGAGGATTCCTATCCTAACCTTAATCTTTTACACTTCTGTTAACCTGAGTACCCAGCTTTCATTAGGGCTAACATAGTTTTCAAGCTACTGAGCAAATGTGCCAACTTACCAACCAATTAGACTCATTGTCAAGCTCATACCATGATCCAAGGAGCTCCTAAGCCGACTAGCATCATGCCTCTATCTAAGCTGGGTTACCAACATAACAAACCTAGAGAGGACCAAGATACCCTCAATACTTGAGGTCCAATCTAAACTAAACTAGGTCAGCTTTGATTGCTGACTCCTTCAAGCAAGATCCTACAACTGCCTAGTAACCTTTGAATCCGCTCTAACCTAGCCAATAGCACTACAAGCCTTAATTACCTCTTGTTACGTATCTTCTGGCACAACACTCTAGAAGAATTATTTACTTTTTCATACATAATATTTTTTTATCCTTTTAACCCTTTTTAGCATGTCTTATGTATTCCATTTGTAAATTATTCTCTTCTATCTTTTCCGTATATGTATCGTAACTCGAATAGGGCAAGTATATAAACCTCCATTTGCTTGTATGTAGACATTATCACACTTCATTGTTGAATATAGACATCATCCGTTTAAGAGCACTTAGTCGTATCTTCTCTCTTATTCTTCAGCTCTTATTTAGCCCCTTTATTAAGAGTTAGTGGTGAGCGGCGAGAGGCCTTAATACTACATTCATGTTCATATCTTGTGTTAGGATTAGGTTGAGTAAGATCTGTTAGTGATGCATACCATGACCAAGAATAGATAATGTCGATCGCTAAATGGGTCGAAGCTTACTAAAAGCCTAAAAAGGGTGATGGGGAATGCATGAAAGAATGAAAAAGTGAATGAAAAGTAAGCAAAACCCACGAATAGCTCTAGAATATATGACTTGCCAATAGAACTTCTAAAGACTCACGACACAACTCAATATGATACATGAATTGGTCCAATGAGGTTACTTAGCACCTGAACTTCCTTAAGGGTTAGGATAAGAATAAAATAAGAGTAAACAAAACAGTGTTTACGAAAAGAAGAATATTCAGTATATTAATGGTGATCTAATTCTGGCTACAAGTACAAAGGTATTTATATCTAATAAGTTAAGACAACTTACCGAAAAGGGGAAAAGAAAAAAAGGGTATTGCTTAAAGAAGTAATGTACAAAGATTACAAGAGGCAAGAACGAATATTTAAGAAAACAATAATTAGCGTAACAAATTCTACATATGGTCCTGTATATGTAGCAAAGATGTATTAGTGAGGCTATTGAAGGATGTAGATAAAAGATTATGATCAAATTGCTTATTTGAGCAAGGGTGATTGAGGATTAGTCCAGGGTCTTTCTCTTGGTCTCTTGGAAAGGATGATGCAGAGCAAAGGGTCAGCTTGAGCATGAGTAAGTAAGTATGTAAGGCTTAGCAGATATCTTAACATTCTACTATTAGGCACACAATCTTTGAGAGATGGTTAGTCACTTGGCTCAACATACAGAGTGTCTTAGCAAAGAGATACCGGCTTTGGCATGAGTCAGCTGGAGTAACAGGATTGGCCTTGCTAGCTCCTCTAGTCTTCGGGCTTAGTTACAGGTTAAAGGCCTAGTAGCCTGATTCCTATCATTCCCTCTAGGTTGATTTAGATTTAGGATCAAATTTGAATGGTCTTCAATTAGTTCTCCATTAGGGTAATATGAACTAAGGTCAGCAATGTTAAAGGTGTCAGAAACTCTATAATCTTTCGGTAACTCCAACCTATAGGCATTGTCATCATTCTTCTAGAGGATTCTAAAAGGTCCCTCAACTCTTGCAAATAGCTTGTTCCTCCTCTTACTCGAAAACCTTTCCTTGCTCAAGTGTAACTACACTTGATCTCTTAGCTAGAATTGTTTAGCCATCCTACCCTTAGTCTTCTCTTGCATTTTTCTAGTAGCTTAACTGATCTATCAACTAACCTTGTTGTAGATGTGTTGAAGGGATTGTGCTCAAGCTATCACATCGGGCTATTCTTGCTCGAATTCAGGTACAGGGGTGTGATCGAGGGGTAACTCAAGATTGAAACCATAGAGAACCTCAAAGGGGGTCTACTTAGTGGTGTCATGTACTATTTGGTTGTAAGCAAATTCAACCATTAGTAAGCAGATGTCCTAATTAGCCAAGTTCTTTCCCACTATAGTTTGGAGCAAAGATCTTAAAGTACAATTGACTAACTTTGTTCGGCTAACCATTTAGGGGAAACAGGAAGTACTAAATAGTAGTTTAGTCCCCATCCGTTGCCATAGAGTTCTCTAAAAATGGCTCAAGAACTTTAGGTCTCTATTCGATACTACACTTCTCAACACGATGTATAGCTGAACAATTTCCTATAAGAAAAGAGAAGTAATAACCGAAGCATCGTTAGTTTTGGAGTAGAGTATAAAGTGTGCCATCTTATTGAACTGATCTAGGACAACCATTACAGAATCTTTGCCTTGGGCAATTCATGGTAATCCAAGAAAAAAGTCCATGCTCAGCTCAGTCCATAGTCTCACCAGAACAGGTAAAGGCATGGCTTTCCCTTGCTCAATTTCGCATGTAGTTCTCTTGCATACAGCATCACCTTCTACAACTTGGTGCACATCACGCCTTATCCTTGGTCACAAGAAACGCCCATTCAATAGTTTGTGCATCCCTTTCTCCCTAAAATGTCCAGAGAATCCTCTATTGTAAGCTTCCCCAGTAAGTAACTCCCGTAAGGAACAAGTCGGTATGCACAATTTCCCTCCTTGAAACAAGTATCCATTTTCCATATGATACTCGTCCCCTATCCTTCTATCGATACATTATACGCTAGAGTACTGTTCTTTAATGCTTGTAAACCTAAACAATCTGGTATGCAGTTCATTCAAAAGTCTACACTTTCTTAAAAGAGCTCCTGCAACCATGTTGCTCTTTCCTTACTTATGTTTTATTACAAAGTTAAACCCCTCGAGGAATTAGACCCACCTCGTCTACTACTTTGACAACTTTGTTTCACTTTGAAGGTACCTTAGAGATTCATGGTTAGTATAGATGATAAATTCTTTTAGTAGTAAATAATGTTGCTATACTTGCAGTGCTCAAATTAGTGGTAAGAGTTCTTTATCATATACAGAGTAGTTTAGCTAAGGTCCTCTAAGCTTCTCACTATGGTAGGAAATTGGTTGGCCTTCCTACATTAGGACAGCGTTTATTCCAATACTTGATGCATCACATTTCAGTTCAAATACCTTCTCGAAGTCAGGTAAAACTAGTACAGGGGCAGAAGTTAACTTCTCTTTCACTTCAGCAAAACTTCTCTGCTCCTTTTCTCTCGATTTAAAGTCGGTGTTCTTCTTTGTTAGCTCAATTAGGGGTGTAGTAAAGGTACTAAAATTCCTTATAAATCTTTTGTAGAAGGAAGCTAATCAATGGGAACTTTTAACTTTGGCACAAGCAGTGGGATTCAGCTACTCAACAATTCCTCGAATCTTCTCATCATTTACTCGTAAGCCTCTTCCACTTACTACATAGCCCAAGAATACCACTTCCTCTTGGCAAAAAGCAACATTTTTTAAGGTTGCCGAATAATCTCTCAGCATGTTGGCACTATAAACTACGATGTCGTCAAAGTACACCACAACATACTTCCCTATTAGATTTCTTAACATATGATTCATCAGTCACATGAAAGTGCTCAGGGCATTCAACAAGCCAAATGGCATGACCATCAACTTGTAGAGTCAATGCTGAGTTTCAAACACAATCTTCCATTCATCTCCCGCCCTCATGTAAATTTGACGGTAGCTAGACTTTAGATTAATCTTGCTAAAAATCTTAGCTTTACTCAATTCATCCAGTATGTCTTCTAATCTTGGGATATTATACTTATATTTAATCATCGTATTGTTCACAGCTTAGCTATTAACACACAATCACTAGGTTTTATCCTTTCTTAGCACTAGAAGCGTTGGAATAGCGCAAGAGCTGAGACTTTCCTTAACATAACCTCTCTCTAATAGTTCATTGACTTGTTGTTGGAGTTTAGAAGCCTGTTTGAGACTTATTTGATAGGTTGGCTTATTTGGCAAGATAGTGCCAGGTATTAAGTCAATGCAATATTCTATGCCTCTAATTGGGTGCAACCCCTCGGGTAATTGTTCTAAGAATAGATTAGTATATTCATCTAACAACGCTCTCACTTCCAAGGGTAGTTCACACTACTCCTTCAATTCTAACAAACATCTAATCAACATGATGGTCAACTTGTCAACATTTATGACCTTTTGAAGCTCGGCATTACTCATCATTAGAGTCTTCTTCGATCCGTGAACAAGTTTTTCCTATAGTTTGTTAACTTCACTCGGTGGCATCAGGTTCAACGTAATCTTCTTGCCATCTTTCTTGAATACATATGTATTCCTATATCCATCATGGATAACTTTTCTATCAAATAGCTATGGTTGGCCAAGCAACATGTATAAGGTATACATGAGTAACACATCATAGAGGATATCTTCAAAGTGATTTCCGACAATGATCAAAGTAGTACTTGCTGGATGACGTATAGTGCTCTTTTCTCACTCAGCCAATGTAACTTGTACGGCTTCAGATGTACGATTGTCGACAACTTCAACCTTATGACCAAGTCAGTTGATGCCATATTGGTGCAACTTCCACTATCCACAATTAGTGTACTCACCCGATCGCTTACCTGATCATTCACCCTATAAGTGATATAAAACAAGTTCTCCCTCTACTCCTCATCACGTAAGGGTTCTAAGTTCATTGCACATTAGACAACCAAGATCAACTAATCCAAGTCCTTAGTGAATAAGTCCTCTTCAATCAGTTCATTATCATGAGAAACTTCTTTCTCAGTAAGGCTCTCCTCCTTAGGTTCCTCATTAGTACTCTCCACTTCTAGCTTCGAGATGTCTCCTTTGATGACCATAGTTTATCGGTTTGGGCACTGAGTAGCCATATGTCCTAACCCTTGGCACTTAAAGCACTTAATTTGGCTCGTTTTCCTATTAGATCTTTACCCTTTCTCATAAGTTCAAGTCAGTACGTTACTGTCAAGTCAGCCCTTTTGCTCGACTCGAACATCTATCTTTTAAATTAGCTCGGTACTTGACTGAGCTCAATGACTTCCCTATCCAAGTCGACTAGTCGGCAATCTAGTCGATACTCGACCCTTTTCTACATCTTCACTCGTTAAGTTATTCAAATGGCTTCATCTATTGTGATGAATCGTTAGAGTCCAACAATGTCTCGAATGTCACATCTCAATTTAGTAAGAAAACTAGAGATTGTTTATACTAATGGTTCCTCCACTTCACATTGGATTGTGAGCATTTAGAATTTCTAGACATACTCATCAATAATTTGGCCTCCTTGTCTCGGCTCCTAAAGCCTAGTAAAAGTATCTTATAGATAAGTATCCAACACAAATCTATTTCTAAGTATTCTCTTCATTTAAGGCCAAGTATTAATATCTCTATATTCTTCTCGTCTCCTCATGATTTGGAAATTCTTCCACTACATGATAGCATATTCAAAGTACTCAGCAATAGCAGTTCTCACTTTCTCGTAGTCCTCATATTGGTAATAGTCAAACACATACTCCACCTTCTCTTCCTACTGTAAATATTCATCCGCACTTCCAAACCCATTGAAGCTTAGAATCTGAAGCTTTACATGGTTCTGGATGCTCAAACTTGCTCTTCTTTTTTGTAATACTCTTCCTCATCCTCTTCTCCTAGATCTCCTAAGTCAATCCTTCTCCTTACTTGTCTACCTACTCTTCCACTTCAAACGTATCGAGCTGGATTCTAACCTCTTGCAAGTTAGGTAGCTTGTAGGATGTTATGCACAACATCAATAGGTCAGTAAGCCAATGCATGAAAAACTCAAGTTAAATCTACTAAGAGATTAGCTACCTCATCAAGTCTCTTGTCAATGCACCTAAGAGTATCCTAAGACTATCAACTATGGTAAACAACACCACTATTGTTATCTCCAACACTAACGTTAACACTTGGTTCTGTCATTTTCTCTAATAGATTTTAGTTTTTCAAACTCTTCAATTAGATGTTTTAGCAAAAACTTCCATAAACTAGGAAGGTAACAACCAATAAACATAGCAATTAAACGAACTTAGTAACTTACTCTGTTTCTCACATGTAAAACAGAGTATAGACAAGACTTCAAAACAATGTACTATAACTCAAGCGAAACCTCCACTCTAATACCAAGATAATGCATACCGTGACTAAGAACAGATAAAGTCGGTTGTTAAATGGGTCCAAGCTTGTTGAAAGCCTGAAAAGGGTGATGGGGAATGTGTGAAAGAATAAAAAAGTGAATGAAAAGTAAGCAAAACCTACGAACAGCTCTAGAGGTTATGACGTACTAATGTAACTTCTAAGGACTCACAGCATAACTCAATATGACATACGAAATGGTCTGATAAGGTTACGTGCCACCTAACTTTGCTTAAGCGTTAGGATAATAGTGAAATGAGAGTAAAAAACATAGCGTTTACATAAGGAAGAATATTCAGTGTATTAATGGTGATTTGATTCTAACTATAAGTATAAGGGTATTTATACCCAATAAGTTAGGGCAACTTGCCTAAAAGGAGAAAAGACAAAAAAGGTATTGCCCAAAGAAGTAATGTATAAAGAATACAAAGGGTAAGAATGAATATTTAAGAAAACAGTAATTAGCATAACAGATTCTACACGTGGTCTTGTACACATGGTGGAGATGTATTGATGAGGCCATTGAAGGATGCCAATAAAACAATCAAATTGCTTATCCAAGCAGGGGTAACTGAAGATTAGGATGTGGACTCTTTCTTGGTCTCTTAGCAAAGATGATGTCGAGCAAGGGGTCAATTCAAGCATGAGTGAATAAGTGTGCGAGGCTTAGCAGATATCTCAGCATTCTACTATTCAACAAACAATCTCTGAGAGATGGGTAGTCATTTGGCTCGGCATGCAAAGTGCCTTGGCAAAGAGATACTTGGCTTCAGTAAGATTTGGCTAAAGTAAGAGGATTCACCTTACCAGCCCCTCTAGTCTTTAGGCTCGGCTGCGAATCAAAGGCCCAATAACCTAATTCTTATCAGCTAATGTGTCATATCCAGTTAAGAGCCATCCAGATTTGCTAAATCCCTTTTTATTTTCTTGTTTCTTTTCGTTGTAGTACGGCCTCCATACATGATCTCGGAGATGTATCAACCTCACTCTTGAGTTCTTGTGCACATTTCAATTGGAGAAGCCTAAAGGAAACACTTATGGAGCTAAATGGAAAATGAACTTTTGAGTGAATGGTAAATCTTTCAAGATCTCCATTGCTTAGTTTGGCATTTACATAGATTTATATGATGAGGACTTTCTAGAGAGCCATGAGTCCTTTGAGTTACCTTACAAGTGACCTAGTGGATTAATGGCTTCATGGTTTTGGAGGGAAATTTCTACGTCTTCCTTGTACTTCACCAAATCTAGCAAAACTTCTACAATAGGACATCCCGAGTATAGGATGATCTACTGGTTGCTTTCACATTCTATTGTAGGCCAAGGTAAGACTACAAGTGTTGTATGTACATTTGAATTGCTTTATCTTTATAGCATGATTGCTTGTTGCTCAATGAATCTTCTTGTTTTATTAGCTGAGTATTGGGATCGTCAAGAAACTAAGACTAGAGAGCATGGGAAGATATGTTATGACCCCTATATTACTTTGCTAGTGTAAGGAATGGGACTCATGTCCCAAAAAAAGTCACCAATGACATTAGTGAGTGAGGTGATGACTTTTGATGAGGAAGGGCTAGTTGGGGATGCTAACATTAGTCAAGGGGGAGGATCTTAATTAGATAGGTTAGAAGACATGATGAAGCAAATGATGGTAAGGTAAGAGGAAATGCAACAAGAAATGGATGTAAACTTCCAAAGAGTTACCATCAAACAAAATAAGTTGTTAAGATTCATAAGTAATGTGGCAAAGAAATGTAAGCTTAAAATGCCTAATGTAATCTTGCCTACTCCTTCAATTGAGGAAGAGAAGATTAGAAAATGAAGCTAAAGAACAGGATGCTAAAGAGGAAGAACAAGAGGTAGAAGAAGAAGAGGAGGAGGAAGCAAATGCGAAGACTTTTAGTGAGGAAGCTAATGATGAAGATGAAGTTTAAGAAGAGGATGATGATGAGGATGAGGATGAGGTGAATGATGATGCTTCAAAGGATGATGAATGAGGATATCATAGTTGCTAATTATTTATGGCTTTCAATATATGGACATTTTTTGTACTTTGTCATTTCAAGGCTTTTCTTAATTTTCTTGACTATCTTCTGGTTTTGTTTTTCTTTTATTTTCTTTTTAATGTCTAGTGTTTTGTTAGTTTGTCTTGCATGGGTTCTACAATTCCAAGCTTGTAGTGGTGTATGCAATTGGTAATGATTGATCTAGACTTCTTGTTTCATATGTATATAGAGATCTCAAAGATGTATTAGTTCTTTTCTTCGTGAATGTTTATTTTGATATATTTATTGTTAAGCTACTTAGTTTCGTACATTGAGGACAATATATAGTTTTAAGTATCAAGAAGGGGGTATGAAAATTATTACAATTTAGGAGACCAATTTCTTTTCCTACATTTAACCTAATATATTTGTTCACTTGCAATTATTTGAGAATTAATAACTTCTAAATGAATTGCATTAAATATAATACTTAATCTTTAATTATTGAACCATATGATGCTAAAGTTGATTGGTATAATCTATGTGGAGTAAAATTATGAGTTATTGAGCTTGGGATTTTTAGACTTAGGATTAAAGGAGTATCATTAGTCAAGTGGTTGTCATGATTATTGTTAAATTCACTTTAATATATACTTTTTCTTTTGGAAGTTTTTAGAGCTTTATAATCCTTAGTAAACAAATAAAGGAAATTTGTCTTTTGAAAATTCCCTAAAAAATCAAAAATTAGTTAGAGCCTAAAGAAAAAAAAAGTGTTAAATAAAGTAGTCATGTTGGTAAGAATTGGCCTTAGTCCCTTAAAAAAGTAAGATTATTTCCCGTTGGTAATGTGAGGATAAGTTGATATGAAGTTGCCTTGCTCCGCTAGGAGAGTGAGGTTTGAATTCTACTGCCAATGGACTGCTATCAAAGTAATTGTGAATGGATGAAATAAATGAATAAAATTAAAGCCTTCTAATGAAAATATATATTGGGGGGACAATCATAACATGAATGGATATAAAATGTGTTTACTCTGAATTATGGTGTTTAGCAAGATTGAAGAGAGAGCTGTATACATTTCAGCTAAGTGGGTCAAAATTTTTATGACTTTTTCTTGGCTAGTGAGATGTTAAATTTGATTTTGAGTTTAGAAATTAAATGATTCGGGTGAACTTTAATTTACATAAATTCACTTGCGAGCTTTGGTATTCTATGTTTTATGAGCATTGTAAGGAGATTAAATATGAGGAGATAAGGAAGTTGTTAAGGAACTTTTAAGTGAAATTGTTGGTTGATCCTTTGATTTGTTTCTAGGTTAAGTGTAATTTTTATGTAACACTCCACCTTCTAAGTATCTATTTAAAAATTTTTCTCAACTCATGGTGCCTAAAGACAATTCATTACTATCATCCTTAAGTTAGGGATAAGGCTAAAACTATAACTAATCTATTAATTCAAACTCCACTATGTAAAATTTCCAATAAAACTTCTTTTAATTAATGTAAATTAACACAATAGAACTTGACAAAATAAGGCCGTCATTCAAGGTATCACATTTCACTTCATTGTTCAACTTGTAAACTAATTAAGATAATAAACTTTTACATTCAAAACCTTAACACTAGAAAGCTGTAACGCAACATGGTGACCTTCCTATAAAGCTGCTTTTAAGAACTTGATACGAACTTTATAGCTAATTGCTCTCTTTTTCACCCATCCTAGCTTCAAGGCCTTAGCTCATTTTATCTTTAGTATTTAAGGTTAGATAAGCTAACCCCTCAACTTAGGTTTTGAGCTAAGTGAGTATAAAACCAAATACAGAAAGCATAGCAGCCAAAAATTCTAAATCATAACAAGTATTATATTTCATATATTTGATGATCCCAATATCATTAATAACTCATCACATACAAGTCATTGGATTAATATCAAGCACAAGCGAAATGATTCATGCATCTTACGGATATCATGCTAATGTATATGACATGCACTAGTACTGGTATCCTATGCTCTTCCAATTTACTCATCTAGCTAGTTGACACTCCTAACCATCTAGATACAACGTCTAAGAACCTAAAGGCAATAAGGAACTACATGGGAGTAAGACCCCTAAAACTCAGCAAAATAGAAACCACCCATTATGGTTTAGAAATCTAGCATATAGTCGATTTAACTAAAACCACATGAAGTGGCCAAAACTAATTGAGCAATACATCTCTATACGCTTAAAACCTAAACTAACAACATCTCAATCGATAAAGCTTGACCCATAGATCAATTTCATACTATGCTATGAATGCATTCAACAACATATTTAACTAGCTAAGTATGTGTTTTGAATTAACCCAACTAAGTATAGTTTCTAAGTTAACCAAACCAAGTATGAATTTTAGCTATATACCTAAAATCAAGAAAATGGAAACCAAGCGT
Organism: Lumnitzera littorea; assembly: GCA_024138015.1. NCBI lineage: Eukaryota > Viridiplantae > Streptophyta > Magnoliopsida > Myrtales > Combretaceae > Lumnitzera > Lumnitzera littorea. The sequence goes on along the minus strand of JAMXBB010000009.1, from coordinate 31,673,925 downwards.
AACTTTCAACCTAACAATCAAATATCACAAGCCAAGTCATCTTGACATTCACTCAATATTATCCAAGATTTACCAAGTCACAAATATATTATGATCAATCATCATAAGGTGTAGATACCCTCATCAGCCAAGTATAATTGTATCATCAGAGTCAGCCTAGTTACATTTCCAATGAATCTCAATCCATTATTAGAAACATGAAATATAAGAACTATAATATACCAAGCAAAAATTTATCATAAACCATATCGATTTGAAGTATAAGTACTCCAAGCCATGCGATACACTTAAGCGTATCTTATGATTACACACAATAAGTAGACAATTGATCTATGTTTTTTACCATCATATAACATAGAATAATGAAGTAGGGGATACTTACCTAGCTTTAGGTCTCTTAAGCTAGTAAGCCTGGATTCACCATCAACTTCTCATAGTAATATTCTTTTTGTTACTTATATGTTACCTATGCTTTCTTCATCCTGTGATCCTCATTGTGAAATGCTCCTATATAACATAACAATACCTAAGGATTTATATATAACGTAACAGTACCTGAGGATTTATAAAACTTACGGGACATTACTTTATTCATTTCCTTTAGATATATCTATACCTAATTGCTATAGTTGTTAAGTATAATAAATTTCATACATGTATAATATAGTTTATAAAATCCTGTTTACGAGATTTAAGTTAAGTGCTTCATCATTCATACGGCACACATATGTGTGTGTGTATATATATATATATTTAAACTAACCCATGTACATATATGGAAAGTAGTAAGCAAATATAATATGTAATTTCACACGTGTGAATGGTTCAAGCTAAAAATAATATTATATATATATAGTCAAGCCTTGATAAACATTTAATACATATAGAGATATAACGTTTATATTATGGTTTATTATATCTTAAACTATTGATTCAAGTGTCTGAATATTATTTGCATTCGTAGCAAAATTTGGTGCTTTAGTTTATTTTATTAATTTTCTCTTTTCTTTTTTTTTTTGTCATAAGGTCATTACCAAGTTCTGAAAGTCTTCATAATACAATAGGCATTTTAAGCTATTCAAATTATTGGATACAATCAAACGTTCACAAAATAAATAATGGGTCCTAGGAATACCTTAAATCAGATTAGCTCACAATAAATTTCAACTTCTATTATTTTAGACCTAACATTGTATTTGTAAACAACACGTACTATGTAGCTTCTTATAAAATTTTGAATTAAAACAACATTATTTAAATTTATTCTTCCAAAAATCATCATAAATATTAAAATACAAAATTACTAAATAATGCTTACCACCCCTTTTCTTCATGCAAATAACAGACATAACATGTTGTTCATAATTTTCCGAGTTATATTTGGTCCAACTCTCTCTCCCTTGAATCCCCTTGGAGAATTTTTCGATGGACCGGAGAAAGTTGCTATATTTCCCACATTACTACGCAAAAAGTCACTATATATATATATAAACACATACTTGATACTTTGGTTCCACCGAGGTCAAATTCCTAATTTTCACAGTCAGTCCGATATCTATTTGCTTGGTGTCTTCTTATGTGTTGGTTTAGCCAAGCTTAGGAGTCAATCTCAAATTTCCAGTTCACACCAGATGTCTTTGTCTTAGCTAAGACTAGTAATGATAAACATTTTTATATTCTATATTTCTCATACATACCTTATATATTCCAATATTCCTTTAGTGTATCATCTCTATTTGCTATTAGTTAGCATCTTTATATATCTCAAACTTTGATCTCAAGTTTTAGATAAATAATGGGTGATATCAATAAAATTATAGTTTATTAAATTAATTATTCTATAAGCTTTATTTGACGAAATAAATCTTACTAAGGCTCTTCTTCTAATGCCTATGACCGTATATTGGTGTTTAATTCTATTTCGAAAAGTATTTTTCAAAAGCCTTAAATCGTATTAGTTTCTAAACAATAGGGTCTTATTGCATGATGAAACTCATTTCTCAAGCTTTCCTTAATAAATTTATTTATATAGTCCTTGAGCTATATCCTTTATATCTCACACATAATAAAAATAATCTCCCATTCCAAGTCTAAAGTGGTTGGCCTAAATTGAGGTTTCACATTTTGGCTAGTTTCTTAAGTAGTGACAACTAAATTAAGGATTTCTTGTCCTAATTTTTCTTCAATTTATTTATTTGAGGATAAGCAAATCCCTTAGTATGGGGAAGTTTGATAAGCTCTCAATTGTATATGGTTATTATAGTGATTTTTAAGGTGTTTTTGCTTGGAATTAAGGCTTATTTTTAAGAATATGATTCTTAATTGGGTAAAATTTTAAATTCTAAGTTTTGAAATGTTTTTTAGAAGAAAATGAGGAAATAGAATCCAGTTTCACTAAATTTGAAAATGTTTTGAAATTTGAAAATAACATGAGTAGTGACATGATCATGTCAATGTATAAGAGATTTTTGCCCAAAAGAGGGTGAATAATAGAAAGTGACATGACTATATCCCTAACCATGTCAAATGAAGATTTAAAAATATTCGAGAAGATTTAAGTGACACGACCAATGACACAATTGTGTCGTTGACCGTTTCACTTATCGAAAAGAGAAAGTTGCAAAGTTGATATAAAAGGCCCTTTTGAGGGTTTTTTTTTTTATTACATTTTTGTCACACAAATTTTAGAGACTCGAATGACAAAAACGCATAAGGAGCAACTCACTTCTAGTTTTAAGATTTGTGAGATTTCATTAACTTTTGTAGCTTATACTTTAATGTTTTTCATTGTTTTGATTTAAGATTATTCGTTTGCCATGACAAATAGAGCTTAAATTCAATGTATCTAGGTTTTGTAGAATCTAAAATTACCTTATGACATTGAGTTTTCTTAGATATAATGAATTCTTTAATTTCATTGATTTAATTATGCATTTTTTATTGCATTAGATTAATATTTCTAGGTTGTTAATATAATTTTTTATATTGTACAAGAAAATCAAGAGATTGCCAGTATGATTAGATCTACGAATAATTGATGAAAATTATTGTAATCTTAGAGATAAATTGCATGGTTTTTCTGGATTTTTATTATCGTCTTTAAAGGAATTCTTGATCTTTAATTATACTATTGAGAAGAGATTCTAATAGGTAATTTAAAGATTAGGGTTAATAGACTTAAGAAAGTTATTAATTTTGTTAAAGAATTCTCCCAGACAATGAAATTAAAGATGAAATTAGGTTATCCTTTGTAAAAGTTACATGTTTAATTCTAAGGGAAGCAAGATTTAGATACGTAGTTGCATTCTTGAAGTTAACTCTTGAGTTGATTACCTTGTTATTTATTTTCTTTAAATTGAGCCTTGATTAGTAGTAATGATTTGTAGTTTAGTTTAGTTCTTGATTTCTTGTAATTGAATATTAGCAACTAGATAATAAAGAAATAATTAGTATTGGTAATTAATTGCCTCATGGGAATGATATTCATTTTTGTTGAACTATCCTACAAAGTGATAGGTGTGCTTGCCCTATACTAAGTACCCAAATAGAGCAACTGTATGTGGGTTGACAACAAGAGCTTTAGCGAATGCAATTAAGAAATCACAACTGCTAGCAACCTAACTAGGTAAACTCCAATTCATTGGCAACTCATTTATAGTGATTCACACCAGTTAATTGATATCTTCTTCTTCTTCTGACTTTTTCTTTATTAGCCATTCCAATTTTCATAAAATTGAGCTTAAACGAGAACTCCAATGTGCGTCACATCCCCAAAATTTCCTCATAGCTTAATATCATATATATAACACTTATTAGGTAAGTACATCTATGAAATAATAGTATAAAGGACTTCTAGAATCCAGGGTTATCGATCCTATGAGGATTGAACACTTATTCACCCACACTAAATTACTGTAATTAAAATATATTATAATATTGATGATGGACTAAATGGAAATTAAGAAATAGAAAAGTATAAGAAATTAACTATGAATGTAACAACAGAATGAAACCAATTGACCATAAATGAGGATATCTAGACTCTAATTACCAAGAGACCAACATGTAATAGCCTAGCGTTTTTAATGAATTTCTTATTGTTATTAATTGGAGGAATTCAATTATTAATTTAATAGGAATCGCTTCGTTATTAAATTCTAATCCTAATTATGTTTAACTTGAATTGCTTATAGAATATAACTCCATAGAACATCAATATGAACAAGAATTCCATAAAGCAAACAAGACTTAACTTTTAATTCTAGAAGAAGTCTATAACTTATCTTTAAGCTTATAATAAATCTCTTCAATTACGATTGATTTATTTATGTATTGTCCTTGCGACTTTAATACATAAAATTGAATAATTAAGTTGAGACTCTAGAAATAACAACTTAATCTAAACAAAAACACGTAATTGAATTAATAAGAAGAAAAGAAATTAATTAAAATAAGAACAACTATCATATGCTACATGTTACCTTAATGGATGCAAGCCTAGATATCACTGCGTCTACACTACAAGCATGATAAAGATATAAGCTTTCTTGATAAAAATGGACTAAACCCTAAGAAACATAGTTCTCCTATACCTTTCTACGTCTCTCCCTCCTTTGTTTACATGTATCTATCATCTATTTATAATATCTGGGCAAATAATCTCCAAATGGCAAGTGAATTAAAGTCTCTTCATAAGTAGGTATACAACCATGAAGTCTGGGCATGGACTTCTACTTGTAATAATTCTTCAAGAAATTGTCTTGAAATTGATAATGAGGGGATTACAGTTGGACAATATGGCTCTAGTAATGGATCGTGGTCTTGTAGTTGTCCAAGAATTCTTCAAACTTCCATAAAAAATTAAAGGTGTAGACTTCACAACCAAGGAATACAACCGTGAAGGGTAACCATGGTTATCATTTTTGTTTGATTCTTGAACGAATTCTCTTTGATACTTGATATCTTCATATTATCCTTCAAAATAAATGCGATTCCTTTCAAAAATCACCTAAATTCTCATCTTTTCGTCTCATTACTTTATCCCGGTCCTAAAATCAAGAAATAACTTAAATTAATAGCAATTTCAATGGAATTAGGTCAAAATAACTTAAAATATCTAGGAAAATAATATAAAGGACGAGTGTAATTTTACACTCATCAAATCTCCCTACGTTTAAACATTTGCTTATCCTCAAGCAAATTAATCAATCCTTAACAAGGATTAATAAAAGAAAAAAGGATAAGATTTTTCAAATAATCTACTATTATTTAGGAATCATAAAAATTTTGAATTAATCTTACAAATAGACATTGCATCCCTTAAAACTTTCTAGTGACTTGTATACTTGTCTCCTTGTTCACATTTTCAATGCATCCCACACACATACTAGAATTCAATGGTTAATTCCTATAAATTGATTTTTGATCATGTGATTAAACCAAGGATCCTCTCTTGAATTGGTTCAATTTTTATTTAGTCGAGCCAAAATTGACTACTTTTTATTTAGCTAAGATGTATATGAATCTCTCATAACTCTATTGAGTACCATAATTAAGAGTAAATACATGTTGTATCTATTCACCCCTTGCTCATTCCTCAACATAATATTCTACTAATAGGCTTTTTAATATAATTAGTTATCGAAGCTAATTAATAGCAGAAAGGCATTTTACTCTTTTAAGGGACCAAAGCTGATCTTTATTAAATTAGTTTTTTTTTTAGATTTAATACTGACAATGAGAAAATACCTTCCTCTTTTGAGAGATTAAGGTCGACCCTTATCAATGTTTCCTTCATTAACCTTTCCTTTTTTCTCTTCTTCTTTTTTTTCCATGGTAGGAGGAAATAATCTTACTCTTCTAAAGGACCAAGACCAATCCTTACTAGCCACTCTTTATCAAATTATTCTTAATTATTCCTTCGGTAAATTAAAATTTTCAAAAGGAAATTATAAGAGACAAGCTTTATTTACTTATTTGCTCAAGATTATAAGGCTCTAAAAATAAAGAAAGGGATAGGTATACATTTAAGTAAATTTTAGAAGTAGCATACAACTAAAGTTTAATTATAATGTTTGATTAATTAATGCTTTAGGATCCCAAGTTAAATATCATGTAACTTTTACTCTACAAGAATTCCGCTATTCAATTCTATTAACATATTTTATGTGTAATAGTAACTTTGGAAATTTTACAAGAACTATTGTCTTATTAAACGGGGATTGCAAAATTAGAAAAAAATTGTTAAATGGTAATACTTTGATTACTAAATAATAAGAATATACCCTACTTACACTTAATTTAGCACATTATCCTTAATGTACCTAATTCTACATTATAGGAAAAATAATTGCAAATGAGTAAAGAATAGTAGAGAAGAAAATATAGATATGGGAAAAATTATACTTCCCTAAATATTTGGATTTGCTAGTAGTATCCATGAGAATTCACTGTAAATTATTTGAAGTTATTGGCATAAGAGAGGTCTAAATAAACACCCTAAAAATAAAAAGATAAAAGCATATGTGAGAAAAAGGAAATTTTCATTATTTCATCAAATGGAAAAGAACTTAAACATAAATTTGAAAAAAATAAAAAATAAAAACATGGAAGCTAGAAATTGCAACTAACTAGCTAACACTTATTGGAACTAAACATCAAATCATTAAAATTAAAGGACACCTAAACAAAACAATTGAACACTAAATATCTAGAAAAAGTATAAGTCTTCTCCATTGCCCTTAGAAGTCTCCTCTTGTGTCCTTAATGTCACTTCTCCTCCTCATTCCCTAGATTCATCCACCTTGCCAATCAATTAATTCCTCATCTGTTGGTAGAGGAACTATCATCTTAACTTGGTCAACCAGATTACTACAAAAAAAAAAAAAAAAATCATCCTAGTTTGATGTCTGAACAACCTTTTAAGGGAATGTTCAATTATCTCGTGGGAATCAACCAATTTTTAAACTTCTATTTTCAGTTTCTTCACTTTCTTTTCTATTTAAGGATGTTTTGTCAACTTCATTTGGGAGGAGTCCCTTTTGGCAGAAAGTAGATAGGGTCATTAGGTTGACATTCATGGTTGTGGTCAATCGTGGGTTGTCAACAAGGAGTTTAAGTTGTTTTGCTAAAACTATCACACATGGTTTGCATCCTAATTGGTTCGCTTGGGCATTGGTTACTTGGTGTCAGATACAAAAAGCGGGTGCAATAGCTAAGTTAATGGGATATCCCTCCACTAGGCTATAGAGGTATAAAACCTCATGCATAGCCACAACACCAATGTTTTTTCCTCTCCCATTAATTGCATGGGTAAGTAGCCAATGGAAAACTCAATGTATTAGGTTTTTCATGTGAGATACTTCTACAAATTTTAGGTTGTAAATTTTCTCACCACTCAATTTTAACTAATGAATGGTAAGAGTGACACTTCGAGGTAGCATACATGAAAGTGTATAAAACTTCGATGAACGAACAAATTCCTTATCATAAAGTCTCATTAAAATTCTGAAATCTACTATGGAAAGATTGAATTCAATATTTTTAAGTCAGAAGGAAATAGTGTTTGGGGCTTTACAAGATACTTAATCATGTTTTAAGGATAAAGTGGTAAGGAACTCTAGGGTAAGTTTCTTGTACACGAGTTCTTGAATGTTAAAAAGCCTAATCCAACCCCATTTTTCTACTATGGCATAGATTTCAGATTCCATGTTAACCAGTTTTAACACCTCCTAATCTATGAAACATAATTGGGAAAAAGCATTTTTAGCAAGGATTTGATAGCATGTTTGATGATTGGGGTTATCAAATTCCAACATGTGTTTTAGGTGAGGTGAAAGTGTGGCTAGAGGATCCTCTTCTAATATGGGTTGAGAAGAGTTCCTAAGGATTGTGTAATGGGTGGTTCTTAGTGCCATTGGTTATGTTGGAGGTTTTTTATCTTCCCTACACTTAGTTTATTAAGTTAGTGTTTAGGGATTTAGGAATGCAATGATGGTATTCAAAGTTTATGGTGTTACTTAAATATTACCTTCCTAGATTGTTATTGCAATTCTAAATTAGCAACTTACTCTTTACAAAAGTTGCAATTACATCTTTTAATCTAGGCAACAAGTATTTTAGGAGATTTTTATGAATATACATTGCATATTAACAAGAGGAAAGTTGTTTATGAAAAGGAAAAGTGGATTTTTGGTTAGAGGATTCCAAATTAAGAAAGTAGCATATACTTCAATCATGTAAATCTTGATTAATTATCATTGCAAGTACACAGTCGAGATCATGGTCGTGATCGATGATCTCAATCTCCTTTGGAATCAAGCTTTGAAAATTCTTCGAAGTGTAATCTTTTGATGAAGGAAACATAATTAAGATCACAGACATGGCCTTTTACCCATGGTTCCCTTAAACCAATTTTCATGTACAAAACCACATACTTTCCATGTCTTATAAGTATATGGCTAGGAATACCGATGTAGTTTTAAGTCGTAGTTGTGTCAACAAAAATTCAAAGTTTAGAATTAATTGTAATTTTTGATGAAGGAAATACAATTAAGGTCACGAAGTGGTCTTTAGTCGTAGTCCTTTCTGGACTCAATTTTACCTCTCTTCCTTAAGCTCTTTGTTGTAGTTCATGATGATAATTCCTTTCCATTTTCTTCCTTAATCACCACAACTCATTATCAGCTACGTTTAACCCTACAACACTTAAGAAAAATTGAGAACAACTTGTGTTAAAGTATTGTAAAACCAAACTAAAATAAAAAAAGACAAAATGGAAAATCAACTAAAAGAGAAATGAAATTTGCTTGGGTTTCCTCCCAGGAAGGCTTTTAGTTAACATTGTTTACTTGACCAGTTAAGAATGATGTTATCTATTTTCTCTTATTAGATGGAGGTCCTAGTCAAGATTATTCTCCTTTTCAAACTCTCCTGCTAAATACAATTTAAGTCAATTGCCATTTACCTTGAAAGTTTTCTTTTCCGAACTCAAAATCTCCATCGCTCCATTCGGGAATACCCACATTACAATTTAAGGTCTTGACCATCTAAATCTAAGCTTAGTTGGGAAGAGTTTCAACCAAGATTGACATAGTAGGACTTTATCTCTAACTTGAAATTGTTTTCCCTACTTAATATGGTTGTCATGATATATCTTGGCTCTATTCTTAAATATTCTTGAGTTCTTGTAGGCTATGTCTCACAATTTTATAAACTCAATCAACCGAAGTTTCATATATTCACATGCACACTTAAGATCAAGGTTAGCACGCTATATGGCCTAATAGGCCTCATGCTCAATTTCCACAAATAAATGACATCCTTTACCATACACAAGCTGATATAGGGTTATTCTAATCAGTGTCTTGTAAGCAGTTCTCTAAACCTAAAGAGCATTGTTAGACTTCTCAAACTAATATTTATGATTGTGCTCGACGGTCTTTTCTAAGATTTATTTAAGGCCTCTATATGCTACATCAACTTGTCCACTAGTTTGAGGGTAGGATGGAGTTGCAATTCAATACTTAACTCCATATCACATAAACACCTTCTTTAATTGGATGTTGCAAAAAGGAGTTCCTCTATCACTTATTAGTGCTCTAGATGCACCGAATCTCGAAAATAAACTTTTTAAGAATAGTCTTATTACCTTATAATTATTAGTTGGCATAGCTTGCACTTCTACCTACTTAGATACATAATATATAGCTTCTAGGATATATTTGTTTCCATTTGAATTAGAAAATGGTCTCATAAAATCAATACCCCAAACGTAAAAAATCTTGTAGATCAAAATTGGCTTTTGTTGCATTTCGTCTCTTTTAGATATGTTCCTTGCCCTTTGACATTTATCATATAATTCAACAAACTTTTTGACATCCCTAAATAACGTTGGCTAATAAAAACCACACTCAAGGTCTTTATGAGCTGTTTTATTCATACTCAAGTGTCCTCCTATTAGTCTTACATGATCATGTTCTAAAATTTACCAACCTTCTAAATGAGACATACCTCTATGAATTATTTGGTCCGCACCAATTTTAAATAAATATATGTCTTCCTAAAAATAACTTTTGTTATCATAGAAAAAACTTTTTTCTTTGTCTATAATCTAGTCCTAAAGCAACAATCCTGGCTACTAGATAATTAGTTATGTTAATACACTAGGGAGTTTCCTAAAGGCTTAATGCTACAACTTCTTGTATGGAAACTTATCATTAATCTCTTATTCATCAAGCATTTCTAATGACCGATTTTCTAGGCACGAAAGATGGTTGACTACCAAATTCACTATGCCTTTTTTATCTTTAATTTCCAAGTCAAATTCTTGAAGTAAGAGAATCCACTTGATCAATCTCGGCTTGGCATCTATCTTATTTAAAAAATGTCACAAAGTAAAGTGGTCAGTATAAACAATAACTTAAAAAAAAAAAAAAAAGAGATATGACATGAATTTATCAAAGGCGAAGACTACTACTAAGAGTTCTTTTTCTATAGTGGTGTAATTCTACTAAGTTTCAGTGATAGTCTTACTTACATAATAGATCAATTGGAAATGCTTCTCCCGCATTTGACCTAACATTGCCTTTATAGCATAGTTACTAGCACATTAGCTCGAAATGGTAAGTTCCAATCTAAGGCTACCATAATCAAGGCATGGGTTAGTTTATCTTTCAAAGTATTAAATGCATTTAAGCAATCTTAAGAAAATATAAATGGTGTATCTTTTTCTAAAACCAAATTAAAGGTTGAGCTATTTTTGAAAAATCTTTATTAACCCTTCTATAAAACTCGGCATGTCTTAGGAAACTACGTATAGCTTTAACAAATGTATGGGATGGGGGGGATTTTACAACATTTTCAATTTTATCATTATCTACTTCTATGCCTTTGTATCCTAGCACTATCCCCTCTTGTATTATGAAATGGAACTTTTTCCAATTTAAAACTAAGTTAGTTTCTTCATAGCTATCCAAAACTTTTTGCAAAATCTTAAGGCAATTGTCAAATGAATCCTCAAAAACCAAGAAATTATCCATAAAAACTTCCATTATATCCTTTATAAACTCATAAAAAATGGCCATCATGTACCATTAGAAAGCTACGGTTACATTATAAAGGCTAGAAGGCATTCTCCTATATGTAAATATACCATAAGAACATGTAAACATAGATTTCTCTTGATCCTTTATGGCAATTGGGATTTGAAAATAACCAAATAAACCATCTAAAAAGTAATAAAACATGTGATCTAATAATCGCATCAACATTTGGTTGACAAACAGTAAGGGAAAATGATCTTTTCTAATAGCATCATTGAGTTTCCTATAGTCAATACAAACTCACTAGCCTTTAACTACTCTCATTAAAATCAACTGAATCTACTCATTTAGTACTATTGTCATGCTTTCCTTTTTAGGTATAACCTATACAAAACTAACTTACGAACTATCAAAAATAGGGTGTAAGGCTTACAATCAGTCACTCAGGGTTTCGATCAGCTAAAAGATCCGATCGAGCCTAAATTATAAGTAAAGCTAGAAATATTAGTAAAATGATCCTATAAGTTTAAATTTAAGAAAATAAGCAATAAAATAAAAGAATATAAAAATTCCAAATTTTAAGTATATAACTCGTTATTTATTGAAAATGTGTAAAATACATTCCAATAGTTAACGAATCATTAGAAATAAATTATATGTACACTAAAAATCATAAAATAACCTAAATAATATTTAGGAATATTTATTTGTACTATATATGAATTTACATGTATGTAGAAATATGCGTAATTACTTAAAATACATAAAATGTGCTAAAATAATAATAAATAATTAAAGAACATTCATAATTAATTAAGGAAAAATATAGAAAAATGTGAAAAAGTCTAGAAGTGGGGCATGGCAATCTGATATTGAAGAAAAAAAAATCAACCAATTAAAATGCAACAAATAGAAAGTGGAAAAAGAGAAGAGATAAGACAATTGTCTTGTCTAATTAATGCACAATAATTTTCCTAAAGCTCTATAAATAGCAAGAAAATTTCAGAAGCTTATTTGATCAGTTTAGAGAGTGAAAAAAATAGAGAGAGGTGAAATTGAGAGAAAAATTAGGGTTAGGAAAAAAATAAGAAAAAACTGTACAGTTGGGGCTTGTAAGGAGAAACCAGACCCGACAAGCAGCTGGGAGTGGATGGCCACCACCACCACATGGTGGTGGCAGTGCCTAGGTGGGCTAACACACCCATGGCCACCGACGGTAGCCAGAGCCACCCAAATCGGTAAGTTCGATTTCCAGCCCGATTTTGTATAATTTTGTAAAAATAGTAAATATTCTTAAAAAATTATGAATTTTGTTATTCTAAAATATTTTTGTATTTAGTTTTTAGGGAAAATATTATTTTGATGAAAATATGTCCCGTGATATTTGATCCTTAAGAAATCATGCAAAATTGAGCATGTTTCGGTTTAGAAATAAATGACCTTAAGAGTGTATTTTTTAACCCAAAATTTTTGTATAGACTACTTAGATGATATAGAACAGTGCTATGAAGCCCGTTTTCAAAAATTAATTTTTGAAAATTTTAGATAATTTTTAGGCTTTAAAATGAAGCATAAAATGGGTAATTTAGGATTAATTAAGTAATTAAATGGTTAATTACTGATTTAGTGAATAATTATATGTTTTAGGATGTTGAAATCTAATGAAGTATGATACTTGCAGCATTTAGGGTGTTAGATGTAATTATTCAGGTTAATTATGTAGTAAATGAGTAATAGGAAAAAATAGTAAATTTTAAATTAATTTTGTAAATTAGGGTAATTAGGAGTAAAATTTAATTTAGGATGAATTTAAGCATTTTGAAATAATAATTGATGTTAGGAGATGGTAATTAGAGTATTAGCAATATTAGATATGTATTACATACATAACATGTAATTATTGAAAATATAATAAATAGAAGATATTAGAATAAAAATTGATATTATGATAATAATAAAAATATACAATAAATTTGATAGGAAACTTGAATTTATGTAATTATATGAAACATGTAAAAATTCCTTACATCAGGAGTAAATTTGGTATACTATTAAGAATTTAAGTATATTGGATATAATAAAATATTGACTAAGGGTAATTATGGTATTTAGGATATCCAGAAGTAAAGTGATTAATTTCACATTATGAGTTAAAACAAGTTTCTAGAGTTCAGGTATAAAATAGTACTTAGAAATCGAACTAGAATCTAATTTAGAAATCAATACGGAAACCAAACCCGAACCTAACCCCAAAGACTTAAAACCTAAATAATTAGGTATATTAAACCCTAAACAAAACATAACAATAAACGTTATAGAATAAAACGAACCTATAATAGTTATATGAAAAACTGAAATTACGTTTGTGTTATAGGGATGATCGGTGATGGCCTAAGCGAGTTAGACCTTGAATTAGTGAGCGAGAAGTCCAGGTAAGTTGAGATTAATACATTGCTGTATTTTGGAGGCTTGAGATTATTGTTAGATAGTTGGTTGTGTGCATGTGCTTGATTATGAGTGATGCTATGATTCTATCTATTGTTTTAGCTTGTATTGTATGATTTGTATGAAATGATTGATCACTTCAAACCGAACCTAATCAAATATATGAACTATAATCATAATCGGACCTACATGGCAACCCATTAGGGGAACTTAGGACTCTCCGGCCAAATACCGACCCCTTCGAAAGGGATAGCGCAGGATTGCATAATGGTTCCTTCTTCATCCTTAGTCAAACTAAGTGATAGGAGAAAAGGTCATGGCGAGGGTGAAGTCAATGGTTCGAAGGTAGTCGCGGGAGGAGCGAGGTCTCCATTGCACAAGCCTGGGTTTGGTCGTGAGCTGTTGCATTAATGGCAACTCCTCAACCCGGATTAGAGTGGGCGAAATTTCTCTAATTTCACAACGAGTCGGATAACGTTGTGCGATGGCATTTACTTGAACATACATTGCACCTAATAAGTTGATTGATAACCTTGTTGTGTTTATGGTATAGTTTTAAGTCCTCCATCCTAACTTACTGAGCTGTGGTCGTTTATATCCCTATAGACGTCGTGTAGGTGCTGGCTAAAAAGTAGCATACAACTACTCTAAAACTAGCAACTACTGGATTTTGGGGAATGAGGAAAAATATTTGAAGAACAAACTTATATTCTTAAGGTCTAAGCTTTTATTTTAGAATTTTTCATTTTTGAATAATGTAATAACTGAATTATAGTATATATATGTATATTTTCCCACTTTCTTAGTTAAATGATTTATTTAAATTACAAACTATTTACTTCAAAGTGGGTTAGTCGTAGACGCCTTGTGTAGATCAGGTCTAAGATAGCGGTTGTAAGGCTAACTTCTATCTTAGAATAGTTTACACAGTGGGACTGTTACGACTCTGCCGCTTCAGGGCATGACATAACGTAAATCGTACTTGTATCTAAAAGCTTGATTACTTTTGCCTTGATTACTTCCTTCATATTTGGGTTCAAGCATCTTTACGGTTGTACTACAAGTTTATGTCCTTATTCAAGTAGAATTTTATGTATATAAAATGAGGGATTAATTCCCTTAGTATTAAAAATTTTCTAGCAATTGCTCTTTTATGATCCCTTAGCACATTAAGGAGCTTCTCTTTTTGTTAGTTAGTTAATCTTGAGGAAACTATTACTAGTAATTTTGAGTTTTCCCTTAGGAAGGCATACTCTAGATGATCTAGTAGCTGCTTCAACTTTAGCTTAGGTGGCTCTTCAATGGAAGGTTTTAATTTCACTTCCTCACATACTCAAACCTTTCAACTCTTCACTCCTTAGTCAGAGGATTGATTTCTAGCTAAGCTTTAGCTTCAGCTATGTTTAGATCACTAGATGCTCCTTCTGGATTCCCTACATTAACATGACTCCAAAGCGTCTTTAGATAGTAATTCCTACAAAGTATTAAATACATAATGTAAGCCTCATAGAATAGGCTATGATAATTAATAAATATTTAGAGATCAAGTATACATGAATAAAAATTTATTTGGGACATAAAATAATATATGTAATGTATATGTACGTGTTGTGCATAATTTTAGGCATATATGTATACCCATATTTATTAAAAATACCCCAACATATACAATTTAAGCTAAAATGACCTAAGGAAATGAATAAAAAATAACTGAAAAATCATTAAAAAAATGTGGGAATAGCTGGGAATTTTCATGTTAAGCATGTAGAGTGATCTTAGATAGGTGTAAGGGTATGAAACATGATTTGGCATGCAATTACCTAAGGTATATAAGACTAAATTTTAAGAAGAGAGAGAGAGAATTCATTTTATCATGTAGTTAGTTATACAAAATTTAGAAACACTCTCCATTGATTTGTACATGGAAGTTAGGATCTAGGAAAAATTTTAGTGAATCAAATTGATTAAAAAGGAAAATCAAGCAAAAATTAGAAAATTCATGCATAATATGAGCTTAGAGGAGTATTGTTGTCTAAGGAGAAGCTGGAAGTCAACCATTACCACTAGGTGACAAAGCACCCAATAGTTAGGTTAGTTGATAATGGGTAGTCATCAACGGTGGCTAGAGTGACTAGTTCTAGTGAGGTCTTAAATTCATTCAACTTTAGATAATTTTGTAAAAATATAAAAAAATACCTAGAAAATTTTGAAAAAAAAAATTATTTCTACATATTTTCATGTATAGAACCTATGAAAAATATTATTTTGTAAAAATTTAGTAGTTATAATATACATGCTTAAAAAATCGATAAAACCAAACACTTTTCGATGTTGAAATAAATAAATTTAATGACATAGTTTTGATCTTGAAATTTTTTCTACGCACTATCTTATATTTATACTAAAAAGCTATGAAGAAATTTTTAACAAAATTATTTTCTATAATTTTTATGAAATTTTAGTGCCAAATTATGATTAAAAATAGCATTTTTGGATAAAATAAATATATTTCTCTTAATGAACTCACATGGATTGTGAGCTTCACTAGTTATTAAAGTATTTTGTGGTTTTTGAGTACCATTGGAAGAGGTTCTATTAAGAGAAGTAGATAAAATCAAGTATATGTTGCTTATATGACTCATTTGGTGATTTGGGAATTTGAGAAATTAGTGAATGTAATGGAGCTAAGAAATATGGATTTGAGTGGTATTCTAGTTAGTTTTTATTGGAGTTAGAAGTAAATGGATCAATGAAATAACCAATAAAGTGATTATAAGGAGAATTGGGTGAAGGCAAATGACAACTCAAAGGATTTTGGAAATGAGTTTTGAACTAGATTGATACTTAGAGGGTACGTCAGAAGCAAAAACCTATGAACAAAATGTGAAAATAGGGGATTCAGAAGTTTGGTAAGAGGATAATTTTCCAAAAAAAAAAATAAAAGCTCTATAAGATAACAATGTTAGAGGATATCTTAGAGAAAACGAGGGTGAATATTCTACTAGATACTGATTCAAAGGTTTAGTTAGAGGCAAAATTTGAAAAGAAATATAAACAAGAGAGGCTTAAAGACTGAATCAAAGGATGAACTCTTAAGGAATTTGAAGTTGATTGGACTTAGAGGATAGCTTAGAGGATATTACACCAAGAGATCTAAAAGTTGAATAAACTACATGGTTGGTTCAAAAGATGCCTTAAAGGATACTTAAAGTGAAATACAGAGGCATGAGCACTCAAAAGTTGTTTCGAAAGGTAATTTATAAGAAATCTTAGGTATTTATCAAACTCAAAGGATGATTCAAAAGATAATCCTATTAAATCTTCAACTTTGATATGGCTTAGAGAATAATTTAGATGCTTTTCAGTTTTGGAACTTTTTGAGTGATTTAGCTTAGAAAGTAGTTGAAAAGGTGTTTATAGAAAATCTTAGGGATTTATTAACCTCAAAGATTGAGGCAAAGGATGGATTTGTGGTGGACTTCAATACCTAAGTAGTGCAAAGGATATCTCAAAAGCTTTTTCAACAAATATTTCAAGGATACCTTAACTTAAGGATAGCTTAAAAGGTAACATAAAATTATATTACTATTTTAAGTTTCTAATACTTAGGGCATAGGCTAATGAACCCACAACTAATCAACCTAATTCTATGATAAATGAGTAAATTAGCAATATTTCCTAAATTATATGCAAAGTAAAGTACTGCATTAGGATAAACATCAAAGGATCACTTATAAGGATTGTTGAACAACCAAGTTAGTGAGCAATGGAATCTAGGTAAGTGGGATCAATACTTCACCATACTTTGAAAGTATTGCTTAAAAATACTTGGAGACCTAAGTATGTGTTTTGCTAATGATTGTAAATTATTAGCCTATGTGTGTACAACACATGTGTTTGGATATTATATTACTGCTATGGAGTGTTGAATTATATTATTAGTTATTTTATGGCATTACTTGCTATGGATTATATGAAATTGCTTAATCGTGCCAAAAGTAATCTAATACAAACTCGACTTAATTACTAACCTGACTTGCATCACAACCCATTAGGAGAAATGATTAGGATTCTCAGCCCAAACTCGAACCCTTCAATAAGAATAGTAGAAATGGTCCTTTCTTCATCCCTAGTCAAATTAAGTGATAAGAAAGAAGGTCACGATAAGGTTAGGGATCGTAGTTTGAAGGAAGTCTCGAGTGGACAGTGATTCTATATTGCACAAGCCCTGGTTCGGTATCCAATCCGTAAAGAGTGTTGTGTGAAACATCTTAAAACCTGGATTAGAGTATGTACGATTTCTCTAATCTCACGATAACCAATCAACATCATGCAATAGCATTTGCTTGAACATACATTACATCTAATTAACCTTCCTTGAAAACCTTAGTTACTTGATGACTAACTTGTGCTATTGTCTCTGTCCCATTTACTGTACAAGTTATCGCTCACTTCCCTATAGTTGTTTCACAGGTTTCTCAATAGGATCACCAGAATTACACCAAATCCCAGAAAGACTAAAGAGAGGGGTTAGGAAGTGAGATTCAAGACTACTTGGTGGTGTTCTTAATATTTATCAAATTTACTAACTTATACGAAAACTAATAAAGTCCTTATTAATGACACTCTAGTTTTTATTTGTATTTACCGATACTATGTTCTGTAAACTTGTAAGCTTTTATAAACCCTTATCAAATCTTTTTCTAAAATAATTTATAAAATTTGTTTTCTTCTCAAACTCTTATACTACAAAGTTTCTTTCAAAAGTTATTTTAAAAATCTATACCATAGGTTGATACTAAACCGATATTAAATTGGATGACTAAAAGCTATAAAGTGGTAAAAGCCTGGTGTAAGCTATACCTACATTAGCAACTAAAAAGGCTAGCTTCTAACTTAGGTTGGTTTACACAGCAGGGTTGTTACAACTCTTTGGTTTAGGACGTAACACATAAAAACCAGTAGAATCCAAAATAAAACATGTATCATCCTATTCAACACATTTTCTCATTGCTTCTTTAATCATAATTACCATCCCTTCTTCTCCTACCCTTAAAGTAAGTTTTCCATTGCTAACATCTATTACAACTCTAGCTATAACTAAAAGGGTCTACTTAAGATGAGTGGTACCTCAATATCCTCATCAATATCTAAAATGACAAAATCAATAGGAAATATGAATTTATCTATTTTAATAAGAACATCTTTGATTATACCCCTAAGATATGTTATTAATCTATCAATCATTTGTAAACTCATTCTGATCGATTTAGGTTCACCTAAGGTTAACTACTTACAAAATTTATAAGGCATTAAATTTATGTTGGCACCCAAATTGGCTAATGCTTTCTTAATAAATAAATTTCCAATGAGACAAGAGACAATAAAACTCCACAGATCCTTTAGCTTTGTGGGTAGCTTAATTTGTAGGATGGTTGAACACTCTTCACTAAGCATGATTATGGATAGTTCCTCTAATTTCTACTTGTTGGGGAGCAGCTCCTTTAAAAACTTCACATATTTGGACATCTGCAACAAAGCTTCTACAAAAGATAAATTAATGTGTACTTGTTTAAATAAGTATAAGAACATACCATATTACTCATTTAAGCATTCCTTCCTTAGCTTCTAACAATATGGAATGGGTGGTTTATAATCTTTAACCTTTTGGGGTTTCGACTTTTCCTTCAGTGGTTTTGAATTTTTTGTAACTTATCTTTCGACTCCTCCATCACTAATTTAAGGTTGACTACTAGCCCTTCAGGCTGCTTAGCAACTTGCAACTCCCTATCACTTCTCAAAGTTATAGCTTTAGCTTGAGCTTGTGGCAAGAACTCTGGTTGCATTAAGATCTTAGTAAGTTGCTCTATTTACTACTTAATGCTCTATAACCTGACATCATTGCTCTATATATACTTGGTTAACATCTCTTATAGTTTTGAATTTTCCTCTTTTGGAGGGTGAGCTTGAAGTCTATAGGGAATATTAATATTCCTTAGTTAAGTTGTATAAAAGTAATCACCTAAATAAGAAAAACACTCGCTACCTCATTCTTTATGGTTGTAATAAGATAAATATTGAAAACCCCATTGATTTCTACAATGATTAAATGGTCTATGATAATAAAGTGTCATATATCCTCCTCAGTTATTGCACTAGGCATCATAAAAGGTAGTGCTATAATAAGATAAGAATATAACCTTCTATTTAATGCATCCGCCATCACCACTAAGGTAGTGGTAGATTCTGCATTTGTCACTCCTAGTTTCTTTCTACCAGGCTTAGCACCTTCTTAATGGTAGCTATTCATAACTAAGCTTTAGATCAAGGCATAAGCTTCGTGAGGTGCCTTTAAATTTAATGTCCTACTCGCAAATGCATCAACAAACTACTTAGTAGATAAATTAAGTCCATTATAAAAAGTATACACTTGCATCCAAAGTGGTAGAGCTTGATAAAGGCACTTTATGAGCAACTCCTTAAAATGCTCCTAGACATCATAAATCGTCTCATTGTTAGAATAATCAAATGACGAGATATCACTATGAAGCTTGGCTATCCTAATTAGAGGAAAATACTTTTCTAAAAAACTTTTTGTTAGCATGTCCCATGATGTAATCGAAACTTTTTGAAGTGAGGCTAACCATTGCATTGCTTTCCCCTACAAAGAAAAAGGAATTAATCTTAACCTTATTGCATCATCCATAGCTCCATCAACTTGAAAGGTAGCATGTATCTCTAAGAAGTTTGCAAGGTGTATATGTAGATCCTCCTCTAGAGAGCCTTCAAATAGTAATTGCTGCTAAAACATCTAGATGGTGATTGGCAAAATCATAAATTCATTTGCAGTTGTAGTTGGTTTTGCAATATTGGAGTTAGTTCCACTAGTAGATGGTTTAATAAAGCTAAACATAGTCTTCAATACTTCATTGTCATTGGCCATCACTCTAAATTTCCTTAACACAATTTAAATTAGGTCTTAATTCACCTAACAAAAAGATATATAAAAACAACAAAAAGAAAAAATAATAGAGTAATAAAGGAATGAGCTTTCTTGATCAATAGTCCCTAGCAAGAATACTAAATCTTCATGGATCGTATACCATACTTATTAAGCAAGTGCACCTTTCAAGTAATAGTATAAAAGACTTTTACAATCTAAGATTATTGATCCCATGAGGATTGAACACTTACTCAGCTACACTAAGTTACTCTAATAAAAATAGATTGCAATATGTATGATAAACTGAATGGAAATTAAGAAATACAAAAGTATAAGAAATTAACTATGAATGCAATAATGGAATGAAACTAATTGACCATAAATGAGGATATCTAGACTCTTCATCAAGAGACTAACATATAGTAGCATAGGATTTTTAATGAATTTCTTATTCTTGTTAACCGAAGCAATTCGATAACTAGTTTAATAGGAATCGCTTATCTATTAAATTGTAATCCTAATTACATTGTACTTGAATCGCTTTTAGAATAAAACTCCTTAGAGTAGTATTAAGAATAAGAATTTCCCTAAAAAAAAGACTTAAATTTTAACTTCTTTAATTGCAATCCTATTTAATTGCAATGGATCTGTTTATGTATTGGCATCATGACTTCAATACATAAAATTAGATAATTAAGTTAAAACTCTAAAAATAACTACTTAATCTAAACAAAACAAATAATTAAATTAACAAGAATAAAAGAAATTCATTAAAATAAGAACAATCATTGTATACTATATGCTATGTTAATGGCTATAGAGGTAGATATTACTACTTCTATGCTACAAGCATGATAAAGATACAAGCTTTCATGATAAAAATGGACTAAACCTTAAGAAAAAGAGCTCTTCCATGACTCTCTATGTCTCTCCCTCCTTTGTGTATATGTATCTGTCATCTATATATAACGTCTAAGCAAAATAATATCCAAGTGGCAAGAGAGTCAAAGTCTTTGCAAGTCCTCGAATAGGTACACTGCCATGAAGTCTAGGCATAGACTTCTACTTGCAATAATTCTTCAAGGAATTATCTTGAAATTGATCACGATGGGATCACGGTTGGATAATATGGCTATGTTAGTAGACTATGGTCTTGTACTTATCCAAGTCCAAGAATGCTTCAAACTTCAATTAGAAATTAAGAACGTAGGCTTTACAACCAAGGAATACAATAGTAAAAGGTAATCGTGGTCACCACTTTTGCTTTATTTTTGAATGATTTCTCGTTGATGCTTGCTATCTTCAGATTGTCATTCAAAATAGATGCAATTCCTTTAAAAAGATTGCATGAATTCTCATCTTTTTATCTCATTGCTTCATCTGAGTCTTGAAATCAAGAAATAAATCAAATCAATACCAATTTCAATGGAATTACACCAAAATAACTTACAATATCTAAGAAAATAACAACAAGGATTAAGTGTAATTTTACACTCATCATAGTCGCAAACATTTGAGCTTCTAAGGTAAACCTCGATGCTATCATGACATACTCGAGCTTGTTTTCAAACTCTTGTTAGTATCTTACATCTTTCTATGAGTTTGTGTCTTATGGTCCTCTATTTTACTTTGTTTGTAGCTAACTAAATAGAAAACCATTAACCAACTTTGCATTACAACTCGAGAACAAACAGCAAGAACAAAGATGCCCAAGAAAGTTCAAATATTCAGGCCTTCACTTCATTTTAAGCCTTATGCTAATAACTGTATACTTATCTGAGGTACCAGCAAGATAACACTATAGAATCTTAGGAACCTAATAAAGTAAGTTAACGATAAATATTTTAACAATGAAATGTCAAGTAATATAAGTAGGTGAATTGTTGTGCTCTCAACCATATGTAACCAAAGGTTAAAGAAGATTCCTTCTCATTTTTTTATTTACTTGTAATAGAAGGTTGAACATGAATTGTATTTTAAGGTGATCTTAGAATAAAGTGATGCGATATGAATGAATGAGGTTAGTTGGATGGTAGGAAGGAGTAGATTAATTAGTAAAATGTGAAAGTAGGTGCTACCCTTTTATTGGATCGAAGGGGATGGAACACTTGGAAAATTTGAACCTACACATTTTCTTTTTTTTTTTTTTTTTTAATTTCAAATTCAATACATGAAGTTAGGTTATAAATATGGTAGGCCAAGGTCTATCATGGGAAATTGATAGGAGAGCATAGAAATGTAGTGGTTAAGAAGTAGAGTGCTACTGCTGGTGAATATAATATCATCAACATAAAGAAGTGTCAATGTGTTGAAACTCTCATGAAAAGCAAACATAGATGTGTTTGCTTTACTTTAAGAAAACTCGAAGTTTAAGATGAAACTGCTAAATCAATGAAACCAAGCTTGAGGAGCTTGTTTCAAACCATATAAGGATTTCCTCAATTGACAAACATGGTATACATTGTTGGTGGATTTTAGTAATTGGAACTGTTCTACAAAGAAAGGAAAAGCTCTCAGTACTG
Source organism: Lumnitzera littorea (assembly GCA_024138015.1). NCBI lineage: Eukaryota > Viridiplantae > Streptophyta > Magnoliopsida > Myrtales > Combretaceae > Lumnitzera > Lumnitzera littorea. The sequence continues at coordinate 31,650,973 of JAMXBB010000009.1, read as the reverse complement.
AAGCCAGCTTGGTGCGACCACTTCGATACCTAAGTTTGAAGTGTAAATAGGGAAAGTTAAGAGTAGTGAAGAATTATTAGATATCTCTTACAGAGTTTCTTTCACATATTTATAGGCGACTATCGTGTTGGAAGTAGCAGTTATCAGAATAACTACCGGGACATGTAGAAGCTTCTTGATCAAACACATTCCCTAAAATATAGGGAAAGTAAGCAGTTATGTAATATAACCGTGTTAGTAATAACTATTCGCGCCACTTCCCTTGAATTCAAATTAGGAATGGATCTGTATTACTTAACGAGATGCTGAGAATATTGATTACTTAGCTTAACAACAACCGAATGGATGAGTGAGTGACGCTTTGACTATCAATATGTGACAAGCCGAGTGAACAAAAACTGACTATCAACATTTGCCCCCCTAACTCCTGTATTCAACGATTTGATAAAGGGATTAACATATAATATACTGAAGGTAGAGTGGGGAGCAATTCCTTAGATGCTAAGTGAGGTAGGAAGGAAGACAGATTGCATCCCAATCAAAAAGTCACAATTTTCAATTTTCTACCTATCAAAGAGACAAAAAAAGTAAAAGGTATGACATCTATCACCTCAGTTGTCATTACGTTGTAAGCTAAATTGCTATCAAAGACTTGTCAACCGTTAGATTTTTGTCTCGAAACATGTGTCAACAATCCATGCCATTATCTAACTAGCGCATCATTACCGTCAAAAATATGTTTGCAGTTATGAGGATTAATTATCCATATTTAAGGGATTGTTAAAAATCAAAACATATTTCTTCAATCTCATCCACAAGCCTTCATTTACTTTTGACGTCTCGACTTTACTCTCTCAAATTCTTCAAATTTTATGACATTCCTCATAATCAATCAAATATAGTTCACAACGTAGTTCATTAACTTGTCCTTTTAGATTCTAAAGCGATGGAAAATGAGGCCACTTCTCTCCCTTCCCCCCAAGAAAAAAGAATGAGATAGCGTATTCCTCGAGTAGTTCGGCTGATAGCATAGTGGTGCAATAGGACAAACTCGCCTAAATCAATTCCTTCATAGCAAATACCTACTTAGATGATAAGGAGAAAAGATCTGTGGTTAGGTATCTAACAATAATATAGTTTATTTTCGTAATTCACTAGACGAAGCAGTCAATGCTGTCGATAGGGTCCTTGTTCGAAATACAATAAATACTAGCAAGACCTTCCAAGGGCATAAACTCTTTGGAGGTAGAGAGAAGAGGAAATAATGTGTTTTTTTAGGGAGTGCAAGTTCCACATCTACCTCAAGTATCTTGATTTTGGACTGCACTTCCCTTTTTCAGCATTCATCAAGCAATTGTTCAATTATTTCTAAGTCGTGCCAAGTATGTTTTCACCAAATACATATCAACTTCTAATGGCTTTCAAAATAATCTGTGAAGAGGTTAAAGTCAAGGCTACGCCTCAACTATTCTAGTACTTCTTCATGATTAGAGGCAACCTGATGGTTGGTATTTTGCCGCTGTAAAGGATAAGTGAAAGTTCATAAATGGGTTAGAGTCTAAGATTTGTAAGTGGCATGACAAATTCGTGTCTATCGTTTCAAATGAAGAGTTAAGTTTTTTAACTTAATTTACCAAGCCAATCTACACAAAGGACATAAAGTTGATGTCGAATGATGCAGTTGCAATAAAGAAGATTCAAGAAAGGAGGAAGAACAAAATGTTCTTCAAGGATGCCAAAAGAATAATAAGGCATTATGAAAGTAGAGAGCTGATCTTCTCCAAGAAGGAAGGTACGTAATGAGTAACCACCATGTCAAGTATAGCTACAAAAGGAAAGCCGTTCTCGTGACTTGGAGGAAGAATTGTTGCCTTTAAGCCTTGCTCAACCGGAGAGTGTAAGTCCTTTTCTCTTCACATTAATATTAATATGTTTACTTCATATTGTAGATATGGGTACTAGTGAGGTCAACCTTACCAAACTATTAGCCCAAGCCAAGGCCAAGAAGTCAAAGGTTAGCAAACGCATGGTTGTTGTCACTACCATTCGGCTGGCTACTGTGAAGAAAGTAGGAAAGGAGGGTACAACAAAGTAAACGACGGCCCAAAAGAAGACCTCCTAACAAGCGAGAAGTTTAGGTTGGTTGAGGCTGCACAAACTAAAGCACCTCTAGTTGAGAATGTTCCATCAATTGTAGAGCTGAAAAAGGGTGGCCAAACAACCTAACCACAAAATGAGGCTGAAATCACCACTACCACTTAAGGGTCATCACTAGTGGTAAAAGGTGGTGCTAAGTACCAATAAGAGACCTAGAAAAGAGCTTGTCTACCAACCAATTGCCAAGAAGTCCAAAGAGTTAAACGAAGGAGGCCATGTAATATAAAGTTCTCGACATCAACAGTGACAAATCCGTCCTCAATATGGAGGTCGATGAGTACTTTGTCCCGTGATGGAGCCATACCATCTTGCGTACTGACTTAGTCCTAAGCAATAGGATGAAATCTTTAACCTTGATGGAAGGAATTATTCTTCCCAAGAAGAAAAAAATCACGAAGAAAGACATCAACAGGGTCGATGGTTGTAACAAGGCCCATATCGCGGCTAAGCTGTATGATGTAAGTATCTATAGCATCCTCTCAATTGCCAAGTTTGTTCCATTGCTAATACTCCTATTTTTTTTAGATAAGCAACCATGTTTGAATGGCTTTGGATGAGGCCAACAAAGAGATGAAGAAGGTAATAACAATAGTATTTATGTATTCTACTATGTCATCTTTAATACTCATCATATTAAATGAAATTGTTGTTGAAAATCGAAGATACATACAATGCATCTAAAGCACAAATTGTTACTGTTGAGAATGTGAGGATCAAGGCTAAGATGGAGGCTAGAAAGTACTAGGAAAAATTGGCTGCTGAGAAGTTGACACATTCCTTGGTTGGCAATGAAGTCTCAAGCCTTAAGGCTAAGGTTGAAGAGTAACACATGGTATCTAAAGGCCTAAAAGAGGAGTTGCATAAAACAAAAACAAAAAAAAAAAAAAAAGAAGAGTACTAGGGTCTAGGCTAAACTCTCTATACTATGAGCAAACAGGAAGATAAGCTTAAGGTGTAAATAAAAAAGCTAGAGATAAATAACACAAGGTCGCAAAGCTGTGTTGACGAGTTGGAGGAGACTGTAAGAAGACCCTCTGTTGAAGAGACATTAGATACCGTCACTCCCAATCGGCAATACAAGAGACTATTGTCGAAAAAGTTGTTGGAGGGGGTCTACATAACAAGAGAGGAAATCCTCAAGCTCCACCTCGACTACGATTTCTCTTGCCTTGATTTCACTAATGTCAACGACAAAGTAAATAGTTATGACGAGGATGACGGCAAAGAATCAAGTGCCAAGACTATTAAGAAGGGTAATAATGAAGCTTGTGCCTAGGATCTATGAAGAAGACAAAAAGTGTCTATCAAACAAAATCCCCTATGAGTGAAAGGAAAAATCAACTTGCTCTAAGACCCCAAGTGCCAAAAAAGAAGTATGCTTTGAGAAAGCCTTAACATCCAATCTAAAAATTGCTTTTGCTCACTTTGATAGTAGGTTATAGGATTGTCTTATACTTATTATTCTTTGTAAATAGCGCTCTAGGCTAAATGGCTAAGTATTTGTAATCACATCGGAATGAATGAAACACCTTCCATATAACTTTGTATTTCTAGTACATTTTATTTCATGCACTGTGTTTTCACGGCATGTATGATTTTTTCTATTAATGTACATGTTTTGCTTAATAAGTTCTTATTCTTCGACATGTTTTATTTCACATGTTATGTCTTTCTTAGCATGTTTTACTTCACACACCAAATTATTTCGGCATGTTTTATTTCACACGCCTTCCATGCATCTTTTATAGACATTGTCCATTAGCCATTTAAGACATGGACTAGCCGTATTACTAGGCTATAGGATTAATTTCTAAAGCTCATTAATTGCGATAGGCTAGAACTTATGTCATTTTATTCACCACGCAATTTGAACTTATTAACTCGTCAATCATAAATAGATTAAAAAACAAAATAAAACTTCAAATGTAATTCTCATAAACAAGTAGATTGTCGCCTTACAAACTAGCAGGCTATCGCCTTATAAAATAAGTGGGCATGAACATCATCTCGACAATTAATTGAAATAGAGTGTCAAATTCTCGACATTCCATGCTCAAAGGATGATTCATCTATCTAATCTTTCAAGTTGATAAGCCCCTTTACCAATGATTTCCCGAATAAGGTCCTCCCAATTTGTGCCAAGCTTTCCTTAACTCTCTCATACACTAGTTGCTTCCATCTTTCAGCAAACCAAATCCCCAGTTTGAAAAACCTTATGCTTTACTTTTTTATTGTAATACTTAGTTGCTTTATATTGGTACGTCGTAACCCTTGCTCTTGCAATTCTCTAATTTCTTCAATGGTGTCCAAATTTGCTATTAATCTAACTAATTAACCATCACATCAAAATCCTGCATTCTTATATTAGGTAGATCTAACTCAATCGCCAAAATTGCTTCCATGTCATATACTAACCAAAAGGGGGTTTCCTTTGTTGTAGTTTTGTAGGTGATTTTATACCCCTATAAGACATCTAGCAGTTCATCAGCCCATCTCCCCTTAACTTGATTAACTTTCCTCCTCAAGCCATACAAGATGATCTTCTTGACAACTTCGACTTGTCTATTTATCTAAGCGTGTGCTACAGATGTATAGTTTAAGTAAATGTCATATTTCTCACAAAATGCTTGGAACTTGTTATTAAACTACAAGCCATTGTTCGTAATTATCATAAAAAGAACTCCAAATCTTGATATTATGGAGTTGAAGACAAATGACTCCACTTTCTGTTTAGTGATCCTTGCCACAGCCTCAACCTCAGCCTATTTTGTAAAATAATCTACAGCAACAATGATAAATTGTCACTAAGCTATAGACCTTAGGAAGGGTTCAAGAATATCCAATCTTTGTTGAACTTGGTTTTTCACCTCTCGGTTTTTAAAATTTAAGTTTTCACTAAACCGATCAATATTAAACCCTTACCCATTTAATATTAGCGTTCAACTATGATTTAAAGAAAATCGGTTTTTATACTTTGAAAACATTTTGGAGTTGTCACCCAACTAAAGTTGAGAAAAAGAGTTAAGTTATAACCAATTAGATAGATTGATTCTAACTTAGCTACCAGTTTATTGAGTAAACCATTTTATAAAACTCAGACGTATGTAGTTCTTTTTGTAAAAACTTTAGTAGGTTGGTTTTATTTTAATTTGAAAATAGTCAAGTTTACATTTTACTCAATTTGATTTATTTAAGGAAATTTCTAAAAAGAAATGTCATAAATTGGATTTTTATTATTTTTGAAAAATTCTAAAATGCCCTAATTTTGTAAAGGTTAATTTATTTTTGTTTTATTTTTTCTAAAAACATTTTTCTAAGTGATAAAAACAAATTTTATTCACTAGCCTAATTAATTATTTATTATTATTATTTTTTATATATTATCTTATTTATTCTTTTTATTCTTATTAAACTAAATAAATAAATGAGCTACCTTTTTTTTTCTTTTTTTTTTCTCTTCTTCCCTTTTTTTTTAAAATTCTCATTACAAATACAATAATTAAATAAACACAACAAAATAATAAAAAAGAAAATAAAAAATATATAAAAAGAAAGAAAAAAGGCTAGGCTTGGATGCTATTTGGACATGCGGGTTGGACCTAGGAGATTTAATCGGGTCACAGGTTAAATCAGTTGAGAGAGAAGAAGGCAGTTGTCTGGAGGAGGTCATAAGTGTGATCGAAGGGTAAATGACTACTTCAACTGATCACGGACATGATAAGGGGGTAAATGGTCGCTATCTTCGACCGCTCACGGCCATGATTGAGGACTATGGTGGTTAGGATTCCGTAGAGGTGGTTTACTAAGAGGACTTAGGGGTCACAGCTAGTATGAGAGTTGTAGCATTGAAAAGTTCAGAGCTTCGCGATATTAGCTGCATGGTTGGTTTTGCTTGATTTCCTTTGAGTGTAGCTACAAGTTAGAGAGAGAGTATGGCTTCAAGTTGAGAGAGAAAGAGTGGTGAGGGAATGATTGTAAGTGAATTTGCTACACATCTGTCCTTATGTGTTCACTAGAGGCCATTACTTATACTTGCTAAGCTCAGGTTAATTTTGGCAAGCTCTTCAATGGTGGATGTCGAGCTTAGAGAGTACTTTTAATGATGGAACACAGCATTGATCATGAAGCTTGGGTAATCTTCATTCAAAGAGGAAATGGCACGATAAGCTGTTGGAAGGATGGAATTATAGTGTTTAGAAGCTTCGATTTCCTCTATTTTTGCTCAAATTCATAGATTGTTGGAATTTCAGGTCAATGTCATCTTGGACTTTCCGAAGTTGATTTGATCCTCCAAACATCTGAATTAGGACGTGTTACTGGATTAAATACAGAATATCCCAAGCAATTTTCATAATTTTGTCATTGAATTGATGAAATTATGAAGATAAATTAACAAAAAATAGGTGCTAAAGTAGGCTAGTCAAGAGATATGGTGTAAGAAAATGACAAAAACAAGGGGAAAGAGATGGAAAAGAAATGTGTCAACTAATAGTAGGTCATGTGTCCAATTTGAGGGAAAGAAATATGAAGGCATTGATCGCTCGTTCCAAGGATCAAATGCGGGTCTGCTTCATACGTATGCATGTAGTGTGCCTTATTGCACATATAAACTAGGTCAGCTTGAATTAGATTCAAATCTAAACCTAAGCTCGATGGTCCCCCCTTTTTAAATAAAATATATTCTATTAAAAACCTAAATCTTCTATTTCAAAAATGACTTTTCTAGTTTTTTCATTCTTTAAATTTCTTATTATTTTTTTTTTCTAAATGTCATATTTTTTTTCTTTCTTCTTATTTTTGTATTTTTATAAAATTCTTTTTTTCTTAATTTTTGGATTTTCTTTAATTTTCTATTTTTTGTATTTTCCTTCATTTAAGAACTCTTGAGAAAATAAAAATAAAATAAAATAAAGGAGGAAAAATTAGGTGTCTACAACCCCTACTGAGCAAAAGGCCAAGGACTAGATAGATAACATAGTTCAATTAAAGGCGTATAGCTCGACGCTTCATGCTTCTAGCATTGCAGACAATGTCAAACAACTATCTTTGCGTCTTCTTTCATGGTCAGCCAATAATAGCCGAGTCGTAGTATGCAGACATACAATGTCTGTCCTTTCATGTAGTTAATGTATATATTACTATATTGTCCAGATAACACTCGCTAGGAATCTCTTGGAGGAAGCTAATGGAGATAGGGTTGTGATATGATGCGCTTATATAGCTGACCATCTATTAGCATGTAATTCGCAGCTTGATAAACTAATCTTTGTACTTCTTTCTTGTCATCGGGGAGAGTACCATCTCCCAAATAATCTACAAGGGGATCCATTGAAGATTCTTTTTTCAAGTAAAGAGCTAATTCACAGCTCTGTAAAAGAATGGACAAACTTTTTGATGGAAAAAATTTGACAAAAAGTTTATCGCTCAAGTCGAGAAATGTCATACTGGCTAATTTTGACAACTTATCGGTAGCAATATTCTTACCACTCAAAATCTTGTGGATTGAAAAAGATTGAAATTCTTCTACAAGTATTCGTACCACCAACAGGTACTTGCTCATTTCCTTTTCCCATACCACATAACTCCCCGTGACTTGATTCATTACTAGTTATGAATCAAAGAACACTTCGAGTTTTTCGACACCAATCTCTTTTACCAATTTTAATCCAACAATCAAAGCTTCATATTCTACTTCAATGTTGCTAGCTAAGAATCCGAATTTTGGAGCATAAGCAACCTTGACATTGTGAAGGCCTTAAAGAACAAGGCCTGCACCACTTCCTTCTCTAGTGGAAGAACCATCTATATAAAGGTATCATACTAGTGTCTTGGCAATCTCCACACTATTTTTGTCACCAATGAACTTAGCCAAAAAATATGCCAACAGCTAAGCTTTTAATGTCATTCTAAGTTTGTATCGTACACCATAGACACTCAGCTCTAAAGTATATTTCATCATCTTACCAAAAGAATTTAACTGTTGCAATGGCTGATCAATGAGAACTATGATCTAGTGAGCCTTGAAATACGACTTTAATTTCCTTATTGAGAGAACCACTTCTGGAACAAACTTCTCAATTTTCGTGTACCGATGCTCTAACCCTTGCAAGACATGACTTATGTAATAAACAGGTTGATGCTCTTTACCGTCAATTTGAACCAATACAGAAGAAAGTGCTCAACAGCTGACTAACAAGTAAAAATATAAATTTTCTCCAGAAATAGGTATCGAGAGTATCAAGGGTGACACAAGGAATTCTTTAAGATCATTAAAAACTCTTTCACAATCATTGGACCATTTGAATTCTTTCGGATTTTTTAATATTTTAAAGAATTCTGCACATCTATCCGCACTTCTCAACACAAGCCGATTAAGGGCAACTATTCGCTTAGTGAGTTCTTATACTTCCTTGACCTATAGGGGGATTTCATATTTATTACAGCCTCAATCTTTCTCGAGTTGACTTTAATGTCATGCTGAGTGACCATATATCCTAAAAACTTTCCCAAAGTTACACTAAAAATACACTTTTATGGGTTAAGCTTCATGTTGTATCTCTTAAGAGTAGCAAATGTCTCTTCAAGATCAACAAGATGCTGATCCTCTGTCATACTTTTCACAATCATTTTATCGACATATACTTCAACGTTTCGATAAATTTGTGGTTTGAACATCTTGGTAACAAGTCTCTAATAAGTTGCATCGACGTTTTTTATCCCAAAGGGCATCACCGTGTAACAATAGGTTTCAAAATTTGTAACAAATGACGTGTGAACTTCATCCTCCTTGTCCATCTTGATTTGGTTTTAACCCGAGAAAGCATCCATAAAAGAAAGTAACGCATGTCCAATAGTTGAAATCCATGAAGTCTATTCACATTCACCACTTACCATTAGACTTCTTGATTAGCATATAATTGGCTAACCAAGTCGGATAAGGCTCTTACTGAATAAATCCTACCTTCAATAACTTTTGGACTTCTTCTTCTATAGTTGCTTATCTATCTAGTGCAAAATGCCTTTTCTTTTGTTGGATCACCTTCGCACTCAGATCGATTTAGAGCTTATGTACCATAATGTCTTTCGAGATACCCAGCATATCCGTAAGGGACCATGCAAACACGTCAGCATTGACTTAAAAGAAGTTGATCAAACTTTGCCAAATATTTGCCAACAAGGGTTTCCCTATCTTCATTGTTTCCCTAAGGTCATCTCCCAAACAGATTTTCTTAGTATTATTCTCAACACTTTCTATGCCAATTAACTTGCCTTTTGGATAAGTTTCTACTTAAAATACATCTTCTAGTCTCATGGCCCTCATATCCAAGGACCTTACCAATTACTTGTCCCCTTTGTACATGTTGACTCCTGCAGGAGTAAGGATTTTGGCTTTGAGATGCGCAATTAAAGAGACAATGTCGAATCGATGTTGATATGGCCTTCCTATGATCATCTTATATAAGGACTAACATTTGACGATGAGAAAGTCCACTTTATCCTTTGCAACATGCGCGTCATCTCTGATCTAGATTAGTAAAGAAACTCTAGCTACTCAAACAGGTTAATTGTTAAAGGCATATAAATCATATTTATAAGATCTTAGATATGCTTTGATCTTGGGTCTGATCTAGTCAAAAGTGTGCTAGAAAATGATATCTATTGAACTTATAATATTAATAAGAATTTTCTTGACCTCAAAGTTGGCAACTCTTGTACTAATAATAAGTACATTATCATACGGTCTTTGGATGCCTTCAAAGTCTTCTTTTACGAAAGCGATTATGTTGTCGATCTTAACCTTCTTGCCTTAGATGTTACAAACAAAATTTTTGGCGTAAGTTAAACTCAAAGAGCTTAACTGGCCTATAATAGGTCTACCGACAATAGTGTTGATTACTACATTGGGTGCTTTACTAGAACTATCGTTCCTTGCATCTTTCCAAGCAATAATTGGCCGAGTGTCGTTCTTCTATTCCTTACATCTCCTCTGAGACGGCCTCTTAATATTCTTAACATCATGTTTTAGGAACTTGTGTAAATGCCTACGTTGAATTGCATCCTTGATTACAATCTTGAGTTGGATGTATTCATTTGTATTATGGCCTTTGTCGCTATAGAAATCACAGTACTTATTGGAATTTCTCCTTAAAGGATTTCCTCTTATTCTTTCTAGCCACTATAGAACATCTCTATATCCACGTACCTCCATTAATATGTTTGAAATTAGATGATTGACATGTGTATGGGACGAATATGTTGGAATCCATAGTCCCTTTCTCTTAGCATTCGAACTTTGCTCATCATCTATCCTAAGTCTATATTTTGCACTTCTCCTTTTGTCATTTTTGCTATCTCCTCTACTCTTATCAGCTTCTTATCGAACCTTCATGTTATCTTCTTATTGAATATATGAGGTGACCTTGGCCTTAAACTTTGCGAAAGTTTTCAACTTATTCTTTACGAGAGACTTAAAAGAGTCTTTATGGGGCTTAACTCTATCAATTACAGCATTTATGGCCATGCTCGTATCCAATTTTGGGATTTGAACCATCTTAGCCATTAATCTAGCTAAGTAATCTCTGATTGACTCATCTGATCTTTGTTTGATTATGTTAAGGATTGAAAAATCTTTAACGGTAAGCTTACTTGCAAGGAAGTGCTGTAGAAACACTTCTACAGTTCTTCGAAACAGGAAATGATGTTTGGTTTCAAATATTTGAACAATGTATTGGCCGCATTCCTCAAGGTCAAGGGAAAAGCTTAATAGGCCACTACATCACTTAAACCGTGCAACTTAGCCAACGTGTAGTAGTACTCTAAATATCTTGACATGGTTTGATGACTAATAGAAGATTGTATGTAAGAGAAGGAACAAGTAAGACATTTTTAAGAAACAAATTGTGACCATGAATGCCAACCATGAGACGACTTGGGTGAGTAATATCTAATGCAATACTATTACCTATAACAACCTTATCAAAGCCAACATGATGAGTGAGTTTAGTGAGTACACCTACGCCTAAGGTCATGTAATGAGTAACACATGAGTCAAGGTACCAAACAACATCATGGGATTCGCCAAGAGATAGAGTAGCAAAGGCTTAAGGCACACTTGCATAGGACTCATTAAAGTTGTGGAAACTTTGATGGGCAGAATAGCCAAGTATGTCATAAATCTGGCGAGTAAGTTGAGCTAAGTATATGAGCCATATGTTGGATCTAGTTGAGGGGCTCGTCTCTGACTTGAGGAAGCATCGTTAGGTGGATGTGACAGTTGCAATAGAGAAGAAGAGACCTTCTAAGCAACTATGGAGGAGCAACCATGCCCTTTAGTCTCAAAGCGACTACAGCCGCAACCACGACTTTTATGATGGGAAGGGCTGTCCTATGTAAACCCTATAAAATCAGTAGTTTGAACTCATATTTAAGTTTGAGTATCCTAAACTATGTCATGAGTCAATAAGGCTAGTAACAATAAAATTTTGTGAAATTTAATAAATCGAATATAGTATTGATAATAAAAATCCTAGAAACTGATTGAAACCTAAATCGCGTATCAAAAACCCTAAATCCAATCTATGCACAATTACCCGAAATCAAACCCAAACTTGATTGAAACCTTAAAACTATAAATTTAAGCTTGTAAAATAAGTAAATATCACTTAATAGTGATATAATCGTAGTCGATTTTGTAACAATTATAATTGTAACAAGTACCAATTAAATTGTTAAATTTTTATAAAATTCCAAAATTAATTTATAATTATTATTTTTATGTTTAGAAAAATTATATATAATTATTTCTATTTTCCTTTTTCTTCTATTTTCTTTCCTTTCTTTTTCTTCTTTTCTTTTCCCTTTGTATTTTTTTTTTCCTTTTCCTCACGTGAGTTACAACTACAAATTCAGCCGCCTATGTGTTTTAATTTACATTACAAGTGTCACAATTAAATGGATAAAGGACAAAAATAATAAAACACATGTCTTATCCTAATAAATGCCTACTCTAAGAGGATAAGCTTCTTCTTTTTTTTTAATTTATTTGCTTCATAATCAGCTGATCTTCACACCCCAAAACCTGGAAAAAATCAAACTAAAAACGTAAAGTGAAAAAAAGAAAAGAAAAGCAAAGTAAAAAGAGCAAAACAAAGTTCAAGAACAAGAGAAGAATTAAGAAGAAAAAGAAGAAAGAGAAGGAGAAAAAGAAGAAGAAAACTAAGGATATATAACTAAAAATTAGGTAAGTATATGTTTAATTTATTTGTACATATGTATAGTATATAGTATGAGCATGAATATACTAAGTAGTCTATTACATTTACATATATGTATGCATAAGTAGATAAATATATATGTATATCTCTTCCATTTGTGTATAAATATATGTATGTGGACATATATATATACATTATTATGTAGAACATACGGTATATGTATATATATGTATGTATAAATAAGAATACATATAGTAGAAATTTAGAATTTTCACTATGTAGATATATATATATATATGCATGTACACGAAAATATATATATGTGTATGTATTATATATGTATAGATTATTAGTATTTGGTATATTATATATATACATGTATTAGGTATCCTCGTATTTATGTATTCATGTAAGTATTTTTTATGTATAAATATGTATATATAGTTGACGTGATAGTATGTATTTATATATAAACATAGTATTTTATATTATATATAGGTATATGTGTACATGTATAAAATTATATATGTATATATGAAATATAAATATATCTATATTATACTTATACGTATAGTATATAATATATAATTAAAGTTAGAATAATTTATCACACAAAGTATAGTATACATATAAATGAATGTATATGACAAAAAATACACATATAATTAAATAAGTATAAATGATATACGATAATATTAATTTAATAAATAAAGTAAGTTAATAAATATATGTATGAGTACCGTAAATTAGGGAAAGAGTTAATAATTAAGTAAAATAAATAATAATAAAAATAAATAAATTAAATTAAATTAAAAAATTAATTAAATTAATCAATTATAATAATAAGTATTTATATATATACGTATATCGTGAAATACAACAAAATTAATAAAGTAGAAAAAAAAAATTTGAATTAATAATTCTAAAATCTCAAAAATAGATAGAAATAAGTAATTAGGGCATAATAAACTTAAAATAATAAAATTATCACTTATACGATTTAAGTAATTATTAAATCATAAATATACTAAGAAAAAACTCAAATTAATATTTTATAACTTTTTAAATTAAAATAATAAATTTTGTACTATTTTTATATCATTGTTTAAATTGCGAGTTATAACATCCAAAACAAACCTCGTTATAAGAAAATACGTTCGAAAACGATCAAAATTGATTATAAGTTTATAACAATCTAAGCTAAAACGAAAAAGTTATACGTGATTCGATAAAAAGCTCAAATCGAAAATTTCACGTAATTAAGTGAAGTAAACAATATAAATTATGATACTAATTTAGCTCTAAATTCTTAAATGTACAATTTTCTATATTCCTTATTCTCAGGTAATCTCGACCTTGATCCTAAGCTACTATCGGATTATTACAACCCTTGAGTCAATTATGGCTGAGTGAGTTTTTCCTAATAATCCTATACTTACTTGTCTTTGTAATTAAAAAAATATAAATTATGATTAATAATTGAATGTTGTATCGAGCTAGATTATGCTTGTGTATGATAACTGTTTATTAATGGTAAATTTACTTTAAAGTACGATAACATATTAATTGTTACTTAGTAGATTCACTAGGAACTAATTGTTTGCGACTTTATTAATCACTGAATAATAAGACATAATTTTACTCAACTTAAAACATGTATAATCATACACTGCATAACTAATTCTAGCCATCACATTACATAGAGGTAGTGATAGACCATATGTGGGTTAATTATTTGATTGTTATAGATTTCGTACGGTCCACACGTACGATATGACGTTAACCTGACCCGCGGGATCACTAGACATTAGAGGTGCTAATTGCCTGGCTAAGGATCGAGTCTAGAGGCCTCTGTTTAGAGATGAGTGAAGGCTGCATAAACCTATTCACAATCATACGTAGAACTTATTTTTGATAAAACTGAGAATAGATATACCATTACATTTTAAATACGAAACACAGAGTTTTGTTATAAGATAAGTTCTAGTATGATACTCGAATCTAACTATGCTGAAGTATCTCTAACCCTGACTTCGGAGGGTATTAAATCTGAATTGCATGCAGTACCTAGTCACCTATATGTATTTGTTTGCAATACTAATTGACATGCATTCATTTGATTGAATTTAATTAATGTATAACTTGATTGATGTATGGTTAAGGAGATTATCTTACTAAGCTAGTTAGCTTATACTCTTATAGTCTTCTTTCGTAGGCTGATTTGATCGTAGAGTCGTACCGTCGCATACTCGAGGTTAGTTATACATCAATGGGTTAATGTAAGAGTAAGACATGATCAGAGTGTACTCGTGATAGTTTATTTAAATTGTGGATCTTATTATATAATGAAATGATATTAGTTTGAGTTAAGAAGTGTTATAAATTTCTTATTTGTAAATTCTTATATAAATAAATTGTGTTTTATTATTCTTTAGCTTGTTATTATTATTATAAAATGATATTGCTTACACTTGCGCAACTCTTAGTGGTTAGCTATAGCAGTAGCCTTGTGTATCGTATAAAGAGTTTTCAATTGTAAGGAAAATCAATCTACAGTCCTTTGTACGATATACGGCGATTGCTACGACTAGCCTCCTCAGGTTATGATAGCCTATGTACAAAGAGTTGTATGGACATGTATAGTATCATTTGTATCATGGTAGTGAAGCCATTGTTCATGACTAGGGAGTTTGCCGTGGATTTGCTTGAATGTAAGAGATGGGCCAGAGCTGACCAACAATGGTTTTCGACTTGTGAAGATAATAAGAAATTGAATAGTTCTATAGGCAAAGAGTTAATAATCGTTGTTTTAACTCCATCTCCCGAGCTGCAGCACACAGTTACATCTCTAGCCAAAGAAGAGGAAGAAGAAAAGAAAAAGAAAAACCTCCAACATTAGGAGATGAAACTTTTGGCCAAAGACAGAAAAGGTTATTTTTTTATTAAGGTTTTAACTCGGTGTCTAATACCATGTTTGTAAATATGACTTTTTGTATTGTTGAATCAAAATGTATTGTTACAATGCATTAGTACAACATATATGCACGCCATGTTGAGTGTAAGTCATCAAGTTTGATTGTAAAGTTATAGTTTAGGTTTGATGCAAAACTAAATGCACCTTAATTTTGAGACAGGTTCATGTAATGAGTGGTCTCTTTTTATATGATATATATAGAGAGAGAGAGAGAGTACAAAGAAAATAAGGGTAAGCATCTATCGATTCGATATGGTTCGTCTCTCCTTATCGAACTAAACTTAATATAACAGTTTGGTTTTTTTAGAAATCGAACTTAATCACACAGTTCAATTCATAAATTTTTCGAACATAATTAAAACTAGTTCGGTTCGATTTGATTCACGATTCAAATCGTTTATATTAAATTTTTACTAAATATTTTTATTTCCAATAAATATAAAATTTCAAATGAAATTCACTCAACTTAATCTTAACAATTGATACAAAATTATGATAAAAAAAATAACAAGATATAAAAAATTTGATGAAATTTATGAATTTTGATGGAAAAAAATATAAAAAAATAATTGCATAATTTTTTTTTATTTAACAAAACGGTTCGATTCGGTTCAAAACGGTTCACTTCGATTCGCTTCCTCGAACCCAACCATTTATACATAACTGAACTGAAGTATAAATTAAATAATTTTTTTTTAAAAAAAAATTAGATTTGGTTCATAACTTGATTCGAAATTTGCGGTTTTTTTGTCCAATCCTAAAAGAAAAGGTTTAGGTTTTACTAAAGCTCATTAAAGATACTCCATGGATAATAGCAAAGTGAGATATTATTGATGTATTGTGGAGTTTAGTTAATTGGTAGTTACATGGTAAAGCCTCATTCTTAACTTGAGGATATCATAACATTCTATCTTGACAGCAATAAAATTTTTAACATAGGTTTAAAGAGAGTGGGCGTTATATTTAATGACATCTACAATTTAGATCATGTATACAAGTAGAAAAAATAACGTGGCATGAAAGGTTAAGCTCTTTTCTCATACAAAAAGGTTTTAATAAAACCAGTTCTTATTTCTTGCCAACATGATGCTACTCACTGTGATTTACTCGTTTTTGGATATAACCGACAATTTTTCGATGCATAATTACCTAATCTTTATTAGATTTATCCCTTGGCTTTGCATGGTCACCGTCTAATGGTTCATACAAAACTTTACGATATACAAGATCTTCGATTGTCGACTTCTAAATTGAACAATCAGAAGAAATTTAATTTTAGCGGATTTGTGATTATTTTGATCCATAAGAGAGTCGCATAGATAATATGTGCATGTAGGGGATAATAATTTATAGAAATTTGTCTTAACTGCGTAAGTCCAATCCTTACATCACCTTTTTCATCATTACGCATAGTTACAACACACAGCTCTGTACGATAAAACAATATTTAGATTAGATACACAGATCCGCCTTCAACTACAGAAGGTTCACTTCATGTTCTAATCCCCACGTTGATACTTCGTGTAGTATCGGAGCAGTGAAGCCGCCTCCACAAAAGTTTTCCAGCTTTGGGAGGAATAAAAAGTTGATAGATTCTAGGGAGGGGAAATTGAAGTGGCAAGTTGTAGAGGAGAAGCTCTCAAGTTTTTCTAAACAGGCAAGTCGCAATTCTTTCAGCCTAGGAAAGGAGACATCAACACCTTCAGTTACATTTCCATCTTGATCTTCTATTACTATATATTGCATTTTATCACAGAAGCTGATATCCAATTCGGTAAGTTGTATCAGGCATCTTGCTGCTGAAGATCTCATCAAATGAACCATTCCTTCACAGTAAGAAACGTCCAACTTTGTCAAGTTAAGGAATGATGCCGAGGCTGGAAATAGAATTGTCAAGGCACGACATTTTGATATGACCAGGCACTCGACTATGTTGAGAATATAAGCCATTATTGAGTCTTGCTTCCACACATGCTTCAATTCATGAAGTTTCTCAAGCCTAAGTTTTCTTAAGCTTTGAATCTTTATGGTCCTCAAAGCATATTCCTGTTTGCTATTGCAAGCTAACCCTTCTGACTTATATTGAACAATCTCCTTTTCTTCCTCCTCCCTCTCAGCATGTCTGTGTGCTTCATCGACCGAAGGAAACAGCTCGTCAAAGGAACTGTCACTTATTTTAAGGTTCTTGATATGAGTTTTCTGGAGAAGCAACTTCCAAGGAAATTTCTTTATCGCTTCTTCGCCCTCAATTTTGCTTAATGTTATCTTGGCCAGGTTGACAAAATCATATGGAAACTGCCCATCCTCTTGCCTAGCCATATCAGTTTCAATCGACTTCAAGCGGGAAACATTCACCTGCTCATTTGATATGACAGATTTCGACAGTCTTGTTTTATTAGGCATAAGTTTTATTTACAAGTTCTGTTTGACTAGATAGAATGAAGATTAAAGAATGGAAATGAAAAGTAGGGGTTCAGCATTATACCTTTTCAACACGATTCATGTGTTCATTGGAAATATTATTGAATTCGTTGCTGTTGTGGGAATCATCGCTTGTATACCACGTTTCAGCTGCCAAAATCTTTACATTGGGGCATTCGTATACCTCCAATTTCTCTAATGATGGCCATTCAGGGGAATGCACACCATAGAGAATGCTCTTTAACTCAGGTAGTCTTTTCAATCCTAAGTGAGTTGCTTTTGGAAAGGAGAACAGTTTCTGATCAATACTTCCATCAACATAATAGCTTATGCTACCGCTTTCCCTTGAAACAATCTCCTCCATTTTTTTACAATTACTTGCCTCAACTTTCTCAAGCTGGTGCAGATATTTGGCAACTGAAGCCGGAAATAGATGTTTGAGGTTATCACACGATTCAATATTTATGCTCTGCAACTTTTCAAAGCAAAGCTTTACCCCATTTGGATTCTCTATGGTCCAAATATGCTTCATTGTGGGAAGATTTGATAACTGCAGCTCTCTCAATGAAAAATCTACGACAATGATTCCATCATTATCATAAGAATCTTTCCTATTGCCCTGGCCTTGAAACACTTGTTCAAGTGAACTGCAGTCTTCTACCAACAATTCCTCCAAGTTTTGAAATCCGCTGATCACCCTGGATGAAAAGATGGTCGAGAGACTGTTACAATTAGTTACTTGTAGTGCCTTTAGATTGCAAAATGCATCTGACGGGCATTCTAAGTCCTTTCCTTCCTTACTAGCGTGTATTTCCTTTAGATTGCTCATTCCAGAGATTATCAATGCTTCAACTTTTGGAAATGCAACCTGCCAAATTCATCGATTAAATTTAAGAAAATAAACTAAGACGTATTAGTATTTTGCACAAAGGAACTGATATACCAGAATCTTATAAAAGGATAGCTTTATGTTAAATGATTTTTCATTAGTTCAATTCAATTTCTAAGAGGATAAAATGATAAAATGTTCAATCTAGAGGATATTTGTTCATGAATGGCACTTGAATTCATGTGAATACATTAGATTAAGAAAATTATTGTACAACAAGAATCTAAAGAAAATTTTTGGTTCCTTTCCTGATTAGTATTTTTATGTTGAATGATTTCGATATCAGGATATTTCAAATGTCATTTTTTCCTTCTCTTTTTTGGGTCACTATTTTAGTGTAGTTTTTTTCCCCCCAAATATTATACATATCTCAACTATTAGGGAAGGGGAAATTTAACCTGATTTATTTTGGAAGACTAGCATTGATATCACTAGGCTTTAACGTTCTTGACAAATTAGTAAAGTTGTTTGAGTCCAGCCTTTTGTAAGTAATTACAATTACTTGTATTATTATTCCTATGGAGTTCGTGTATTAGAGATAATTGAGTTTATTGATTCAGCAGTATCTTCTTTCGCCTCCATTACTTAATCTTTTTCATTATCGTGGAACCATGGGCTGTCCAAATTGGCTGAATTTGGAAATTCCAAAAGGGCTTAATCATCAAAACAATGTTTTTTAAAGACGTGGTGAAACAAGTTTATCACACAGTCGAGGGCAATTCAATTATGAGTTGGGTTATAAATTGTCTTTACCAATCTCTTATGTTTGTGTGATCTTCTATTATTTAATTGCAATTTAAGATCAATAGAATTTTTCTAGGAAAGTTAACTATCATGCTTAGGTTACTCCATAATGCACAACCATATGTTTAGTAATCCGAATCATACAATTTTAGATGCTATGATGAACTAATGTTTTGGAGAGTTTAGGCGATACCTTTTCCATTAAGAAAAACGTTTTGAAGTATTGCCTCGAATCTGCAACAATTGCCTCCACAGCATCACAATCACGGATTTCCAAATTCTCTAATGATGGCCATTCTGTTTTATGCTCAGCACAAAAGGTAACGAGTTTTGGCAGATCAGAAAGCTCTAAGGAAGATAGATGGGAGAGTATGATTCCCTTACATCCTCCAGCATGGTCGTCCTTTCCATTTTCAATAACTTGTTCCATAGACTTGCAAGACACTATACTTAGTTTTTGCAATTTCTCCAACATATGCACCATTGAAATTGGAAAGATACTGGTCAGAGAATCACAAGACTCGACTTTTAAGGAGACCAATTTGTGGAAGGGGAAATGTTCAGAGAAGGATCCACCCTTGCATATGCATTTCAAGTTTGGCAAATCAGATAACTTTATGCTGCTCAATCTCCAGGATTTGCTTTTGGCAAGTTTTCTGCTCCTCGAGGTGAATCCCTCAAGTTCAAATATCACTTCTAGTGAATCACATTCTGTCACTGTCAAAGAATCCAAGCCCTGCAAATTGTTCAACATAAACGAAGGAATAAGGATTGACAGTTCGTTGCAATCTTCCACCACAAGGACCTTCAATTTGCAAAGGAACCTTGCAGGGAGTTTATTGTGCCATATCTCATTTAGCTTCAGTCCTTGGATTTGCAGCTCGTGTAGATTTGGAAGTATAACCTGCAATGTTTGTCAACTATCAGTAATTGAAAGTGGGATAGGATGTAAAATGAGAATTTGGATAAAAGAATAAACCTTCTCATCAAACAAAGGCATAGATTCATCTTCATGAAAGGCTGGAGTCAGAGGCTTTAGGATAAATGCCTTCAATTTGGGGCATCCAATAATGGATAGTTCGTTCAAAAATGGAAAACAGTGCTTTGCATGCCCTGTGCAGAAACAAGTGAGGCTGTCAAGATCCTCAAGTCTCAAGGAGCATAAATTACTGAATGTCATCTCCTCCAATGAGGCCACCTCTTCATCTTCTGCCACTGTAGAAAAAACTTCAACCATACTTGAGCAAGAAGTTATTTCTAGATTTTCGAGTTCAGAAAGGGTCCTGGCAGTGGCATTTGGGAATAGATCAACCAAACCATGGCATTCGTATAAATTCAGGTCTGTTAGATTTGGAAATCCCATAACTGCCTTTTTTGAAGAATTCTTTGTCATCACCAAATATTTCAAATTTGGTAATTGACGTAGCGACACATCTTTTAGTTTAGACATCATCAAGTCTCGCTCCCCAGATTCAAATAGTACTTCCAAAGCCTTGCAGTCATCCACCTTAACTTCCGTGAGATTCTGCAGTCTCCCCATCAAGGCTGAAGGGAAAATGGTACGTAGTTTCTCAGAGTCTTCAATCTCTACAGACGCAAGCTCGCAGAATGAATCTCTAGAGAGAGAGATTTCCCATATATTTGTCAAACTTTCCAATGAAGACAGGACCAGTTTTTCTAAGCAAGGAAGGATAGCCTATGAGCAATATCAGACATTAACTTTGTTATATTAACATGGAAACATTCCTTTCCGTGTGATAAAAGTTCAATTAAATTATGGAAAAGTGCGGCAACTCAACTATGTTTCTATAACTCTTTAAATGCATTGTATGCTAGGTAAATATCTCGGGTCATTCAATAACATAATTTCATAACACCAATTATGTATCCACCTAATTATGAAGTGTTTAAATGTTAAAAACAATTAACAACTATGCTGTAATGCCCCAGAATCCGAAGGCATCATAACTTGCTAAGTATTCCTACCATTCAGGAACACGTTAAACTCTAAAACTAACTACAATCTCCATAATCGCTTGTAATAATCTCTTAATATATACAAGACAATAATTCTCCAAATATATCAATTCGAGTAAGTTATAGGCAAGTTACTTTAGCCACAAACATACATAATAATTAGATCTTGATCTTCTATAACATGCAAAACTAATCGCCTTTCTTTCCTAATTTGATGATAATAATTTCCATCACTATTCATCATTTTACGTGATATATTATTATTATTGAATCTTTTTTCTTATAGATTGCCTTGTGTAATGTTCTACAACATTATTGTTTTCTCTCTCCTTTTTTCTGCTGTATTGCAGTGCAACTCAGGGATGGAAAAAAATAAATAAATAAAACCTTTCAAAGCATTCTAAAAAGGCAACCACTTATATTACCTTTATATGAACTTAGTCTTAGATATTTAAAATTAAGCATATCAAATCTAAATCTTTGAGCAGTGTGCTTTTTTGTATTTTACTATCATATACTTAAATAAAATAGTTAAAAACCACTAAAACAAGTACATAAAATTAAAGTGCAAAATAGTTATATAAGAGTCCACAAGCACCTTTTCTTAAGATTTGAAAAATAAACACTCAATTTTAAAGAATAGAACTAAGTACACATAAAGCAAATATGTCTTTGCATTATACGAATATTTGCATATATATTTAGTTTTTGGTTTACAATATAATCATAAACATGTAGTTGTTAAGTCCACATATAGTTACATTGATAAAGAGTAAGAAACTAAAGTTGAAACTTGGACTTACCTTTGCACTGAAGAAGGATTCATCTCTTAGACTGCCAACATTTTGGGTTGTGGCTGCCCTCGACAGTTTCTTCTCATGTTTCAGAGGAATAATTGACCCTATTCTAGACAATTTTTTTTCATTTTTTGAAGGAATGAATGAGCTTATCTTGGGACAATTTCGTACCTCTATTTGCTTCAGGCAAGGAAAATCAAGACAACGATTTCCGCTAGCAAACATTGTTAAACTTTCCATATCAGAAATCCGTAACTCTGTTAATGAGGAAAACTCTATAGTATCTCTAGTGTCATCATTCTCATTTTTCTCTTCCTCAAAAATTTTTTCCATCATATTACAATGCTCAATTGATATGTGGCTTATACTCCGCAATGACTTGGCCATTGATGACGAAAACAGATACTTTAATCGTTCACAACCAGACACGTGCAATTGCTTCAGATTCTGTACTAAGGAAATGTCCTTGAGATTGATGGGCCAAATTGTTTCTAAAATTGGTAGATCAACTAACTTCAGCGACATTGGCTTCGGCACAAGTGAGTTCTTGACAACTTCATTGGTAGTTAATTTGTCAAGATCAAAAACTGTACTCATGGACGCACAATTTTCTATAGTTAATTGCTCCAAGCACTTGAGTTGTAACAGCAATTGGGAGTCAATAGCATATGCGAGTAGGTTACACGCATTAACTTCTAGATTGCGGAGACGGTCTAACTTCACCGTATATTTACTGTGAGATATCTTTTTCAATGAAGGAAGTTCAAACAATGTCAGAGACTCCAAATAGGGAAACATAACCTGGCAAGGAAAACGATCTCGTTACAAAGATCTTACTATTTGATATAAATCACAATGACAATTGATATGATATCATCTCAACATATAGGGCATCGGAAAGCTATTAACAAGTACCGAACTATGATAGGTGATTACCTGTTGTCCATTGAGAAATGCATATTGAGAGCTATCATCAGCCTTATTTGTTGTCCTGTCTCCACTAGCAGCGGCACAAAAGCTCAAAATATTTGGTAAACTCGACAATTTCAATGTGTGTAACCCCTTAAATGCCATCGGCTCCACTTTGTTAACAATTGCTGCTCTTTGATGTTCAAAAGAGCCATCAACTAAATCAAATGTAACAATCTCCGTTATCATTTTACAATCTTCAACTTCGATTTCTTCAATTCGTGAGAGCTCTTTTGCTATGGAGAGGGAGAATAGATATCCTAACTTATGGCAAGCT
Organism: Lumnitzera littorea; assembly: GCA_024138015.1. Taxonomy (NCBI): domain Eukaryota; kingdom Viridiplantae; phylum Streptophyta; class Magnoliopsida; order Myrtales; family Combretaceae; genus Lumnitzera; species Lumnitzera littorea. The sequence goes on along the minus strand of JAMXBB010000009.1, from coordinate 31,627,554 downwards.
TTTATCTTTAAGGATTTCAAATTAGAGAAGGAACTTTTGGAGAGATTGCCTTGAAATACCATCTCTAAATTAATCAACTTATGAAGATATATAGACTCTATGAAGGAATATACAAACCGCTCATTTGGGCGGAAAATGTATTGGATTCTTGGACTATACTGAAGATCAATATGCTTCAATTCCAAAAAACCTCTTTTTGATATTTCAATGATGCCTTTTTCCATACCTCTCCATCCTAGCAGGCTTATCTTTTGAGCCCTCTGTAATGTCGCTTGAACCCAATCTTCCCAAATGATCTTATGATTGTCTGGGTTCAATTTAATCACTAGTTTTCCCTTTTCATCATACTCTAAGAAACAGTCCCATCCACTCCCTATAAGAATTTTATATCTCTTCAAGTTTCCAAAATGGAGGTCATGAGGGAGTGTGTTAACATTAGGCATACGAATCTTGAGACTGCTTAAGCATGACAAATTGTTTAGTTCATTAAGGCTTGCATTAGTTTCTCCTTCTACTTCCCATCCACCAAAAGTTTCAGGCAAAGCCAACTCTTCTAGAAAAATTAAGCTTCCAAGAACACCGGGTTCAATCACTTCTAATTGATCACAGTCACTTAAGTCTAGCAATCTTAGAAGAGTCAACTCGCCTATTTCTTTGGGAAGCCTAAAAATCTTAGACCCACGAAAAGTGAGAATTCGTAGCTGCCTTAATTTCCCAATGTTCCTTAGATCTTGAATTCTACAACGATCTAAACATAGTGTATGGATTTCATTAAGTAGTTCAATTGATGAAGGCAATGCTGTAAGAACTACTCCAGAAAGATCCATAACTTTCATTTTTCTCATGCCTTTGAAAAATGAATCAGGAAAATTGAGAGGACAATCTTCAGTATATAGTAAAAACATATTCAGTTCTGGACATGTCAATCCTTGAGGAAGTTCACGAATGCCATATGCATAAGGCAGAGATATGGATTCACACCTCTTCAACTCATCATTTGAACAATTATCCAATGATTTCTTATTTCGCAACACAAGAGAACCGTGATCTTTTTTTGCAATTGAGAGGGAAACCTCACTCACCAGGCCATTTATTTTGACGAAATCACTTGTTTCTTCCTCTAACCACCCATTGGACTTGAGTGTCTCAAGTAATGTCTTTAGTCTCTCTCTGCACTCTTCTATTGTGTCGCCTTTTAAGAAGCCCTTACCCATGCTATATATGAGTAAATCGTAGATTGAGAAGTATTCATTGCCGATTTGGCCGCACAACAAAAAGAGTTCCTTCATCTCCTCTGCTTCTATTACCTGATAGTTAATTCCTAGTGTTTCCTCTATAAATTTCTTCATCCCTATGCTATCTGATCGTCTTAAATTTTTCAAATTATCTTTCCAAGATGACAAAGGGAGTTTCTTCAGCTTTGTAGCCAGAGGGACTATAAATCGTGGCAAACCTGCACATCGCTCAGTTAATTGTTTATGCAAGAGTTCTTGTGTTGATTCATCCTTGACACGATATCCTACAATCTTCTCGAATAGCTCCGCTGCTTCTTCTTCCTCCAAAGGCTCAAGTGTAAGATTTGGTTTGCAATTCATATCATTCTTTAGTATTTCTTTGCGTCTGGATGTTAATAACAACTTGATATGATCACCTTTGGGAATTCCTAGCTCATCCAAATCTAACTTTTTCCAAAGATCATCAAAAATTATGAGAGTTCTCTTCTTTTGCTCCAACCGCTTCCGCAAACGATACTTTTTATGCTCCAAGCGATTTTCGTTGTCAAACTTCAGTCCTAGCCTACAGAAAGAGTCCATATTTCCTTTCAGAGTGTCTTTTGTTTATATTTCATATAAAATAATAGGACAGCATATGCGCCAGAATATCAAGCACCTGACTTTATAGGATTATATAACATCTTATTTTATCATTGGCATGCATTTAAGGCATCATTATCTCAAATGAGAAAAAAATTCAACGTGTATTGTGCATCATATGTATATATAAGCGGAGAGTGAATACGTATAGAATTTAGAAATATAATTCCACTAGTAGTATGCAATATCAATGAAGCTTTTCTCCAAAGAGCACATCCAGGACTTCAATCACACTAGGAAATCTTCAAACCATCAAAATTATAAAATAGCGGCTATATGATTAATATTTATTAACTACTAAATATGTAATTATAAATTGTTATATAAATATCATATGTTGTATTTTTTGTACCACTAAATATCATAAAATCTTTAATTATATTATGTCGTATTATATATTAGTATGTATATAACATTTATAATTATTATGTCAAATTAAAATTTGACTAAAGTAGTATTTTTGTTCAACAGCATGCATATTATAATTTTAATGAAATAACTTATTAATATTATTGTATTTGTTTTATTACGTAATTGTATGACATTTTTTAAACTATTAATTTTTATGTTAATGAAATATGTTATGCATTACATATTATTAAGATTATATAATTCACTTACTATATTACTATATTTTTACATTTAGTATATTTGTATAATCTTAGTAAATTATTATTATTATATAAATATAGAAGTAAATATAATTTATAATTATACTTTGTCAATTGGCACAATCTCTAATCCGCTCTTTAAACCGTTATGCACTAAACTTTCAAGTTTTAAATAAACATCACATATAATAGTTACATAAAGTTATGCGAAAATTATGTATGTTTTCAGTGAGCTAATCAGAGATGAACCATGTTGAGCCTAGGACGTCCAAATCGACTTAAAACCGGTTCCAAACCACTGGTTCCCAAGTCTAAAAGACATGGAATCAATGGCAGCCCTAAATAACCAATTCATAGGCTAGTTCATGAACCCATTAGTCCATAGGTCTAATTCTTGAATCCGTGAATCGTGATACCTTATTTTTTTTTAATTTAAATTTGTTATATTTGTATAATCATAGAAATTATTATTATTAGTATTATCATTATTTAGAAATTATTGTAATTTATAATCATATGTGATTAATTAAAAATATACCAACTATATAATTAAAATTTATTAAGTGTTAAATATATCATTTATTACAATTGTACTAATATCATATATATATATCATGTTTCCTACATAACTAAATATCGTATAATCACTTTAGTATATTAAATAATTATTATATATGAGCATATACGTATTGATATTTACTAGATAATATTTCAAACTAAGTAAAATTTTATTTTTATATTCTAATATAAATATTATAGTTTTAATAATATAATTATGTTAATTTTAATACTTATTTTATACTGCATTAATATATAAAAAGTTCATGTTATACAATATTCTAATGTCCTTATTACAATTATATGTAGATATGTATCATAATTTAATACAAATTTTTATCGTATATTCTTGATACTTACTATCTTATATAAGTAACTTAATACTATATTGTTTATTTTTATTAGATTACATAGTGATATTGTAGTTATAATATAATATTATTTTAATTCAAGCCAAATTGTAAATTCACCCTCTAAAATATTGGTCTAGTACGATTAAATCCTCTAAACTTTTGAAACACATCTCCTTTATACTTTAAAAATGTGCACATGGGTACAAAACTACCGATAAAGTCCTAAATTTTTTTAGTTGTAGCAATGATTTAGAGGTAGTTTGTATATTTTCAGTATTATGAAAAGATGAAATCATACTTTAAAAATTTAGAAAATCTTTCTACATTTAACTAATAGTTTAGGAAATATATTTGCAATTGTCCATTTAATTTTTATATCTTTTATATTTATTAATATAGTATCATACTATTATAAGACATATTTATTAAATAATATCATAATTTTAGTTCAAATTATTTGTATTCATTTTTTTTCAAACATATTAATTAATTTTATGAGTGATTATTTATATTACTATGGAGGTGGTGGGCTAGCATTAATAATTGTAAGTTTGGCACTAGTAATAATCTAGTTTTTTTTTTTATTTAAGGGTGAACAAGTAATACTATTGTACATGATACATAGTTGTATCCTACTTAATTGAATAGGTTTTGAGCAAGTATTAAACATCACAGGTAAAGGTGAACAAGTGGGTTAAATGGGCTAATCCAATTAGATCCACTTTAGCCCTCGGGTTAAATAGGTCAAACTCATTTAACCCATTTTTTAAACAAAATAAAAATTCTTGGCTTAAGCTAATTAAAAAGCGAGTTAAATAAATCAGCCTACGAGCCAAAGGCATAAATGGGTTTAATAAACTAACCTAAATGGTCATTTTAGCCCGTGGATTAAAAAAACTAAACTCATTTGATCTATTTTTAAATGGATAAAAAAACCTTAGCCTAAATCCGTTTTAAAAACGGATCAAATGGGTCAATCCATGACCAAAGTCTATTTGCATACCTCTAGTCACAAGTTTTAAGTATAAGTTTTATAGAACCTACTCTTAAATGATAGGATATAAGTATGAGATCTTTCTACCTTATACCACCATAAAATCTATAATCTAAGGTATAAAGGGTACAGGTTTTAAGGTATTTTATATTTACCCTTTAAGAAAATTATTAAATACTATTAATAAATGAATAGTAAATAATATTACTATGTTTTTCGACTAATAGATATATTAGCAAAAAGGGGGAAAAAAGATCCCAACTCACCATTAGAGAATACCTTAAACAGCTAAACTTGATATTGTCTTTATCATTTTACATTTTTTATTCTTTCCCTTTATTTATTTATTTTATTGCTAAATAGTAAGATCACATAAACTTGAAATTATGATAATAGGAAAAACTATCTTTTTATTTTTATTATCTTTCACACATTTTACCACAAGTTTTGTAAGTTTTGCAATGAAGAACTTATAATATATATTCCATTATTTTTTTATATCAAATAAGCTTGAAATCTATAGGAAAAAATGTATAATTTTTAAGTTTCATAGATATCTTGTATACTATAGATTTTATAGGGTACAAGCTCTAAGGTTATTCCCATTTCAAAATTAATGAATAAAGCTCACACTTACCATCTTATACTTTGATTTACTTGCTTTAGATGGTTAAAAAGAAGAGTACACGAATAGCTTAATAATAACTATCCATGAAGCATAGGTTATGAATCACTATTTAACATTTACAGTAGACTAGCAAATGTGTACCTACACTGCTTATGTAAAATAAAATAAAATTGAATTTTAAATTACAATAAATACCAGTATTTGATTCCCTTTTCTTTGTTTTTCCTTTAATGCAAGTTTCTAAGAGAGAGAAGAAGAGAAGGGAGAAGTTTTCTTTTTTTTTTTTTTTAATTACGTATTTGACAATTGCTATATTAAAAGATAAATTTAAAATAAGTTTTGTGAATTGAAAACATAACTTGCATAATATAGGTTAATGTAAAAATAATTAAAATGGATGATATATGGCATATTGAATAATAATAATAGTTAAAATAAATAAGGTAAATTGCATGGAACACCCTTGAAAACCTTAAATTGCATGGATACCCTAATTTTTTTAAAATTGAGCACTTTCTCCCCTATAATAAGCATGGTTACTATATATATATATATATATATATATATATATATTCAAATGTGAAGGCTAATATGTTATTAAATTTTATATTATTTTTTAGACATCAAACAAGTGCCTAAAAATATCTATTTATGTAATAATAATTTTTATTAATATATTATTACGAGATAAGCCAACTTAGTAAATTTCTAATTTTCTTATAATTATTTATTATTTATCTTATATTCTATTTCACTTAACTAATTTTCTCTTCTACTTTACTAGTAAAGGAGTATTACCATATTTTAATGACCGAAAAATGCAAATAAAAAATTAATATCTTTTTTTCCTGCAAATTAATGCTAATAAAAAATATGAATATCTTTTTCTAGCAAATTATTTTATGTATTTTTAGATATTTGGTGATTAGTCAGTTAAAACTTTTATTTTGGATATATATACTATGAGTGTACATCCTTTGTAGGAGAACCAATTCAACTCTCGATTTATGGTTCAAATTGTTTTTATCAAATTTTTAGTAAGTATTTTATCTTTAATAACATATTTTTCTTTCTATTAAGCTTTCATATGTTTCTAGTTAATTTTTCATATATTTATCATGTATGATAATACTTAGCAAAAAATTGCACAAGGTTATAATAAACTTAACTTGATTGGACAAAGATAAGAGAAATTGTTCTAATAAACAACAACGAGAAGAGAAAAATAGAGTTATCCATCCAAAAGCTAAATAAAGAAGATAAAAGAGATACACTAAAGACTAGAAAAGACACGAGAAATAAGTAATGAGTATTAAAGTTAGACACTTGATTTGAAAACATATAAGAAAAGAAAAAATTTTAAATATGAAATTTTAGATAAAACTCACTTAACTTAATTTTAATAATTGATTTAGAAATAAGACAAATAAGGATAAAATATGAATAATTGATGAAATGAATGAAGATTAATAAAAAAGAAAATAAAAGAAAAAGCACAAAACAATTATATGATTTTTTTTTTTTTTTTTTGTTTAATAGAATGATTCGATTAGGTTCAAAATAGTTTAATAACTTGCTTCTAAGCTGGTCCGACAGCAAGGAATCAAAAGATCTTTGTCAGTGATGACTTGGATCTTAGACGATGGAATAAAGGAATTCAAATCAAACTGCGAACCAAATGACTTTGATTTGATTTACTGTTTGAATTGCAGTTTGGCTTTTTTCCTAACCTTATCACGTGCTACTAAATTATAAGGAAAATTAAATGGCTATTAACCGAGTGAATGTCAGAGAAAAATGCGGTCGTGGTTGCAAAATAACAAGGCAATTGTATGCTCATAAAATTGCGAATTATACCTGAATGCTATATCATCTTGGATTTTTTCCATGCTGGGAGTTTGACCGACGGTCACAATCATCACATAATCAAACTCGCAGTCAAACCTTTTTTCTCTAACTTGCTTCTCGACTTGCTCCATCAGCACGGACTTGCCAACACCAGGAGGGCCCGAAACCCCTATAACTCCGTCCTTTGACATCAAAGTTTTGTTGATTTCTTTGAGGATATCCCCTCGTGATTTTGTGACATGATAGTTGGCACCAGTGAATGAGACAGTGACGCTTCCAAGGGGGTCATTTGAGTATGAGATTCTTCCCAATTGGTTTTTCTGTTCCTCCAATTTCGTGATTGATTTTACAATAACTTCTGCTTGCTTGCTTATACAGAATCGTGTGGAAGGATTCGGAATGATTCCGCGAAAGCAACTTTTCTTGGACTTGTCGTTGTCCTCTAGAATCTGTCTTGCTTTCTTAGTGGTATCGTTTACTTCATCAATCCACTTGGTGACTGTCTCCTCAATGTTTTCCGCGTTGTTTGAAGCTTCATCAACGTCATGTTGAACCTGCTTTCTTACACCTTCGAGCTTTCCCAACCCTTTTTTCAGATTTTCAACATATTCCTTGTAATCTCGCACGTACTTGATGTGCTCTTTCAGAGCTTTAATCAATGACTGAATAAGTGAATCTGCAACTGGTCCAGCAACTAATTCAGCCATTCTCTCTGTTTCTTTTTTCTTCCTTATTTATTTAATTTTTTTTTATTTTTTTATTTGAGTAGCAAACTTGTATTTCACAAAAACAGTGCAAAGATTAAGATTAAAATCTTCAAACCAAAAAAATCAACGCTCAATATATTTTTTTAAATTTTTAACTTGGTAGTAGAATGAAATTGCATATATGAACAGTAAGCAACCTGTAAGTTCTAATTGAGAGGAGAATGAAAACAGCCTACAGTCGTAGAGAGATTGGTTAAGAGAAGAGATGAACTTAAAATCCACATCTTTTTTTTGCTTTTTCTCTTTTTTTTTTTTTCTCTTTTTGTAGTTGTGATGGACAAGGACAATGGAAATGCAAAGACAAAATTTCCAAACCGGGAAGACAGAGGACGCAAAAACTGGCTTGAGGAGAACTAAAGGGCCGAAAAAACAGAAGAAAAAGAAAGCAACTCGTAATGGAAAGAAAGCAACTTCGATCTGTTTTTTTTTTTTTTTTAAATGAACGGAAAGTAGCTTGTAAAGATGATTGGTTAAGAGAAGAGAGAAACTTAAAAACCACAATTCCTTTTTTTTTTTTTCCTTGTTTACTTTTTAGTTGTAATAAACAACGACAAGGCAACCGATGAAAGTTTAAACCAAGAAGATAGATGACACAGGAAATTGAAATAAAGGAAAAACAGAAACTTCGAATAACAGAGACACACAAAATTTTTTTTTTTTTTTTCCCGTAAGGGGGAAGGAACAGGAGGAGACAACGAAACTTCAAATCAAAACGACACAAATTTCCTTTACAGTTTTGGGAACAAGAAAGTTTCTTTTAACTAGCATCTTGGGTTGCTGTTTAATTCCTGAGATGTGTTTTTGGAGAGAAGGTGGAAGATAGTGTGGTGTTCCGCATTTGTTCATGTCTGGCTTTATATAAACCATACGGAAATGCCCATTCCGCCATTATTATATATCAATCTTTAGATTACGACGTTTACTTACATTTCCCCTCTGCAATACGCATTCCACCAGAAAGTCAGTTACATGTCGTTTCCGCACCAAGACAAAAGAACTCGAATTCCTTTTCTAGTCCATCCTTTTCATTCCAAAATTATCCTCCCCAAATTACAATAATTGCCACAGTTACTCAATAATTGCCACATTACAATAATTGCCACAGTTACCACAGCTAACAGTACTACAAAAACACCCATCTGCCCTTCTACACCTTCCACTCCCTCAAATCACTCTTCAACAACTTCTTTGACTTGCTGTTTGTAAATTTCACCGACGCTAAAATCTCACTTTGTACACCCTTCACCACCTTCTTCCTACACAACATATTCCTTCATCGCACTCGTTTCAGCTAGGGTCTGGGAGTTGGGGCGAAGGGGCTGTTAGAGGATGCGACACTGAGCTTGATTCGCTCAGATCGGTGCTCAGTGAGTGAAATCTCGACCATTGTATCTTCCTTTCTTTTTTTTTTTTCCCTTTGAATTTCACCTATTTGTAGGAGTAATTAGTCCACGGTCGCATGACGAGGGCTATAACTTTTGCGAACCTTTTCTTGCAGGTGCTGACGGAGAGAAGCCACAGCTGCTTTCTTTTTCGTCATCTCGTCAGATCCCTAGAAAAAGTAAGATCACGGTGCTGGTCTTTTTGTTCCTACTTAAATGGTTTTTATTTTTTATCTTTTTCTAAATTTTTGTCGCTTGTTCATGGAGTAATGGCAGAAGTCCTGTGCCATTTGTCCTTACAGAAAATCTTTTGTACTTTTTCTTGCTGAAATTGCCAAGATGTTGGCGGTGATATCAACAGTGAATTTAAGAGAAGATTGTTTCTTAATTTTAGTACTGCAGATGTAGGGCACTGCATGTATTTTAAAGTTGGTAGTAGAGGAAGAATACTCCATGTGCTCTGTTCTGCTTTTAGCCTAGTTAATTTTTCTCTACTTATATTATGCGATTTCAAGCGGGTTGTGTTTCAAGTTTTTTGAATCAGTAACCATATTTTCTCTGTTGCATAAAAGTTATAAAGTAATTCTGCTGATCAATTTATCTTGAAGATTTATTAGCGTGAACTCGGAAGAACTGCTTATAGGATATGGTTTCTTGACAACGATGGTTGTCATCTGGCTAAATTTACAAATGATGCTGTTTTCTTTGTTGTTGTTCTATCAGTCATTCATTTGAGAGATAGTTTCCATTTTTCTTCTTGTTTTATGTTCTTTGTAGCAGTGTAATGTGAATAGGAGCTACTGTGAACTAGATTTGAATCTACTGCAAACTTTGCTTAGGTAGCAGAATCGAACTTGGCATCGCCACATTGGCAAGTTCAAAACAGTTGTGTATTTGTGTATTTGCTAGAAATATATCTACATATCGTTAGGGTAATCAAAGTATATATGTTAAATTTTACCAAGAAATGGGTGCGACTGTCCCGATATTTCCTAGAAAACAATCGGAATAAAAATAATTTGTAAAATATGGTAGCTAAATTGTATTTTGAAAATGTAACTTAGTTTTTTTTTCTCATGGCAGAATTCCAAAGAAGAATATTAAAAGAATTGTAAATTGACAATGCGATTTATATATGGCAACTTGGTTATGTGATTTTGATTGCCCACTGAAAAAAACACAAGTGCGCATAAGCCTTTGCAACTTGAACAACAAGACACAGTGTAATGTTTGAAAATCGTGTTATGAGCATGCGATTTTAAAATCACATAATCCAAATGCGATTCCCTTACAATATTATGCCACGTGGCTGCGTGTAAGGAAAAAAGATAAATCGCATGTATAAAATGTAATTTAATTATGGTTTTTAATAACTTTTTTCACCTGTGACCATTTTTTAAAAAATAGTTTGCCTCGAACACATCTATTTCTCAAATTTTATCCATAGATTAGATATTGAGGATTGATCCCAAAATGTTTACCTAATGCTGCATTTGTTTATTTCAAAAGATATTCCCTATTTGTTGGCGGAAAATAAAAAAGGATAGCCCCTGTTTCATTACTTTAGCCACTATTAGAGGAGTTAAGAGCGCATCGGATAGAATTGTTCGGTTTAATAATTTAACCGCTTTGTTAAGACAACCATCCCATCTCGTATGCTATTATAAACTACTCATAAATAATAAAAACTAAATTCTAAATAGCTATTCCTTTTTATTAATGTCATCGAAATGCTTATTTATACACGTTCGCTAATTCCTTGTCCCTACGTATTTCAAGTTAAAAAAACCAAGTGACTATTGTTGACAGATAATTCCAGACATGGACTCTCGATCAAGGCCAACTTCTTCAAGACATGGATTGAACTTTTGAGGCCAAGTTCGACTTGCCTTCTGAAGCCAAGCTTCTCACAGCCACCGAATCAAAGGCGAAGCAGCCAAGAGGCTCTACCGATCCCACCAGAATCACAGTACGGAGTTCGACCTAGCCAGAAGAAATTCCTTGAACCTAGGTCCGTCTGGCCCAGCTCGCGAAGCTTAAACTTGGAAGCTCGGGAATGGTTCAACACAAATGGCAACTCGATAACTGTCTTCAGCCCACTTCCACCAACTTTAGAGAACCATTCTATGTGTGAATAGATCGTGATATGACTTACCTAAAATAGCTCGGTTTCATCCTCTACAAAGAGAGAATGAAGTCCCTTAACAACCCTCTCTCACTTTTCAAACACTTTAGCCTATATCATGCGCATTTTTCCTTTATCCAACTTCTCAATAGACATAAATATTAGAGTTGTTATGCCGGAGCACTTTCCATCACCTTTTAAGTTTAAGTTTGCTCTCTTGTAAGAGTTGAACTACTTTTTAACTTTTAAGGCAACCCACGAAGATCTCTAAGCAACAACTATATAAGGGATAATATGAATTCAACGGTATCTCCTTAACCCATAAACTTTAAAGTAACAAAGTGCAAATATTTGATTATCCTATCATTATAAGCATATTCCTTTCCTGCGTTATAAAGATTTCCCTCCACGTTTTCACAGTGGAAGCCTTTAACAAAGTGTCTTACAACATTATCTCCCAAAATAGACACTTCTATCCTGTGATAAAGATAACAAGAGCTCAGTAGGAGAGTTGGAAATCCAATTGCGTCAAATCGAAGCCAAACCAGAAAAGCGAGAAACCCAATCAACCGATGCATTATATAATAGACTTAATTTAGTAATTTTTGCTTCTCAAAACTCATTGCAAATATGCTTAAATCTCTTGAAGTGCTTCTAAGTAGTTCCAATAATATAATGTAGTAACTAATTTCGGGATGTAGGAGAGTTGAAACGAGTCGAAGCTCTCTGCTCTCATCTTTCACATGCATAGTTTCAGTAACCCCACTCTGTATTACAACCCATTTTACTTAAACATTGGAGTTGATACGCCATATAGTATCGGCACCCCTCTTAGCCCATTTATTTCTATTTTGTAGCAAATCCAGTCCAATCCCAAGATTGAAGAACGCCTACAAATCACCGGTTGCATGCGTTTGCAGGAGTTTAAGAGAAAGACATGTACAATAATATGTATTCCGTGACAGAGAACAAGAAAACTTTAGTCGAGTGTCACTGTTCCGAAAATAATTAATGAAAGAATAGCTACCTATGAATTTCGATTGCGTACTTTGCACAGCATCTAGCCCTATTTTTTATCGTATTGTTTTTGTTTGACTTTTTTGGGCAATTATTATGGTGAGAAATGAGGTTATCTAATTCCATTAAATAAGGAGAAAAAAAAAATGAAGAAAATATAGATGAGGAAGAGAATTCCACATTGATCCATAGCCAGCAAATTATATGAGTCGTGCTACTCACAATACACCATGCATGGCGACACCACCCACCAAGGTCGATGGTTGCACTCCGTCTTGGGTGGTAAAGAATGTTGGCAAATGTCATCGGAAATTTATTTTGAACAAAAAAATAAAATAAAATAAAATAAAAGCAAAGAAAAGCTGACAAGAACAAACATAAGGTAAAAAAACCAACCACTAGAAATAAATGAAACTCAAAAAACAAGTGAAACAAATTAAAGAAGGGTGTGTATGTGTTAAGTCCAGCCCATGGTACACTTAATCAATGCTAGGGTAAACAGATAAAAACCCAATATGCAATATGCCACACTCTTTTCTCTCTTCTCTTGAACTCTCCATTACTCTCTTCAATATCTCTATCTTAGGGTTGTTAACAATGTGCTATACGAAACCCTAACTTCTCACAAATCTTTCGTGTTTGTTAAGTATTTACTTTGTTTTTCCTTTATTAGATCTTTTATTGATTAACAGGTATTGACCTTGATCTTGTTTCCATGTGAGGTGTAATAGTGTTTCAAGTTCACCAAACTCTAGAAGGTAGAAGAGGAAGGAAGGAAAGAAACAAGGATAGATTCTTGCAAGGGTTTTTGATACCCTTTACTTCTCTTTGCTATTACTTATATACTTGTTATAGATCTGTTATCTTTTTGTTATTTTCTGCTCCTTACTTTGTTTTAGTAGTAGTTTTCGTACCGGATCTAGATAGATCTATTAAGTTTGTTATGATTTCTATAATTGAAGTGTACAATCATTTGCTATATTCATTTATCCACTACAATTGTCACACTACTCTTCCTTTGGTTATAAAATTTTCCCTCATCCTTTGAAAAGCGACCTCTTCCCCAAGGTCATAAGTCAAATAAGTTTATCGAAATGTGTTTAAGTCTTCCTAAGAAGTGTCCTTTAGCAGTAAATCCTTCTATTGAACCAAAAGTTGAGACACCTATTGAGCTTATCTCATCACTAAAAGTGGCACGAGAACTGGATGTCCTTGTGACATAGTTGGAGGAAGAGCTAAAGAGGGAATAGTAGAACCCTTAGCCGCTTTCAATAGGGAAACATGAAAAACATTATGTATCTTGGCAAATCTAGTAGTTTTAGTTCATAAGCATAGAGGCTCACTTTCTTATTGATTGGAAAAGGACCATAGTATTTCTATGAAAGCTTATGAAATCCTTGAGAAATAAAAAGCTATTTATAGGGTTGAAACTTCACATAAACCATGTCAAATGTATCAGATGAAACATCAGTCCTATGCTTATCAACGTAAGACTTCATACGCTATTAAGCCTTGAACAAATTCTCTCTTAATAAGCATAGCACTACATCCCTATCCATTAATTCTTGCTCTACTACTTTCACTTTAGTGGTGCCTTTAATATATGTAGGAATGCTAGGAGCTTTCCTTCCATATACCACCTCAAGAGTTGTAATAGAGGCATCTTGATGATAAGAAGAATTATAGGCAAATTCAACCCATGGTAAAAATCATACCTATTCTTAAGGACGTTCAATTACATATCATTGCAAGTACTGTTGAATCACCCTATTAATCACCTCAGTTTGCCCATCAGATTGAGGATGGTACTATGCAATACTAAAAGATAAATTGGTGCCACTCAAGTGAAAGAGTTCCTTCAAAAATTAACTAACAAAAATGAGGTCTCGATCAAAAAACCACTGCTCTAGGGAACACATGCAACTTAATAACCATGCAAAGTAATAATAAGGCTACTTTTGAAGTAGTGAAGTGAGTCTCCAAAGCACTAGGATGGCAATACTTAGAAAGTCTACCCATGACCACTAAAATAACTGAGTATCCTTGTAACTTAGGTAGTAAAGTTACAAAATCCATTGAAACATCTTTCCATATTTGATTGGGCATTGGTAAAGGGGATAATAAACCCTGTGGACTTCTTATACTATATTTAATTTGTTGATAAATAATATATGTTTGAACATAAGCTTTAATATCAAATTTCATTCCTTCCCAATAAAACTCAGAAGCAAGATGTTTATATGTCTTTAGTACTCTAAAGTGCCAAATCGTAAGAATAAAATGGAATTCATAAAGAAGCTTTGGTACAAGCATTGAAGTAGGTACCAAAAAGACCCTGTCTTTGAAAAATAGAATACCATTCCTCCAATGTAACTCCCACTTCAGTCTTTTCCCACTTTGCAAATCATCAAATACTTGCTTAAAAGATAGTAAATTATGATACTCTTCTTGTAATTCTGCCAACAAATGAAAGTGAGGGATAAAAGAAGCCATATAGGCCATATCACGCTGCCTTAAGAGAGAAATGGCAACTTTGTTGTCTTGGCCTTACTTGTAAACTATAGTTTATTCATAGCCAAGCAATTTAGCTAAATATTTATGTTGCTTCAAAGTTTAAATAACCTGATTTAAGAGTCCCTTCAAACTTATGTGGTCTGTTTCAACAATAAGTGCAACCCTATTGCCATGATTTCCATATGGCCTCCACCATAACATGCAACTCTCAAATGTAAGCCAAAGCTTTCTTGAGAAAGAAGGCATTTTTTTACTAACAAAACTACCCTTATTCATGTGGATGATGCATCCATCTCCACTGCAAACTCCTTAGAAAAACCAGGTAAAGTAAGAATTGGAGCAGATATTAAAGCTTGCTTCAGCTTCTCAAAAGCTTCCTTAGCTAAGTCAGTCTACTTAAAATTATCCCGTAGCCACATATTTGTAAGTAGAGAAGCAATGGCAACATACCCTCTAATAAATCTTCTATAATAGTTAGAAAGTCCAAAGAAAGCCTACAATTGTTTCAAATTCTATGGTAATGGCCATTTACTTATAGCTTTCACCTTTAAAGGGTCTGGTTGCACCTTATTCACAAAAACGACATGCCCCAAGTAATTTATAGTAGTCTTACCAAAAGCACACTTGTTTTTGTCCAAGAACATAGTTTTATCAGATGATTATTATAACATTATAGTCATATCTATACATGTTAGTCTAATGACTTACTATAAACTAAAATATCATTGAAGAATACAATCACAAACTTTCTCAAGTAAGGTTGAAAAATCTTATTTATAATAGCTTGGAAGGTAATATGGGCATTACTCAATCCAAAAGGCATTACTAAAAATTCGTAATACCCCCATGAGTACGAAAAGCAGTCTTTTCAACATCATTGGGGTGTATGTAAATTTGATGATATCTGACCCTTAAGTCTAATTTAGAAAAAATAGAGGCACCATGCAATTCATTAATAGTTGGAATAGGAAACTCATCTTTAATAGTGTAATGATTCAAAGCTTTATAATCTACACAAAAACTTCACATACCATCCTTCTTTTTAACTACGAGTATCAAAGAAGAGTTCGAATTGGTGCTATATTAAATAACTTCTTGCTTCAAGATATCTACTACTTGCTGCTCCATTTCCTTTCTCTAAAAATGAGGGTATCAGTAAGGCTTGACGTTGATGGGCTTAGAATTAGGAATGAATGGTTTCTTAAAGAAAAATTGGTTAAAAAGTTATACTTCAAGCATTTTGCCAAGAGAAACAGCTTGAGCTACTGATTAAGGCTTAGCTAAGAGGACGTCCCTTCCAATGCTCATTTTCAATCTAAAAATAAGGTAGCTAGTGATAAAACTATTAGATAAGCCAGTTACCTTATTTAGTATAGCCTCAAATTGAGATTGGTGCTCCTCCACTAAAGTTTGCTGAGTAAGTTTAGCCAATAGTTCCTAAACATCCTCAAATTCAGATGGGCCAAATTGTCCCTCCTATGCTTTAATAAATCTCTACCATGAACTAAGTTGATGATTACGGTACATCCATTGGTACTAACATAATGCTTTATCTTCTATTGCAAAAGAGGGCAGTTATAAACCTTTGTTCATTAGAAATCTGATGAAAATCAAAGCACCGATTGGCTTTGAAGATCTAAGGAGTTAGATCATCACCATTGAATTTTAGCACCTCCAACTTAATTCCTTTGAGGAAATTGTCAGTAGAAAGACCTTAAGAAGATGATGAAGTTGGAGTAACAAGTGAAGAATCTACTTGTAGACTTTGATTCCCCTCTTGTTTCTTCATGAGTACAGTTTGTGACTATGCTAACTATTGTAAAAGTGCATGGAGTTTGTCATTCATCTCTTGTTGCATTATTAATTGCTTAGCATTCAAAGCTTCAATCTTCTCACCAAGAAGCTAATTCATTGTTGAATTTGTCATGATGAGAGCATCAATATTAGGCCCAGCCTATAGTACACTTAATTAATGCTAGGGTCAACAAATAATACCCCAATATGCCACACTCTTTTCTCTCCTCTCTTAAACTCTCTATTACTCTCTCCAATATCTCTATCTTAAGGTTACTAGTAGTGTGTTATGCAAAACCTTAACTTCTCACAAGTCTTTCGTGTTTGTTAAATGTTTACTCTATTTTTCCTTTATTAGATCTTTTATTGATTAACATGCACTGACCTTGATCTTGTTTCTATGTGAGGTGTAATGGTGATTTGAGTTCACCAGACTTTAGAAGGTGACAGAAGAAAGAAGTAAAGAAACAAGGATAGATTCTTGTAAGGGTTTTCAATACCCTTTACTTCTCTTTACTATTACTTATATACTTGTTACAGATATGTTATTTCTTTGTTATTTTCTATTCCTTAGTTTGTTCTAGCAATAGTTTCAAGACCAAATCTAGTTAGATTTGTTAAGTTTGTTATGATTTCTAGAACTAAAGTGTACAATCATGTGCTATATTCATTTATCCATCACGATTGTTGCAATACTCTTCCTTTGGTTGTAACGATATGTTTAGCATAATACATTTTTCAAAATTTTTTATACATTTGATATAATCAAAACCTTATAGCTATGAAATGTTATTATAATAATTTCAATTAGTTATACTCTTTAGTAGTATGTGGTTTAAAATTAGAGGGATTGGCTACTAGTAGTGGCATCTAATATGATTAGAATGGCAAAAATGATTTCTGTTTTCTTAAAATAAAATTGATTTTTTTTTTTCATTTTCTATTGATATTTCTCTTATTTTTACCAATACCACCATCAATAATTTGATGACTTTACCTCCACTACCATTAATTGGCTAAAACTACCAATGGCCACAATGTTTACAATTACTAACATAATATTTGATAATCCTAAATTTTTTATTATAAAAAAGATTGTAAAAAGTTTGAAAAACAATTTTTGCAAAACACACACGCTTACACACCAAACATAAGCTCAAGACCTTAAACCATCATAATACATAAAAAGAAAAGAAACTTAGAAAATAAAGGTGATGGGTAATTCAGGGAGACATAACCTTAAAATCTAAGGGTTTCATTGATATTTGCACATAAGGTGACGAGCAAGAAAATAAAGATATAGTTTAGGCATTGGAGCAAAATAAATTATAGTTCATTTTAGTTGTACTAAGTATAGATAACGTTATTAAGATTATTGTAATTTTATAGTATTGATAGCTATTTTGGATGCAGATATATAAATTCAAACCAAGCTCTTTAAGAATTAAGTTAACCTCTTGTAAGTCCAATTTAACCTTTAAGCGTGGTCCAAGCTCTCTACAGCTTGGACACCCATAAGTAGACAAAAAGCTAAACATCGTTAAGCTCCATCGACCTCATTTGAGACCTTGATGAGTCACCACTTATAGGCCTAACCTGACAAGAATAAATACCTTTAGGCCCCTAGGGACTTAGGCCCTTTAACCCAATTCAGCCAAGCGTAGGATAAGCTATAACTATTGGCAGCTACTTTCATAAAATTTAGAGCAGATCTTAGAATACTAATCTACTTGCCTAAAATAGATTGGTCTTATCCCCTATAAATAGAAGAAGAGTTCTCTTGCTAATTGATCTACACTTTTATATACTCTTACCTCCTTTACGCTTAATTAATTCTCTCATACATCACCCTTATTTTTTTAACATCAAAGTGACTACATCAGAGCATACTCGAACACCTTTCTTACCCTTGTTTTTTCATTATTTTGTGTATGATCCAACCACTTTACAAAGATCCACATACATATTGTAGTATGAACACTAATAATTCAGCAGAATTGATCAAATTTGATTACTCCTTTCTTCAAGAGTTTTGTTATGTATAGTTGGTATAATATATGTATAGATAATGTCATGATAGAGACGTATGTATATAAATAAGGGTTAATGTCATAATTAGTACCCTAAATTTACCATTTTTTTCAATTTACTATCTACACTTACAATTAGTCAATTTAACAACCAATTGAAATTTTCCTTATCACGCTAGGTACTTGCTATAACTTTACTTAACAATGTTAGTCGATGTGGATTGATCGATGAGTAGATGGCCGATACGTATCACGAACAATGAATCAAACGCATCGCTCACCACATTAGAGGTTACCTAGATATCCACGTAGAATGCAAAAACCAAACAGAAAAAGTATTAATTGACTAAGATTAAAAATAAAGAACCTAAATGTATACACGTCATTACTCATATCCTTCCATTGAAAGTAAAGAGGAAGTGAGGGAAGGAGAAGCCAGAAACCTTAAAGCCCTTTCTGTCGTTAAAGAAGCCATAAAACTCGAAATTGGCTTCTATGTAGGTTAAAATCGGTAGACCAATATGTTGTGGAAACCTTAATCAACAGTAGATCCCACATTTTTGTGCAAGTAACTATTGGGAAACCTTAAGCGGTCCTACCACTATTAGCCTTTTGGTGCCATACGAAGACTTTGTCACACAAGATGATAAACTAAGCAGAATCTTCTAGCGAACATGTCAACATCTGAACCTAATGTAAATGGAAGGTACGTTTTCAACTTACACTTCGTTTATGCTATAGTTATTTGACTAAATTCATATTACAATAAAAGCATGTTGTTGTGGTAAAGTAATTAAGAATGTGAAATTTGTATGGTTATTTATACTATTTCAATTAAGAAAGAAATCATATTTCTATGGTACTTATGGCATCCTTATGAAAGCATAATACTAATGTACTATAATTAAGAATGTAATGTTTAACCCGTTATTTAATATATTTCTATTAAAAACAAAATCATATTTCTATAATAGTTGTAGCTTTACAAGACTCTATTGTGTTTCTTCACCCATTGTTGCAATATGTCATGGTTGTCAATTATTACGTTGTTTTTAATGCAGGGTAAGACTACTAATACATATAAGCAGCTGGCTTAAAGGGGAAGGAGTGACTAGGCAATACATTAGAGGTACACATATTAGATGGACAATAGATGTTGAGAAAATCAGTAAGTCAGAGCTCCTTTGCTTCTTAGGTGACTTTAGGTTTGTAAATATAGAGAAAATCTACTTTTTGATTCCTGGGAAAAGTACAGTTGTAAAGGTGAAATATATGTGGTGCATGCTAATGGTGAGGTCACTCGGGAGGTAGTGAAAGTTAATGTACATGGTGAGTGTGATTTAGAATCACAAAAGGAAGAGGAGGTTGTAAAGGTAGATTGTTTGTCAGACGATGATGACAAGAGGTGTTTACCGCATGTATAAAGAAGTCATTCATAGCAAATAGAAGCACTTACAGGATACAGGGTTTTCATATCGACATGGATACTCTGCTTAATGGTGATAAGGAAGAGATTTATAAAGCAAGGGAAGAAAGTGATGGGGATGGGGTCATAGAGACAAACATCGGTGAAGCTGAGAATATGTTTACTAATGATGAGGATAATTTCTATATAGGTTCTAGTGACTAGAATGAGATATAAGGTGATGCAAGACCTAAAAGGAGGAGGAGCACTAAGAATCATTTTGATCCAAGCACAGATATCCCACATATATGTATGGGGATGGTATTTTTGAATGGGAAGCAATTTAAGGAAGCAATGACCAATTATTCCATGCATTATATGAGGGACTTAGCCTTAAAATTGAATGATAAGAGGTGGGTTCAATTCAAGTGCAAAAACAAGATATGCCCATTCACCATCTATACATCTTATGAGTCCTCCACTAAGGACTTTGTTGTGAAAACACTCAATGATAAGCATAGTGCATTTTGTAAGCCATCATTCAAGAACTCCCGAGTGACTTACAAAGTACTTCTTATCACGATTGAGAATCATGCCAAAGATGTCTCCTATTGAAATGAAGGAGTTTGTTAAGGAAGAGTTGAGGGTAAAGGTTACCTATAGCCAATGTCAATGTACAAGAGAGAAAGCATTAAGTCAAATACATGGGAAATTCGAGATGGAAATTAATCATTTATGGGACTATTCTAATGAGTTAAGGAAGTGTACAAAGGGTTTACCAAACACTGTGGAAATTAAGGCACAAAGGCCTAATCCAACTCATATATTATATTTTAAGAGATTGTTTATTTGTTTGGATGCTTCCTCAAAGGATGTAGGCCAATCTTAAGTCTAGATGTAATAGGCTATGGGGTACCGACCCAACCCGATTGCCAAGGCCGAGCTCATTTACTTGTCGACTCATTCTATCTGCTAAGCCAAATGACCCTATTTCTTGTAGATAGAGTGTTGAGCAGCATAAGTCGAGACAACAACCAATCTTTCACCCATGCCTGACAAGTCACTCGACTTCACGCTTGCTGATACACCAAGAGATTACATTACCGAGAGTTAGATTCACTTGGTAAAGTCTACCATCGACTTAGTAGCTGAGAGCTCACGCTGCCTAATTGGATCCACCCAGTAAGGCCTAGAGAGACTAATGCCGACTAACTTCAAAACTCGGCAATTATGGGCCAACCTCTTTAGTGTCTCAGCTAAGCCCTACGAGATTACTTCTAAGGCATGCCAAAGGACTACATGCCGACTTCTCCCTATAAAACACACAATTTTATATTTTTGTACATGTTTGTCTTGATTTTATTTATGAACCTAATTCTTTAGGGTTTAAGGCCTTATACATTATTTACAATTTTGCTACTAGGGTTTAGGACATATTATAAATAGTAACATTTGTAACAATACAATATATCACATAGAAGATTAATGAAAAACCCTTTTTGAGTCTTTCTCTCGAAAAGTTCTCTCCCTTACTACCTCTTATTAATCCCTTTAGTAAGGATTGTGGTGGGCAACTCTATTACTCGAATCAGTACATCACATCCGATAAGTCTTAAGTCCATGTAGAATCTAATTGGTGCGTTATATCCGGTTAGGTAACTCACAGATTCGCTAAAACTCTCACTAAACCCACTTTACTTTTCATTCCTTTGATAGGATCAGACCTACCCCTACGGCCGACCTTATTTGTCCTTAGCCCGGTCCATATCAAGATGGATGTTTCCTTAAAGGCAAGCTATTAAGTACCATTATACGTAATGCGAATGACTAAATGTATCCAATGGCCTGGTATGGGGAAGGAGATAGCTTCGATAGTTGGTCATGGTTTTTGGGTAAGCTGGATCCACTAGTAGGATTGGGTGCTGCATCAAGCTTCACAATTATCAATGATATGCGGAAGGTAAAATGATTCATTTGTTAATTATCTACCTATCTAAGTTGTTGATCAATTACAAACTTTTTTTTTCTTAACTCTCATGCATGGGTTAGAGCAAGCCATTAAAGAGAATTATCCATTGGTAGAGCATTGATTTTATATATGACACTTCTTAGCTAATTAGAGGAAGAAACATAAGGGGAGTAAGCTGCAATGTTTGTTTTAGGCCTCATGTAAGTCGACAACAATTGGTGAGTTGCAAGAAAATGTTGACCATTTTCAACAGTTAAAACTCGAAGCAACTGATGACTTGATGTGGAAAAATCCTAAGCATTGGTGCAAGGTTATATTTAGGAATGACATTAAGTGCGATGTTGTAGACAACAACGTGTTAGAGCATTTCAACTCCATCATGATTAAGGTGAGACACCTATCCATTATATCTTTGATGGATTGCATCCAAAAGCAAGTGATGGGAAGGATTGCAAAGAAAATTATTGAAAGCACTAAGTGGACTGAGCAATTTACTTTGCACATTTGCACAAAGGTTGAGAGGAGAAAGATTACAAGTTTCAATTGCCACCTGTTGCCAAATGGGTACATGGAGTTTGAAGTGTTATAACTCACATACAGATATGCTATTGACTTAACTAAGTAGACATGTAGTTGCAACTTATGGGGTTTAATTAGCATTCCAGGTGCCCATGCTTGTGCATGCATATTGTTTTTGGGCTGGAATGTAGAGGATTACGTTAGCAACTAATACACAATAGACAAATATAAGAAGACATACGAGCATGTGGTAACCCATGTACTAAGCTCAAAGTTTTGGGTAAGGAGCTCACGAGAGAAAATGTTGCCTCCTATTCCAAAAAAAAAAAGCTGGGGAGACCAAAGATAAAGTATAATAGAGAGGAAGGAGAAGGTAGTGCACAATATGGGAGGTAACCACAGTCTATGACATGCAAGCTATGTGGCAAGAAGAACCACAATTTAAGAGCATGTCCCAGTCTTGAGAAGAAATTAAGGGAGGTAATTAGTAGTTGCTTTCAAATTATTTGACATTCCATAACGCCTTGCTAAATGAGTCACTTATTGTCTACTTTGTTTTGTGAAAGGGTGGAAACAAAATTACAGATAGTGGCATAACTAATAATCTAATATCTAGAGCACAAGTGAAACCTATTGAGGTGAGATTAGCATTATATATTTATTCCTTATCTAAGCAATGTGTTGTGTTCTGCAATTGGGTTTCAAAACCATAATGAGCATAATGGGGTAGATGGTTAGTAATATGCATTCCTATATTACTTATGCACTGTTATTAGCAACTTTAAAGAACTAAAGAAGATAACGGTCTTAATGGAATAAGTGTGTTTATGTTGTTCGTCTAATAGAAGGGGAAGAGCAAGATGGCATCGCAAGCTATGGATAACAGTGCCACAAGCAAGGCTAATATGATGAAGAAGCAGAATATGCAAAAGGTAAGTAAAGGTATTAGTGTTGTAATTTTTTCCCTTGTTTTATGCTATAAATCCGTATATATTCGTTAGCTCTAAGGGTCTATGTTGGGTTTGTAATTTCACTATAGCTTCCTGTTATTAATTGATATGAAAAAAAAAAAAAAAACTACATTATTAGTATTATATGGAATGGTTTACACATGCTAGATTAGTAGACAAAGGACTTACGATATTTGAGAGCGTTGGAGAGGGATTATGGTGAAGTTGAGATGGCAAGATTAGGAGCCATTAAGCTCTCTTTTAGATCAGCAAAGATGGTAAACCGGGAGCTTATGTTGCACTATCCAACACTTTGACAAAAAGGATAAAGGACTTTTTGATAAGATTCTTAGTGCTGGTTATTTTAAGCTTAGGTTATAGCATATTTATTTTCCATTACTTGTTGTCTTGCATTAACTTTAAACATATTTACTCCCACAAAATGCTGTAGGTCTTTAAATCTTACCATCCCCCTATCCTAACCTCTCCACATTCAAGGAATGAGTGTCAAGGTAGTCCTTTTGGATGAGTGTCCCTAGGCTTTCTACCTTCGAAGCAGTTTACCAATGAACATAATGTTCCCTACCATTAGATGGAATCACAACAACAACCCATGCGATAGGAGTTTAACTAGGTTTTCAACCAATGCTCCAATTTATCTTACCAATGAACTACAATCTTTAAGGGGAAATGGACAGTGAACGTCTTTGGTAAGAACTTCAATTCTTGGCACCCATTTATTTGAATAATAATAATTTATAAGTTATTATCAGCTAATGTGCTCAACATAAGATAGGGAACAACAAATAAAGCTTGTGTTTCACTAAGTGGAAGAAGGATTAAAAAGGGTTATACAAGTCATTTCCATGGACAATAGCTTAATGAACAAACAACAAATGTGTCAATCGAAGTTACAGTCTAATATGAACGAAGCATGCGAAGTGAAACAAGCCCGAGGTGTGAAGTGAAGAGAGAAATTGACTCTACGTAATAGGAGTGATCGTGTGGCGATAATTAACTTTTGTAAGAAGAAGTGGTCCGAGACTCTACATGTAAATCTAGCTGACTCAAGCAACAAGGATGATGGTGCTTATATCTCGACTCAAGAAAGTTGAATGAACAACCATTGAAATATCGATGTCTTGAAAAGAAGTGTTTTCTTACTTTTTCGAATGGGGGAGAAGAACCTCACTTAAATGTGGCCAAATGTGGAATTTTTTTATGCAGGTCAATCACTACATTATAGTAGTATATATTGTATAAGCCAAGAACCTCACTTAAATGTAGCTAAATGTGGAATTTTTTTGTACAGGCTAATCACTACATTATAGTAGTATATATTGTATAGGCTAAATATGGAATCTTATTTTAAATGTCCAATATCAAAGTAGTAAACTTTGTATAAACTAAATGCGGCTCATTTTTTGTGAATAGGCAAGACAAAAGTGGCAATAATATTTCATATAGGTTATCGTGCTATAATCTAAGATTGTCATTCGTGTCTTTTTTTTATGTCATTTTATATTTATATATTAGCAACTTGCATATAGTGAAAATGTTGGGTTGCATCAACATGAAGTGAATGGGTTACTATATCAGTTTGATTATATCTCATTTACTCTATTCCATAAAAGATTCCATACATAGATTTCTTAGACTAAAAAAGCCATTATGGAATTAAAAAATTAAGCTACTGGATGGAGTTTATCATTACAACTTTTTTAAAAGTCAGAGATTGATATAATGTAAATAAACTTGTTTAAATTGATGAGAATACATGTATGATAGACAATCTGATAGTCCTCAAGCCAAACTTTATAAGATGAGAAGCTGTATAAACTAAAACTTCTATTCTAACACTTACATGTCGTAAGTGTGATCCTAACAGTTGTAGCATCTTAACACTAAAAGAACATTGTAGTATCTTATAGCATCTTAACACCTACATAATTGTCTTAACTGTCATCCTAGCTTACTGCAATAACTACCAAAGGTACTCCTTCTATCCATGAACTATCCAATACAACATAAACCCCAATCATGACACCATTAACATAGATTTATAAACTTTGATCGAAGTTTGTAGTATTGTAACTTCATTGTTGAGAGAAGTATTCATCTTATGCAATGGATCATGCTCACGTACTAAGACATTAAAACCCATTGAATCTCCTAAGGCTATCCTTCGTAACATGGAGTTTTCTTCCACTAACCTCTACCTTTCAACCCAACCTTCATCTAACATGAATGTCATCAACATTCTCTCTTTTAGACTAAGCTCTTCCTTTACACTTAATGCTTGCACTTTCGTCCCATCTTTAGAATGCACCCATTGGAAGAAGTTGCAAGCATCCTCTTACAAAGTACCACATATACATAATGTCAGGGTCCCTTTTTGTAAGATACTTACACTAACAAGGGGCCATTCTTTTGTACATATTGTAACATAAGGGGGGAGACTTTATTTTGTATAGTTAGGGCCTTACTATTATTAGAAATTTTCATTTTTAAAAAGTGGTACCATTTTACCAGTTTTAATGTCTCCTCTTACCAAGCCCAATAATATCCACAAAGCTCTTTGTAGTACGAGGATGTAAGTACTCTTTTCGATTGAAGCTCTTACTCACCACATTGGTTGATCACAACCGACGGCACCTGTTACATACACTGTAGCCCCGTGCACATATATTGCAGCCTTGTATTACTATCGGAATTAATAAAAGTGTGCTATTCATTTTTCCATTCATACCTGTGTCCCTTATAATTTGTTGGCTTTCTTCTTTGGTTGTGTTGCTTATAAGTTTAGGCCTTGTTGGATAGCGTTGTGTGCGAGTTAGGCTTGCTTACTACTACAGAGGTAGGATAGTAAGCACCATACAATTTGTTTGTGTGCTAGAGAAAGTCTCGGACCGTGACAGTTGGTATCAGAGCCTAGGTTATTCCAGCAAGAATGACCATGGCACGACAAGAGGAGATGAGCAAGAGGCTAGATAGCTTTGAGGAAATCCTTAAGGGATTGTCCAAGCAAATGGACGATTTGGTCGCATTGTCAATAAGAGTGGTTGAAGTTAAGGCCAATCATCAAGAGATGAATGCTAAGATGACTGAGATGGTTAAGAATTTTGGTATTACAGTGCAAACCCTCAGAGGGGAAATGCACGTAACGATCGATGAGGCAAGGCAACACTTGGAGACTCAAGTGGAAGATGTGAGAAGACAAGTTATTACTCGTGCCTCAATTGAGTTTGTTGAGGAGTTGCGAGCACAAGTAGCTATTTTGACTTGGGTTGTGAGAAATGCTCCTATCCCTGCCTCCGTTCATGTTCCTACTCATGTAGGACATCTAAAGATGCCTGAGCCCAAGGCATTCACTAGCGTGAAGGATGCCAAGTTATTAGAGAACTTTCTGTTTGATATAGAGCAATACTTTGCTACTGTGGGGACAAATGATGAGAGATCAAAGGCCACCATAGCTGCAATGTACTTAACCGGTGATGCCAAACTGTGGTGGCGTACCAAATATGAAGATATCCAAAATGGCAACACTCATGTAGATACATGGGTCGAGTTGAAGGTTGAGTTACGGACTTAGTTTTTCCCTAAGAATGTTGAGTACAATGCTCGAAAGAAGTTAAGGGAACTTCGATAGGGTGATGACATTAGAAAGTATGTTCGTCAGTTCTCAACATTGATGTTAGACATCAAGAGCATAGCTGAAGATGATAAGTTATTCTATTTCTTAGAAGGATTGAAGCCCTATGCCAGGAATGAGTTGTAGAGGCAACGAGTTACTAACTTGGCTACAGCACAAGCAGTAGCTGAGCACTTAACTAACTACACTCATGATAATAAAGGGAAGAATATGTCGGTAGGACACGAGGGTAGAAAGTCAGTCAAGTCGGGTAAACCTAAGAGTGGAGGAGCCTCAAGTTCAAGTAACAGCAATAGTAATACTAGAGGGAGTCAAAGGAAATCCTATAACTCTCACCAGTCCGAAAAGAGTGGGGCAACCAATGGAGGTAAGAAGCCCTTATTCTTATGTTTCTTGTGTAATGGCTTACACAAAGTAGCTGAGTGTCCACATAAGGCAACACTCAATGCTATGACACGAAAAGTAGAGAGTGTCTGGCAAGATGATGAGTTGAGGAGTGATGGAGAGGATCAATCCCAAATGGGCACATTGCATATGTTGTCGGCTGTTAGAAAGAGTTCCTTAATGCGATGTAAACCCAAGAATAATAATGAGTTGACGTATGTTTAGTTGAACATCAATGGCAAGAGTACTAGTGCAATGGTAGACTCCGATGCTACATATAACTTCATTGATGTGCCTAAGGTGGAAAGGTTGGGGCTAGTGCTTGTTGAGGACACTAGCTAAATTAAAGCTGTTAACTCAAGGCCTACCCTATCCGAGGAGTTACAAAAGGAGTGAAAGTGAGGGTTAGAGATTAGAGTGGAAATCTCAACTTCACAACCATTCCATTGGATAACTTTAGCATAGTCCTTGGAATAGATTTCTTGAGACAAGTTAGAGTTGCTCCCATGCCCGCAACAGATTGCTTATTATTCTTAGGTGAAAAGCCTTACTGTGTGACAATTTAGAGGAACAGGGCAAACAACAATGATAGGGAAGGGAAGAATATTGGGGCTATAATGTTATCAACACTCCAATTTAAGAGAGGGCTCAAACATCAAGAGCCAACTTTCTTAGCTTTCCTTATAGAGAAAGAGGAAGCAAGAAAGACAGAGATACTAGAGGTAATAGAAAGTGTCCTAAAGGAGTATGATTATGTGATGCTTGACAAGCTCCTAAAGGAACTCCCTCCCACAAGGTCGGTAGACCACAAGATTGAGTTGATTCATGGTTCCAAACTACCCGCCAAAGCTCCTTACAAAATGTCGCCTCTTGAACTTGCCGAATTAAAGAAGCAATTTGGTGAGTTGTTAGAGGCAGGCTTCATTCAACCCTTAAAAGCACCATACGGGGCTTCTATTCTATTTCAAAAGAAGCAGGATGGGAGTTTGAGATTATGTATTGACTACTGGGCTCTAAACAAGCTAACGGTGAAGAATCATTACCCAATTCCTCTAATTGCTGATCTATTTAATCAACTGAGTGGGGTTAAGTATTTTACAAAATTGGATCCTCCCTTAAGTTATCATCAGGTTAGCATTGCTAAGGGGGATGAACCCAAAACGACGTGTATAACTTGATATGGCGCTTATGAGTTCTTGGCAATGCCCTTCAGTCTCACTAATGCTCTTGTAACATTTTGTACCATATTGAATAATGTATTTTGTGAATATCTCAACAAATTTGTAATCGTCTATTTAGACGACATTGTTATGTATAGCAGGACATTACAGGACTATGTAAAGCACTTACGAATGGTTTTCAAGAAGTTACAAGAGAATCATTTATACATAAAGCGTAAGAAATGTGCCTTTGCCTAGAAGCGCATCAACTTCCCGGGTCATGTTGTTCAAGAAGGGTAGATCCGAATGGATATGGCAAAGGTCGAAGTAATCAGGAAATGGCCAATGCTTAAGAGTGTAACGGAGTTGCAGTCCTTCCTTGGACTCACAAATTACTATAAAAGATTCATTGAGGGATATTCCCACCGAGTCACACCCCTTACAAATCTATTGAAGAAGGACCAAGCATGGTTATGGGATAAGATATGTCAAAGTGCCTTCGAGGAGTTGAAGCGTGTAGTGACAAAAGAGCTTGTCCTTGCACTTCCTGACATTTCTAATCCTTTTGAAGTCCATACGGATGCCTCAGATATTGCATTGGGTGGAGTGTTGATGCAAGAGGGTCATCCAGTAGCATATAAGAGTAAGAAGTTGAATCGAACAAAGTACAGGTATTCAACCCAAGAGAAGGAGTTACTTGCAATTGTTCACTATCTGAGGACATGGAAACACTATTTGCTAGGATCCAAGTTTCTAGTGAAGATAGACAATTTTGCTACCAATCATATATTGACTCAATCAAAGCTTTCAGCTAAACAAGCAAGATGGAAAAATTTTCTTACAAAGTTTGATATGGAGATTAAGTATCGTAGCAGGCGAACTAATTAGGCGACATATACTTTAAGCAGGTAAGCCAATTTAGCATCCTTAACACATATTGCTCACTGGTTAGCGAGTCAAATTTTGACTTCAATTCAATAACAGATCAAGCAACATATAGGTCAAGACCTGTTGGCCACAAATCTTAAGCAATTGGTTGAAGAAGGGAAGACGCGTAAATTTTAGGTAGAAGGCAACCTCATTTACACAAAAGGGCGCCCATTGTATGTCCTGAAGGCGGGCAACTTAAGAAGGGCACTTTGTGGGCTGGACATCCCAATTAGTAAAGGACATGGAGCTTGTTAAAGTAGGGCTATTACTAGCTAGATATGAAGGAGAATGTGATGACTTATACAAAGACTTGCTTAACCTGCTAGCAGGATAAAGTTGAGAGGCAGAAGGTGACAGGCCTCTTGGAGCAACTTCCTGTGCCTCTCGTCCATGGGAGAGCGTCTTCATGGACTTTATCACTTCCTTACCAAAAGTGGAGGAACACTTATCCGTTTTTGTTGTTATTGACAGGTTCTCTAAGTATGCCACTTTCATTCCTACTATGAAGAGTTTAAGCGCAGAAGAAACAGCCCAATTTTTCTTCAAGCATGTCGTGAAATTCTAGGCTATGCCCCAAAATATTGTGAGTGATAGAGACACTAGGTTTACGGGGAAGTTTTGGACAGAGTTATTCCAACTCCTGGGTTCCGAGCTGAGCATGACCTCCAGCTACCATCCACAAAGTGATGGATAAACAAAGAGATTCAATGGTTTACTGGAGGAATACCTTCGACACTTTATCAGTGCTAACCAAAAGAATTGGGTTGACTTGCTAGATATTGCCCAATTCTATTTCAACATCCAGTGGAGCTATTCCTCTAACAAGAGCCTTATAGAGATCATTACAGGTCAGCAACCACTGTTACCCTACACAGTGGTACCACCATACACCAAGAAATGCCCAAGAGCTTATCAGTTCACTAGGGATTGAAAGCAGAGTTCAGAAGTAGCAAAAGCGTACCTTGAAAAGGCTTCTAAGAGAATAGAGAAATGGGCAAATCAGAACTGCCGACCTAGAGAGTTCAATATTGGAGATTAGGTCCTTATAAAGCTTCTTCCAGAATAAGTCAGATCATTGAGGAACAAGGATAGAAGATTGATCCAAAAGTATATTAGTCCAATTCCTATCATATCGAAGATTGGAAGAGCAGCCTCCAAGGTTGAGCCTCCTACATGGTTGAAGGTCCATCTAGTTTTTCATGTCAGCGTCTTGAAGCCGTATTATCCAAACAATATTATCCAAACATGGAAGACCTATCTCGCAATGTATCTAAGCAGTTACACATCAAGATCAAGTTCAACCTAAGTCAAGCTGTAGAAGACATCCTTGCAGAGCAAAAAGTCAGAGATCCCTCCACTAGAGAAGAACATAAAGAATATTTAGTCAAGTGAGGAGATTGAGGAGAAGAAGATACTAACTAGGAGACTGAAGAAGATCTGAAGCCTTTATCTAAGAGAAAGTCAACCTTGCCAACTGGAAGACCTTCGCTACTAGATCCAAGCTCTAATACATATTGCCGAAGACGTCAATAGAATTAAGTGGGGAGGATGTCAAGGTCCCTTTTTATAAGATACTTATACTAACAAGGGGCCATTCTTTTATACATATTGTAACATAAGGGGTGAGGGGTGGACTTTATTTTGTGTAGTTAGGGCCTTACTATTATTATAAATTTCCACTTTTAGAAAGTGATGCCATTTCACCAGTTTTAATATCTCCTCCTGCCAAGCCTAATAATGTCCATAAAGCTCTTTACGGGGATGTGAGTACTCTTCTGGATTGAAACTCTTACTCACTATGTTGGTTGATCACGACTGACGATACCTGTTACATACATTATATCCCTGTACATACACATTGTAGCCTTGTATTACTGTTAGAATTAATAAAAGTGTGCTATTCATTTTTCCACTCATACCTGTATCCCTTATAATCTGTTTGTTTTCTTCCTTGGTTGTATTGCTTATAGGTTTAGGCCTTATTGGCTAACGTTGCATGCAAGTTAAGCTTACTTACTACTGTAGAGGTAGGATAATAAGCGTCACATAGTCTATTTGTGTGCTAGAGAAAGTCTTAGACCGTAACACATAGCATGATGAGAAGCTATTTCTAGTAGCATTGATATATAATCAAACACCATTGTATCAAGCACCACTTATACATGGGGTTTATATTAGGCGACCAAAATGTTCACAAAAGCTACTTGTTTTTACCAGATGGCCTTTCAAAGTACAATCACATGTAGACCATGCACATTTTCTTGTTTATTCCATTGGAAAAATAAATATATTGTTTCTCTTATTTTTCAATATATATATTTCATTATAAATTTTGCAATTGTTAAATACTCTCTTGTTAACCCTAAATCACTGCAAATATAAATGCATTATAGTAATATGGCCAAAGATAACAGCAATAACAATATAGTATTGGTGGATGTTAATAAGCATATTAGAAGTTCATGCAAAATTAAGATATATATGGACAATACCTAGCAATTGAAATCCTAGAGAATTAAATAAGACATATAATCAAACCCTTTTGCATCGACCTACAATTACAGAATATATGCCTACTACTAACTATATAGAATGCAAAATTTTAGGATTACCTTATAGAATCTTAAACAACCATAGAATTTTCAGCCACGATTTGTTTCTGCCCTTGCAATTGAAACCTTCACCTTCAACCCATAGCTACAAAAGATAAGCCTACTATTAATGGATGTTAGTCAATAGGTCGACACCATGGATGTATTAGATGACATTGCCTTCTTTGAATATATGATTACTCTTGCTTACTCTCCTTTTCCAATAGAGAAAATTAGGGTTTCATGCATAATTAGAATTGGGCTACACCTTCTACATTGTCATTTTGCTTTCAAAAATGGCAATTAACTAACACAAATTAAGGTTCACATATCAAGAGATTGGGATAGAAATGATGATTCCTTAGGGTTTTAATAATGGTTTCCCTTCTTCTTTTTCGCACGCATTCTAAAACATGTGTACATCTAGGTTCTTCTTTATTTTTAATCTTCATCAATTAATTCTTTTTCTTTTTCATTTTTGCATTCCATATGGATGTCTAAGTGGCCTTTGATGTGGCAAACAATGCGTTTGATTTATTGTTTCTGATACGTGTCGGTCATCCACTGATTGATCAATCCACGTCAACTGACATTGTCAAGTGGAGTTATAGCATGTATCTAGCATGATAAGGAAAATTTCAATTTGCTATTAAATTAATTACTTGTAAGTATAGGTAATAAATTAAAAAAATGATAAAATTGAGCTACTAATTATAACATTAACCCTATATATAATTCTATATATATTTTTTCATTATTCATTTTCATTTTATCAGTAGATAAGGACTTGTTTGTGTAAGCAACTTTTTTCGATGTCTGTAATCATTACCCCATTGACTCCGTGATTAAGTAAAACACGCATGATATCATTACTCATATCTGAATATTTTATGAAAATGGGCAGTTTTATTATTGATTTACCTAATATAATTTAAGTTTCTATGATCCTCAGATTTTGCAGCCATTTAACCTTTTAAAAATTGTAAATGAGATAAGACCCTCAGAAGCTTATGCCTCAGCTATTAAATAAAGACCTCAAGCTCTTGTCCTCTTCTAATCACCAATTGCGTCCTTTGCGGGAGTTCAAGGGACATAAACAAAACAACACTTTAAGTAATTGTCACTGTTCTGAAAATGATCAAGGAAAGAAGCACGTGTACTAGAATATGTATTACACCGCATAAAACAAGAACGCTTTAGTTAAGTGTCACTATTCTGGAAATAATTTATGAAAAAATAACTATATATAAACTTAAAACTGCATACTTTGCACAATATCCATAAAAATTTTTGTGTTTAATATTAAAATTAATAAATATTATATAAATATAAATTAGATGAAAAAAGATTCTTAAAATACTATTATTATATTATATCTTGAAAATATAATATAGTTATTTATAATAATATCGCATTTTCAAAATACGATACTAATAAAATATTTATTAAGTGATGTGATATAATTACAATATATAAATATTAATATTATATTTTAGTATAAATAATAATATGATATCTTTAAGATGTAACATATAATAATGATATTTTTATAATATTTTATTAAAATTGGCACCCCAACGCCTGTCTTCGTTCTCATAGCTCATCAGGGCATCACATTGTTTTTGTTTGACCTTTCACGGATAATTCTTTTTGGTGAGAAATGAGGTCATCCCATTCCGTCACAAGAAATAAGAAGTAGATATAGATAAGGGAAAATTCCACGTTGAACCCAGAGCCACCAAATTTTATGCCTCGTGCAACTCATTATACACGGTGGACGGCTTCACCACCCATTTGGAGTGGTGGTCGCAACAATCTACCTTTTGGATGGTGGAACATTGGCAAATTTCAGGGATAATTTAATAATAATTTGAAATGCTAAATTTCTTCTATTTTGATCTAGTGGTTATAATGTTGCGCCGTAGCCAACTATCAATAAGCCACCCCTTAGGGGATGACTCGCACTCCTCCATGGTGGCAATCAATTGTCCATCCGAGCTTAGGGTTTTTCTTTTTCTTAATTTTATTTTTAATTTATCTTTCTGTTTTTTATTTTCCCACCATTTTTATTGTCAGTCGGTTTTTGGAACACATCAATTAAGTAATTGATTTTAGTCCCCAAATACTGTAAAAAAAAAAAAAATCGAATCACATTATTTCAGTTAAAAATTTTTACTTGACACTTGTAGAAGCATAGATTCATTGATGTTATCACGTGCCTGTAGTTATAAAGTAGTAATGCTCACAGTAGAAAGATGATTTGGAAAGAGAGAGAGAGAGGGGGGAAATCAGAACCTTGTATGGTGGAAGTGAAAATTATAAAAAAAATGAAAAAGTAATGAAATAGAGAAAATATGGAAATTAATGAGTAAAATTAATCTAACAATTTTTCTATAAAAGAGTAACAAACTTGGAAAGATATATCTAGTAGTCTTACACTACTAAATTAAGATGATAGCCTTATATGGCTAGTGAATTGTATAAACTCATACTATATGATAGGATTTTAATAGTCTTACACTATTGATAAGAAAAAGAATAGCCTTACACTATCGGTGAAAAAGAAAAAGCATCACATTAATTCAAAAAAAAATAATTTTATTTAATATTTAATCACTCTTCTCTTAATTAATTACAAGCCTTACTTATTTATAGGCATAATAATACCTATTATTTTAAAAATACTAAATCTTAATAAACTTAAAAAATAAAAAGAATTGATATAATAAAATAAAATATCTATCTAACTAAATTTCGAAAATAAAAAACTAAATCTATTTATATAAAAGATAATACAAATCATATCTAAAACTTTTTTTCTTCTTTCGAGAATCTTCTAATTCGCATCATTCACCTTCTCTTAAAAAAATTCATCATCAAATATCTAAGATTTTGCCTGAATCCTCCTAGATCAAACAATAATTTGTAAAAATCAATCTTGAATTCATGATCGAATAGTTCTCCATGCTTTTCATCAGCTTTCTTAGCTTGAAAAGACTCGACTTTGATAAATGGATGTAACATCAGTTTTGATCATTCATAATGCATTCAGTCTCCTCCTTTTCTCTTGTCATAAAGATTATGCTTTTCTTTGATTGCTTTCAAATCTTTACGATGAAGTTCTTTCACAGACTAATATAATTCATTACTTAGATTAATTTCCTTATCAATGTTCATATGAATATGAGTTAAATAGGAACTGGTTTGACATAACCTAAAGAATGTAATATAAGAGGATTTGGAATAGTCTCATTGGCTTTCTCTAAAATAAAATGAAAAGACTCATATGTTTTTTCATCTAACTCACCATCAATAATTTTCTTTTCAATCTCTATAATACTATTATCGGTTTAAAAAATAATTGACTCAATTGTAAGTGGAGCTGGCACAGTCGCTAACGTACTCACAAAGTTCCTTTATCTCCTTAGGTGCATTATCTTAGATATTTTTATGATATGATTCAATTTTAGAAGAATTGTATTCTATACTAGTTTCTTGAATAATATATAAAACTTAAGTTATAACATGTTTTTCCTGCTTAACAGGTAATTTAGGAATTACTAAGGTATCAAAATAATGGTTAATGTATTCGAGTTGGTGACTCATTATGCTTAATATAATCATAACCTTATTGCTCTTTAACATAAATTACTCAAAAAAATTATTGAAAGTGGATACCATATTATTGATATGGTGTGTAATGAAAGTATTTTTTTTTTTAAGTCCTAGGAGAAGACATTAAAGTAAAGTTCTAAAGAGAACAATATAATAGATTTTAAGAAGAAACCTATTGTTTGGCTTTGATACCAAAATTTGTTATAGAGCAACGGAAGTGAAAATTATAAAAGAATGAAAAAGCAATGAAAGTAAGGAAAGCATGAAAATCAGTGAGAAAAATTAATTTAACAATTTTCTTATGAAAGAATAACAAAACTTAGAAATATATATTTAGTAACTTTACACCACTAGATTAAGATAATAGCTTCATACCAGTAAATTGTATAACTTTAATTCAAAAAAAAAATAATTTAATTCAATATCTAATCACTCTTTTCTTAATTGATTGTAAACTTTGCCTATTTATAAGCATAATAAGACCTATTATTCTAAAAAACTAAATTTTAATAAATCTATAAAATAAAAGATTTAATATTTTAAAATAAGATACTTATATAACCAAATCTTGAAAATAAAAATTGAATTTATTTATATAAAAGATAATACAAATCATATCTAAAACTTTTTTCCTTCTTTCAAATATCTTCTAATCAGCATTAGTACAGCAAAGTTTGACAGCTAAATTACATGTACAAGTGACAAGCGCAAAAGTTTTAGAGCCTCAATTCTACTCTTGTTAGGAAAGGGGCTTTTTCTTTTTTCTTTTTCGTTTTTTTACCTTGTTTGACCTTCGGAGTAAAAACTTGACATCATTTTTCTAATATCTATATATATATATATTAAGAAGAAGGAGCTCTTAAATACTTATAAAGTTTGATAATTTATTCGATAGGTATTTTAATATAACAATTTTAACATTACTTAAAAAAAGAAGATAAATAAACTTCAAATTTATCCAATCATTTGTACACTACAATTAAAAATTTTTATTTATCGACTATTTAATTGAGTGAGCTATACTGGTTAGTCTAATGTAGATTAAATCATGTAAATATTTGTTACATATATATTACCTTCAATATAATTTTTTAGGAAATTTTACTATAAAAGCACAAGGTTGTATGGTTTAAGCCGCTTTTCATAAAACTTGGATAATATACAAGTGGAAAAGGAGATTTATGTTTATTGAACTAACATATTCATATGGCAAACTCAAAGAAATAGATGCATAACTAACGAATTTCCTAAAACTAAAGGGATTTGCGTCTTTGATTTTTGCAGCCTGAATAAGTTTTATTTTTTGTTCAATAGACTTAATTTTCATTTCTTTGTGCTATACTGCTTAAGTTTTATTGAAAACTGACTTAAATAAGTTTAAATGTAATGATTCTATCCATTTCGATAATAGTCGTAATTAATGGGTTTTGCCTTGTAATCTTTAGCCAATGTATGTTATCAAGTAATTATTACTCTTGGAGCCATATAAATTGTGACTAAAAAGCCATGTCTCTCCCTCTCCTATCATCATCTATTATGGAACAAATTAACCTTCAAAATTCCACTATCAGTGAATCTTTTTTCATACCAATAACCCGCATAATCGGAATATGTAAAGCTACATAAAATAATTTCATGCCATTCAAGGACCAATTAATTTTAAATTAACACTCTACACATTGTCTTGTCTTTGAGATGGTAAAAATCGTATTCGTCTCCTAAGCAACTCATCTAATTCCCTTGTAAAATAATTCTCCAAACTGCAAGATTTACTGTATTTCCATGGTTGTATAATTTACTTAGAAAATATCAGTAATCCTTTCATATTCCTATTTGTGTCTATAAATGCCAGCCTGCTCATTACTTTTCATCAGTTATTCTCCTACATTACTTTTCAAGCAACACTAACACTAGAGAAATACATAACAAAAATCATTGTTATGGCAATGAAATTTGTGCTTGTCCTAGTAGTGTTGACAGCGATCCCCTTTGCAACACACCCCAGTGCTAGTGCAACGAAAAGCCGCAAGACGGTGGCTACCCCGGGTCACAACCTTGCGGCGAGACTAGATGAAGCAGGAAGTGGTGGACTAGTGGAGTGCTGGAACGCAATGGTGGAGCTGAAAGCTTGTTCCAATGAGATTGTGCTCTTCTTCTTAGATGGTGAGACTACTCTAGGGCCCGAGTGTTGCGCAGCCATCGAAATGATCTCTCGCCACTGCTGGCCCGAAATGCTTTCTTCTCTTGGATTTACTAATGAAGAAGGAGATATTCTTAGGGGTTATTGTGATGGTGCTGCTACTCCAGCCGATTCGCCTAAACAAGACCATATCAACATTGTCAATTAATGTGTAGTACCGGTTATTAGATGCGCAGCATGCCAATATGGCTATGACATATCCATTTCGGCAGATTAAATAAACAATGTAATAGAAAAAGTATAGTTAGTTCGAGACATCTTGTCCTGCTATTCCAAAGAGAATAGTCTTATCAACTCATTATCTCAAAAATGTAACAGATTATTTAAAACGAAATAGTACTTCTCGCATCATCGAATCCAATTTGTTCTTATACGTAAATTAAGGATGATTTTATTCAAATTAAACAACACGCCAGAGAATTTGGCCAAAAAAAAAGCTCGAGTCTGTTTATTGGAATTGGGATTCATGTGTATAAGATATTTAGCTACTTCTTCCTTTATCCTTGGGCCATGCATACACCCGTTCTTTAATTTGTATAAATTTTGATAGAAATTATAGTTTCATATCATTTAAAATCTTCTAATTAAAATTATAAATGTAGGCTATAAAGGGTATTGATTCTTATTGCTTATTGTTATAGCCAAGGTGACCTATTTACATATTTCTGTGATCTATCAGTATATAGAAAGATTTATAATTACTTGAATATAAGATGATGACATGAAATAATTAATTTGTATTTTTACTACTGAAGTTAAACTGAGAACTTTGTTTGATATTTTCAATCCATTAACGAATAATGTAAATTTTATTTACAACGATTGATAGGAACGTAATATCGTCAAAATTCTGATATCTTACTAAATAATGCCCCCAATTTACCAACAAAATAAATCTAAATCAAAGCAAAATAAAAAGTAAATCGACTTTCAAATTTCAGGAAGGTGGACAGTTTATTATTTTATAAATAAATATAAATGATATTTTAATAATTTTTATAGATTTGGTTTGATCCTAATTCAATTCTTGGCCTATTCATATTTTAAGGTCAACCCTCGAAACCGTGCAACAAGTCATTGTTTAGATTTAAATATAAATCTATGAGGTAGTTTACAATTAAGCTTGGATATGTATTGCAAACTGACTGGTTAAGAAGGTAGCGTCATCAACAAAGTTAAATGGAAAAAACAATTAATTATATTAATTACCATATGGATACTTTAGTATCAATAAAAATGTAATATATAATAATGAAGAAACGTACTTTTTATAAAAATATCATTTATATTTTCATGCACGCAACTCATCAATTCTACCTTTCTTAGTTAATTGGAGCAAAACAAAACCCTAATATATTTAATAAAATAAATGACATGCTATACGATATAGTAAAATGAATTCATATATAATATTTATACAGCAAAACAAAGTTGTACCTAAATTATGTGATACCTATATTATTATTTTCCTCGCAAGGATGTATATTATGATATAGATATGAACATTATTCTATATATTTTACCGGTATTTCGAACTGATATTATGTTCGTGGGTCATTTTTATCGTCCATTTTCTGTTTACAGATCAAAAGCAGTGGGAGATATCTTATCCCTTAAAAAGATAGTAACGGTTTTACAAAATTATTTTCAAATTAATATTAACTGTATTATTTACTAATCGTATCTGCTTCTTTACGCGTTATGAGTTATATTAATCATTAAGTATCCAATATTATCCAACAAAAATACAAGCATTTTTCCTTTATCCACCTCATATTGTATAATAAAAATATAGATTTTGGCATACTCCTTTCATTCCTACTCCCACATCCATCTCGTTCCCAAGCCATCAGCTCTTCAATAGAGGTACTTGTCACTACTATCAACTCTTCAGTAGAGATCTCAACGCGGTTACATCGCTACAATCATCTCCATCTTATTTTCAAGCTTGTAATCTGCTCTTTATGTCTATCTTTTAGTTTTAGTATTTTATCCCTTTATGCAGGTATTTTCTCCAATCAGAGTGTCGATTATTTGTTCTCTTGGTAGAACTTTTAATGTTCAAGGATTACTTATATCTGTTTGTTGTTTAAGAGTTGAGACATTAAGGTTTAGGTTTATGACTACCATTTCTTTAAATTTGTTTTTGAGTTGTTTTGTAATCCTCTTTTTCAATTAATGAAATGAATACTTATCCTTTAGTGGGAATAAGATAAAAATGATCAAGCATAATGGCATTTTAAAACAACATTACTAATGGATGCCTAAATTTTAGAAAACAATACCTATGCCTAGATACCTAATTACGTGTTCACGAATTTTCAAAGATAGATATTGTAGAGGGCTAAAGCTGGATATGGGTCTTGGCTTGGCAATTAAAATGGATCTAATTCTTTCGGTTAAGATGATAAGGCCTAAAAAGTCAAGCCCATAAGTTATTAGAATGATTAAGAGAGATTTGACATGGTAGATTTGGAGTAAGGCCAGTTAAATCAGTTTATCTAATCTAACCTTTCTCCTTTTAGCTTATACTAAAATATAAGGTGTTTTATTGCACTTAAGCCCATGAAAGGAGTCCAGTTGAGGTCCATAAAAAGAAGGTTTTAATCTTGGCTATTGATTATCATCTCTATCTAATGGATGACATGAACAGCCATCCTCTATAAATACTCCTTGTCTTCCCTCATTTTAAGAGAGAAATCCCCAACTCACACCATTACTCCACCATATTCTCTACTCAAACGAATCAAAACTCAATCCTCTCAAATATACATACCTTGTTCTTCATTAGATGTTGAGTTTGATGCCATTTAGCTCCACCTGTCACTGTTTGCAATATAGCTTCATTGAGACTAACTACTCTTCCTCCTTATACCATCTCACCTAATCATCCTACATGAGAAATTCAAGTCATTTCCTTAATTATGTGTAGTGCGATAAGTATAATTTTTCATATATTTCTTATTATATTTTTATGGTCGTTTTAATATATTTTATCGTGATTTTGATTCTTAATTAAGTAATTTATTGATTTCAAGGCTTTCAAGGAGCAATGAAGTGAAAATTATGAGATTATGTCTTTTTTTTAGAAGAATTCCCTTTGATTTGAGGAAAATGACGTAAATGATATTAAGCATCAAAAGAGAATTTCGTCAAGGATCGATATCTAGAGATGACTATGGGTAAAGTCTATGGTTGTGTTTAGTAACCGTAATCCCCTCTAAAAGAATTCAATTGAGTTTTTGAAGAATTCGTGTAAAGAGAGGTCCATTCCCTAAGTTCATGACCTTAATCCTTGAGCATGGTCATTCCATGATTTATAAAACTTACAAATTGAGAGCTATTTTATCATATCTATATATATATGAGGCCATATATGCCATAGAGGAGAGAGAAGACCAAAGAAAGAGGGAAACAAGTGTTCAATAGCATTTCTAGACATTTATTTATTTTCTTTATTCAAGTTTGTATTTTTATCATGTTTCTAGCATATATTTTTAGATATTTAGACCTATGAGCCTTAAATTAACATGTAACATACTCATCCTGTTTATTCGAATAATATTCCTTATTTCTTATTAATTCAATTGCATGTTTTATATTGATTGAGTTGTTATTTCTAGAGTTTCAATTTGATTATTTGATTTTATGTGTTGAGGTTACGAGACCTAATACATGAATAGATCTACTGCAATTGAAGAGAATTACTACGTTAAGTTATTAAGTTATTTCTAGAGTTTCCTATTCTTCATATTGTTCTAACTTATTCTATTACAAAAACAATTTAGATATATTGTAGTTAGGATTAGGAATTAGCAGCGAAGTGATTCTTATTAATTCATTAATTGAATTTCTCCAACTAATAAGAATAGAGAATGAATTAGAAATCTTTAGAATTATTGCATGTTAATCTCTTGATGATCAAAATCTAGATATCCTTATGGTTATTTAGGATTCCTTAATTGTTCTTGTTATTTCTTATTGATTGCTATTTGATTTTATTCTCTTTTAGTTAAAATTAATTCTCCTATTTTATGCTCAAATTCCATATCTCTTTTAGTGGAATAGTAAAGCATGAGTGAGAAATTATGTACTCCTTAAGGGATCGACAACCTTAGATCCTAAGTTAAATGAATTCTAATTTGTTTTTCTATGTTTGAGGAAATTGGAGATATGGCCAACAATGGGTAAGCACTAAAGACCTTATTTAATTATATCAAGCCTTTAATTGGTGGAGTTGACTCTAGCATAGCAAAACCGACTATAACTATAAATGAATTTTTGATCTTGCCTGCGATCATAAATGGTCCAGTAGCAATTACATTTTAAAGATTCTCTAGAAGTGGATTCACATGCTCATATCTCTTGTTTTCTAAGTGGAGCTATGGACAATGTGATAAGGCTGAGACTATTTCCTTTGTCATTATGAGGAAAAGTAAAGTGGTGGTTAGCTTCTCTTCAAAAGAACCATTATATCATGGGAAGAGCTAATGGACAAATTCCTAAAAGTATAATTTATTCCTACTAAGATTGTCATTCTTTACAGTAACATTTCATATTTTGCTCGGTCTGATTTTGAAACTCTATATGATGCCTAAGAGGGTCTTAAAGAGCTACTCGAAAAATTTCCACACCACGCCCTTTTACTTTGGATGCAGGTATAAGCTTTCTACATTGGTTTAAAATTTTCTACTAAATAATCTATTGATTTAGCTACAGGTGGAATGTTAAATATGAAAATGGTCGAAGAAGCTCAGACTCTGATTGAAAGATTGGCCATGAGTAGCTACCATTGGGAAAATATTAGATCCAATAGAAAAATTCTAAGTATAGTAGATATAGACACTACCACAGCTTTAGTAGCTAAGGTAGATGCAATAAGCCAAAAGCTGGAAAATTTTTCCATGCCGCCACAATATCTTATGATGATGCCTCACTTAGTTAACCTAAAGAGATACATGGGACAACATTACCTAAGGTCGATTGGTAATTTTGTAGATCAATGGGGATTTCACCATATATGATAAGGATTACGGACCAATCACTTGTTCCACAACTCGAGGACTTGTCCATGTGGTTCATCAAGCTATCTAAGGAGAGTTAAGCCTTAAAGAACATTGTATTTTCCATTGCGAACCACTAAGGTACTTTACTCCAACCTCTCTTTTGTTCCATTAAGAAGGTTTTCAAGATGCCCAACCAATTACAGAGCTAACCATTTATTGCTTCACCAAGGGCAAGCATTGAATCTACATATGGTTGAGCTAACATGCATTCAAGGCCGAACTGCCCACTTCCCATCTAACTAGCCAATGAATGGTCGCCCACTGGACCAACCCTATCCAAGATGTCGAACATCTGACCTGACGTACTCTACTTAGAATCAACTTTGCTTAGCAAGCAGTATCATTAGGATCACAGACTAGACAGTTGATGCATGTATCATTTTCTAACATCCATATTATCTTTTTGTAACCGAATATTATTTTTTTTGTTTACAACTTTGCCTTTGTAATCTATTCCCCTTTCCTTTTCTAGTAGGAATCATTTTTGTAATTTACATATATTTAGGACTTGCCCTAATTGAGCCATTTAAATACTTGTAATTTGTAATAGTTGCATTCATTAGAATAATGATATCGAACTTCAAACATTTTACCCTTCCTTCTTTTTGAGCTTGTGTTTTCTTGACAAGGATCAAGACCTTAAAGAGCTCTTATCTAGGCCATTGAGTGTGAACTAGCAACTGTTATACTTATGCGTCATATCGCATATAATTTGAGCTCATATGAGATGTTGATGAGTCATATCTATCGTCAATGCATGATGACTCCCTACTCAATCTTCGACTTCCATTTATACTTCAGA
The DNA here is from genome assembly GCA_024138015.1 of Lumnitzera littorea. NCBI lineage: Eukaryota > Viridiplantae > Streptophyta > Magnoliopsida > Myrtales > Combretaceae > Lumnitzera > Lumnitzera littorea. Next base: position 31,583,816 of record JAMXBB010000009.1, on the reverse strand, counting down.
CCATCTTGCAGTTTAAACCCACCCTTTTGGTTTACATGATATCAATAGTTATGTGTTATCCTTCCCTACGATTCGTATCAATATGCCCTATAATGATAGTGAAGAACAATGTAAGGATTTATTCACCTATCAAGGGATTATCCATACGCAACTCAACTAAGGAATATGAATGTTCCTCTAGGATTTCAAGGCTCTTCTCAACGAAAGGAGAAGTTAGGACTGGAAGATATGTTGACTGGGTACATAGAGAATAGTGATGCCAGATTGTCAAGTATTGAAAATCCAATTAAACAGCTTGCAAAATTGCAATTGAAAAGGAACAAGAACCTTTTTCATGAGCTTAAGCAAAAGTTATAACCCTTCAAATTGGTAAAGAATTACAAGCTACTAAGCAACTTGAAAAGAACCAAGTCAATTCGAAAGCAATGGTAGAAAAACCAAAGGATAAGGTCATAGAAATCCCAAAATCACTAGGGGAAGAATTAAAACCCTAAAAGGTTAAAGAATATAGATCGTTAATTCCACATCCCTAGAGATTAAGGAAGGATCGCTCAAATGAGTAATACGGTAAGGCCTTAAACCTTTCTAAACAATTGCATAATAGTTTACCCTTTGTGAATGCTTTGTCGCAGATGCCTAAGTATACGAAATTTTTTAGGGAGCTACTATCTAATAAGAAGAAATTAGAGGAACTATCAACAATTTCATTATATGAAGAATGTTAAGCAATCCTCTAAAACAAGCTCCTAACAAAGTTGAATGATCTAGGGAGTTTCGCTATCCCTTATTTAATTAGAGATTTATCTATAAAAAAAAGGCATTAATCGATCTATAAGCTAGCATAAATTTAATATCATATAAATTATTTAAACAACTAGGCTTAAGAGGACCAAAACTAACAAGAATAAGTTTACAATTGGCTAATAAATCAATAGAATACCTTAGTCGTATAATTGAGGACGTATTAGTTAAGGTAGATAAATTTATTTTTCCTATGGACATTGTAATTTTAGACATTGATGAAGATATTAAAGTACCACTATCTTAAGGAGACCCTTTTTAGCTACGACTATAATCTCTAATTCAATTATCAAATACCACCCCTATTATTTCCAATGTTGAAATCGTTAAAAAAAAAACAAACAAACTACTCTTCTAAAACCTTAGACTATTAAATAAGAGAAAAAATAAAAATTGTTTTCTATTATTTTCTACTTTTTTTTAATCCTATTGCGAGGCCTTCTATTTATACCACAAGAAATTCCAAATAGAAATAGGCCCGTAAGATACCCATGTATCCTTCTTGAATATTTCCAATTCTTGCATACATACATGGCTTAGATTAAAATACACACAAATTAGACATTGGAATGTATACGGCTTAGAAATAGAATATACGACATGTACATCTTTCTTAAACCAAACACACAACGTGTTGGATAATGTATTGCAAATACATGGTCAGTATTGGCAACACCACGATCATGGAGCTCGCTTGTAAAGCTCTTGCCCTAATTTCTCTTCCTTAGAATCTCACTTACAATTCATTATCATGTGTATATTTTCCAATTTCTCACTTTTTTCTTATCAAAAATACAAACATATACAAATTATTGTAATAAAGTGCTAAAATAAAATATTAACATGTATCGTACTAAATTACACCACAATTACACTAAAAAACTTATAAAAACAATATAAAATCTACTTATAAAACAAGCATGATTAAGCTCTATTAGTAGCTTGCTAAACTATCTCATGACTTTATTTGGCTAGTGTATCTCTATTATATGAAAGCAAATCATCGATACACGAGCTAGCCATATATCTCCCCCCTCTTGGCATATATCTAGTAATAAGTGTAATATCTCCAAAGTATAAGGCATATATCATATTTGTAAAAGATAAATGTACATTAGTATGTTTTCAGTAAGATTATTCAAATAATATAAGTTGTAATTGTATCGTACTTGTATGGGTTTCTAATAGTCCAAAGTCTCTTGGTACTAAGCTAATATGTATATAGAAGTCCATCTGATGTAAAAAATATCGTCACATCTATATGTTAACGAATCAAGACGTACTAGATGTGTTTGTGTCTTGTGTGCTACTAGATATCTATCTCATGCCCATACTTGTATCAACATTGCTATGCCACCTATCTTTGATGTCCCATCTTGTTCAACTAAGCATAATTATTTGTATAACCATGCTAGGTAACTTGATCCCCAACTATAGCTGTGTATAGTCTTGAAGTCCTCTAGCAATGGTAAGAATATTGGGTAGACAAAGCTAAAAGATGAGTCAGCAAAAAGGAGACCACTTATCAACTGTAATATGTAAATTATAGTGTGACGCTAGAAGGCTATCTTGTTTGCATCCATTGGTAGAGACACCATGAGAAGATTCTTGAGCTAAGACATCCCGACTCGCTGCTCGATAATCTAGTCCTCGCTTAGGCTGACTCTTAATAATCACTCACATAATGGAGGTCAATTATATGTAGTATGCATTATCATTGGTTGGCCATCACTAGGCAAGCCAATTGTATTGGTATGTCCTATAGAGCTAACCCAACCTCCTTATGTATCATGTGGAATGTATGGATCTCAAATCTTCATCTCTCTACTAAAGCTATAATTAGCTCTTAGTTTAGTTATATAAATGACAAATGTGCTATGCCATGGAATATAACTTGCTATAAGTATGTGTCGAATCCTATCATTGTATATATCGCGCATCTCCTATAAATTCTTCAATGATGCCTCTTGTCAATGGTATGTAACTAGATTATGCTTTTGCAAAATTGACTTACATTAGATAAGACAAAATGATATGAGCAATGTGAGTAGATGATGGATTCATGTCGTATACCTCTCCTTTTCATATAACCTCAAATCTATTGGTGTCTTATTATGTTAATACTGATCTATCAATTGGTCCTAGATTTGTTTGCATAAAAAAATAGTAAATATATGTAAGATTCTTAGAAAATTAGATTAAACATCTAACTTTAAGTATATAAGTATAATATAGTATTCATATTTCATAATGAAACAAACATGTTATGATTTTTATAGACCTTAGTTTGGGATGTTCATATATTGTGCTCTTGCTTCTTACATTTTCTATAACAATTTTTTATTGAATTCTCCTTAAGATCCATCTCATTGTGGTATCAACTTGTTTGTGGTATTTCTTCTTTCCTAACCTTTTCATATATTGGGTGGATTTTTCGCATTCCCTCTCCGTCTGTCCATGTGCACCTATCTCTAGGAGTTTGGAAGGTAGCTTGATAGCAAGTAACCTGATTTTCCTAGTTAAACCACTTCTCAATCTTATACATAAGGTCTATTTTCACATAAGCCATCGCTGTAAATGTATGTGAGCGAGGTATATTGAAGGTTTGCCACTTGTTATAGCTATATTTATGGTTCAATATGTCAACTCTATCATAATAACTACCTTTCATGCATAGTTAGTCATGTATGCTCTTATTTACACCTAAAAAATCCTAGTTGTTATGTTAAAACTAATTACTTAGTAGTGAGTAGCTGCAGCTCTTCATTTTTCTATCTCTTTAGTAACCCATTTAGGATAAGTTTTCTCTTGGTAGATAGATTTATGTGCTTTATCTCGCCTCTTTTGAAGATAGTTACGTAGTTGTAGAAGATTTTTATACCTAACACTAATATAAGTAATGATCTTGTACCTTTCAAAACTGTATTGTAGCTTTTTAATGTGAAAATAGGTAAGTGCACCTCTCGTTTTAGTAATATAGTTCAAAGAATGAATATCGTCCTATAGAGACTATGATTACTAATACTAACTAATTCTCTACTATTTAACCGGCAAAATTAAATTTAAGAAACTTAAAGAATTTAACTAAAAGTGTAGTAGTTAATAAATCTAATAACTAATTAAGATTCAATTAAAGAAACTAAACAAAAAGGCAATCAAATTAAGATTTAACTCAAGATTCAATATTGTACTTAGATCTTGTTTCCCCTAAAATTACACATGCAATTGTCACTAATGATAATCTATCTAATTCATTAATTTTATTAACTGAGAGAATTTTTTATTAAAGCTAATAACTTTTTCAATTATATTAACCCTAATATTTAGATCACTTATTAGAATCCTTTCTCAATAGAATAACCTAAGATTACATTAAAGCACAACGATAAAGATCCAACAAGATTTTATGATTTATCTCTAAACTTGCAAGAATCTTTATCAACTATGCTTACATCTAATTACACAAGAAATCTTTTGATTCTCCCATATAATATCAGATTTTAGATTAACACTTGTGGAAATATTAATTTAAAGTACTCAAGCACGTATAATTGAATGAAGAAAGCTAAAGCTCTTCATTGGATTTGATAAAAACCAATGTCACATGATAAAATCTAGGCTCCATATGACCTAGATATAAAGGATCTACTTGCCATTCATGATAAAGTGGGAATCTTTAACAAGATCTAAAAGAAAAGTAAAAGAATAAGCCATGAAAGTAATGAAAGGTCTTGAATCTTAAATCGTTAAAACACTTTGCTCTAATGAGTATTTAGCCCTTGAAGTCTCTCAAATGATGTCTAAAAAGTTCTTACAAAAATCCCTAAAGAAGCCTTAAATAGGAGATGTAAAATTAAGACATTCCAGCCTATGACACGACCTGATGACACGACCGTGTCACTTGATTATGTCAATTAGATACATGACCATATCTTTGTCAATTAGATATACCATGTCTTTAGGAGTGATATGACTTGGGACTTGGTTGTGTCCTTTGGTCGTGTCCTCTACTATTTACGCCTCATTTTTTCTTAAAATTATCTTTGGAAATTGTGTCATTTGGTTATGTCAATTTTCAAAACTTTATAACTTCCTCATTTTAACTCTGATTTGAATGAAATTTATTTCTATTTTCTCATTTTCTTCCATAGATTGTTCTAAAACCTAAAAATCAAATTTTTACTCAATTAAATAAAATAAACTCAAAATTCAAGAAAAAATCATTAAAAATTATTCTATAAAATATAAGTAATTAGGAGCTTATCACTTTCATAAAGATTTAGTGTCATTTAACCATATCTAAAACCCCCATTATATGCCCTTCTCCTTTTCTCACCAGTGATATTTGCAAATAATTCGGAGCAGTTGTGTGTGTTTTCCTAATCTTCTCCATATAAAATGCAAACTTCCTTTCTTGTGCTTGGAAAGCTGCAACAATTACCAGCCTCTTTGGATAGTAATTTTTATAATTGGTGTTGAAGTTGCTAGCAACATTTCTTATGTACACTCTCCATTGTGCAAATGGGGGATACTATCCAATATTCTTATCTTTTGTTGCTATTTTTATACCTCTGTGTCAATTTAATATAATACATAGGGTAAGATCATCTTCCCATGATCCTTAGAGACATTGCTTTAACTTTCCCATGAACCATTTTCATGTCTTACCTAATTCTTTATCAACCAATGTGAATGCTAAGAAGAGTATGTGATTGGCACCATCAAAAAGCCCTACATTTTTATACGTCGATTCCGAGAAAGCAATTTAGAGCATATACAAAGGTAGCCTGATCAGGATAATACATCAAGTGATATAGTGTTAATAAGGATGGTAAGCAGGTTGAATAGATATGTATTAATGTGTTTATAACTAGAAGTAAGACGTTGAAGTATCACTTAGTGTAAATATGTAATATTAACTTAGTCAAAGGGTTCATCATAAGGTTTATCGAAGGTTGGTCCAAAGAAAGAAGGACTTAATCTTAAGATCAAGGACTTGATCAAAAGGTTGACTAGTATAAGGAACTTAACTAAAATAATATCAGAAGATTGGTCAAAGAGTTATTAGTTAGTAGAGTTGTTGTTAGATGTTTTGTTAGAGGGTTCTAAGATCAAAAGTATTTAAAGACTATCTTCAAACCTTGTTCAGAAACTTCAATAATGAGTTGGAACTTAATCAAAGACTTAATAAACCTACTTAAACTAAATCAAAACCATAGCTAAAACATTAAAACAACTTCATATACTTTTTATTTAGTAAAAATTGAAATATTCATGTTGAATATTGAGGAATTTATGAAGGGATAAGCACGAGATGTAAGACTAAAGCACATCAACATAAAGTAAATTAGAATTAGTGCTTCATGGCGTATTGGAGTATTATTTCAGGATACTTGGAGGAATACAAGTGCTTGTTTGTGGTTATAGTTAGATTATTTATGTGTATGCTATGAATGTGTTTGTAACATTGTTTTTATGATTAAGAGATGATCTTTGTGTGTTGTTTTCTGGTTGATTTGATCTTAACTAATTTGTCTTGAACTTGGTTGCTTAACTTAAAACCGAATTGATCCTAACTTGACTTAATACTGATATGGACATTCATGACAACTCAATAAGGGTAACGATTATGTTGTTAGACTAAATATTGACACTTTAATGAAGACAATAAAAATGGTTCTTTCCTATTCTTATTCAAACTAAGTGATAAGAGAGAATGTTACAGTAAGGTTAGGAATTGTGGTTTAAATGTTGTCTAGAGAAGAGGTGCTCTCTATTTCACAAGCCCGAATTTAGTCTGATAATGTCGCGTTGATACTCCTTAATTTAGGATAAAGCAAACGCAATTTCTCTAACTTCATAATGGACCAATTAAACAATATGCGATGAATTTCATTTGCTTATTACATTGCATCTAATTAATGTTTGATAACCTTGTTTGATTGTTGTACTCTTATGACTTCGTCTCTTCTCACTATGTTAGTTATGCTCACATCTCAATAAATTATTTTGCGAACGTTGATTAGTACCTAAAGATAACATGTTATAATCACCCATAGGTTAGTTTTCAATGGCCTAAAGAGTGAGGACTTGAAGACTAATGGAATGATCACCTTTTTCTTTTGTTATTTAGTCTCTTTTTGTAGGAAAACTTTGAGGGCCTTCTTAGGAGGCCCTATAGTTTTTTATTGCTTACTAATGTATAGGTATATGTAAATAAGACCACTTGTGGAGTTATAAAGTTCCTTTTGGTAAATTTGAACTTCCGATGTATCTATAAGTATTTTAGAAGGAGGCAATTATCTGAAGTTCATGAAAATGTGTTTTACAAAACTATTCCACATATTCTATACATTATAGGTGCCCATTTAACTGCTTTAAAGCTAGTTGAGTCACGATTGCCTTGTCTAAGCTATACCTATGTTAATAACTAAGGTGGCTAGTTTCTAACTTAAATTGGTTTACATAACTGTTACAATTTCTCGAGTTTAAGGCTTAATGGTTTTGGGTTAGTACCAAAGCATGTTTCTTAAGAATCAAGCTTAAAAGCATCTAATTAAAATAAAATAGACTTTAGGAACACTATGAGCTTGAAAATTAAGTGGGATATAAAAGACTTAGACTTATAGGGAAATATGTAAGTTATATATATGTATGAGACCATAAATAATATAAAGCGATAATAATTATTAGCTAATATTAATCTAATTTATACTTTGCTTACTTTTATATTCGGAAACATGGATTAATTTATGCTTGGTTACATTTTGGATGGGAAGGAGATGAGACACTTATTGACTATTGAGTCCGATTGTAGAATTCGTTGTTGGAAATGGCAGATTGGATGTCGTTTCATACCATAGATGATATCATAACTACTTATAAGAAGGGATTGTCTTGAAGTATGAAGGATGATTAGAGGATTATGGAAGATGAATTAGGTCCTCTATATATGGAATATATTGCCATCGTAGCTTTTGAGAAGAAGCATATGCATAACAAAGAAATTGTATCTATGATGATTTTAGTGTTATACTTTCCTGTTATAATAGAACCAAGTAAGAATTACCTACTCACTTTGACCAGATACTTATAGGAGCCCTACATATACTTGGATTCTATCCTTCCAAAATTATAAATTGGTTTCTAAGATTCCCATCGACTGGGAATGTAGGTATTTAAGTATCCTCACAGTCTCATTAGCCTAAACCACCTATAAAACCTTAAAAAAGACCACCTGAAGTCCCATAGGAGAATTTATTTGTGAATGTGAAGGAGGAAGATCATGAAGAAGACCCCGAGGAAGATCTAAAGTCTAATTTAAAAACTATAAGAACATAGGCTAAAGTAGAAGATGAAAACATGAATATAGAAATAAAAGAAAATGAGATCGAGGAAGAGGTTGAAATGGAGGCAGTGGCTAATTTCGAAAGTGAAGAAGGGATTCAAATAGGAGCCAATAAGGGGCAAGAAGTGAACTAAGTAGGAGATCCATAATTGATAAATGTGAATAATGAGGATGTGCAAGAAGTGATATATGTTCTTAAAATGCTTAAGTACGTAGTAGTGAGTTATAATTCAAAGATAAGATTTGATAATTTATACTTGAATGCTTATGAAAGTCTATTTCCTTTGAAAGATGATGTGGCATCGGATGAGTTAGATAGTTAGGGAAATTAGTTATTAGGAGTTGGAAAGACTTTGTAATAAAGTAAATCTTTTCAGTAGACTAATGTGAGTAGAAGTTTGACTACTCTTGAAATCTTCGGATCGTATGGCTTGTATTATCTACTTCGCTGCTTGAATGTATTTGGTCACTTTTTTATGTAAATAGCTTTTTGGAATTGTAAATATATTTTTGTATTTAAGGAAAGAATGATGTACTTAAAACTTATATAGTAGCAAGTTGTCATGTAACTTTTGTTTATATAACTATGTTTACATGTAATCCGCTATGTAAGAAAGTTCAATTCTTGTGTAACTATCTTAGATGAATAGCTAAGTTTCCATGTAATTCTTTTTTGATGTAAAGTTTAAGTTTTAATATATATTTTTGAGTTGTAAAGTTGAATCATGAAAGCTTGTAATGTGGTAAGTGTATAATTTTGTATAATATCAAATGTACTTTAAGTTTAATGTGTTTGGAGTATTGCTTAAGCTAGTCAATTACAGGAAAACCATCACATAAATATAATTCATGATAGGAGAAGAGGTCGTGACAAGGTTGGGAACAATGGTTAGAATGTTGTCTAGGGAAGAGAGTGTTCTCTACTATACAAGCTCGGATTTGATCTAATAGTGTCACTTTGATACTCCTTAATTCGAGTGATAGACGACATGAGATACTGATAAAAATGGTAGAATTCAAGACATTTTATAAATAGATATTTTCAAAATAGTGTCTTTTTAACCAACTAATGTGCTAGATCATCTACAATAATAATACTGGTGAGTATTCACTAGGTGAATTCCATACAAAAAAAGGATTTGGTTAAGTATTAGATCCTAACCTACTACTCTAATATAAATGAATCGAAAAGAAAATTTGGAACTACCATTGCAATTAAAACACGAGCAAAAAGCAACAATTAACACAAATAAAAAATATGTGGGCTTATGACATGTTTCTGAAATAGTGGTGAAGGTATGCCATTGAGATATTAAGGATGGTTTTTAACTGGATTTTGACAAAATTTACTTGGGCTTGATCTCAAGATGGCATCCTACTTAACTATGTAGTGGAAAATCTCCTCTCAGTCTCATTTCTCTACATAATTAGCTAAATATGTAATTCCTATCACAAATTAAATATTCTAATTCTAGAGATTAGAGAGTCAATCTCCTATCAGTCTCGTAACCTATCCCCATCCACTAGAACCACATAATGTAATGTAAATTCATTAGGGAACACATAATCTCTTCTCAGTCTCATAGTTGTAAGGACCCATTATCAAAATTTCACCGACTCAATTACAAAATTATACAATTAATCTCCTATTGCTCTCATAATTATGCAAACCCAAGCACATCCTATGATTAATCTCCCCTCGGTCTCGTAATTGCAAGCTCATTGAAAATTTCATTTACATGCACCTCAAAGAGTTCAAATGAAATATCAATAATCAAAATCCCATCTAAGTACATATATCCATATCAAAACTACAAGGAGGTTTTGATGTTTTGTTAAGGGCTAAGCTCTTTGGGTATCATATAGGGGGAAGTATGTCTTTTTGCTAAGGCTTTTTCAAAGTCTCATCTTCTATGGAGTTTATGGTTATGCCTATGGGTATGTGAGTTGTTGTTCTTAGCAACAAGGGTCCTACAGTATAGGGCAAATCTATGTTGTCTATTTGCCTAGGCATTTTGTTTGGTCTTTCTCTTCCTTGGGGCTACTTAAAGGAGGGCAACCATTGTCTCTACACCCCTTCCTTTGCTTAGGGAACTCAATGTGACTGATGTTTGGTTATGGGGAGTTGGTTTTAAGATTAGATGCCTTTGCTTGTTTTTATTTGCATGGCTGAGATGTTTGTTAACATAAACAAAAAGGTGGGCCCATCCCTTAGGTAGCAACTAAACAATGGAGGATGATAGACTCCTAATATCAAACTAACTAAATAAGGGAGGCTTCATGTAGCTTAGTCTAATTGCAAAACAAATAAGGGTGAGAAGTACGGTTGGAGGGTTGTTTGGTAAGATCGCTTTGATGCTTAAATCAATGGTACTCGTAGGAGAGTATGTAATTCAATGAAAAAGGGAGTAAGGAGGGAAACGATTATAGTATAAAAATGCATGCCTAAAGAGGGGACTTACTTGTAAATGGTGAAAGATCAAGTATTTATATGTTCAACCCTTAAGCCCCTATTAACTCGTGGCGCATAGAACTAGATTTTGGGGGCTTAAGTTTGTGAGATCCTTTGACAGCGAGCAAAATGATTGTGTTTAGGTCTTGTATTTGTCTTTCCTTCATAAATGTTTAATGATGTTATACCATCATGGCCATGTGGGCTTTCCAAGAGGTAAGCTATTAGAGGTCACATTGCATTTAATTAGATATGAGTGTTATGTGACTAAGTTTTGAGGCATTCCTATTGAAGATTGGATCAAGGTTTAGTGCTACCTAAAGAAGATTACTAGGGTTCCTCAAAGTTGGCCCATGGGCCGTTAAGCTTAGCTTTAACTACACGGAACTTTACTCGCTTAAGCCCTTCAATTGCTTAAACCCATAAGCTAGGGGAGAGCCTTTGCTTAGTATTGTGACCTAAGGTGGTTGACCTAGTCCTTATTGGGATTGATATCTTGTAGTAAGGCCCCCATTGACCATGAGCTTGAGGTGGTTGGCTTTAGCTCATTTTAGGTTACGATCTTTAGGTCTAAGGCGCTTAACTATGGGTCCAAGTAGGTTAGCGCATGTTTAAGAACTATCACCAATAGAATGAACATCCTTTTGATATCTTTAGTTGATTGATAAATCTTCATTGCCTAAATTTTGTGATTTGTTTCATTTTATTACAAAAAAATTTAGCTTTGACAAATTGTTTAAGCTTATATTATTTTTTCTCTTTTACTATATTCCTCATTTGTGTAACCCATCCCCCTCTTTCCATATTTTGCCCCCATATCGCCTCTTATATTTAATGTAATGATAATTTGCATCATAGAAGAGCATTCAAACCTACAGATTCAGTTCTCAATTTATAGGCATGCGGTAGAGCTCGGTCCATTTGGTGTTGCTATGGCTCGAGCATAGAGGACGGAACACACTCAACCTGGATAGGACTAATACATTTTCTTAAGGTTGATGGTTTTTTGTTGATTTTTGAAGTTGTAATTCGTTTCATCGTTCCGTTGTCACACAAGAATGCAAAAGGATTCATTGTTTCTGATAGTGTAATATTCAATCCCTCTGCTATTTTTCATTTTGATATGACAATATTTGGTTTTCCATCTGTTGTTTTGTTTGAATTGAGTAAGAGTTTCAGTTGGAATTCTATTAATATGGTTTCAGAAGGTCTTTATGACTAGAAATAACGTGATTGGTGTCGTTATCAAGAGATTGCATGTTTCTTTAAAGAATTATACCAAGTACTTAGATTTAAGCCTTTATTGCTTAATTTTCAATATCCCAGTGTTATATTTTAAGGTGATTTTTGCTAAATAGGTCTATCCATTTTGTGATTGAATTATATTGAAGTGTCTTATCAATTAATAAGTTTCAATCTTCCTTCAATTTTTGCATATCCAACGTGATAATAAATTTCGTTCTCACATTAAGTAATATTCTCATAGGGAACTAATGGATTTGTGTTGCTTTCCTCTGTGCAAAATGCATGTAGCTTTCTTTTTATATTTTACTTTTATATTGAATATGAAATTATTGGAATAGATATAGCCATCATTATTATGTAATTATTCTTTCAATAGGTTTATCACGATTTTGAAATACCTAGATTAAAGTTTTCCGTCATTTCTATTCTAATCGTTTCTTTTAGAGTTGAAGATTTAAATAAAATGGTACATCAATATTCCTACAAAGCATTGTCTTTATTATTTACATATACATATTACGAAAGTGTATAATTGACAAGCTTCGTAAATTACTTTATATGATTTTATATTTATATAATGTTTTCATTGCTTGCCTTTCTAAAATTTCACATGCTTTTTATTTTGTTTTATAAGCAACTCATGTGAAATATTTAATTTACTTTATTGTTTGATCTATAGAAAGTTTCTCAATGAAGTAATTAATCTATAATTCACATTATAGAAAGCTTTAATATTTTTTGAGGACTTCTATGTTAATATTTTTTCATATTCTTAACCATTGCTTTTGCATATAATTAACTATGAAATTGTTTTACAATTAATATTTCACGTATTTAATATTTTTAGATGTCCGCTATTTAATTTATTCCAATTTCCTCACTGAAGCAAATAATTTGCACCTAGTATTACTCTTCTATACTACTTTTTTTTTTTAAAGACAACTATTTATCCAATTTTGTGTTGTTAGTAATTCTCATGGACTTCCATGTTGAATTTCTTTTTTTATATTTTAAATCATTACTCTTGTGTGTAATTCACTAAAAATTGTTTAACAATCAATATATTGCATATTTAATATTCTTAAATTTCTACATGTATCACAGTTATGGTTTTTGTTGATTATAATTAGTTGGAAAGCATGTGATTATTTGGAACATCAACATTTGATAGGGATTAATGAGTATAAGGTGTGTAAGATATACTACTTTATCTGTATCCTATCTTATAAGGTATAAATTTCCAAATTTTGGTACCATAAACTATCTTGTAGCACAAGTCATCTTGAAACTCATACTTTATACAATTTTTAAGGTATAAGATATTTTATGAAACTTGTAAATTTTATTTTTGTTTGTATGAATTTTGAGTTTGTATGATATAAAAAAAGTAATTTATATGTAATGTTATAAGTTCTTCATTAACAAAACCTGCTGTGGAACCTATAACAAAGTTTATGGAATTTAAAAAGTAATTTTTCTTAGATTTATTATTTCAAATTTATGCAAGCTTATTATTTATCAAATGGGAAAGAATAAGGGAATAAAAGGAAATTTTAAAGTTGGAGAGGAAAATGGGAAAGAATAAGGAAAAAATATATAAAATGTAAAGTGAAAGAGGTAGCATTAGGTTTGGTTGTTTAGAGTTATTTGATTATGGGGTTGAACTCTTTATTTATTTATTTATTTATTTTAATAAATCATTTATTTGTCAAAAAATATAATAGCATTATTTATTATTCGTTTATTAATATACTTTATAATTTTTTATAAGTGTATATGTTATACAATAATTTTTCAAAAGTGTATATAATACACTTTGCAACCATTGTATCTTATAAAATAAGTTTCAGCATGGATACATGATAGGGAGCCTTATATCCATAGTACACCTTAATACTAATTTGGAATTTATTTAATTAAGTAGGTATGAAACTATAGTCTGTATGATACGATTATTTTTTCATCTTAATGTTTGACATGAGAATACTAAAAGAGGTCGCTTTTTAAAAACTCCTTTTCGTTTGATTTTTGCGAAAACTAACGGATGCATGCACCTGTATTATAAGTGTATTAAAAATAGTAAATAAACAAATAAATAAATATTCTCAATAGTTTTTAGGATCTTTTAAGATATATTTCTAACTATCTATTTTATTGATATTTAACAAAATAAAATATTATCTTCTTTACTTTTAAGATATATTTTTAACTACCTATTTTATTGATATTTAACAAAATAAAATATTATCTTCCCTATTAATAAAGTACCTAAATAAATTATTGTCTTCTTTATTAGTAAAAAGAAAAATTAAACGTACCCTTACTAGTAAAATAAATATAAACACGGAGAACGGGCATTTTTCTTCTTTTGAATTTTATGTACATTTGAGTTATCAAATAGGTGACTTTAGAAGGATGATCTATAACTTTTAATATTTGTTAGTTATTTAATAAACAACCTGATGAAAAATAAGGTTTGGCTAGCGGATGTTTTCTTACAAACTAATGGGACTTCATAATACCTTTAGCATGGGCTCGGGTTGATTTGGATCCGTCTCTTTGCCATTTCCTTCTTTAAAACCTGCCGTTTAGGGTTTTCAGCAGAGTTCAAGGTCTGTTTGGGACTTTGAGCAAAATAGCGAAGGCAAATGAAAGAAAATGTTAAATGGGTAGTGTTGATCGGAGGTGGAGCACTTCTCGGTTCCATTTCGACGTTCGTTTTCTTAAAGCTTCTTCCAAGGTCTATTCTCCTCCTCCTCCTCTTCTTTTTTTCTTTTCCCCCTTACATTTGATTAATCTTTGAAATTATCCCAGAAAATCGAGGAACTAAAATAAAGTAGTGTTTTTTTTTTCACCCTTTTGTAGAAGAAATGTTCGGAATTGCAGCGAAAAGGGTATTGTATTACATGGTAAGCGATGCCTTTTAGTGTTTGCACTGGAAAAAAAAGTTGTCTTTTGGTTGGGGAGCTCTTACACAAAAGTTATTTTATGTTACATATCTATGCCAAAGATCAAGCATTTTTTATGATGATGTTAAGGAGTTGGTTTTTAGATAAATCTGTCATTTTATGTTATATACGCTCTTAATAATGCACTATATTAAAGATCTTATATCATCGTTGTTGTGGAGAAACGCAGCAATTCCTTTTTAGGTCTGAATTATTTTCTTTTCATTGCATAATAGCTGCTTTGCTTTCCTCTTGCCAGTGTACTTGATTTGTGAAACAAAATTCAATGATTCTATTCTGTGATGATATTCCTTCTAGTTTTACATGATCTCATTAACCATATGTTTATCTTATTGGCTTATATATGATAAGCGAATGTTCTGATGCAGTGCCAAGAGCTTGCAACCCAATGAAAGATGGCATTCTTCAGAAGGAGGATGTAGATTTGCTTAAAGATGAGATAGTTTCTGAACATCTGACCAGGTAGCAGGACATCTATCTTGTAGAATTAACGGGTTTTCTATGTTTCTTTGATGCTTATGACAAACAGACCATACATAAGAAATGTCAACATTTAGTTCAATTTTTTCCATTTCCTTCTTGTTTTACTAAATAGAAAGTGAAAATCACATTTCCATTCTTTTTTTTTTTTAAATATTATTTTGCACTTATGTCCATTTTCCACATATTTCTGTTGTATCAAAATTGCTAAACACAATGGACATCTACTAGTTTTTGAATCTTCCTGATTATGATGCAAGTTGTGGGTTCTTTAGGCCCCTCCTATTTTGTGTGTGTGAAAATTCTAATCCATTTTGAAAGCTTGGTATGTTGAAAATTTGTTCTCACCTTCTTCAATTAGGAATATTCAGTTCTTTGGCTTGGAGGCTCAACAGAAAGTGACATCATCATACGTTGTGGTTATTGGCCTTGGAGGTGTTGGAAGTCATGCAGCATCGATGCTTTTGAGATCAGGAGTTGGCAGGCTTCTTCTTGTTGATTTTGATCAGGTTTTCACTTTTTCTTCTTTCCCTCCCTTTGTTCTTCTTTCTCTCTCTGAAATGCTCATCTTGTCATCTTTTGTTTCGAAATTTTACCTTCACATTTTCTGATGGAGAAATTTATGCTGCTAAATGTTTGAATAAACTTGTGAAAAGGAAGGAAAATACAGGAACATGGTTTCTTTTGTGCCTCAATTTTAAATGTCAAATAAAGCTAAAAGAAATGTTGTGGCTTCTTACTCATTAGGTACTTGTTCTCATTGTTGATTATATGAGAAGGTGTCACTTTCATCGTTGAACCGCCACGCAGTTGCTACACGAGCTGATGTTGGCACTACCAAAGCTGAGTGCCTTAAGAAGCATTTTTTATCAATCTTCCCTGAATGCCATGTTGAAGCGAAGGTGCTTTTGTATGATTCATCATCTGAGGAGGAAATCCTTTCTGGCAATCCTGATTTTGTCTTGGACTGCATCGATAACATTGATACTAAGGTACCTTTTTATGCTTGGATCAATTTCTGAAGCTGCTAACATGTGGTTTGATTTCTCCAGTATTTGCGTAGTTATAATGACATCATAAAGTATGTTTCCAATAAGGATTAAAAGCTCCATTCTTTGCAAGAAGAACAAGTACCCAGGATAGATTATAAAGAAAACAAGGGACTTTCCCCTAAAAGAAATGCTTTGAGATTAGCTTCTTAGATAGTTGTAACCACAGAAAATTATTCATATATTTTCTGTCTGCATGCTTCTGTTGTCATAATTGTACCCCTATGTGGACTGGCTTATGCAAGTTTGGGATAGCTATAATATCAAGTAATTAATCCTGTTGTCAATCTTGAAAATGTCTTGTGGGAAGTAGAGAGTCCAATTTAAGATGCATTGAGTTTTCATCTTTAATAGGTTGATCTCCTTGCTGCATGCGTGCGTAGAGGATTGAAGGTTTTATCTGCTACAGGAGCTGGTGCAAGAGCTGACCCAACTAGAATACGTGTGGCTGATCTACGAGAGTCAACCAATGATCCACTGTCACGATCGGTAAGGCTTTTTGCTCACTGGAAAAATCTCTGACTTCATCTTTTACCATCTTTCTATCTGCAGATCTTTATTGTTCTATTATACTTTCGTTATAATCAATCCACACATTCAGTAATAAGGTGTATTTAAGATTATTCTTGTCAGCTGAATCAATGAAGGTTCTGTTATTTCGATGGATGAATTTTCTTTGTTCTTTTGTTTGCAATTCCTTTTTATTCTAAATTTTCTTTACATAGTGCTGTGACTATTTTGCTTGTTGCATCTTTTGGTTGAACTTTGATGTAGGAAAATAAAATTAAAAACAGAAAGAATAAATTGCTTGTATATCAAATGAAAAGGCTTGAGAATGTAGGTGGAACCCCTATGAATTGCAACAAGCCAGGCACATGTCAATGAAGGAAAACTTTCTTTTCTTTGCTACCCCTTGCCATGGGCCAAACACTATGAAGCTGTCTCCCTGATATTGTTGCAGACAGGCCTTTGGCTAGAAATTTGGAATATTAAGAATGAGATAAGAATGCTCTTCTGAAAAGAATTAACAAATAATCTACGTCATAAAGTTTTTTGCTTGGAAACTGGAATCTTTGAAGTGATGATGATCTAATTATGCCCGATTCTCAATCTACACTTGATCTTAGCCAAAAGGCTGAGAAAGGTATTTGAAAAAAAAAAAAAATGCTTGATTTTGTTTCTTCCTTTTTTTTTGCACCTCTCTCTTTTTGGTTGTGGTGTGGGATGTTGGTGTTGGGAGGTCAAGTATAACATTGCAAAACTTCCATCTCTCTTGCTTTCTTTATAGGATACATGCTTCCTGTAGTCTATTTCTGATGAATCACAAAAATTTGGTTGCAGGTTAGACATCGTTTGAGGAAAGATCATGGCATTGAAGGTGGTATTCCTGTTGTGTTTTCCTTGGAGAAACCTAAGGTAAAGCTGCTTCCATTCAAGGGCCCAAGTGGGGAAGAAGAAAACCCTTCAGATTATCAAGTAAGATTAAATTTTCCGAGTGATCTTGTCCTCATATTGTTGCTTTGTGGAGCATTGAACAAAAAACTATCTGGACTATTGTTGTAGTGTCTCTAATTTTTGTTAGCCTAGATTCAATCCATGTAAAATATTTGCTAATTTTTCAACTTTTCATTCAGATTGTGCCAGGATTTAGGGTTCGCATTATACCTGTTTTGGGTACCATTCCTGCTGTATTTGGTCAGGTTATGGCATCTTATGTGGTGACGCAACTTGCGGATTTTCAAGTACAAATGGAGCCAGTTGTCAATTTGGATACTGATCATTACAGGGTTCTTCATCAGCGACTTATTGAGCATGAGGAATCAGTTTATGGAACAGCTTTAGAAGTCCAGGTGTGCTGCTTTTCTCCCAAGACTACTTTGACATATGTATGTTTAGATAGTTTTCCTTTGAATATGCAAGTTCAGGTCTGTCACTCTTTGCTCCAAAGATACTTCCTGAGAGGCTATCCTGTATCTTCAATAGATTTCAAAGCTGTAACCATGTATGGATCATCTTCTCCTTCATGTTACCTTTAGAATCAGTGCTAAGTCTCCAGACGTCTGCCAATCAACTTATTGGGTTGGATATTAAGGCACCTGCTGCTATTTTTCTGCTGATCTTAGGAAATATTCATCTTCTACTGTGGTACAACTATATGGAGGCTATTCATTTTTTGATTAAATATACGGTGACTTTCAGGTAGATGTTGAAGAAGTGATGTACATTGTAAAAGAGCTGTGGCATGGTCGCAGTGCAAGAGAGCACGTTGCAAAAGATGTAGGGCGTGGAATGTGGCGATCTATCAATGAGTTGATGCTTGTAAGGTATGTGTTTACTCCAACTTAATTCTCAATAATCTTGTATGGTCTCCTTAGTGGATATGACAAATACCTTTTCCAGAGTCATAAGACTAGTAATGGGTTCCAATATATTGCCCTTTCTTTCGATCTTGTTTTTCTAATTGCAAACTTACTACTTCCTAATGGTCATGACTTTTGGATGTTCTTAGCTATCTAATAGTATTTTGACTTGATTTGGTCGCCAAATATTCCTTATTCTTTTTATGGTCAAATGTCAAGCTTTTATACTATAGCAACAGCATTTTTGTTTAACTTATCAAATGTTCCTAACAACAAATAGATACTGAATTATATATGGATATATTGGACTATTTTCGTATGCATATTCTCATGAATCTGTTCAATATGTTCGCTTTTCAGATGGGATCGGGAAAAACCAGCATTGATCACAAACTTGGTTCTTCTGAAATTTAAAGAGGTATTGAGCATAATTTGTGCTGTGTCTAGAGGCCTGATTTTGTTTGCAAAATGGAACAGAATAGAAAAAGAATATGAAAGTTCCAACTAGCTCAACCATGAGAGTGTAAATTGGTGTTTAAATTTTTTTTTTTTTTTAAATATTTCTCCCCTTGATTATTTGCTTTGGAATGAGTTAGGTGATGAACGAGCTGATATGAATAATTACAATGTAAGATAAAAGAGATGGAGTAACAAGATAAGATCATAATATAGAGGTTCTACTTTGTCCTTTAATCCTCTCTAACTAGCTCTATTGATAACACTGCACAAGTTCACCTGCTATACCTAGGTACTCGCAATCTTACAATTGCAAGGATAGACCTTAAATTCTGCATTTACCCATGTGCTTCTACTAAGGTCTACTTGATTCTGTCTAACCTGACAAACACTTGCCACTTAATATTTTTCTTATGTTTATCAGACTTGTAGCTAGGTTGTTTTCGAACAAACACAGTAACAATAAAATTGGCCTTGTAAAGTAATAGGAATTTGTCACAAATTCTTTCAGGTTGTAACTGTTATTGGTATATTTCTTACTCGAAAGAGTCCAATAGATGCAAGCTTCTTCTCAAGGAAGTAGCCAAAATCTTAATGGCCAGGAATCCAAAAGGAAAAAAAGTTTGAGATTGAGTTTTAAAAGCATTCTTTACAGAATGGAGTTGCACAACAAAGTTTTAGATGTAAATCGAGATTATGTTCTAAACAAAGATAAGATACAAAGGCATCTTTAGAGGAAGTTAAACAAAGTCAAGCCATCTTTGCAAACTTTTCAAGAGAACAAGATATACTTAACAAACCATGGTTTGTCTTTCGCAAAAGAGCCAACTGTCCGGAAAGATTTTTTTATAAAATTAACATGCTAACCCTAGTAAGATATATCCTAGCTAAAATATACCTTTTTCTTTTCTTTTTTTTGGTTTAAATCAATAATTTTGTATCATCAAAGGAACGATATACAACAGCAATGTGCAGGAAGGGGGGGCACAGCCCACTATATAAAAAAAACACTCAAAACTATAACAAACCACTCAGCTGAACAAGATTAAGCAAAAGATAGATACACAATAAGTGTCATTCTTTACAAAAATGTGGACAAAAACTTACAGCATGACATGATGAAACATAACCATGCTACCATTCTTTCTGTAGGATAACATTTAAATTGAGGAAAGATCTCAAGCAAAAAATAATTTGCTTCAAGGGTTGGAATAATTAAAATTTGACATTTAGAAAAGATGGCGTACTTATACTCTTTGTTATTTGGACTAAGCACTTTCCCACTACATTCTAAAGTCGACGCAACTCGACCTTGTGGGTATGGGATTGGTGAGGACCCTCGAAAGTGAAACCAGAATCGTTGGGTTTTAGTTAGCCAATCAGGGTAGCTTTTGGATTTGCCCAATTGTTTCTCCTTGAAAAGAAGGTTGAAGCTGCAATAGGAAGTAGGAGGAGATGTAGAAAGAAGAGATTTGTTTTCACCTTATCATTTATAATTTAAAATGTAATCTATTGACACTGTGAATATCACAATGTATAATGGAAACAGAGCTGACAAAAACAACTAATGGACAGCATTTTACACGTCTTTTGAATTTAAAATAATAAATTACTATCACTCAGAAGGGCTTACTGGTTCTTTCAAATGTATAATTGTAAATTCTTCTTTAACATTGAAATTCAAAAAGTTCTTTTTCTTATAAGGATGCATCTCACTCACGAGGCTATTATGAATGTATACCTTCATGTTAGATATTGCTTAGTAATAAAACTTTTACAATGACAAAATTCTAGAATTTTTTTTACTTAAGCCAGATCCTGATATTCATGCCCAATTACTAGATCCTTTTTTGCTGAGTTCCCATATCTTTACATTTTGAAAATGATGGGTTTGACTCTTAGATCCTTTATCCATTCCGGAGCCTTGTACCCAAGTCCAAGTAAGAGGGGTTATATTTGCCTGCTAAGTTAGTATATTACCAAATTTACTTGTTTGATAAAGCTGGGTCTTATAATTTAGTTCTACCATATTCTACTTGCTTCTCCTTAGTCTTAATAAACTCATTAGATATATATGTTTTGCTTCATCATAAATAGACATTATATCAACATTCTACATTATTTGATTTAGCCAAAACTGTTGAAGAAGCAATGATACAACTGCCTCTGAGTGTCATAATGAGTAAATGACTGGTAGACTATCTCATGGATAAAAATTTTTGTGCCCTTGAACGTTGCTGGAGACTCATCAAAATACATTACTGCTATGGTGGCTAACCTATAGATTTCTATGTGGAATCAGAAATGCTAGCTCAAAGTATAATATAGATTTAATGTTTTCTGGAAGGGTAAGCCTCAAGCACATTGGCTGGGTGCTGGAGTGTTTAAGGCGGGAATGCTGCTTGTGGATCTCATAATCTCAGTAATCCTGAAACTTCTAGAACAAAAATAAGAAAATATAAAGAAATAGGATAAGCAAGTAGATAAAATTATATGTAAGTATGGAGGTGGGATTAGGGGTTTGAGAATGTTGATGCAGGTTCTAGATTTTTTTAAGGGGTGCTCCATAGTGGCTTCTAGACCTGGTGGATCATGGATGGTACCAGGAAAGGGGGTTTACACCATATATTGCTGCACTATCTCCACTATCTGCTGTGGTAACCCATTGGACGATGCTGTGTTCCACTGCTGTTCCACCACTTGCCTGGGATATTTTGGGTGTGTTTTCCCATTGCAAGCAATAGATGATAGATATGCATTCATTGGCTCCTATGAAGCAGTAGCTATTTTGAAAATTGTGGAATAGGATCTCTGGTGAATAGATACTTCATGCTCAGTCTGCAATGAAATGATGGAAATAGCTTATAAAGATAGAATAGTTATTTCTCTAACCAAAAGCACACAATGTAATTGTCAATGAATTGGTTTTGATAAAATCTAGTTTAAACTACATTATGCTAACTTTTGATCAGTGGTAAAGCAGATCCTCATCTCAAAGAGTCTCTCTATTTGACTAATTAAAAGCCTTCCAAGAGTAAGATGCACAGCCTCTTTCAAAACTTAAAAGAGCATTATTGAGCAATGCATAATATAAGTAGAACAGTAATTCAGAATGTTTAAAACAGTCTAGATTGAATATGCAAACTTAAGTTTTCATATACACAATGCGTTAATAAAGAGGAATGATAATATCAATAATGTAATAAAACAAAGCACAGTATCTAGGAGGTTTGTTCAGATCCTTTGTCCTATTTGGTCTCTTGATTTGTTACTAGGATTTGATAGTGAGAAAAACCCAGTTTTGATGGTCCAGCATTATCACAAGCGCATGCACATGCATGGTTTAGGTGCATATTTTTGATGTTGAGCAGTAGGAACCATCTGGCTTATCTCAGAAATTTGCAAACAAGTTGGTTCTACCTGGTCTCATAGAGAACCAAAAATTTGCTGTATTGGTCTTTTCTTTGAAAGGTTTCCTGTTTTGTGGCAAAACTACTATCTTCCATTTCCACATTTTGCTATAGCAATCTCTACTATGAACATCGAAGTATAGGGCACTCAACTCTGTGGGGAACATGATCTTCTAAGTTAGAGAAGGGCATAGATGACTTTGAACATTTCACACTACTATTTAACCATTTAAATGTGATCTTAACATGGTGTGATTTGGTTGAGTAGGCAAGCTAGGAGTTCATAGCCTAGACGTGCCTTATAGGTATAAGTTTTCAAGACATAGAACGGAATCTACCTTGTAACTTTTTTGTAATTATTCTGAAACTTGTGCTCTGTGGATCCTGTATAATACTTGTAATCCATAAAACCCATGAAGTCTTTTATTTGTTTTATAATGGAATATTATTACTGCATATGTTCCAATAATTCGAAAAGAGTGTATCATGGCTGATTTTATGAATGCTCATAGCATAGGTCCAATGTCGATTGAAACCCCAATATTCTCAATAATACATCATCAGTGAGGTTTAATTTCTTGAATGCTTGAATGAGTGAGCAAACTTTTCTGTTATTACCTGGGTAAAAAATTCTGGATTGACTTAAATATATATCGTGTAACAAAATTTAGTAATATTTATTTTGGAATTTTTTACAATGTGTATATATCCTACTTATAGTTGAAAAACGCTTGAGACCTCAGTGGTACACAAGGAAAAGTTCTAGGCAAATTGCATGTTAGACAGGAGATCATATCTTATACTCTATCCTGTGATAGTAGATGTCAAAGTTAGACTGGAATGTATCCTAAAACGTCTAATATCAATCCTGGGACCTGCCTAACCATGCAAGGTATTACAAGTTTGACGATTCTACAAATTTTGCTGAATACCCCTAATTCCAACCAGTACTTTAATCATGCTATAGCATCAGAGGGCCTTTTTACTGAATAAAACTAGAACATTGCTTTCTCTGATTTGAACATTTTAGATATTTTACTCTGTTATAATATTCCATTAACCACTGTTGTGTTCTCATGGATTTTTATTTGAAGCCACTTACATTGTATCTCTTCATCTGAGGCATTGTCTCTCCAATTTGCATTTTCATTTCTAGTAGGAAAACTGGTTGTCAATTTATGTCAGCACACATGAAACGTTTATTCTTATCATTTGCAATAACCACTTATTTAATCTATTTCATTGTATTCATAGGCTGATGAACATGAGTTGACGACGATTGATCAAATCAAAGAAACTGAACCAGAATTTTTCAATAGGGTAACATCTGTTCTCCAGCGAGCAAAAGAAGATTTTGGGTTGTAATTTTCCTTGATGTCTATTGCGTTCTGAATTCAGAGGCTTCAAGTCAGCATTGTTGCAGTAGTTTACGGCAAAGGTTATTGTTTGGTTCTCATGCTTGGGGTCTCTTAGCCTTTGATTTGCATCTCCAGCATTTTGGAATTGGCTTTTCATGAGGAAGACATCATTTCTGACGATGTATTCACATTTTATTTTGTAATTTAAATTTTCAGATGTTCTCTTCATATTAGTGGCCTTTTGATTCTAGGCATGGTAGAATAGATGTCCTGCAGCAGGTTATTACCAAGAGTTTGATGCAACAAATGTGTTATCTTCTTGTATGGATTTCTTTGTTTTGATCTGAATTCGGGAGATATCTAACATTTTACAGCATCACGGAATTTTAGGATACGATGTTAATTGAGATCTATTCTATACTTGCAGAACTTGTTACTGTTGGAAGAGACAATAGACATTTGGCCCTAAAGCTGGTTATGTGGTAATCTTCAAATGCAATGGAAGATGCGTGTTATTAGGGTGATATTGGTTTGTCCTTTGGTTTCATTTTCACCTCTGACAATTGGATAACTAGGATATGAATTCAATATATATTCATATTCTGTAAGATATGAATTCAGTATATCTTACTATGCTCTAGCTATAAAGATGCTTTGATCTAAATATCTTTTGAACAAATAGATTTTTAATTATAAATTCTGCCTTGACGTGGATCATATTTTGAGCTCTCAAAGAACCTTATAATCGTAGTCCAAGCTGTGGAATTGGAGTTCCAATTCAGACCATTCATAGGAGAACTTGTGTAAATGATTGATCTAGACATGTGGATTTCGATCAATTAGTATAGTTTAGCTCTTGAAGAGATTTTACTCTCTCTCTCGCTCTCTCTCTCTCTCTGTCTTTCTTTAAATCATTATCTTGATTTTGATAATTATTAAAATTTCAGTTAATTCAATTAAATATGTTCGATAACAAATTAGTTTATAATTCAATTAAATATGTTCTATAACAAGTTAGTTTATAATAAATTGCGTATGGACTAAGATGCATCATGCAAGATGGCATGTCTATTTCACTATATTGACCTCCACATCATGGAATTTCGGTAAAGGGGTAAACGGAACGAATGGAAGTATATGTTTTGTCTAATTTTTTAAGGATTGAGAATTTATATAGAAAAGTTTAAGCTTTTAAGGACTTAAATGGGGAAGAAGAAAAGAATAAGAAACCATGTAGGGTACTACTTTTATACTTTTTCTTTTCTGTTGCTAGATTCCCTTTCTCTTTGTATATTTCACATAATTAACCTGTTTTATAAACCATACATTTGAGATGTGACAAGTATTTTATTGTAATTTGACTATCCGGTTTATTTAATATATATATATATATATATATATAATATAGTCTAAGGATATAATAAAACAGATTGTATGGGAAATTCTATTCTATAATAATAATTTAAAAAGAAAAATATAAAATTGCACTTCCAATAAACATGAATCTTTCACCATATAATCTTTTTGACCTTTTAAAAGAAGTCCTAAAAAGATTATATTATGGTGTTACATAATTATTTCGTTGACTTCTTTTTTTTTCTATATAAATTCATTTTATCAGAAAATAAACCATTTTTATATCCATATTGGCCATTACCAGTATGAAATATAATATAATATAAACATGGTGAAGGAATATTTCTAAATAAAAAAATTAATTTCACTGGATGGACTCGGTCAAAGCGAAATTCATATGTAAATTATCAACGATTAAATCGACCTATATAAACAAACTTCTTTCTAGGAAATTCCCACTCAAAGTCTCAAACTCAAAACACTCGTGACATCCCAAGCAACTAACAATAACGAACAAAACCGACTTCTTCACCAGGAAGAAAAACCCTCGTGCTCTTTCTCTACTGCCACAACCCAATAAAAGAAAGCCATGGAAACTCCCAAACCCTTTCTCCTTTTTTCTCTCAACCTCCTCCTCATCATCCCTATCGCAACCGCCGGTCTCAAACTCGAACTTGAGCACGAACTTGAGTCTGCCACCTCAGCCCTCCGCTCTGCAGGCTACAACCTCTTTCCCAATGCCATTGCCACCACCGACCTCAGATACCGCTTCCTCTCCTCCACCTCTCCGAACACTACGACAAAATTCACTCTCTTCTCCCCCCCTGACTCCTTCCTTTTCTCCCTCGATTTCTCCTCCCAAGCCCAAGGCTACTTCCTCTCCCTCCTCCGCCACGTCTCCCCACTCCGCCTCACCTACACCGATCTCCTCAACCTTGCCAATCGTTCCGATGGGCTCCATATGGTTCCCTCTCTCCTTCCCGGCCATAGTCTCAGGATAAGGACATCTCCTCTTGTCCTCCCCAACGGCACTGCCTCGAATTCACTTGCCGTCAATGGGGTAAAGATAGTAGCACCAGACTTGTTCGTCGGGTCGGGTATGACGGTCCATGGCTTGGACCGGATCATTATTGGAGATGATCAAGATTCCGAATCCTCCCTTGGAAATACAGAAGGAATATCAGGATACCTGTTGAACCGGGACGGAGTCGGGAGTTTCGGTTCAATCCAGATGTTGATGGACAACGATCATCAGAAAGGTGGAAAGAAGCTCGGACATGAAGCGAGAAAGGAGGGAAACAGCGAGAGTGGACACGATAGATTCTTTAAGTTTGGCAGTCGTTTTAGTGGCTGAGTCAGCGAGTCTGGCGAGTCATCGTAGTAGTGAATGTTGTGTTGTAGTCTCCTTTCTTGTCTTTAGTTTTTTTTTTTTTTTTTCCTCTTTTCCCTCCATTAAATGCAATCCTCTCTTTCTTGGAGTTGGCAAAGTGATCAAGTGAATGTAAAAGTCATTTTTCAAACATGAAGAAGATTGAAGAAATGTTTCTTGAGAAAATTTTTGGATTATTTGTTTCTTCATTATGGATAGTTCCGTACGAATGATCATTTTAGAAACCCCATAGTAATATTGAAGTCCCTACTGAAATTTGGCAATGCAAGAATTGGATGTGATAGTATTAGTGCTTTTAAACTTAATAAAAAATCTTATTCAACATTCGACGGCGGTAGACATTGAAGTTAAGCATCTTCAAAATAGTATGAACTTATCCTACAAACAGTTTGCGGGTGCAATTTATATCCAAGTTACATGTGGACTCAAATTTCCACTTAGTAGCTGAAGAAGCTTTTAGGAGACACAGGTCGTTCGACCGCAAAGGTTATAGAATTGGTAGGGATTGCTCCTGATTGGATTTATACAAGTCAATCTGATTTCATAGAGGGAAGGCGGATAATAGGCTAGTATCTTGAAGTCTCAGATGTTAACATGGTCATTTAAAAGAAACTTTTGAGGAGGAAGCTAAGTTTCAAACTGGATGTGGATATTTCTTTACGGAAGCTTGTTTTAAAGGCTGATGAGCAATGCATCTGAATCAAAAACTTCTAAAACATAAAAAAAAAAAAAAATGGTAAATCATTTTCTTAAGATGTGAAATAGAGAACCTAGACAAGAAGTACAGTTTTACATGGAGTGGCTTTAGAAATACTACAAACTAATCTTCTCTCCACTTGGTTTTCCGATATGCCACCACCCAAAGCAACCCTATCTACACAGGTTGCTCATTGAAATCCCTAGATCGCTTTGTCAAAAAAAGGTTTTCGAGTCTCCCTTACAATACCAAAACCTAATATACCTTAGACAAGGAGGACCACGAAAAACAAGGAGATTCAGCAAATATCACAGAAGGACGCTGCTGGTGCAAAGCTTGTTCTGCCATCTGATCCACAATTTTATTAATCTCTCGAGGTATGGCTTTGATCCTCCATTGACATAACTGCAAGATTTTTTTCTTCACATTAATTAACATCATGTTTATATTTGCTTAAATCCTTGCATTAGATGTTAAGTATAGTATTGCTATTTGTGAATTCGATTCAATTTAGTATTGGAAAAGCTTTTTTAATACAATAATGTATATCCCAAAAGATTGTCAACAACTTAGTAGTTAACTATGTCTTATCCCCCTAATTTGTGCGAATAACATAGTATCCATTGGCCTTCATGATTTCTTAAAACACCCCCCATTGCTGTGTGATTTGTGATATGACTTACTATCTCATCTATATTCAATTTGATCCAATTTTGTTTTGGAGATCTATGATAGTTTCCAAGACTCTATCTTGTATAATTTACTTTCTCTTTTTAGAGAAGCCTAGTAGTCCTATCCTATAATCTTCGAATTATACAACTTAGATCAGTGTCTACTGGCTCTAGTTGACAAAGAGCTTGATTTTTAATGAACCATAAGTACTAGAGCATAGCTTCAAATATATAAGCTTTAGGGAGCCTTGGTAATGTTGTCTAATTCCTAGTTATATAAGTATTCATCTTAATCCACTTAGAAAGATCTCCATTAATTTTTGGATCTTGAATTCCTTTTCTTTGCCAAGTTTCTATGATATGTTTTATGCTGTTGCACTTGTTAAAAGCATGCAGGATGTCTTGCTGCCTCTCACCCCACCTTAGACAATTTGAATTTTCCTTTATATTCTTGTCTCTCAAATTACTTGCTGTAGGTAGATGGTTATTCAAGATCCTCTATTTCAATAACTTCACTTTAGGAGGTAAAATAAATTTCTACAACCAAGACCATTTTACACTCTTTGACTCTGACTTAGATTCTAGTAATAGATAGATATCATTTAGCTTGGGCTTATTCCTTACATTAGTTGTGATCCATGTTTCATCCCTTTTATTATGAAGAATAATTGGTTTTGCCTTTTCTAATAGCAAATTAGAGATAGAAAAACCCAATTTATCTTCATTCTAAGTATAAGAACTTATCTAACAGTCAACCACTTTTACATTTCAGGCTCTACTGTAAATTGTTCCTTGTATAGGGATGTAAACAAGATGGGTTTGAGACGGGTCATAGGAACCTAGAGTCCATCTCATTACACGAATATGGTTCCCAAACTTATCTCAAAACCCTATAGAGTCTATACCCATAACCTGCCTCGCTACCCTAATAGGACACCTGCTTCTCGACTTGCCAAACTGTTTATAATTTTTTTTAGCCAAATAACTATTTTTTCCTTAATTAATCATTATGAAAGAAATTGATTTTCATTATTTACAGAACATGGGTAATACGATGAAGATTAAGGAATCCATTTGTTGTACTCTCTTTATCTTATGTATCTTGTCATAACATCAATGGAGCACGTAGTAATATTATTATACAATAAGTTTAATGATCTATACATGCTCCATCTTGACTTATCTATATGTTTTAATTTTACGTATGTGGTTAATGTTTATATCAAATTTATTATTTACTTAGCTATTTCTCTTTACTATATAATAAATGCACAACCACCTTTCTTAGACAATAAAAAAGAAAATCTCATATAGATACATATTGATAAATACTAATACAAAATAGTAAATATGATTAAAGTTGATATCATCTTTATTTTCATTTATGAATTATTTTTGGAAATATAAATTTCAATTAGTATTATATTAATAATTTATTATTTTTTATTAGGTAATGGGTTTCCTATCGGGTTTATTTAAAATCCCATAACTCGCCCCAAAATCCTATCGGGTTATACCCTGTAGAGTTTTTAACGGGTTGGGTAGGTTGATACTCTATAACAATCTTCCTAGTTATATCCCTGTCCTTGTATAATTTGCTTTATTGTATAATTTCTTCCCTACTTTTCCCACCATAAATTAGTTTTTTGCCCATCGCCTATAGAGGTGACTCCATTTTGATTACACCATTTATAACTAGATTGGACTTCATTGATAAAATAACAGGCTTTAGCTAAGTTAGGAACATAATTTGCATTCTTTAATTTTCTATGCCTTGCTCTATGCAACTAGGCTCAGGTGATATGCTTGAACTTAAAACTCCCAGTATCTTTTAATGGCACAAGCCATATTCCTCAAAAAGACCTAGTTTACCTTACTCTTTTAGTCTTGTAATTTTCTCCTAAGATAACCAATGTGTTCTCCTTGTATTATTTACACCATTCTAAAAAAAGTTCTTGATGATCTTAACTAACTTTTGAAGCACCTTCTCAAGGACTTTTGACACTTGCATATAGTATGTGGTAAGGGATTTTAAAACTGACTTAATTAATATTACCTTCCACACATACTAAATTACCTAAATTTCCATCTAGAAAGCTTTTATTAAGCCTTCTCTATTAATATATTAAGTTGATTTGTAGTAGACCTTCCTTCTTCATGTTATGGAGATCCCAAATATTTACCAAATGAAATTGTTTCACGCATCTTCAAAATACTTACAATTTCATCTTTCATCCCACTACTAGTATTCTTTGAAAAGTATATAGGTGACTTTTGCATATTTGTTTTTAGGTCAAATAATTTTGAGAAAGCATCTAAAACTTCCTTTATTGCTAAAGCGTTTTCTTTCTTGGCCTTAGCTAATAGTACATCATCATTTTCAAAGAGCATATGAGCAATTTTAAGATTACTGCCTCTTATTGTAAAAGCTTTCTTAAACTTCTTTTTCATCCATCTTACTAAAAAATTCCATTCCTAATATAAAAAAGTAAGGGAAAAGTGAATCTCCTTATCTTATTCCTTTAGCTGGAAGAAAAGTCTCTTAAGAATATCCATTTATTAAAACCTCAGTGGTAACTTGTGTAATATAAGACATTATTAGTTTAATCTACTTATAAGGAAAGTTTAAACCGAAGAAGTGATCGATAGATAAAATCCCATTTGATGCTATCAAAAGCTTTCTCTAAGTCTATTTTTAAAATCATCTAACTTTGCTTCAAGAACTTTTTATTGAAACTGTGTAGTATTTCATTTATAGGTATGATATTATCTGTTGCCTTTCTTCCCTTAAGAAAATTGGCTTGGGTAAGATGAATTAATTCTTCCAACAATGGTCACAATCTATTAGCTAATAGCTCTATCAATAATTTATAAAGGGTATTGCACAAACTAATTGGCTTGAAGGATTAAATAGTACATGCCTCTGTCTACTTAGGAACAAGACAGACCATAGTTTGGTTTATACCCTCAAGAACGATACCCTCATTAAAACACTTCATGATTAGTTTACTAACTTCTTGCCCCATGAAACTCCAGCATTTCTTATAGAAGAAAGCATGACCATCCTTATGAGGCGCTATCCATGAATTTATTTATTTAAGAGTTTTGCTAACTTCCTCATAACTTGTCTTTCATAAGCTCTATTCTCTGTTCTTCTATTAACCCATACTGTAAGTCTTTAGCTATTGGACTTGTTCTCAAACATGATAGTCTACAGGTGGTATATAATTTTCCATAGTACTCTTTTTAAGGTTCAGAGATTTTAATTTGGTCATATTCCTAAACTCTTAATTCGTTTTGCAAACTAAGGATATTGTTTTTTACTCTTCTATTCTAAACTACCGTATGGTAGTAAGCTGTGTTTCTTTCACTATATTTTATTCACTTAACTCTAAACTTCATTTTTCCCATAACCATTCCTCCCTTTCAAGTATCACATCTAAATCTTCTTGAGTTTTTTCGTAAGAGACACTAGAAAGGAGGATGGATTTATATTTATGGTTCTCTCTACACCACCAATCTTCTTTTTAGCCTCTTTTTTTGAATATGTATAATTCCAAACACCTTTTTGTTCCATTCCCTTAGGTGTTTTGGAAGGTAGGTTATGGTCTATAAGATGTCATTGTTTGAGGTTGACAAAACATCTTTTATTAAGTGAAGATAAGTTTTTTTCCATAACCCATATTGGTTGAAACCTAAATGGTCTATTTTGGTTATATGCTTGTGTGTTTGGGTGGGTTTTCAAGAGTTGGGCATTATGATTACTTAGCCATTTCGATAAGTGGTAAAATTTTGACTTAGAGTATAAAGCTCTCTAGTTTTGATTACATTACCCTCGATCAAATCTTCTTTGAACAAGAGTAGGCAATTCTTATTTATTTGACCAAGTAATAGGAGGTCCTATGAATCCCATATCAATGATTCCATAAGCATTCATATAAGATGCATAATGATAGGCTCTATTTTTTTGAAAGGACCCTCTTCCTAACACTCTTTCCTTTTTATTACATCATTAAAGTCCCCTATAACACACTAGGGAGAATCTTTTTTATTTTTATTTTTTTTTTTGTTGTGCATGCTAAAGTATATTATTCTAGACTTTCATTTTTCATTTAGTTTAGATGATGCATATATAGTAGAAAACTACCTATAAGTGTTAGAATTTCTAACCTTTACTTCAACATGAATCTCTTGAGTAGTTTTCTTCAACATATGAATGTCTAGGACCTTTGTGCTCCACAAAAGTAGCATCCCTCCATTGTAACCTCTTGCCTTAACACAAGAATGACCATCTAACTAAGAGATATACTCAAAAAGGTAGGTTACAGATTTGGACATTTTAATCTCCAACAATGCTACCATATTAGGCATGTACTTTGTAATGTATTAAGTGGCGCATTTTTCTTGTTCTGAGTGTTTAGTCCTCTTACACTCTATATAAGAATCTAAACTAGCCTTAACATAAATGGATGGGTTGACATGTCATCCCCAGTTATAATTGAGTTGTAGCAAATAATTTCATTTGATTCTACCATAAGTGCTTGAATTTCCAACTAGAAGTTACATGGGGTTTCTTCAGTGTCTATTAAGGCTAATGTCTCCTCCATGTTGGTAAATAGTAGGGGAACTCTTTAATTCTTCTTTAATAAGTACACTTGTTTAGTTCTTCTTTAATAAGTACACAACCGGTAGGGTATACTTCAGAATCAACAAATTTGTTGTTCGAAAGATCTTGTTCACTACCATTTTGAGTGTTTTTTCCATTTCTTCTTTAACTCGAATTGATGAACTCCCTCCAATGTAGTTGCCATTGCTATAAGTACTATGTATTCCCTTCTTGTTCGAATTGTTTGCCCTACTCTAGTTAATGTTATTGACTTATTCATTTTTGCTATCGCTAGCCTTATCATTGGGACTTAATGATAAGGTAATAACTTCCCTTGAAGTATATCTTCACATCCTCCTTATATATTAGTATTTTCTCTATAGCCCTTATTCACTCAAGGCATCTTAGAATCTTAATGCAAATGCTTGATAGTAAAGGTGAGCACCATTTTCCTTTCCATTTTGGTTCAATTTCTTTGCTAAGCTTTTGATATTTGTAAGCCTATCCCTATTTTGGTTGTTCACTTGAGCATAGTTGCCAATTTTAAAAGTAAGATTTGAGCTTAAGCTATTTAGATTTTCCTTATTTGTTGTGTTTTCCGTTACTATATTAAAGACTTCTTGATTTGACTTACTCTAATCATGATTTTCCCTTGTTACAATTTTTGGAGGCGCTACTTTATGCATTGCTTCTTTCACCTTTCTTTCCCATTGCTGAGTGGTTGTTAAAATAGATGCCATTTGTCCTTTTTTTTTTTTGTTGCTATTCTTGTGTTATTTATGTTGAATGTTTTTTATGGCTTCATACCATAATTACTTTGCACGTATTGCACATTACCCTTGATTTAGTTTATTTCTTATTACTTTCCTTCTTTGGACAATTGTCCACCCTTCATAGCCTTCTTCTTCTTCTTCTTCTTTTTTTTTTTTTTGGCATTTCATTTTCTTTTTCTTTCTAATTTTCCAATTTAGTATCCATTTCATTTCCTTGTGCCACTTGGTTCTCATTATTTACATCTCCATGTTCGCTTGTCATATACTCTCTATCATTAACATTTTCATGTTGCATTTTCAAATCTTTTGGATTACCTTGTGTTTGTTGCAAGTTTTGCTTCTCATTTTGCTTCTTTAGAAAATTCTATTTCAAATGACCAATGCAACCACATTCGTTGGCCTGAATACAAAATCTTACAAAACAACCTCTCTTCACATTTATTGTGTAGGTGTTTAAATGTAGCACTGGTCCAATTGATAAGTCTTAAAATTTTGAGTCGTAATATTTTAATGGAAGTTTAGGAATTTGGACCCATATTACTATTGAGTTATATGTAGCAAGAGGAGCTTTAAAATTAGGCTCCCATCTCTAAATGTTGAGAAACTTCCATTTATAAATCATAGGCCATCTTTAATTGCTCTATTTAAGTCTAATTTTAACTCAAAAGTGATAGTGTAGTACTATTCTCCCATTGTAATCATTGTAAAATGTGATGCAAATCTCCATAAATATTATAGTTTACTTAACAATAGTTTATATCCTAAAGATTGGCCATAAAGCTTTATTATCAAGGATCTTTTCTAGGGAGTATATGATATTCTCTTTATTACTTGAGGCAGAGTAATAATATGCATACCTACCCTCTATTGACTTTGCTCAATTTTCTTCATATGCTTATATATATATATTCTCAAACGTAAATTCCTACATTGCATTGTTGTCTTCATCTTCTTCAATATTTTCTTGTAAGCTAAAATTTGCAGTGTATGCATTCAGTATGTTATGCAACACCTTATCCTTATATGATTGCTTTCTAACATTTTCTTGTGTTGCAGCTCCATTTGGGCAGTTATCTTTCTCTTCCATACTAAGGGCTATATCATGCATGGAGTTTCCATAGTTTGAACCAAATCAATTTTCAACCAAATTTGATTCTTTAGCATATATTTGAGCTTCCAGATTTTCTATAAGCTTTGGACGTTTCTTTTTAATTGAAGATTGTACATAGAAGGATTTTTTGGTGTTTAGAGGTTTTCTAGTGATAGGTTGCTTAAAGAGAATTTTTTCTCTTTTTCACCTTATTTAATTCCTAATATGCTAACTTTTAGAGATACAGTTGATGGGAAACTTTCACTTTGATTAGCTTAAAAGGTAGGTCAACAAAGTGTCATAAGGAATGATAGTGCAACATAGATGACCGAAATGGAGTTCTTTGTTTATTTTATTTATTTTTTCTAGGTAAAAGCAACAAGACAAATTTTATTAAGGATATTAAATTAAATTAACTATCTTTTCCAAAGTATCAGCTATCACTAAAGATACATTTCGAACTATCATGGTATTAGATTGCATCTGACGATTATGTATACCAAACAATTAAATTACTTCTATGAAGCTTATAGGTGCATAGGCGAACAAGGTTGGGCATAAGCAACAAGAGGCTCATGAAGGAAAATGTCATTCTTTGTCTTAGCTAAATTGACGTTTGACACATTTGGAGGTTTTATTCCAATCGAACCCTTGAATAAGCTGAGCATGATGGTTAGGATTGTGCCTGATATGGTGCCAAGGTAGCTAGTCCTACCATATTGAATGATATGAAATGTGATTCCTTCTTAGTCACCACTACTTGGGTAGTTTCACTATGGATGTGTTGATCAGGCTTAAACACTAATGGATCATCACAAATCATTGGATTTCCACCTTAACTAATTCAACTTATTAATATGTTGGTACCCTTTAGAATATGGTAGGCAACGATGGTCATGTTTGAAGTGGCTACATGTGGGATAATAAAGGGTGTAAAAGGATGGAGTTGAAAAGCTTTTCTAGCATAGGCGTTAATAAAGTTCGGATTGAGGATGTCAAATTTTTGGACTAACCTCTCCCTTCTAACCAGGCATGGTAAATGTGTAGCTTCTGCATCTCTACGTGCCTAAAAGTTATTTGCTTAGTTGACTTATGTTTTTTACATGCCAAACCCAGCATACTTGCATTCTTATGGCTCACGTGTTTGTAACTTGTATGCTTGCGGCCCATTTATTCATGCACATCGCCCATTTATTCATATGTTGTCTTGAATGGGCTCAGTAGTTTATGGCACATATACATCTTGGAGTTTTGAAAATTTATCCATGCGTATTATATTATTAATATACTTTAATACACTAATGGAAAAAACATTCCAACTTCATAGGTAGTTCACACAATCACACTTGATATTAATAAGCAATGACTAATTTGATATGTAATGTAGGAAATGAGTAATTATGTATATGTAATATGTGTTACGTTTGTAAAGCATAAATACATATGTAAAGCATAAATGTGTATATATATATGCATATGTTTATGTAATATGACATATTTCATTTGTAAAGCATGTATACATGTGCGTATATATGTATGTTTACATAATATATATTATGTTTGTAAAGCATCTATACGTGTATGTATATATGTATTACGTGTATGTATGTAATACTTGTAACGATCATTAAGCTTGTATATGTACATATGTATGGCATCTATATACATAAGTGTGTACGTATAATTATAAAAAGTATGTGTATATAACATATAGGTTTGAGCATATAATGTATTTATATACATATAATAAATAGATAATTATGGTACAAAAACTAAAATATAGAAATAATATTCCAATTTGATATTTAGCTTGATCAATTCGAGTTTTGACAATATTAACTAGTGTGATATATAACATGAAAAAAGAATAATTATGTACACATAATACATATTATGTTTGTGAAGTATATGTATATACATATGACATTCAAATATACAAATATATATGTATAATTATAACACGTATACACATATAACATATATATATATACACACACACACACACACATACGTAACATAATAATGCATGTGTAAAAAATACACATAACATATGTAAAATATTCATAAATGTAAGGTATAACAAGTGCATATTCTGTATATGTTATATTGACCGTTTAGCAATGCCATATTTCAAAGTACATTACATTTAATTGCTCATTTAGGAATTAGTATATTACATTTAATTAGGTTCTAATTTGACATTTTGTGAATATAAGATCAAAAGAGGAACAGAAATGAAGAGGTAAAACAAAACAATTAAAGTAAAGAGACATTTCATTAAATTAAAAAGTATATTTAATTAAATAAAAAAAGGACATTTCGTTAAAAAAAGGAACATAATTGATATTTGATAAATTTGCAATAACACGAAAAAGGTAATAAAATACATAATAAATAAGCTTAAGTATCTCCAAATAGTAAATATGGAGGAATCGATGAATGCCCTTATCCTTGTTTTTGATCACCATTAGGATTTGGAGGAGGTTATTGTTGTTAGGGTTAAAAATTATAACCAATATGTTGGTAATATGCTTGTTATTGCTCCTACATTAGCATTTGTTGCTCCCTACATTTGGTTGATTCTTTGGCTTTACGCTATTTGTCGTTGCCACATTTCTTTTAATCTTTCGCCTTGTTCTATTTGTCGCTACAAGATTTTAGTTAGTTTTTAGTATATTTGTTGCGTATTGAATCCTTGTCCTTATTTAGGTTGAGCTTGTTGTTGTTGAGCTTATTCACCTTGCTAATCTAGATGTACATTGAGTGGTAGATTTTCATCTTCCTCTTATTCTTGTTGTTGGTGTGAATGCAGCTGATGTTCAGCCTTGAACCATACCTTAGTTTCCTCATTTTTTTTCAATGCTCAATCTAGTCTTCAATATATTAAGCTTCAATATCTTGGATTTAATCATTGGGTAAAAGTCCTAGTTGATCCCTTCGGATTTAAGCATATAAGTGATCAAACGCCCATATTTTAAATGACTATCTCTATGCCCATGTGTTTGCTATAGGTAGCGACTTATGACATTATCAACGTTGATTCTTTCTCTACAAGTAATAGTGTCAATAAGCCAAAGATCCTCTTTAATGAAGTTGTTTGTGTTGGCCCATGGGATGATGGCATTGGTAATGATGTGGTAAAGAGCTTGTTCATGTATGGGAAGTTGTCTAGCATTGAGGTGTTTCAAATGTTGCTTTTGAGTTTCATTTGGACAAATTAGTTGATTGAGAATATTAAGAAAAGCCTGTTGTATATCCTAATTTCTAGGCTTGAAGGTTTCTCTATCACCAAATTGTAGTAATTCATTAATACATTTTGATTGAATTCTAAAAATTCGGCAAAGCATTTACGTAGAGATATAGTTAGCTTTTTACATTTGAATGGAAAATATTTACAAAGTTGGGATATATTTCATCTTCCATCATGGACAACCCCTCATAAACACAAACGCGAGGAAGAACAGTAAGTAATATAGGTTTCACTGAGGCTAAGGTTTTTAATGAAAGAAAGAGAAGGCGCATGTGTAATGTTTGGAATTATTTCATTGTTCTACTTAGATAGGATACTGCCAAGTGTATGACCTGCAACAAGCCTTTATTAAGCAAGTTAAAATAAGGAATGGGCCACCTTACCCAACATTTAAAAGTGCACAAGAGGAGAAATGAAATGTTGATAAAGGTGTCAAATGCCTTCTTAGCAAGGACTTCATCGACCATTGATGAAGGTGAAACACCTCTCATATTTGACTAGGAAGAGGCTAGAGAGAATCTTATTCAAATGATGGTAACAATTAGTATCTCGTTCAATATCGCGGGGCATGAAGGTTTTCGAAAATGGGCAATAGGCTCAATGCACTTGAACTATTGACATGCAAGGTGGCAAATCTTGCAAAATAAATAATCAAACTTTTTAGGTGTAAACGCAAAGCCTTGAAGGAGCAATTACAAAACCTTGGATCCACTTATCCTTAATCTACATCTTCCTATCAAATTGATCTTGTTTGTATCATAAAGTATTCTTCTCAATCTCAATGCCTTTGTTGTTTAACTAACCTCTCTTTTACTTCAAATATATGGAAGTCACTAGTCATCGACATTGATGATAGCCACATGTGTGTCATTGTATATTGGATTGACAATAATTGGATGATGCATATGTGAATTATCACATTTATGATGTTCTTAGAAGCTCATATAGGTCCCATGATTGTGTCTAATATCTTGGATATCATATAAGCCTATGAAATTCCAAGGCTCCTTAGCATCTGCTTCAATAACATATCTACAAATATGGAATAGATAAGACTGTTAAAGTAGTAGCTAAACTCGATATGCAATGGAAGGTTATTCCATGTCCAATGCATGGGTCACATTTTAGATCTTCCAGTATAAGATGGCATAGCTGCTTGTAGGATAGTGGATCATATTACTAAGATTCGGCTAGCAATCAATTGTCTAAGCCATAATAAGCGAAAGCAGCAGGAATATACAGATTGTTGTTAGTGTAAGAACCATGACTTATATATCTTACCTCATGACTGTATAACACATTAGAACTCCACGGATGAAATGTTGGACAAATAATTAAGAGTTAGCATTATTTCATATTGTTATTACATTCGTAGTGTCTTCTTGCTTATTTAAAGTTATTCTTAAATTAGTACACACAACTAATTATTTATGTAGGTTTGAAAGGCCTTAATTGCACTATATAATTCCCACATCCATCATAAGGTTGAAAAAAAAAATGAATAGCATGTATACGCTATTCAATGCCTTCTTATAATTAATGAACTATTAGTCCAGTTGTTATTATCTTATGAGTAATGCTCTACTCCAAATCTTATCGACATTGTTTATGTGTCATCAAGTTTTATAAAAGAGTCGTTGATCTTCCCAATTGTCGTAATGATGAAGGCCAAATTGCTTGCCTACTTTTTTTCCTTTCCTCTTATATTTTATGTTGCATTAATGCTAGGTCAATGATATAAGTTCCATGATGTTTATGATTTGCTTGAGGAATTTTATCATTGTTGTGGAAGATGCTACAAATGGAGTTGCTAAGCTTAATAGGGAAGCGAATAGTGTGCTTAAAGCCTTATTCTTGTATCATAAGGCTAGGATGTAGTCATTGGCCTAAGCATCTCGTTCCAGTGGTCAAACTAATAGTTTTCATGCTTTAGCTTTAAAAAGGAGCAACTTGGCTACGAAACTAGAAACTTTGATTCAGTCTTTGAGATAAGCCGAGCTGGTATGGTCGCCCTTATCTATCCTTAGCATGGATCGTATCAACTGGTCTATCAAATTCAACAACTGAGGGAAGATGAGGAGGGAAGATGAGGTGGAGGTGGATGTAGATGTCCTCTTGTGGTGGGCATTGAAATCTTACATATGCCATCCTTATCATTTTTGGTAAGGAACATTTTAGTGTCTACAACTTCGAATGTATCATTTGATTGGGCTTTTAGCTTAAGCAGATGAGTCCTTAGTCCACATCGCCTTTGGCTCAAAGCTAAGATCGTCGAAGCGACTATGTGCTCAAAGCATTAGAGGCATGCTCAAAAGAGGAGGCAAGGGGTGTATAGAATCAATTTTTGGTTGTGAAGAAGAAAATAAAAGTATGAAATCATTTGCTACTAAGGAAAGGGGAATGAGGTAGATGGGTGATGAGGATGAGGAGGACAAGGACTATTGATCGGGTCATATGTTTGTTCACTTCTAAAAGAGTTGTCGCTTTTGATGTTTATATATTATATTGGATGTTTCAACTTCTATGTATGTTAGCTTACTTACTTATTACTAAATTAATATGGCCTAAATATAATTTAAACAGTTATCTCAAAAATTCAAAATGCATCGAATAGTTAGATTAATTAAAGAATAACCATTGAAAAAATATAATCAATATTAACCTAGTAATTAGCTATTAATTACCCTTTAGTCTCTATGATTATCTCTTGCAAGTAAAGGCAATTGTTCCAAAATCTAGATGAAGATATCTTAGACTTTGAGGTAAACGAACATGGTCTTTATCAAAGTATATTGATGGGCAACTAGCATGTTAAGTCTTTGGTTACAATTCATTTTCTAACATTTTGACTTTATGCCTTTGTAATTGTAATCTTATGTTATTTTGCTACAATGAACTACTCTGTACTTTTGATGTATGTGTACCTAAGTTAAATTAGTATAATTAAATAATTTAAGTTGATTTGTTCCAACGGTCCATTAAATAATTATAATTAATCAATTAATTTGATTCAAAAAATGGGTTACTTAAATTAATTAATTCAATTTTTCATGTGAACTTATCTAAATAAATTATGTGTACTAAATCATTAATTTAAATCTTACTCAATTTACTTATTGAAATTATTACAAGGAAATTGGTTAAATGAAATGATATAAATAAATTAAATAAGTATTATGTTTTTTATTTAATAAATTTATTAAAAATTAAAATTACTTACAAGTAATTAAAAAAAATAGAACTAATTAAAAATACTCTACTTAATTAAAATTACTTAAATACTATTTTTATTTGAATTTCTTCTAATAAAAAAGCCTACGTGCTACGTATATACTTTCGTGCTTACTCCTAGGTGGCTCACCTTTGATACTTAAATTAGATAAGTGAGAGAGAAAAATCCTATAACGAAACAACAAGATAGTAACTGCATGTACAGATACCTTATTGGTAGGTGGATTACCTCTATTTATAGCGGAGATGCTGAAAGAAATAAGACATGTTGGATAAGGATGAATCTCATTAGAATAGAAAAGTGTCTATTCCATCTAATGGTGAGATCATGAGAAATTCGTGGATGTAGTGGAAACTACTAACTTTTCTTTTCCACATCCATCTTAGCCTCTAAGCAAGCTTCTAGCCCTCACTGAGCTCCTCAACATATTGTTCGTCTTGTTAGAGGTTGGCATGCTCTGTAGGGAGGTGATTGGCACTTCAGCTTAGAGAGGTTCAAGTACTCTCTTTTTCTTTTTTTTTTTTCTTTTCTTTTTTTCCTTTTAAGAAATCCAAACATATTTCAAAAATGATTTGCACTTGATCAATAAATTTGTGGTAAAATTGCAATTTTCTGCGGTAATAAACTTTGACTAGATTACTATTTAATTATAATAAAGTGAATCTTATAAAAAGAGATGACAAAAGTGATGCTCCACCACAATTATAATACCCTCGTTTTGGCAGCACTCGCAAGTAAAGGAATAAACATATACGTGGAGATGGGTTTTCACACTCAATTTTTTTTTAACTCTTATGCCTACATTTCATGGAGTAACGAGTTTATGCTTACCATCGCATACTTCATTTCTGAGTGCTTTGTAGAAGCCTTTTAGTGCTCATACTTTCTACTTTTTTTGGCTTAATCGTGCTTGTGTGGCCCACAGAGCAGGCCTAATTATACTAGACCCGAGGTTGATTTAGCATTTCGGCCATTTCCCATTCCACTGCATTTGATGGATTATCTACTATTGCAATCATAATCTCCTATAAAATGATTGCTTATCAATTTTCAGCCAATGCTTACACGTGTTCAATTTAAGGAATCAAATGAGCCACATGTTATTTTCTAACTTTCGAATCAAAGTGTAATATGTGCCTCTAAAAGTAGGACCTATGTAATAGAGTTTGAGGTTATATCTAAGTAAAAAAATGAAGGCTCTTTTTTTGACCATGGTAATGGAATTGATGTTACCTAATCTGAAAAAAATAAGAAAAAATTGTAGATATATCCTCTTAAATTTTGATTAGGTGCATAAGAACCCAAGAATTGTTTATAGGTTTATTTGCACCTAATAATTAGTTTAAGAGGTGGATGCAATTATTTCAAAAAGTAACGACATAGTTATGTTAGAAAAATAAAATGAATATTTGCCTTATATAACTAAAAAAAGAAATACATTAGATATACAAAATGAAAAACTACAAGAACTCAGGTTATATAATTGAATAAAGAAAGTATATATATGTATTCAAAGTGAAATTGTGGAAAAACTCGTGCATATTTTAATGTAATTACTATTTATATGCAATGTATGCGGAACAAAAAAGGTATAAACTGATAAGTGCGCTAAATCTTGTTAATAATAAAATCGCTACAAGTATAATCCTAATTATTATGACTCCCATAACGAAAAATATTATAATTGAAACCGGTATCTTTATAGTCATTTGGCCTTAGATTTTTGTGGGGTCAGTAATGGCATCCCATCGACATCTTTTAGAGAAATGAGAACATCAAGCAAGTACTGGAATTGCTTCTCATCAACATTATTATTACATATTGTAGCATGTTTTCTCCATTGTTGGATTCTCTCATGTAACACCTACTACTGAGCTAGTAACTTTTGGAATTTAACAAATGTTGGCTGCAGCATGTTATAAATTTTGATATTTTAAAAATGCCATACTATAAACACTTAAAGTAAATAAAAATATATAAAGGTGTACTTAGGGCTTTTGTCTTGAAATTTGGAATCAATGATAGAAAATTAATTTTGAATAACACCAAATAGTAATATGAGATTCACAAAAGTTAGAAGAAATGGTCATGTAGGGTCAAATTTCAAGAATGAATCTAAATGCAACCAAAATTATTTAAAAAATAAAGTTTATTGGGTTGGCCTTTAATTACCCTAAATGAAAAGAATCATGATTAGAAGTATAATATATTATTCCACCATTTTTAAAGCATAATATGGAACTTTTACAGATATCAATGAAGATAAAATCATTTCACATAGTCATGCAATATTAGCCCAGCTCGGAAAAATTATTCAAACCGAAGTCCCAATTCATACGCTTACTTATGAAGGAATTTCGGCAGCTGACAATAAGAATTTGTGATCCCCAGCAACGGTCCCTAACAAAGAAGGGTTTTTCTCACCGCCATTAGCTTATTACTTAAAAAGTATTTCGACGCCCATTTGCGTAGCCTCCCCAATGATTCTCTGTCGCACGCCCGTAGATCAAATCAACTACCTTTGCCAAAGTATCAACTTTCACTTAAGGACACATCTGGGACTATCATGGTATTATATTACATCCGATGGTATTGGTATCATAAGCCTAAAAATAGAAGTTCCTTTATTGAGGGTATAGATCCATAGACAAGCGCGG
The DNA here is from genome assembly GCA_024138015.1 of Lumnitzera littorea. Taxonomy (NCBI): domain Eukaryota; kingdom Viridiplantae; phylum Streptophyta; class Magnoliopsida; order Myrtales; family Combretaceae; genus Lumnitzera; species Lumnitzera littorea. The sequence goes on along the minus strand of JAMXBB010000009.1, from coordinate 31,540,166 downwards.
TTTGGCACAAGCAATAAGAGGCTCATGAAGGAAAAGCTCATCCTTTGCCTCTGCTAAATTGATACTGGACACATTTGGTGGTTTGTTCCAATCGAACCCCTGTATAAGCCTAGCAAGAAGCATGACGGTCATAGTGGTACCTAACGTGGTGCCGATGCAGCTGCGTCTACCGGCACTAAATGATATGAAACGTAAATCCTGCTCAGTTAGCACCACTTGGGTAGCTTTGCTATCAATGTGTCGATCCGGCATGAACACCAGCGGATCTTCCCAAACCATTGGATTTCTGCCTAAACCAATTCGACTTAATAAGATATGGCTACCCTTTGGAATATGGTAGCCGGCGACGGTTGTGTTTGATGTGGCTACATGTGGGACGTTAAAGGGTGCTACCGGATGGAGTCTAAAAGCTTCTCTAGCACAAGCCTTGATGTAGTCGAGATTGGGAATGTCCGATTCTTGGACTAGCCTCTCCCTTCCAACGACTCTGTCTATTTCTTCCACTGCTTTATTCAAAAGCTGGGGTTGATTAAGCATTTCGGCCATTGCCCATTCCACTGCATTTGATGGATTATCTACTGCTGCAAACATAATCTCCTGCAAAAATAATTTTCACCTAAGATTCGACAATTATATAAAAAATTTGGGAATCTTGAATAGGATAGATATAGTGCTTTGTATGGACCCAATGCTTCTACATGATCAAATGAGCCAAATGTTATTCGTTGTATGGAACTTGTATATTTGGTGATGATTGGATATCATTCGTTCATTTTTTTTTTCTCCTTTTTGGCGAAAATTAGTTTATAGACTATGACCAAATATGTAAAAGAATTTCAACAACGAAATGAAAAATAAAGATAAAAGTGCTTTTTTAGTACTTTTCAATTTGAGTTCTTAACCTTTTTTTTTTTTTTCTCTTTTTCTATTTATGTGCTCCATATTTTTGAAGCCTTATAAAGTATTTTGTCTATCCATGATAAGTTTCAACTTCAAAATGATCGATAATAATTAATTTAACATAATTATGATATTAAATAATTTATTTTACGTAATATAATAAAAATTAACTTAAATAAAATTAATGATATAATATAAATAAAAAATAAAAATATAAAGAAAAATTGAAAGTTGGCAAAGGGGTTGGATAAGAATTGTGTGTACCTAAGCCATCTTGGCAGACTAGGCTAACGCAAAAAAAAAAAAAAATATATATATATATATCTAAGATGGATAGAAAATTTAATGTATTTAATTAAAATTATATTTTTCTAATGTTTTAAAAATGTTGAAACTCAAATAAAAGTTGAACAAGGTTTGTCACT